>JAWNZC010000351.1:1337500-2537500 GCA_035771165.1 Paragorgia papillata | reverse complement strand
AAGAGTTCCAGGTTGTTCTCTTTAAATAGCAACAATGCTTTACTGGAATTTCTTTTGGAGGTAAGGAATTGTGATTCCATAGCTAACCTTCAACACTATTCCCAGAGGGTTGAGTTACCCCCGGGGTGATTGACCTATGGGGTAAATGATTCTAGTTACTCATTTATATAAATGAATGGTCATTAAGGGCCTGTCGATTACAAGGAGGTAGGGTTACCCTAGCACCCGCCTAGCTCTCGTACATTTCTTGTTTTATTTCTGGGGTCACCCTATCACGACACTATAGGTTTACTCTAGTAGCCAGGTTATGTTTTGTCCTTGTATATAAACGCGTTTGGTAAGGATAACTCGCCTACATACGTAAAAATCTCACAGACTTGTTACTCTACAAGATGTGGCGGCTACAATATTGTAACAACTCTGTGAACAAGTTGTAGCAATGCTGTTGTTTCATCATGATTCTACAATCTTGTTGTATCAATCTTGTAATAACTTGTAGAAATACAGATCCGTAGCAAGTTGATCACGGCGGCTGTAACAAACCTGTAGTGTCAATATGCGCATATCAGACTTGATATAGAACAACTTTGTAACAAGGTTGATAGACGCTGACGTCAGCATCATGTGTGCTACAACAGTTGTCACCAAGCCAGAACAGGCATGTTCACTGCAGGAAAGATTTGGCTTGAGACATCAACTTGCAGCAAATCTGATAAATCAATGTTGGTACAAGATCAGTCAAGTTGTATCAAGCTTGACAAGACCGGAAGGCAATCTGTTTTGAATTTGATGGTGATGTTTCTAACGGTATTTTACCAGTTTGCGAAGTGACAACGGCCCACTTCGAGGCAGTTTTTGCCTTTCAAACGATATATTAACGTGTTTGGCATGTTCTAGGGATTTTTGGTGAAAGAAAATCCCGAATGTTGGACCATATATTGGTTTTAAGACCAAACCCGAACTAGTTGCGAAAAATGCAACATCGTGATAGATTAAGTACTATACACTAATTTGTTACTAACATGTCAATATATTTATGCACTTTCATTAATTAGGGCGCTCCTCAGGTAATGGAAAGTTACATAGACTCCAAAAAAGTGAGTGTGATAACTTATTGTTAGAACAATTTTTTCTTTGTCATTGCATGCGCATTTATGATATGTGCATATATTTTATATAATTTGTTTATTTAATCATATTTACAAGTTGAAAGATAAATGAAACCAATATTGATTGAGAAGAAATGAACGTTATGGAAAGAACACAACGCTGATATTACTTGTAAATTGTAAATCATTCTGCAGTTGATGTACTATCAAATGTTTTAATTCGGAAACGTTGGGAAATACCCGATCATCAATTTCTATCACTCGTGCATATTAAAGCGAGAGAATATGTTCTATCCTGTCAAGTTTGAAGGAAATATAATCTAGCTCTGACTTATTAGACTGTAAATTGTAAACACCTAATTTCTGTCCCACATCCTGTAACATACATAGAATATTCTTTTTAATCAGGTCCGAGTCTATCTTAAAAATAATTAATTATAAAACCGAGAGTGAACGAATCTGTATATTTTGACTGTCAGCGGTTGTGAGAAAAAACTTTACAGTAAGATTACTTAAAGTACTAAGGTCATCAAGTGTGCAAGTCTGATCGTCATGTGTGCATGACTGCAAGTATGACTGTCAGGTGTGCGCACACCCGTTGAATACGTATGCACACCCATTGATATGATATGCACACCCATTGAATGAGTACGTATGCACATCCATTGATATGATATGCACACCCATTGATTGAATACGTATGCACACCCATTGATATGATATGCACACCCATTGAATGAATACGTATGCACATCCATTGATATGATATGCACACCCATTGAATGAATACGTATGCACACCCATTGATATGATATGCACACCCATTGATTGAATACGTATGCACACCCATTGACATGATATGCACACCCATTGAATACGTATGCACACCCATTGATATGATATGCACACCCATTGATTGAATACGTATGCACATCCATTGATATTATTGATAGGAAAACTGCTTCAAGAGACAGACCTTTTTGGCAGTCAACCAAGATAGTCCATCAGATGTTACGCGTGTTCGTATGAAAATAACATGTGCCACAGTTCTGACTTGAACTTGGTACAATTATAAGATCTGTGAACAATTTGGTGATTGTGCCTAGAAAAAAAGACTGGGAAAAATATAAGCAAAATGTGCTAATAACGGGACCAAATGTGCCAAAGCAACATCAGTTCAGTTATCTCCCGTCGCAATCTTACCAACACACTTCATATTTATACACTGTATGACTTTATTTTTTAGGAAGTTGACAACGAACTCAAAGTTGTTTGTGAACAATTTATTGAAAATATTTCGAACTCATTAATATCTCCAGTGAAGGACTTTTTATCTAAGGTATTGTTAATGATACTGTATTTATCGTGCAGCTAAATCTCCACATTCCTGTTATTGAACACTAATCTAAGGAAGATAATAGTCGATGAGAGTTAGTAGGAAAGTGTTTGAAAGAGTTTATAAAGGTGCATGGAGAGAGTACATAAAAGTGCATGAGAGAGTTCGTGAAGGTGCATGAAAGAGTTCATGAAGGTGCATGAGAGAGTTCATGAAAGTGCATGAAAGAGTTCTTGAAGGTGCATGAAAGAGTTCATGAAAGTGCATGAGAGAGTTCATGAAGGTGCATGAGAGAGTTCATGAAAGTGCATGAGAGAGTTCATGAAAGTGCATGAAAGAGTTCATGAAGGTGCATGAAAGAGTTCATAAAGGTGCATGAAAGAGTTCATGAAAGTGCATGAGAGAGTTCATGAAAGTGCATGAAAGAGTTCATGAAGGTGCATGAAAGAGTTCATAAAGGTGCATGAAAGAGTTCATGAAAGTGCATGAAAGAGTTCATAAAGGTGCATGAGAGAGTTCATGAAAGTGCATGAAAGAGTTCATGAAGGTGCATGAGAGAGTTCATGAAAGTGCATGAGAGAGTTCATGAAGGTGCATGAAAGAGTTCATGAAAGTGCATGAAAGAGTTCATAAAGGTGCATGAGAGAGTTCATGAAGGTGCATGAGAGAGAACATGAAGGTGCATGAGAGAGAATATGAAGGTGCATGAGAGAGTATACATGAGGTGCATGAGAGAGTTCATAAAGGTGCATGAAAGAGTTCATGAAGGTGCATGAGAGAGAACATGAAGGTGCATGAGAGAGAATATGAAGTTGTATGAGAGAGAACATGAAGGTGCATAGGAGAGTACATGAGGTGCGTGAGAGAGTTCGTGAAAGTATATGAGAAGGTTTTTAAAGGTGCACGAGAGAGTTCATGAAAGTACAGTATAAAGATTTGATGAAAGTGTATGAAAGAGTTTATGAAAATGTATGAAAAAGTTCATGAATTGAAAAAGTGCCTAGTTAGTTTACGTTTTTATAATACGCTTGCATTTAGAGCATCTTCGTGAAAGAAATATATGTTATTTACCGGCTGGGAGGTCCGTATAGAAAACTAGTTGCCCGAGGTCTGAAAAAAGTTGAGACCGAGGGCAAATATTTTTCTGTACGGACCGACAAAAACGGTACAATTTATAATTTACATAATTAGGTAAATTAACATAATTGAATTAAGTTGCGTAATCGAGATGACGTTCACGTGATATTCAAAAGTCCAACGTTTATCGTTCGACAGTAAACAACTGCCGACATGCAGTCTGACAGGGAAGCTTGGACCCTTTTTGTGATAAAAAAAACAGTCAAAACGTGAAGATCTAGTTACGAAGGGAAGTCAGAATGCAGTCCAAGTGGTTTTAAAGTTTATTTAATAAAGATTCTTCGTCGTTCTTCTTCGTCGCTTGCTCGTTTTTGGCTGTTTTCATACGTCGTTCAGCAATAATACTTGAAAACTTTATAAATGTCGCTCGTAATTTTTTCTTTGTCACAGTTTTCCCAGCGTTTCTTTTAAAATTCGCTGTTTTCACATGAAGTTGTCAAAACCATTTGGATAATAAAACTCATTTGCATCCCCTTAGCTCTCAGTATATACATTTTGGCGTGTTTTTAAACACTAATTTACGAAATTGAAAATTTTGTTTTGTTGTTGAAAACGCCAGCGGTCCGGTTGCAGGGTCCGGATAGGAAAATACGGACCGCTCGCTATATAGCCATTCAGAATACGCGATTTCGTCGGATACCTGACCGGAAAAAAATAAAGCTTTATATTTTTTTACCTTTTTAGACAAATGTGATTCGAAAGCTTGCAGAAGAAGAAGGGAAGGAGGTGACAAGTCTTCTAAAGCACCAACATTTTGCAAAACCTGGTTAGTAAGCACATTCACTTATATACTCACATTTAACGTCCGTATATTAACCCCTGATGTCTCTGTAATTTGATTGCTCATCGGACTCTAAAAATGAAGCCACCAGAAATGACGAGTACCAAGATGGCCGCGTCACAAAAACTTTGTATGTTTTTGTAGCACTAGAGCTTCATTAAGAATAGGTTTGTGAGTATTACTCAGCATCTTACAACGGTTGTTCTGACTTCCCCGGTAAAATTCCTGGTAATTTTCGTTGCATCCGGACTAATTTTGGCATTTTGTCAAGATTGTTTATTTTTTTGTATGAGATATGAGATTGGGAACTAGTCTTAAACCTGCAAGGTAGATTAGACGCGGAGTACCAATATGGCCGCCGCTGGCGTCAAAACATTTACTTCTGACCATCAAGGATCAACAATCCAGTTATATACAGTAGAGATCAGTGATGTTAACGCTTGATTCGGTAACCATGCATACGTATGTTTAAACCCGCGATCACTGAATATTTTTCTGACTGTCTAGTCAATAATATCAGAACGTTGTAGAATTTTTATCATTTATAGACCAGGAGCGAGGGGAATTCGATGATATATTAACCCGAAGGGTATTGTTTTGTCTGATTTTCCGAACGAAGGGTCTATAAATGATGTATTATATTGAAGCATAATCTTAACGGGAAAACAATTGCTCTTTATGCACTGTTTTCATTCTGTGAAATGTGTATGTTAACTACGCCCACAAGGGTTTTAAATGATTTCTTCGTTGTTTTCTTTGTATTTCCCAACTTCTTATTTTCTTGTAACTTAACGCTTTTCTCTTCGACATATGAATGTTAAGGTTGTTCCTCCATTGTTGACAGCTTAGTTTTAGTTTTTGTACATGGTATTCACGTAGTATTCGACTTTGAAATTCCCGCTACTGCGGGGAGTCCCACGCACGACTTGATTGGTCACGTTGTACAATCTAGCTCTCCGATTGAACAATTTACAGTTGTGATATAATATTTGTAAAAATACATAGTAGAACTTTTGAAAAAAATGGCACAAAATATTATATTTGAGCTTGTTAACATGTCTGACATTTAATAAACAAATAATTTTATAAATCTTATTTTTAATTCTTTGAAAGTTTGCATGGTGAGAAATAGTAATACAAGCGAGAACTTGTGGTAACACCACGTTTATTATTTATTGTTGAGCTTTCGACCTGTCGGCTCAGGCCTTTTTCATCAGAGCAAATGACAACATCGTGTTGGCTCACGTCATAATTTATCAATTTTAGAATAAACGTATATATAAGCACGTAACTACGCCTTTTGTCCTTACGTGATTCTGGTTGTTAAGTTGTTTTTGTATATATGACGTGAGCCAACACGATGTTGGCACAGGATAAAGATCAACCAGAAGTCCGACTCGCGTGAAAACTTGTCCCTTTTTTCTCAATGAGCATTACGCCATCTTGGTAAATTCCACCGGCACTTTTGACGGTCAAATTATCCGATGGAACTTACCATGCATGCAGGATGGCGACGCCGGTGCTTACGCCACTTCAGTAATTTTGACGGTCAAAGCTGCCAGTGGAACTTACCAGAACTTACCCCGAAGCATTCAAAGCAATGGAAGATTTAAGAAGTAAGAGCAGTGAAAATGCTTAACTTCCACCATCTTCCGCGTGAAACACGAGTTTCCACAAAAAAGCCGGCAAGTCAAAATTGCCGGTGAAGGCAATTACAATGGCGAAAGCGGGCGTGTGATTGCGACACCGATGACGACGATTGAGAACACTGATATCTCAATAAAACTGGATAGGACATGGGGCCGAATTTAGTGTGCCAGCTGTATGATGACGTGACCGCTACCTAAGATGGTCGCCACTAAAGTTCATAAGCTTTCGTAGATTGAAAACAGACAAAAAGAGTAAGGATACAGATAAGGACACAAGAAGTACTCAATATATAAGGTTTAACACGCTGATTTCTTGCATTTGTTTCTATTGCTGAGCTGTAAAACCTTTAAATTTCGTTGTTTTTCTTCACTGCCAACAACGAAGAAACTTCACGATAATATAAACTGAAAGACAGACTATAAAATCTACGAAGAATTCAATTCCAAGTCTTAAATTGTACCTTTTATAGTAATCTTAATGCCTTAAAAATATCTCGTGTTATATGTTCCACTACGTGAGATGGCGGCGACTGGTACGAAATGTTTGACTGCTGGCCATGGGACTACCCTATCCAGTTTATATAGAGATTATTAGTGATTGAGATGCGCGAGGACACCTACATCAAAGGTACCGACCACTGGTGCCGATACGGAATGGGACCTCTGATTGTTCTTTTTATTCTGTGATGTTGGCATTTGCTCTGATGAAGAAGGCCTGAGACAACAGGCCGAAAGCTCAACAATAAATAATAAACGTGGTGTTGCCACAAATTCTTGCTTATTAATTATTTGAAAGTTTTCATGACGATAATGTAATATGGATAAGTTCTGTGGAAACACCACGTAAAATAAATATTTAGTAAATATAAAACGTGGTGTTTCCACAAAACTTATCTATATTAAATTCTCGCTTGTATTAAAGTGTTTATAAACCCAAATATGATATTACTGCATATGCATTCTATTTAATGTGTATAGTTGAATGCCAAAATATTTTTTGATTTGAACTTTTATTTGTTGTTATATTGAGGTTTGTATTTCCAAAATGGTAATGAGGATGACGTCTATGTAGTCATAATTTGCATACGCAGTGTTCCGTTACAGCAGAAATATTACCCAATTCACATGTTAATGAATACTTGAATAATATTTTATCATTCTTTTCATTAACATCTTCAAGCGGTTTATCAAAGAAAAGAAAAAAACCCATACAAATGCCTACATTGACGTCATCCTCATTAACATTTTGGAAGTACAAACTTCAATATAACAACAAATAGAAGTTCAAGTCAGAAAATATTTTGGCATTCAACTATTCACGTTACATAGAATCCATATCAGTAATATCTTATTTGAGTTTATAAGCACTTTAATGTTATTTTTGTTACTTTTTCTTGCTTTTCAGAAAATGTTCGCCGTCTTGTCAGTGAAAGTTATATGTTATTGAAATCTAAGATCCCCAGCACACTTCAAATTATGTCTGTCTACCTGGCCAATAAGGATACTGAATATATATTGTTTAAGCCTGTTAAGGTAAGAGAGATGAATTACAGACCGATGACTCTTTACGTTACGTAAAGCCAATCGTCACTCACTACAGTGTACACTTATTACAGTTCCTAACATAGTAACAACTATAACTCCATGGAATGATTGGAGTAAACGTTATAAATAACGTATTTATAATATAACAATAGAGTTGATGTTCTTGGGCGTAAATATGTTTTTGGCCCGACTCAGGCTCATTTTAGCGCGAGCCGAAGGCGAGGGTTAAAATTAGCTCTGAGAAGGGCCAAAAACATATTTATGCCCAAGAACATCAACTGTATTACTATTATAATAATTTTAGTGGGCATTTAGAAGAAAATCAAAGACATACATGCAGTAAACAGTATCTTGAACAGTGCCACCTTCGCTTCGGGCCGTTGGCGTGTATTTCATTGCAACAAATATTTACACAACTCGTAACTTGTAACTTGGCAGAAAAACACAACATTTGTCATCAAAACAATCTTTGCTCCAAAGTATTGACAAGAAAAGTATACAATTCTATAAACAATGAAACCAATAGTGATTTAGAACTGTTAAAAATGATAGGCTCAGATCAGCGGGCTAAAATATATTTTAGCCCGCTGAATTCTCAATTTTAGCCCGCAAAATACACCCGATAAAATTATTATAATAAAAATATAAATTCACTTTGCAGCAATCAGTCGTAAAACCGTGTTGTCTTTCTGAGCTCACTCAGCGTGATTTGAGTCATATCTTAGACCCTAATCAAACGAGAACGCAAGTCATCACAAGTTGGCAGTCAGAATTTCTGTGGCGGTCGTTTGAACACCCAAATTAACAAAATAAAGGTTTCATGAGTGTTTTAAGCAAGTTTTAACTTTGTCACGGTACATGATATTTTCGGGAAACTATTCAGAGCGGCTCGCTGAGATAGCGTGACTGCCAACTTGCGATGACTTGCGTTCTCGTTTGATTAGGGCTTTAGTATAGTGCGTTCCCCTGTTTGCATTTGAAAACATGATTTTAGTTTTACAGCTAGACTTACAGTCCTCGTATAACCCACGAAAATAATCGCAAAAACCGAAGTTTTCAACCTGTGCATGGACGAAAAAAAACGATTAAAAAAGCGGGAAAACATATTTTCTAACGAAGGTCTACAGTGTGGATAAAAAAAACTGAACCCTTAGAAAACAACGTATTGTAGTAGTTTGAAAGCCCTAAAAGCGCTGCGTTATATTAAATTAATCAGCACATAAGTTAAACGAAGCGAAAAAGCTTTTAAATACTTTCACCATGCATACACTTCAAGTTATCTTAATTTCCCAGGTGTGTAAGACCATGTGTTTTACGCATCTGTGGGTTCAGCGAAGTGCTTAGGGCTTTCAAACTACTACAATAGGTTGTTTTCTAAGGGTTCAGGTTTTTTTTATACACACTGTATATTATATGTTTTCCGTGTTGTTTCAAAGGAACTGGCGTCGCAAAATAGTACTTTGTTTTGCTTGGAATTTGCGATACATATTTTAACTAGTAAACCTCGATATTTTCTATACATGCAGATAGGCCTGAGATAGCAAAGTTTAAAATGTCGCGTGAGTTCATAGTTGGATGACTGCATGATATATATTTTCAGGGTAATGTTTTGGAAAATTATAAACAACTAAATCAACTTATCGTCGACACTTACAATGAAGAAAACCAAAAAATTATTGGATGTCCAACCACGCAGCAGGTAAGTTTAAATAACTCTCGTTTAAACCGTACAATAGACCACTTTCATAATAGCGACTAATTACAATATTCTTTTATGTGCATCTTACTAAAGCCTGTTTTCCACTAGGCGGAATTTTGCGCGCGGAGCGGAAATTTTCTTTGTCTTTTCTTTAAATTTTCTTTTTACGTTAATAGAATAGTTCCAACAAATTCAGCAATTTCTTTTTCAGATTTCTTTGTTGTTATCTATTGCTTGATCGGGGATGCATGTTTGTTAGAAATGAACCGACGTTTTCTGCGTAAAAAAAACACCGACAGCCAGCCATTCATGTGTGAGGAAGAACACGACAAGTTTGGATTTCGTACGTTAAAAATGAAGAAGAACAAGCATGCACAGTTGACTTTCTGGCTTAGACATACATGCATAACTTTTTAACGTAATGAATTTGGTTTGCTTGTCACATTGCCATTTTCTGAATAAAATCGACTTACTATAATATACGGCAATATATATATATATATATATAGTTCAATCTACAGACACGGTGTTTCGCTGTACAACAGCTCATCAGTGTAGCTTGGAACAATCTGAATGAATTTCACCAATTACTTATACACATGCGATCGTCGGTGACAACCGCATGTGGGATATATATATATATATATATATATATATATATATATTCAAACAAACAAAGTGTTGTTCGCGAAATGTCGAAACGTGCTCAATACCGTAAAGATAGAGCGAATTTACTATAAGTGCATGGGCTTACCTCAAATGTTGATGGTCGCTACTGTCAGTTTCAATTGACAGTAGATCTGAAGATCGCCCAGCGTGAAACTGACAGTAGCGACCATCAACATTTGAGGTAAGCCCACTTATAGTATATATATATATATATATATATATATATATATATATATATATATATATATATATATATATATATATTGTTTGATGTTTTATCACTTATAGTTATCTAGATTTCAAAAATCATTAATAGTTCACGAGGAAAACGCAAAGGAAATTAGCACCATGCATGCCCGTGGATTTACATGATAAAGAAACCTCCTGATTTACATAAACTTTAGCTTTGATACGTTGTTTTTCAAAATTATAACTACGCCAATGCCGATCTACCAAATGGGTTGTTTTTGAAGCTATTCAAACATTCGCAGTACTTGTTTTATCAGATCTTAAACACTCGGCTATTTCCTCGTGTTTTAATCTGATAAAGCACTGCTACCATGTTTTAAATATTACCTTACAGTTACATAGTTTCTTCCTTTTTGTATCTACTGCGCAAGCGCAGTAGATACTATGCTGTCATGTAGGGTCAAAAAGTGTAAGTCACAATCAAAGTTGTAACAAAAGAAGAATCGGAGCCAATCAAACAGCGAGTACGAAGGGGCAGTATCGTTCGTAACCAATCAAATAGCGAATACGAAGATATAGGCGGCCGAGGTTTTCCGATCTATGGTTTTGCGAAATTATTGCGATAAAACTGTGTATTTTGACTTTGTTCAGTTTTGCCCTAGCTTTGTTGGTGTTCACTTCAGTTTATCAATTGGTAAGTACTTTGATGATTAATTACCACAAATTTGTCGTATAAGTATGATTTACCACATCAAAAGCTAATGGTATTAAATAGTAAGCCTCTTCGGGGGAAAATTGAGCCTCTTCGGAGGAGAACAAATTGTATTAAGCCTCGTTGTAAGCCTCTTCGGAGGAGAACAAATGGGCCTCTTCGGAGGAGAACACTAGAGCTTTTTCGGAGAAAAACAATTTGTAAGCCTCTTCGGAGGGAACACTAGAGCCTCTTCGGGGGAAAACAAGTTGTAAGCGTTGTTGTATAAAGCCTCTTCGTTAAGCCTTGTTTGTTTATCTGTTGGTTTGTTTGTCTGTCTGTCGCCAGGATATCTCAAAAAAGTATTGCACCGATTTTCATGAAAGTTCGCAGAAGGGTTGGCCATAGACCAACGACCAATATGTTAAATTGTGGTTGAATTTAGTCAAAATTTGAATGAGAAATTAATAAAAATCTGACTGCAAGATTCTCCGTGTAGAAGAAATGCTTGATTGCGCTCATTATCCTTATTTTATGCAAACATTTTGCATAATTTTGGTACGAATGCAATCAAGCATTTTATTCATACATGCATGTGTTGGTCTCGTTAGCTAGCCTGGTTAGCGGGATGGTGCGTTTTCTTTTTAAACCTCTCTAATTACCCTCTAGTTACAAATGTTACATAAAGAGCTAGCTAGATAGCGTATAGCTGCGCCTATTAGTAACTTGGCCGGAATGTTGTTTAATCCTGTAGCTTTGCCCAGTTCCAAAGAATTTAATAAATTGAAAATTTCCTCTACAGTAGCTTTCTCAATAGAAAAGGTTGAGCCGACTGGAGGAATATTGGTGGTTTGCAATCAATCCCTTGAGATTTAGAAGACAAAGATACGGCGGCCATGTTGGAGGAAAACATACTCCAAATACAATAAATAGCTGCTAATGAGATTCTTTTGTTAAAGTTCCTCCAACATGGCCGCCATGACGTCAAGTGCAAACCAGGAATGGTCTTCAAATGAGGGCAAGTCTTCATCAGAAGGAATCAGTTGACTTGCTAAATTAGGCCTAACGCCGGTAGTATGTTTCTTTAAGAACTCCGGAATTTAATCGGGTTTAGACAACACTGTATTAATACTAATACTTAATTTGGAGCGAATAATTTTTGTCTTGTCATGACATTGTTTTCCATATTAGCTTACTATTGCCTACATTACCTTCAATTTGTTTCAGTATCTACTGCGCATGCGAGTAGACACTACGTCGGCATGCAAGGTTTTCCGATGTTAGTTAAGTAACAATAGAATATTCTTCGGGACCAACCAAATTTCAGAAGGTTTTTCCAATCACATCCCGAGTCAGTCTGAGCAGCAGTCTGACGCAACGCAGTAGATACATGCACGTGTAAACGTACCTATTTTTCTTACTGGCTCGAATGCCGTGACCTATGTTTTGTTTATAAATATATAAACGGTTCATACGATATACAGCTTAGCTAATATGTTTGTATCTCTAGTGGCCGTACCAGAAGCTCTGCTTGTCATTTAAATCTTCGTCCAGTTCACCGTTTTCGTACATCACTGTTCAGAGACTCTTTCTTTAATCGTATTGTTCAACTTTGGAATAATTTACCACTTGTAATTCGTCAGTCAGCTACTTTCGCCTCCTTTAAAACTCAATATCTTTGACACAGACAGAGTAAGCACGTGGAACACAGTATGTCCTAATTGTAGGACGATTGACGCTGAGATTTTCATGCAAGATGCAGGATGCGTCGTTTTCAGTGCTTGACGTTGGGATCAGCCCCTTGAATACTTTCAATTATCCGTCTATTTTAAACTAAATCCTATTACGTCAGGTGCGGATTCTGTGAGTAGTAAATAGCGGACCATTATGTGTATTGTCTTGAATTTATTAATTTATGTACGAGGTTTGCCTAGTTGGGACCTCGTGTCCGTTCGCTAGCCCCTCATCTTTTTCTGTTTGTAATGTATTGTGATCTGTTGTTATTATTGTTGTTATTACTTAGTGAGTTTGATTAAAGCTTCTATTATTATTATTACATGTCTACAACATGACCGTCTTCATGCATGTAAGTGTCACTCATCTTTCGCACAAAAATTGTTAATGAGGCCGGCCCGAACTGACTTTAGATCGGTTGAAGTGTTTTTACTATAGATCGTTTTCATGAGTCCAGCCTGAGATTCAGTTCACGCCGGCCTAATCTCAGGTCGCCTTCTAGACCGAACTGAAATTTTGAAGCCAGCCCAGTGAGCTCTATATATAACTGGAGTGATATCTGCTGGTCATTGACCGGGCAAAGAATAAAGCCCAAACATGGCGGGCATTTAGGCCTGAAGTATGTATGTATAGTTTCAGTCTCCTACGCGGTCTTTTGACCAGACCGCGTAGAAGACTGGTACTATACGTACTTCAGGCCTACATGCCCGCACATTGTCCGCCACATAAGATATCACTCCAGTTCTATATAGAGCTCACTGGGCCAGCCTAACTCCAGGCTCAAACTGGCGTACCTACAACGCCTTAGTGCTGTTTATTTCCTATTCTGTGGTGCTGTGCCGTTTGGAGAGACAGAGTTTATCTAAGACTACTGAGACAGTGTGATGGCTTTTTCCAATTTAAATGCACGAGATATTTCCGCGACAACATTCATATTCACGAGGATGAGAGTGTATTCAATTATTTTATTTTTTTGTGACTTAAGCAGTGTATGAAAATCATGAAATTTCTGTACCACAATCATATGTAAATTATTAATTCAATTTCACATTTAGACACAAAAATTAAACAAAATCTTAAAATATATATATTAGCAAAATTTTTTTACATATATCTTTACATTCTTTTTTACAAGGCGTTTTCCGGGTTACTTGGGAAACTGTCTTTATTATCTGTAAGTCTTAGTTTTTTATGATGTACACTTTAATTGACTACCACGGTAGCATTGTCATCTTTATCAAATATGCTATCAAATCGCGAAGGTTTGCTCTGGTTTCGGTCAGGTTTTGTTAGTGGCAGTTTATTGATTCGTGTTGAACGAGGAAACCTCAGTGTAGTCTGGACTCTTTCAATAACCATACTGAAAGGAAAAGAGAGAACATGTAAATATAAAACGGCAATAAGACCAGTGCTGTAAAATAAGTCAGAAAGCTGCACGGTAAAGAAGGAGGAGGAAGTTCTGGGGAGAACAGAAATGAAAATCGGTTGAGATGGAGAGAAGGGACAAAGAAGCACCAGTGAGAAGAAAGGTAGTAGATGGTCGTAGAGAAGATGACAGGATGGCTCCAAAACAATTTAGGAATGGTGTGTAACACAGCCACTGATCTCTATACAACTGGATTGCTCATCCTTTATGGTCTGCAGTAAACATTTTGAAGCCACTGGCGGCCATATTGGTACTCCAGGTCCAGTGTACATTGCGGGCTTAAAAGTAGTAAGCGTTTACAGGGGGAGTCGGAAAAGCCGTAAAACAATTTTCACATGGCAATTTACTGTTACTACCGAAAAACAGAAGGGAAATACAAGCATGCAAATACAGTCCGAAATTGTCAACTACATACTTCAAGGCTTTGTAAAGACTTATGCTTTAATACCAAAGGTATATAGATAGTTTTATAAATAATGAAGTTATTGACTGATTTCGTTGGTTTTTACGAGTTTTGTTATATAGGCAAGTTTATCGATAACGGACAGAGTAAAAAACAACAAAATAACACGTTTTACTGCTTAATAATACCAATAAATGCAAAAACTAAGCTTCTAAAGCTTTTACAGTGTTCTTTGTTTGATAGCAATTAAATGGCAGAAATATTTTAATGTGGCTTTTTCCATCTCTTTTCCTGCTACGAAAGTCATCTCCGCTGGCTTCATTTTTGGAGCCGGATGAGCAATCCAGTTATATCGAGATCAGTGAACACAGCTAAATGGAAATCCAACATTGACTGGTGATTCCCACTTGCGAATAATGGCCGAAACGATTGCGACGTTGTAGAAGAAATTTTTTACCTTTCAAGTACATGTATATACGATATACCTATTTTCAAAACACACATGCATGTATGTCAGATGTGCAAGAAGGTACAAAAAGAAACGTATTCAGAAAGCATTCTGGGTAAAAGAACCCAATGCAATTTACGGTAGGCGTTCTTAATACACAAGAAATATTATATTTATTTATTTTATAGTATGTTTACTTACTTGACAAACTGTCTAATTTCTTTCAATTGAAGTTCATAATTCTCTTCAGTTGATGGTGGCTTTATTTTCTTAGCAACAGCCTATTTTAAAAATATATATAAGAAACATTATATGACTTTGTAATATCCTGAGTTCTGATTGGTCAACTCGCGGCAAAAAAAATGCATTTGGACCGCAGTCCGTCTTTTTCCGTATCCGGACCGCTGGCCAGGATGTTGATTTTGCTGGCGTGAATTTTCATAGTTTTTACACTAAAAAACCGTTTTATAATCGTTGTGTTGCCGTGCTGAAAAAATATTGCCCATGTATCCGTACATGGATAATATACATGATGAAAAATTAGCGAAGGACAAAGTGACAAACGTCCGATAGCTTTTTGGACTCACGTGATTAACGCCTGCATAAAAGGCTACAACTAAAGACCTACCTCTCGACCTACCTAATATGAACGAGTTTTCTGATTGGCTATAAGTAACCAATCACATTGTCGATTATCAATTCGTTCCCATGCTCCTTACTGATAGGGTTAGGGGAAGGTGTTGGGTTAGGTTATCTAAACCAATCAGAAGCCTTCTTAGTATAGGTAGGTGATGACCCCGACTTGACGCATGCATACACAGTGGAAGCCCGCTATCTCGAACTCTTTAGGGGGGTAAAAACAGAACTTAACGAGGGTTCGAAGGGAGATGAAGTGTTGCTTGACATGTTTGAGATAGCGAGATTTCAGAGATAACTGACTCCAACATAGCGAGTTCTACTGTCAACAAATAAATTCCCAACGTAGCCAGGTGAAGAATCAGACATAGTTTAACGGGCTTAAAAGTGTTTTGAACGTAGCTTAAAACGTAGAACAGTAACGTTTTAAGCTACGTTAAAAAAAAAACACGTTTAAGCCAGAGTAGCGTTAAACTATGTCTGAGTTCTACTGTGTAATTTAATTATAGTTCGACGATCAACGTCATGTCATCAACGGTAAACTTCATCAGTAGAATTAAAAAAAGAAAATGCACAGAGGTTTCTACAACGTTGTGTTAGGCCTACCTTTAATCGGGCTCCAACGTTAAAGCGTATTGTGTGGCGACCATAGTTGTATGTTATAATAATATAATCCTAATGAACATAAAAGGTAGTTTTGTATTACACATATTAAATTATTTTATGCTCGCCTTAGGATCTTCATGGCCCATTTTAAGGTACCCCTAGACTTTTAATATTAGACGTTTCTTAGCAGAATCTTAATGGTTAACGTTTCTACTTTAATCATTGTCGTCATCGCCACCACCATCATCATCATCACATCCTCCTCCTCATTATCATCGTCGTCGTCGTCGTCGTCGTCATCATCATCATCATGGAGGCAAGCGCGCTGCCTCTCATCACTGAAGTTAATCTCAGTCGAATGGGGTTAGTACTTGAATGGGTGACTTCATGAGAGTAGAATTGTTGATTTTCTCCTGTGCTTCGAGGGTTCTCCATCGGGTTCTCCGGTTTTCCTCCCTTCGGAAAATCAACCCCATAAACTGATCAGGGATAGGAGTGGCACCCACCCTTACCTTAAGGTAGTAGCCATCGAAAGAGGAGCCTTCTGGCTGCCTCCGACTGCGGTCGACCAACTCAACTCACCAATATCATCAACATCAAGAACTACCACCATACATACCTGCCCCATACATCGGACAGATAACTCCTTTGTCATAGCAAACGTAATAGGTTGAAATGGTGGTGCATGAACATGGTTGCTATGGTGGTTGTACCAAAACCATTTCTTTTTCTTTTCGCCTTTGCTATCAAAGTACGTACCTCCAAAAGGCGTCAAAACCATCCTAAAATTGAAAAAAACCAAGAACGTTCATGCAGAAATACAAATAAAAGAGGCGTACACCTCCCGAAAGGTCGTGGCCTTCAACCACTCTAAAACAACTCTCAAGAAAAAAGAAGCTTAGACGGAACAATGTTAGCCTTGTTGGAATTCAGAAAGAGACGAGAGCTCTTGAATTTTCCATGGTACCTTATTTTTCCAGTTCGTTCAAAGTAGCACGAGCCATGACCAGTTGGATCAAATACTCCTAAAACACCTGTATAATGACGACTGTGTTCATAGGTATCCTGTAAATAAAACAAAAATATGTAACACTCTTTGCAATTTCGAGACAAACTACGCGGATAGAAGTGCCTGGACTAATAGATATACAGTAGACGATATTAATGGTATAATTTTACTCAGAAAACATTCTGAGTTCCCAAGCAAGAATCGAACTCACAACCTTCCGAGCTGGCATACATCTTTTCACTTAAAGGCCTGTCTACAAGGGTGCTATAGGGTAACCCTACCTCCCTGTAAACAGGGCCTAAATAATAGGAATGCGCGAATAATAGGAATGCGCGGTAGAAATTACTGGTATCGTGATTATAATTTCGATTATTAAATTACAGTTACATTCTCGATCACTCGTGTTATTCTGCAATACGCACTTCTATATCATATCACGTGGTATAGAAGTAGAAATTCGATAGGTAAAAGCACAGGGATCCCATCTTGGCAGCGCGTGGACACCCTGTGGCGGACTCGAAAGACGCGCGGGGGACTGGCAGGGGATTTAAAAAACGGTTACCGGAAGCGGGGAAAAAGGCGGGAAAAACGGGGGGAAGTGGGGGAGGGAGAGGAAAAAATATAAGGGATGAAACACCAAATGTTCAACGTGGAATGTGTTCCGCAAGTAGCCAGGACATCTCGTATCGTCGGGAGCCACCGTTAGAATACTGAAACCGACTGAAACTCAAGAGCCAGATGAATGTGCAATAAATCAATAACCCTGAGACTTCCCGCTTTATCCGAAAAGCTTATCGTAGGATTTCGAAGCTATCCGAAGTGTCAACGATGATGTAGTGTCCTAGCTACTTGCGGAACACATCTCCCGAAAATACGATATGTAATTTAGCTGCAAAATTACGGCTAAAAGTTGAGATTTTGCATCATTTTGATTTATATTTTGATAAATGAATCATTATCACAACTACTTCGCTCAATTGTCTTACAATTTTAATACCTATAGGCGCTTAAAACGATGTTCAAAACAAGGAAGAATTCGTGTTTCATCTTATTTTCCTTCACACACCACGATCGAGTGTGCCACAGTCCCCCGCGCGTCTTTCGAGTCCGCCACAGAGTGCCTACGCGCTGCCAAGATGGGCTCCCTGTGGTAAAAGCTGTCAACTGTTAAATGTCAAATAGACAACAGTTGTATGCTTGCTGCTCGCAGATAATTTAGGCTACGATGTTAGCATAACGTACAACGCACAATAATAATTCAGAACAAAGTGAAAAGGTGGTAAACTGCCGAGATTTTTGGCAAGGAAGTACTGACGTTACGAACGAAGCCCTTTATCAGAGTAAAAGGGCTCCGCTCGAAACGTCAGTATTTCTTTGCTAAAAATATCGGCAGTTACCACCTTCTCACTTTTATCTATCCAAAACACTGCCTACGCAGTACTCTAGTTTTGTTTATACAATAAGCTAAATGTTTAGCACGTTTTCATTGGTCGAGAGCCATGATCTGGACAGATGCACGGATTTCGTCACAACTTGTTCTGATTGCTGTGAACCAATGAAAATCGCCACTCCAATGTCACGAACCAATCATATTGCTTGTTTTGTATAGATCATGGATCACGTCAGATGGCGTGCTTCATCTTTTTCAATGCCCCGGAAGTTCGGCGGGAAATTCAATAAATCTTATCAAAAGTTGTTTTTTTAAACTTTTTTATTGTATAAAACAAATAGATTCCATTTTCCCGTTGTCTGTTCAGTTATAGATGCACAGATGACGTCACAACGTAAATAACGTCATGACGTCAAGTACAAACCAAGAATAAGGTAGAACGTTCTTAGGTTAGGCCATAGTTAATAGAAAATATACATGGTTTGGAAACCCAGCAAACTTCAAAGCTGTTAGCAATCAAGCTACGATTCATGTTGAAAGGTACATGAAGGTGTCAATCCTTTGTTTTAGGTTTATTAATATTTAAACAGTACGGTTGAGTGATTGAACCCAAACGTTGCTATTGGATGATTTCTTCATTATACAGAAAACACAATATGTTCAGTAACAGTGAAAGTGCAAAAATTTCCATAAACCTGAACAAAAACATAAAACAATGACTTTCGTTGAGCTTCCAAACCATGTTTATTTTCTATTAACTATGATTAGGCTTATGCATGCGCTGTGAACGGTAAACATGGTTAGGAGCTAACAATATAATTCACTTTAGACAAGTAACTTTTAAAATTACTCCACTGCACGTTTAAGTTTATGAAGATTTGATAGTATACTAGTCTTATTATCATCGGCCTATTGGTGGTTTGCAATCAATCCCTAGATTTAGAAGACAAAGATACGGCGGCCATGTTGGAGGAAAACATACAATAGATTTCCTCCAACATGGCCGCCATGACGTCAAGTGCAAAGCAAGAATACTGCTACATCGCCTATATTGCTTGGTCGACAAATTCTTTCACATCCTTTTTTACTTCGTATATAGCTTGACATTTATCTGTCGGAACTTACCTCTTGAAGAATATAGGAATATTTTCCTTTCTCTGTAGATGATATAATAACAGCCGGATTTCCACTCGGATAACTTTAAATATGTTAAGAAAACTAAAATGCAAATATTCTGCTAAAAAATTCAGCTAATTATTTTATATTATATTATATTAGTTATATTAATCTAACAGATATTTTATACACAAAAATAACGACATGTTAAGATCACCATACTTTTAAATAAACTAGTATAGAATCAACTAATGCAATGCAATGCAACGCAACGTAACGTAATGTAATGTAATGTAATGTAATAAATCTCACAAGACAGCTCACAATACTCGGGGTAAAACTTAGCCATCTTGTTGGGCATAACTTGCAACATAAGCAAACTTACAATACAGTTTACATACTACATACAGTTTTAGTGTATTAAAGGATACTAGCAACAGCCAGTGCCATCAGGAAAAAGTACAAGTAATCGTTTGCCGTTGGTATAAAATCGCTCGAGAAACGTTTCTTTTTGCTAAAAAAACAACGGACAGATAAGCTTTCGTTAACTGAATTATGATTAATCACTTTGCAATTCTTTCATTATTCACACATGTCAATCATCATGTCATGTTAGTACAAATAACCTGATTGTGAAATGAGATTCTGTACCCTTGTACAAATAAAGTGTTTTTAAAGGTGCCGTCCAGTCCGTTCTGCGCATAACTAATGTTTACTTCTTCATTTACACAAATATATACTGATACTTTATTCAAGATTATAAGCTTTTCTTACTTCCTCTTCATTATTTGTACTCAAAACAAAACATTTTCAAAAGAAATAGAAGAAATCCGAAGAGATATCCTCGCCGAATTGCTTAATTCTCTGCCATGCTGCTCCTGACGGTGATGATGATAAACGTTATTTATTCAGGGTAGCCCAGTCAGCTACGAGGCTGGTATTCAGAGGGGCCCTGAAATCTAAATACTAATTACATGGTATAAACTACAAAAAATTACTAAATTACAAGTTCAGTATAAAAATCTAACTAAATACAATAAATACAATAAATACTGGTCATGAACAACTAAAAGCTATCAGTACAATTTGATTCAAAGAAACCTGAGTAAAAATGATTAAAAATAGAATGTTTAAAAATGGTCAAAGACGCAGAGTCTTTAATTTGTGCTGGAAGAGAATTAAAACAAACTGTGGCTGAATATCTAAATGTCCTCTTTCCAAGATTTCGGTTTGGCTGGGGAAGGTTTACACTGATCTCAGTACTTCATGTCATTATCTACGAATGTCATGTTTTGAGGGCCCTCCAAACAAAGATGGCGGATCATGCGCAGAACGGACTGGACAGCACTTTAAATATTAATAAAAAGGCATTCCGGTTGTTATTATTAACAAAGAATTTAAAATAACGTACAAAGACAGTTCACAGTTCAATACTATCGTTTTTAAACTACATTAAAAACGATACTAGTTACTACATTATTTATAAAATTATAGACCAAAACAGACAAAAAAAGACAAAATTGAATCTTGAGGGATTCCTAAAAAGTAATTTTCTATTGTAAGGAATGCAAGATTTAAGAAGAACTTATATTTAAAATCAGACAAACATGACAATTGACGTCATCTGTGCTCTTCGCTATTTATACCTGTGTCCTTGATGAATTGATTTCTATGTCAAACGGTTCCAAATGTTCTCCACCTTCCGTTCGTACGGGAGTAAGGGGCTTCACTGTCCATCCATCATCCATGCATTTGGTTGACGCCAGTGAATAAGTCAAAGTCTTCATTTGTCGGGTCACTAAACAAATTTAAATAGCAACCTTAGGCAAGTTTTCAAAGCAAAATGAATAAATCCATCATCATCGTCGTCGTCGTTGTCTTCATCACCACTATACCACAACCACTACCACCATTATCAAACACAAGTCACGATTCAAGTTTGACTCAAGTTCAAAATAACTCATTTATGCTCTACCATATATTTGACATTCTCCGTTTTCAATAGTTTCTATTCCTATTTCTATTGCTAAGGTCTTAGTAAATAGCAAAATATGTAAAAATTGACATTCCAGTGACATTATTTTATAAACAATCGAATAGAAGTCTTTAGTCAGACAACAAATTTTATTAAATTATGGGCGTTGTCGCAAGTATATATAGATCACATAGTGATTGGCCGTGTAGAAAATAGTTTAATCTCACAGTTACAAAATATAGAAAGTTTAAACCACATAATCACAATCACAGCTCGTCACAACCGCTAATGATCAGACCCACTATAGTTGGTTTAAACCACGTTCTCGGAAAATGCTTATCCGTATGCGGCCACTAATCAAATCTGGGGTTTAGTAAAATATCTTGTCTAATCAAAGACTCATGTTCGACTGCTTATAGAATAACGAACACCCCATTTTTCTGTTGTGTAAAAACGACGAGGATTTCTGACGGTGAGTGATGTTTTTTTATTGTAATTTGCTATTTACTACAGTAGGTATACAACTACGGAAACCAAAATAGCGATACGACTATTATATTACATCGACACAATGATTTTCACGTATAGTTGGGGAGCACAGGTGGCGTGTGCTGTTAAGGCGCTGTTTCTCACTGCAGTCCAAAGTTAAGCCCAGTTGGACGGGGTTAGTAATTGGATGGGTGACCGCCTGGGAATGACCCCGAGAACGTTCTCGAGCTTGGGACTCATGTGAGTTGAGTTGAGTTGGTCTCTCCTGTGTTTCGAGGGATTTTCGCCGGATTCTCCAGTTTTTCTCCCTCCTTAAAATCAAGACCTAGCTCTTAGCTGTGATTCGTGGCCTGTCATGTGTCGTATGGCGGCGCCAGAGCGCCTTTAATATGCCTTCGACTCAGCCACGTTGAAATTTAATATGTAAGTTGCTCTTGAAATATGTAAGGATTTTGAACTTGACTTGTGCAACACTCGGGTTTTATACGTAAAATGACCTAACCCTTATTAAATATTAACTGCATGCCATATACACTATATATGTTGTGCATGTATAAATACTGTAGCTCGTTGCGGTTGTAAAATGATTGGCATTTTAATAAAAAAAATATACTCCTTAATGGAAACAAATAAATAGGAATTATGCAAGTTTTAATAACACTCAATACATTATTTAGTTCTCATTCCTATATTTAAATAGTCGGCTTATTATCATGGATTTTTAGAACAACCACGCTGTGTTCACTGAACGCTTTTTATTTTTGGGTTACAGTTAAAATATCACACAAAACAGAAAATAATTAGTCCTCCTAAACCTCTCCACGACTGTTTTATGTACTATTTAAAACATGAGCAGCAGTGTTTAATCAGATTAAACGATAGTCGAGTGTTTTACATCTGATAAAACACGTACTGCGAATGTTTTAAATGGCTTCAAAAACTATCCATATAATAAGCTCATATAGAAATCAATTTTGAAAATTGAAGTCGCAAAAATGAGTCGCAAAAATCGAAGAAAAAGAATCGCAAAATCTGAGTCAAATCTGAGTCAAATCTGAGTCGCAAAATCGAAGAAAAAGTTCATCGAAAATAGCGAACGTGTCTGTATCACATATAGAGACACGTCACGGTCATGATTTTCCTTTGTGTTTTCCTCATGAATTATTAATGAGTTTTTGAAGCTTGTTTCACTCATGTCTGCGTTTCACGCAATAATGCTGTTTTGATAAAAGGGTTTCTAGAAATAATTTAACAAATAAAACACTACAGACATGATTATATATAGGACCGGAGGTGGGTGGGAAGACATACTTGCATAAAAGTTGACTGCATTTCCAGATACTTTTTGTCTTTCTATTTCTCTTTCTCGAGCTCTGAAAATAATATTTAACAGCCATGAATAAACAAATAAAAAATAGAAAACAGGTGCGCCATGTTTCCATCGAATTAAATAAAAAAAAACCTGAATGATTGGGAGAATGAGAACGGGTAAAGGTAACAAGATAAAAAGCGATACAAAAGATTGTAAAACACGAGGGAAGAGGCAATGAAAAACAAGGAAAAGGGAAATTGAAAGCAATAGCAGATAAAGCATATTTTCTATATTTTTTTTATAAAAAAAAGTAAAAATAAGAAAAAGGTCTTTCATGAGACATCTTTTAACATCTCTCATGAAAGACTTCGACTAACAAAAACTTAGGCCGTTATCGTGGTCATTTTGTGTATGTAGCTGTAAGAAGATCGATTGTGATTGGCACTCATCGCACTCACCACACTCATCCTACTCATTGCACTCACCGTACTCCTTACTCATCACACTCACCGCACTCACCAGACTCATCACAATCACCGTACTCATTGCATTCACCACACTCACCGCACTCACCGTACTCATTACTCATCACACTCACCGCACTCACCAGCAGAGCTTTATCCAGCATTAGTAATCTACCCGTCCAAAAGTGCCCGCAGTACCAGGGGGGTCTGGGGGCATGCCCCCCCCGAAAATAATTTTTTTTTAATTTCTGAAAACGTGATTCTGAGCATTCTGGAAAACAAAAGTATTCGGTTGTATTAAAGAACTAAAGCGAAATACTGGAGTTTTGTTTTAATAAATTTTTGCTAAATTTTTGGGCCTCTGGCTAAACCCATGCTCACCAGACTCATCACACTCACCGTACTCATTACTCACCACACTCACCGTACTCATTGCACTCACCACACCCACCGTACTCATTACTCATCACACTCACCGTACTCATTACTCATCACACTCACCGTACTCACCACACTCACCACACTCACCGCATGCACCACACTCACCGTACTCATTACACTCACCGCACTCACCAGACTCATCACACTCACAGTACTCAATACTCATCACACTCACCGTACTCATTACTTATCACACTCACCGCACTCATTAGTCATTACTCATCACACTCACCGCACTCACCGTACTCATTACTCATCACACTCACCGTACTCATTGCACTCACCACACTCACCGTACTCATTACTCATCACACTCACCGTACTCATTACTCATCACACTCACCGTACTCATTGCACTCACCACAATCACCGCACTCACCAGACTCATGCCACTCACCGCACTTACCACTCACTACACTCACTACACTCACCGCACTCACCGTACTCATTACTCACCACACTCACCGTACTCATTACTCATCACACTCACCGTACTCATTACTCATCACACTCACCGTATTCATTACTCATCACACTCACCGTACTCATTGCACTCACCACAATCACCGCACTCACCAGACTCATGCCACTCATCGCACTCACCAGACTCATCACACTCATCGCACTCACCAGACTCATCACACTCACCGCACTCACCAGACTCATGCCACTCATCGCACTCACCAGACTCATGCCACTCATCGCACTCACCAGACTCATCACACTCACCGCACTCACCAGACTCATGCCACTCATCGCACTCACCAGACTCATCACACTCATCGCACTCACCAGACTCATCACACTCACCAGACTCATCACACTCACCAGACTCATGCCACTCATCGCACTCACCAGACTCATGCCACTCATCGCACTCACCAGACTCGTCACACTCATCGCACTCACCGCACTCACCAGACTCATCGCACATGCCACTCATCGCACTCATCGCACTCATCGCACTCACCAGACTCATCGCACTCATGCCACTCATCGCACTCATGCCACTCATCGCACTCACCGCACTCACGGCACTCACCGTACTCACCGTACTCACCAGATTCATCGCGTATCATGACTACACAATCACGGCAGCCAACATGCACAAATACTTCAAATTAAACATTATTTACATTTTGCAGAAGATTGGCTCAGATACTTAGTTATGTATTCTCGAGACCTATATACGTACTGCATACTGTAGGAAAATTTTCTTAGATTAAAAGAAAGCGCAATTTTGTCAGCCACTAATGTGTATTTCAAATACATCCACTAAAAACATATAGATATTATATACCTTTCTGCTGCGCGTTCCTTGGCTGCCTTTCTTGCTGCTTTTGTTCCAAATGGCGGATGAGGTTGAATATCAATTAATTCGTCTTTTATGAAACCGTCGTCCTCTTTGTAATGTGACTGTTGTTTAATATGTTCATGATACACAGGGCAGCTAGGCTTGGCCTGAAAAAAATTTAACAGGACTAAATTTTCCAGGCAAACATTTGAGACTCGGTAAGGGGTAAAATACTTTGCCTGCTTTTCACAGTTTTAGATGTTTTTAACTGGTGAGAACATTTTCTCTCACCTCTCTCCATCTTCTAACGAACGCCCCGTGAACGAGGTTGCTGCTTTTGAACTTTTTGTGGTGAAAATTTAAGACAAATTGGCTACTGTATTTGACACGGTTGGAAGGTGTGTGTTCCGCCACTGTGGGGTTTATGGACTCGGGACCCTTCGCAATAACATCTATATTCAGTCAAATGCAATGAGTTTTTTCAAAAATACTAAGTAAATAGAAACGTAGATTCTTGTCGTGTTCTATAGCTTTTAGTTCGGCATACTGTAGCCTTTCTTTTTTTTTAATTACATTTAATTAAAGCCTTAAATAGGCCAAATATTACTTAACGACAGGCGGGGTTAGAGCTAGGTCTTCCATATAGCGGACCTTATTCAAAAACTTCTGATAAATATTTTTCTACATACGCATATAAATTCAGTGTTATAAACTCAAGACATATATTTACACTACGTACAAAATTCGATTTTATATGCATATACGAACTTTAAATGTTTAAGCTAGCAATAGGGGGGGGAAATGTAAAAAATATCCTCTCTTTTTTTCTTTCAATTTTTAAACTAGTGCAACATTATCTGTCAGTGACAAAAATTTGCAGCGTTTCAATATTTTTCGCTAAAACTTTTGGCATGCAGTTACTAAGTACATACTCTTCTACAAAAACGTGTCGGTGATTTTTTATTAGTTGCATAATTTTGATTTTATCGCGTTTTGAATGAACAAGTTGTGAAATATATTGTGACTACAACGTAAATCGTTAATAAAAACCGAGCGAAACAGAATTTCAAAAATCGCCGACACGTTTTTGTAGATAATTTATCAGTGATTACAATGATATAAATTTCAAAACTATAAATTAAATTCCAAAGAACTTTAAACTCTTGAAGCCAACAACCTTATTTTTTCTTTCGGGAAATACAACGGATAACCATCATATTTTCCATAATTTTAGATTTTATAATCGTCTTCCATGGTTAATTGGCTTTAAATTGGTATATGATACGTTGGTATCACGTTAATACAGGCGCGATGCCAGCTGTTTTACGAAACGATACCGGCCGGATAACCCTTAAGCCATTACCGGATAAGTATATAACGGTATACCTTTTCTGATAATGATATCTGTTGTGATATTTCAATCTTTTCCAAAATCTCAGTTTTGCAAAATGCACAAGAATGGTCCTCTGAACTCCCTTGTAGAGTATGCTGGTACTGGTCTTTATCAGGGTGATCATTTTGAAATGGTGGATTCACAGATTCTTTTACGTATTGTAAAATTTTGGGTGGTCCTATGCTAGGTAGAAATGTTTCTTTACTAAATTCCACCATTAAATCTTCCTCATCTGAACTGCTAGAGCTGAACTCCTCGGTTGGTTCTTTAAACAGGTCATCTTCTGAATCTTATACAGAATGAAAAACAAATGAAATACGTGTACTGACAATTTAATACAAAAACCACCCCTATACTACATTCTGACTAGGGTAAGGGTTGGGGATTTTGTTTGGGTTAGGTGATCAGAAACGTTCTTAATTTAGGTAGGTGCTGACCCCTTATGCCGTTTGTCAAGTATTTTTGCAAATTTTAGTACCTGGACTAATATCGTAATAATCGCAACGTTGTTGCATTGCAAGTTGAAAAGCGTTGTTGCATTACCACCCACTTTAAACATTGTCACGCAACAATGATTTTATTGCAAGTTGAAAAAATTTGTTGAAAATTTCTACTTGCTGCAACATGCTGATTCATTGTTGCGTGACAATTATGTTTAAGGTGGGTAGTATAGTAATACGTGCATGCAACAACGCTATTCAACTTGCAGCAATTTGTTGCTCGCATTACTTCACCTTAAGGTTTGATATACTGTCGAAACAGAGAACGTAGGAGTCTAACGTTTCGAGCGAAGGCATGTTTCTCTCTGACGAAGGGGCCTTCGCTCGAAACGTTAGCCTCCTACGTTCTCTGTTTCGGCAGTATATCAAACCTTACTGTATTTCTATTGTTGTTTCAACACTGCCTACGTAGCACGCTACTTTTATTTCACTGTTTGTAATATTGTAATAATTTTGTAAATACCTACCTTCCATTTTGATTAGGGTATTTTCTTTTGTTTCATTAGTTAACCCCACTGGTTGAGTTCTGGACTGTTGGGTTTGGTGTTTTACATGTAGTTGACCTAATTTTAAATATTTATAATAAAAAATTCAAAAGAAATTAATATTTAATCAATATCTGCCACAATGATTTCTCTTGCAAATCCTTTCTGACACACACATTGTAGCAACAGTGTCTGATAAATGACAAATAGCCATGGATTTTAAAAACAATTCAACCTTACCTGATCGTGCAACTAAGCCTTTTTTTGACCAGTATTTTAAGAATTTACCGTACTGTATTTAACAAATAGAAAATGGTCGTCTGTGTTTGTATTTAGCCTGATACAAGAGTGAGTTGAGATAATTCGGAAGTTTATGTGAACTCGAGCCGTAGGCGAGTAGTACGCACTTTTCTAAATGTAGCGTAATTTCTCAGAATATAGCGTAACTTTTTGGAATGTAGCGTAAGTCCCGAAACATAGCGCAAATTAATTTACTGAACATAGCGTAATTTTCACAACATAAAGGAAATTTTTCTGAATGTGAAATCAAATATAATTCTTTAGCAGACCACTATGTTATAGTAGGAAAATTTCTGAGTTGATTCATTTTGAATAAAAATAACAGAGTTAGGCATGTACGTGGAAAGTTTTGAACAATAATATGTCTTGGGACACATTACTGTCTGTTTCTTTTCTTGAAAGCTGTTTGCTTTTGAAACAATAAACCTTGAGCTGAATGGAAACCTAGCAGCTCAGGAAACTCAGCTAGGCTACTATAAAATCACAGTGCATGAGCATGCGAAGGTGCTTGATTAAAAGGACTGACAGAAGTGTTATCAAAACTGCAATCACATGCAGTGCTATTTAAGATCTAAATACATTGGACAAAAAATAGAAATACAATAATAATAATATTACCAAAACCAATGATGCGCAGCATGGCCCCAATTAAAAAACCACATCATGATTTGTCCAAAACATTGACGAACCATCTGCATTCCTAAACGTTTTTGGCTGTCAGAATTCAAAAGTAGCTGCTATTAAATAGACCAATCATATTGCAGTGATCTCACAGTGTCAATTCCAAACTAGGCTAAGGAATGCAGATGGATTCATTAAGAGGAGAATTTTTTCTATGTCGTGTAACAATTGCGCTCAAAACTGATTTCTACTGATCATATCTACATTCATGATTATCAAGTATTTTTATCTTTTGATATGTTTCTCAACCCCCACATGTACATGTATTTAAAAAGTTTGTTGACTATATGAGCTGCACAATAATGCTAAAATAAAGAGATTGTGAGGGATACGCCAAAAAGAAAATTTTGGTTGAACAAAAATAAATTTTGCATTGATTACTGTATAAATATGGTGGATTCAACATTTTTGTAGCATACCTATACCTTCATAATTATGATTTTTTTATGTTTCCCAACCCCCAAATGCTTATAAAAAGTTTGTTGATTCTATAGGCTACACAATAATGCTAAAATAAGATTTTGAGTGGTACACCAAAAAGTTCTAGGGTTTTGAGCGCTTTTAACCAAAAATATGTGACATAGAAAAAATTGCCATGCCATGCATCATCAGTTTTGGTAATAATAATAATAATAATAATAGTAGTAATAGTAATCTGTAATAGTAATAGTAATAATAATAGTAATACTCTGAACCCTGACTTGGCTACCACAGCTAGCCCAAGTAATAACCCTTCCCCCATTTTGATGCATTCATTAGGGTACCCTTTAACAAATACAGCAAAGAACTGACTTCCCAATGCTACAGATCTCATAACTTAATATTTAAATAATGACTCACAAAGTTAATTACCCACCTTCTCTATCTGCACTATCAAGATGCCTGATGGATGACTGAAGTTGAGTTTTGAGGGTTTCAAATCTTTTCATGTCCTCTAACCAACTCCATTCAGTTTGAGTACATCTTGTTGCAACTTCAACTGGTGCTGATTTAGGTCTCTTTACATAACTAATAACTCGCTGACAATTACCATCTAGCAGAAACGTTTCAGATTTTGTACTTTTTTCATCAAGAGAAGAATTTTCCTTTTGTGTTGCTGGTGATCTTCTGTAGTTTACAGAGGTACTTTTTTCTGTATTTTGTGAAGTAGATGTAGGACTCTCTTTGTCAGAACATTCCTCGTAGTTTCCATTTCGGACAGAACTACTGCACGATGAACTCATACCATCTAACAAAAGGCTTTCAGGTGTCTCCGAATCTTTCAATATTTTTCTTTCTTTTTCCGCTTCATTTACTGCAACAGTAAGCAGTATATTTCGCAGCAATCCTGGACTCTCTGGTGAGTCAACGTCTGCAAGTCGTCCGCTTACTTCGTTAGGTTCATCAGGGGGAAGATAACGTTTCGATCTTTTTATCGAGCTCCTTCTATTATTAGACGTACAAGCCAAGGAGCCTTCTATATGACCAGGGTCCGGAGTATTGCTACTCGTACTACAAGAACTCGTTAAGGACGACCTGTCTTTCGTCATTGCATTTTGGGAACTCAAGGAGCAAGGCCGCTCTTCTTGTTCGACATCTTCGCGGATATTTCTAACAAATTCTAGCGCATCATTTTTTTCTGGGTTATCGTTTTCACCTCTGTTCTCCGAAACGCCAGTCTCCTCTTTAAGCTCTGCTACTTCGCCTGTCATCATTTTTTAAATGCAATGTAAATATGTTCTATCTTCTTGGCGACATGAAACTACGGTAGTGATGATTTAGTTGATTACGACGACAATGTAAATACTCACTTTGCGCTGCAAGTACACATAAATCCTTGTAGATTTTGTACAGACAACAAGACATATAAGTTATACATCTATATACAAACTAACAATCGTCCAAAAAATTACTTATCGGTAATCCAGCCATAAAAACTCAAAACTGCAGAAAATGTACATGTCTCAATTTGATCTTCGTGCATGACCACAGTTGCCCATGGCAACCATCGGAGCGAAAGATATTAAAGTCGCACGTTCAGACATTTCCTTCGCGACATTTATACCTTTAATCGGCGGCTTTGTTTCAAACATTCGAATTATTAATTATTATTATCAGACAATCAGTCTACCACGTTCTTAGGCTAGTTCTTATCATGTGATATATAATTATAACTGCTGGAGAGATTAGAAAACGAAAGTAACATTCGTCTATGGTCGTGTTTTGATGATTCTTGAAATGTCTTCCGTGTAAACTTTAATATATGAGAATATGGCTGGTATGTGCCATGTGGCAATAGTACAGTAGTAGTTGGGCCTTTAGGTTTCTTCAATGGGTTTTCTTGGTTGCTTATTATTTATAATATATTAAATTTTATTGTTTTAAAATACGTATAAAATATAAAACCTGCTTTGCTAAATTCGTACATTAATCTCTGTAATTAGGTATGGTACAAGATCAAGCGTTTGTGAGTCTAGCGACAAACAATGGTTATGCTCTTGGTGCATTGGTTTTGGGTCATTCTCTGAGATCAGTTAACACCAGCAGACAGCTTGCTCTGATGATTACAAGGGATGTTCATCCACAAGTTAGGTAATATACTTTTCATGGAATCAATAAATTTATTCATAATGAAACCGAGACCAGTCAACCATTGCCAATGACACTATGTAGTCCTGCTTAATTTCAAGCATGTTTTGCAGTCCTTGTGGAAACCCATGTGGAAAATGTGTCGTTCATACTGTACATGTGTGGACAATTTAATACTCCAGCTGCTACTGTACATAATATATGTTCATGATATATGCAATAACCATTTTAGCTTTACTGTTTGGATTTTTGGGAAGTTTTCAAGGGGCAATACACTAGAATATAAACACATTTGTCACACAAAAAAGTTTAAAGAATGCATAACAGCAAAATGCAAACACAATTCTCAAAACACTAAATAATATACAATTATTGGATGAGGTTGAGCATGATATCAAGAATTATCAAGGCCGAGGTTTGTGTTATCTGCCGAAGCCGAAGGCTGAGGTGGATAACACAAACAGAGGCCTTGATAATTCTTGATATCATGCGATAACCGAATTCAATAATTGTTTTATTATACAATTATAAATGTAGAAGCCTTTAGAAAGTTTTTTACAAAGTTAGGTAAAAATAGTAAATATTCATACCGTCTTCAGTTCGAGGTTCGCTAACTTTTTTCGCTTTCAAATACAATTTTCTCCTTCAAACACTGCTTTAAACTCTAACAAATGTATGTGTAGCTCGCTTGTTTTTTCTTGGTGGTTTTAGCGTCAACAAAACATGCCAAATCCGCCGGATTAATCCGCTTCTGATTTTCACTCCTAAGGACGGCCGCCACGTTTGTTTTGTTTAAACCGCTGGCCAGTGCGTCATAGCTACAGATATCAAGAATTATCTGTAGGTTTTTAGCCAATCACAGTCGAGATTGTATCAGCATTGTATAATAATAATAATTATTGTGTTTCAAGAACAGATATTCAATAAAATGACCAGCCACACAAGCTACAGTGTAGGTGACTATGCAGTGAGGTAGATGCTGTCCATCCTGTATTCCTGTGTTCATTTGTGTTTGTAAATACTGTTGTTTGCACCTAAGTGGAAACACTGCCCATCAAAACATGTTCAAAAGTTGACCGTTTTGAAATTGACACCATGAATTTGGCAAGATGTGATTGGCTAAGAGCACAAACATGTACGTATTGAAGGAAACATAATATTGTCTCCAAAGAAAACTTTTATGTTTGACGTTGAAATAGAACATGTGTTCTGATGGGCGGTGTTTCCAAGTGTTTATAAGTACAGTGCTTAATGATATCGAAAATCCTATTTTTGTTTAAATCAGTTCCCACATCTTTTCTCCAACTCCATGATCCTATAGGTACCATTATGGTTGTTATAATAATAGAACCCTAACATATTTAAATATTTCTGTCTTAAATTTGATTGCTGGGCTGTAGCTTTAAGTTAACAAAAGAAGGTACCAGTAATGTCCGTTACATAATGTCCATTATGTAATGTCTGTCACATCAAAAAGATATGAAAATCAAGGGAGATGGAGTAAACAAATACCAAGTTAAGTCTTGCACAAAAATAAAAAGAGAACCCAAGTATAGAGGGTGCTAGCTGCTCTTTCATTGATACAACATTAAAAAATTGTGATTTTTGTAATGGACATTACATCTCAACTCTGGCAATAAGAATTTGTAGAAATGACTTTTTCACATAAAGAAAACATGAGGACTTGATGAAATGTTCATTTTTAATATTCATTTGTAATCCTACACTGGATCTTTTTACAAAAAGACACTTTGAAACCTATTATTTGAAAGTCTAAAGTTTGGTCAATTTTACATCAGTATTCTGTACTTGCTTTAATAAGTGCTCAGTAGAATGTGTGAAAAAATCGAAATTATTGTAAAAAATTCCCTAAAAAATAGATATTTCCCAAAAATTTAGGCATCAAGGATATCATTTTCTTAGCCTATTATAGTACTGTTGAGTAACTTGAAAAATCCACAACAAGTGCATTTAAGCATGGAATTGTCCTGGAGTATGTATTATCTTGGAGTAAGGTTGTGATTTATAGTGTTCAAAACAACTGTAGACTCAGCTCACTCTGGTGCTCAACAGGTCATTTAGCAACCAAGTCATCTCGCTGCAGGCCTTTTATATAACTTAACATACTGCACAACACCTGTAGCACAGTACAACTTGCAAACGATTGCGGACAGAACTACAGTAGCAGTTATCCAAAAATATTTTGCATTTTATATGGGAAAAGTCTGTGGGAGATGGGGGTGAAGGGCTTCTGAGTTGAGGACAAAATGACTGAGTTGAGGACAAAATGACTGAGTTGAGTCAAATATATACATGTATTTCCTTCAAAATGACTCAGATCATATGAACCTGAAAAGCTCAATGGTTTATTTTTAATACCTATACTGATAGTGATCTAGTCCAACAAGTAATTCACATGGTGTATCCACAAGTTTCATATAATTATATTATCAAGGTTTTGACACTTATAAGTTATATAATAACTAATTAACTAGTTCCTTACCTTGATAATCTTTTAAAGAAACAACTCGTTTTTCATTGTTGTAAATTGTAGACAAGATGAATGAACAAAAGCACTGATCGATGCAACATCTGTCCCCACCAGATCAGTCATTAACCTGTTACTTACTTCGTTTATACTGTATTGGCACACCTTCGCTTGATTTGCAGTGAACATTTTGCACACTGACGAATCCAATACTAAGGCAACTTATTACATCACAAAAGTGACAATATACATGTATAGTCCCCCAGATATATTTTGATGGCATAACGTCTACCATTGCTATGGCAAGTGGCAACATAGATGCAATTTAAATACATATTAATGACAATCATAATGTAAATAAAGTTAGTTTAGTTACAGTACTTATATGTCAGCAGTAGGGTTAGGCAATATTACTTTTTTATTATGTACATTGTACAAAATCATATTACAACTATAGAGGGCACTCAGAGATTATGTACTTCTGTACCAGAAGGTTTTTAGGTGGTATTTATAGACAAATGACAGCCAGACTGGGTTGAAATTATTTTTTTCACCTATAGTGGTCATAATTGATTTCTACAGTGTTTAGATACTCAGAACAAAGCTCATGCAGAGACCACAGATCATGCAACTGATGCAAGGCTTTTCTTGCCCAGCCCAATCAACTCTATATGCATGTAAACTTGGAAGGTTGATTGGCAATCAAAAAGTGAGGCCAAAAATGGCAGAACTAATCAAATATCTAGAGCTACACTTTTTTCCCTCTATTCCAGAATTCCCTCTAGCATCCATTTAACTTGATGGAGCATGGCAAATCATGAACCATTTCTTAGATTCAGTGTTTTTATTATAAACTGTTTGCTGGGTTCAATAGGTACTGGTGCAATGCTATAGGTATGCGATTGATGGTGTAACCAATTTGACAGTTTCATTGGAGTTTTCCTTTGTCAGGTGGCCAAAAGGAATGCAGACTCTAAGTATGGGATTGACATGGGTCTTTTTCGGATGCCTGTTTCAGGCGCCTACCACTACATCACCTAAAAATGGCAAAATTTGTTTTGTACTGTTGTGAAAACTTAGAACAGTCAATTAAACTGTTGAAAATACTGTAATTCTTCAAATGGATAAAAATGAGCTTACAATTTGTGCCACTAGCTGTCACGTATTTTCCATTGCTGTGCCATTGTCTATACTCTTCTTGGATTTTCCCAACGCTTAAACTGTTTGAAGTACACTCAGAATGACAAACAAACATTTAGTCCAGTCATCTCTTTAGTCCAGTCATCTCTTTAGTCCAGTCATCTCTTTAGTCTACCAACACAATGAATGTGTTGTAAAATGTACATGTAAATACACTATAACATTACAGAAGTTGTCATATAACAGCTGATTTTATGCTTAACGTAGACGAAATTTGGCTGCATGTGGAGCGCAGTTTAATATTACTGATTTCATGAAAACTGTGATAGTTAATTTAGTCATGCAAAACAGCATGATCACTGTTGTTCACGGCACTCGCGTGCAGTTTGGAAAAAACTAGGATCTCGGCACTAACTGATCTTAACACATTTACTGTAAGAATGAATTTTGAGGAATCATAATCTGTGATTTGACATATTGTGAAGTGTTTCTCAATCCTCATGTCCCGTACATAGAATTTGAAGATTATTTTGTTTTCTTACAGTCACAGGTGTTTCAACCAACATAATTTACTTCCAGATTTTGGGGATTTTTCTCAACTTATTTGAGGATCGAAGAACGTATTTATGTTGTCTGAAACATTCATATGCAGGGAGAAACCTTAAGAACATGGAAATCAGGAAATGCTGCTGCAACTGGACTTGTGTTGTTACCAGTGAATGTGCTTATGCCAGGGGCGGCGTGGCCCACCGGGAGACCGGGAAATTTCCCGGTGGGCCCCAAGGATTTCTAGCCTGGTGGGCCCCATTTGCTCCTAGAATTCTAGCTGGTGGGCCCTAAAAATTTGAAGAAAGATGGGCCCCGATGATGTGTAAAACGGCCCTGGAGTAAAGCGTTCGCCGGTCGTGTGGGAAAGCGCGTTTGCGCGTAAACGTGTATAGTTGTGAAATTTAAAACTGCTGTGTGCTCAGTGCTGGAGGCCCTGCAGGTTGCCAATTATATTTCACTGACGAGTAACGATGCTAAGTCATGGCTCTAACTATTGGCCAGCTAGGCCCACGAGCCCTGCGGTACCCGTCAAGCATATACTTCCAGTCTGAGTAACAGAGTTCACATTATTTCATTGCGCATTTGCGCGTATTGAAGCCATAAATATGCCGTAGTCATTGACTGTAAATGGCTGACAAAAGAGCGCATAGTACGTGTGATTCTGGGAATGTTCTTCCTAAGAAAAAACATAAAAGTGGGTCTCAAAAGCGACGAGAACAAGAAACAAAGCTCTTATTTGAAAGCTCGAAGAATGTGAAACCGCTAACGTCCTTCTTCAAAGCCAATGAAACAACAGTCTCAACAGGTAATTTACAATAAATTGTGCCCATGGCTAAAGGCTTACCTTACAACAGCTCGGTAACTTATTTATTTGTATCTTTATTACTACATATTGGTTAAAGACTTAAAGTATGTTTAGTAATATACTGATACAGTTATTAAATTGATTTTTCAATTTGGGTAATCTAATGTTGAAGCGCTTGAGTTAAGCTTTGTTAGGCACTTAAGTTCGGGCCGACCGCCACCTGCGCTCGCGCAAATAGAAAACTTCAAATTCTTAAATACATTACGGCGGTCTACACCAGCTTTCTTTTGCGCATTTACTCAAAAACTTGATAGGAACCGCAAGTATATTATTGTTTCATTCGTTTTTAAATTTCTAAGTTTCTATATAGCGCTATACGGTTATTATGGTATATAATTTGTATGAAACCTGAGCGAAGTTGTGCCGCGGGCGCAACACTCTTCGGTAGTTTCCGCCCAAATGCCGGGTAGAATTTCAAATTTCAATCATCTGACATATGTGTGAATTTCATCTCGTGCGCTATTACACTATTACGCTATTGGAAGTTAAGACAGAATGACAGATTATCGAAAATGACGAGTCTTGTTTACGTGCTCGTTGAAAATGCGCAATGACGAAATAAATAAGTGACATTTTGTGTAGAAATCCCACCTCCGCTTGGCCCAGGTGACGAGCTAACAACAGCTAACACGTTAGGAATTCTGCCAACTTCAAATGATGAACTTGAGAAAATTGATGGCGATGCAGTATCGAAAGTCAACGAAGTGTTCTCTAGCTCAAATCAACCCGAACAAACTATTTCCACCATCACAGTAAATATTAGAGACGCACATGCCATTATGTAATCACACTAAATACAGTTTCTTCTACGTTTTTAGCTTAATGAATATAAAGTTTCTGCATTCTCATTTACAATTTATCCTTTTTATTGGTAGCTGTTTCCACACCCCAATTTTACACCCCCCCCCCCCCCCTAAAAGTGGGCCCCTAGCATATCATTTCCCGGGCCCTATTTGAGAGCCACGCCGCCCCTGGCTTATGCAGTTATTCCCAGAGAAACGTTTAGCTCCTCCTAACGCAATGGAATGCATGGTCAAATTTTCCATCAAAGTGCTTACAATGCTCGAGAATCGCATATTCGTCTGGCGGGTAGTAAAAACGGTTTCTTTAATTCTTTGTTTACATTGCGCGTCTGATTATAGGCACTGCAGGGACAAAACTCATTTTGAAGTTACAGTCGCTTGTCAAAACATGTTCTATTTCAACATCAAACATAGCATTTTCCCTTGGAAACATATTATGTTTCCCTTCGATGCGTACATGTTTGTGCTTTAGCCAATCACGTCTTGCCAATCCCATGGTGTCAATTTCAAAACGGTTAACTTTTGAACACGTTTTGACAGGCGGTAGGTCTTCCTCACCTTGCGCTTCCGCCCGAGAGGTTTGTATCCCTTTTTTCGGTCTGAGTTATTCAGTTGCTTTAGCAGGAAGAAATAACATGTCGTCTTTTAGTGTTATGTGGCTGCGACCTTCCCTCTATCTAAAAATAGGTACGCATTGTGTGCATGCGGCTATACGTCATCATGATTGACCGATGCATTGCGCAAAGTGAAACATACTAACATGCATGCTGAAAATACTTGGACTTGAAAAGTGCAGTAAATGTATAAATAATTTTACACGTCATTGGGACTGGGAAGACCTTGTTAGTTGTCAAGAAAATTAAGGCAATTATTGTTAAATATATACTTTATTACTCAACATTTGGTGATATTAGGGCCGACCCTTTGTAATATGTATATACAGTAGTTTACGTAATGTTTAATAAACGAGCAGCAGTGTGCACGAGGGCCCGAGTGGTTTTTGACCTGATAAAACACGTGATGTGATAACGGCTTAAAAAACGTGTCGTTATTGGTTGTTATGTTCATTGGTATTCTTTATATAAAATTGTATATTCATTAGGATTCTTTATATCAAATTCTATGTTCGTTAGTATTCTTTTTGACGTCAATAAGCTTTATCAGGCATAAAACCACCGACATGATACTGATTTCCTTTGTCTTCTCCTCATGAATTATTAATGAGTTTTTAAATACATATTATATATGTATGTAATATGTATCATTTATATAGTTTAGCAAGTAGTTTATGTATATTAGAAATATTATAATTATGATTTTTGTTGTTATTTTTAGGCAAGAGTTACTTCGCGTATGGGATCGTTTAATTGTAGTTAACATTGTTGACAGCGAAGATACTGTAAACTTGGCGTTATTGAGAAGACCTGATTTGGGGGTTACTTTCACAAAATTACATGCTTGGAAATTGACCGAGTATAACAAATGTGTATTTCTTGATGCAGACACGTTGGTATTACAGAATGTTGACGATCTCTTTGATAGACCAGAGATCTCAGCAGCTCCTGATATAGGCTGGCCTGATTGTTTTAATTCAGGAGTTTTTGTCTTTGTTCCATCACAAGAAACACATGATGCTCTTGTTGCTCATGCTTTAGTTCATGGAAGTTTTGATGGTGAGTTTGCATTTACTTTAATCTTTTCTCGTCGGTAGATTTCTCCTGTGACGAGTAAAATTGTCTGGCATTAGCCAGAGTCGGATGCCGCCCAGAAAGAATTAAGGAGGCTCCGTGGTCTAAATCATCAGACATTACATTTTCTGTCCATAAAAAGTTTTGTAATGCATATCTTATAGCTTTAGTTGTGGTCTTGATAATTGAAACGTTTTGTACTTTCAATATTTTTACCTGAGTGGAGAAGTCGTGTTTGTAATATACTTCATCCAGAAACCCTAAATTGCATATAATCTGCCGCTTACCGTGAAACACAGTTTATGTACACGTAGTTTACGCTACAGTACAAGTATATATAAAACATGTCAATAATTAAGACCACTATTCAGTGAATACTGTAGAATGAAATTCAGACTTAGAGATTAGCTGATTTGCAGTAGTGACTTATATAATAATAATAATGGAAACTTTATTAAATGTCTTTTTAGATAATATACAATTGTAAATCTCGCTTATTTAAGGTAATTTACAATCGGCTACTTGAATCAACACTAACAATATATAACTAATAACTATATATAACAACATAAAACAAATATACAGTACAATAATTTTAAAAAGTTAGCAGTTCAGGATTTGTCCATTCCTTGTTTCGGCAACAGAATATGTAATAGGTGGTTCTGATTGCGATCGTCGTCATTCTATTAATACAATATTTTTGGTGAGTCTTGTCAAGACTAAGATCATTCAGCATTTCTATGAATGTAGAACATTCTGCTGCAAAGACACCAAAGCAGTTGAACCACTTACGGTCTGTAGGGTCGTTGCGAGAAAGTTCAAGATAGAGTCGTGTCTCCATGTAAATCGTTCCAGGTACGACTGGCAACCTGCCACTACGTGAAGAAGAGTTTCTGGAGCCAGACAAAGAGAACAATCTGAAGTTGGTGATACACCCCATCTTGCAAGGTTTTTGCGCGTGGGAAGAGAGTTATTCATATATCGTATTGTAAAATTAAAAATATTTTTCGGGAGGTTGGACTGAGACGCACACCATATTTTCGTAAGCTGGGGAAAGGAGAACTTAGTAATATTGGAGAAAAAGGATCCCTGACAGGTTAAATGGTTATGAAGTCTATCTTCTTGTCCAGAGCGAAAGTCCTTAAGAACTTGCTTGGTGGAGTTATAGACATCATACTGGATATTTGTGCTGTTACTAGTTGACTTCCAGAGTTCATTGATTGCTTTGGAGATTGGTTTGGAGATGTATTTATAACTGTACGGAGAACTGTTTGGCATTGGGTGAATTTGACAGATGGAGGACAAATATTAAGACCAAATTTGTTTCTGGTTAGGTAGACAGTATACTAAGTGTTCCTGATATAGGTATTTCAAGCCATTTACGAATATAACTGTTCGCTATAGAATCAATGTTCTCTGAAATCCAAGTTTTTGATAAAGTAGTAACAGTAAAATGCCAGGATATTTTGGATAAAACATAGCGACTGTACAAGAGGATTTTATTTTTTGGATGTAGTGGCTTGGAATCAATATCAGTCATTAGTTCGTCAATGAGGGAGGTGAGTTCAGACTTGTGTTGTTGATCGGACATATTGAAATCAAAGTATCTTCCTAAATATTGAAAATACTCGCCAATTTTGGTCGCTGGAATTAGTTGATAAAAAATGAGGAGTTTCGGTAGATATTGGATGGATTTTGTTACAGCTTTTTTAATGCCAAAAGTACTACACTTATCAATCCGTATAATCATGTTGGACCATTGGCACCAAATAGAACAATTATAACAGCAGCGTCATCAGCAAACTGAAATCAGTGGATAGGATTTAAAAACTGAAAGGCGAAACCAAATTGACGATACTTCTCGGCTTTGATATGCTGAATAAAAGTGTTAAAACACATATTAAACAGCAGAGGACTGAGACAATCGCCTTGCAGAACGCCACGGCTAACAAATATGAACGGAGTACAGAATTCAGGTGTAATTATTGAGGTATGGAAATCCGTGTATAGACTTTTTATAACAAATTTTATATGATCAGGGATATGGTGGTAATGAAGGACGGATTGAATTAAATTGTGATGAACTTCGCCAAAGGCATTTTTCAGGTCAAGTAGAATGATGACAAGAGAGCGTTGTTTGATCCGGGCTTTGTTAATAATATTAGCCATTCGTGCAGTGTGTTCTAGAGTACCAGACAGGTTAGGAGTAAAGCCCTTCTGTATATTATGTTCTATAAAGTTATTAGTGGTGAGGAATGAGTACATTGCGTTGCGTAGACAGGAAGTAAACACTTTTAATGGTATGCTTTCCAGTGTGATGGGTCGGAAATTGGATGGTATATTAGCCTCGCCTTTCTTGTGAATAAGAATTGTGCAAGCTTTTTTCCACTCAGAAGGAATGGTTCCGGATAACCAAACAGCACGTATTAGGTCAGTTAAATATGTTCTAAGGATAATAATAATAATAATAATAATAATCAACCTCGTCCCCAGGGCCTTTTGCCCTGAGGCAGCGCGAAAAGGCCCTGGCATCGGCTGGTTTTACACCCAGAAATTCTGGGTGTAATAAATTATAATACATTTGGTATCTTCGAGGAAATTGACTGTGCTTGTTTAGCGTTCAATAACGCCAACTTCTCTTCATATTGTCTAGAACCACTTCAGGTAAAGTGTTTTGAATACTTGTTACATAGAGACCTCTATAATTCCGCAATTCGTCGTCCAAAGCTAGCGAAATCAGGTATTGCGGTAATAAAGAAGCCATAAACTTTCCAAGCCGCTTTTAATATATATTAAAGACGTTCTGGTTCGAGAAGTAACAACAGCAGAAGCTCCCGCGCAGTTTCTTCTACCAAAATCACAGGAAGAGACAAACATGACCCAGCTTCCTGGAATTCACGAGTTTTTGTTGACCGAAATTTAAGAAGAAAAGAATAATTCGAGCGGCAAACAGTGTGCTTTCAACTATTATAAAGTCATCCATCGCAGACAAGATGAAATCAGCCCGCAAACGGCGTCTTTGCAAACGTTCGGATGGTTCAGTATTGTGTGGCAAACGAGAATCTTACAGGTAAACTACGTCAAGTGTTCCTTCTTTTAGTTGCAAACTTGATTGCAATTTTGATTTACTTCCTTTGCAAATTTGCAAATTTCCAATCAAATTTGCAATATTCCTATAGGAAACCACTTCCTGTTAAATTTTCCTAAGTTCCTGTTTAATTTTCCTAAGTTCCTGCTTTGTTTTTGCTTTCAAAAGCTTGCTCAAAAATAAAAATTATATATATGAAGGCTATATATACATATAATTTCGTATTCGAAGAGAAACAAATCCAAAACTAAAACACACTACTACATCCCAAATAACGACGTAAACAAAGACCCCTATTTTTAATATTTAGAGGCTTCAAATTTTATAAACTTTGCTGTTCGCTCGCTACACTAACTGAGAAATCGTGCAAACGGTATATATCTTCCTGGTCGACCAACTGATCGACTTGCAAACCCGAACAAAAGTATTACAAAGTGCAACAAGCGACTAGTAAATCTTGCCAACGTCGGGAAAATAAATATACCATCAAATAAAAAAAATAGAGTCTAGACAGTAGACACTGAAGTGAAATAATATAAACGGCATATGCATGTGTCACGATACCGCCAAGCGTCAAAAAGTTGCTGTGAACTATACTTATAATTTCTTGTTCGAAGAAACAAATCCAAAACTCAAACACATTATATTCTACTTGGTGTCTTGGTTTGATAAACCGTTTACGTTCGGATCGCCGCCTCTGCAACGAACGAGACGTATAAATATATTCACGTAAACAAAGAGTCCATTGGTGTTCATTGTACTTTCAAATTTTCAAAACCTTGCTGGTCGCTCGCTACACTTAAAATACTTCTAAGATGTTGCGAACTAAATCATGCAACAGGTGATATTTTCCTGGTCGACCAACCGACTTGCAAACCCGAGCAATATTTATAGTACTTCGTGATTCCTGCTGCATGATACATGTCGAATACTAATTTCACTCGTGTTTGCAAGTCAATCTTTTTAGTGCGTAACATCTTACAAATATTACATAAATCAAGCTAGCGACCAGGAAGGTTTTTAAAATTAGATCAGTGGAAAACACCAACGGACTCTATAAATTTTAAAACCAGGCGCCTTTGTTTACGTTATTTGGGGGTGTGGCGGCGATTCGAACCTAACGGCTTGTGTTTTAGTTTGGAATTTGCTTCTACGAATACGAAATAATATGTATATATAGCCTTCATATATATAATTTTTATTTTTGAGCAACCTTTTGAAAGCAAAAACATAATAAAAGACTACTACACAAAACAGGAAGTTAGGAAATTAAAACAGGAACTTAGGAAAATTTAACAGAAACTTAGGAAAATTTAACAGGAAGTGAATTTCCTATAGGAATATTGCAAAACTTGATTGGAAATTTGCAAATTTGCAAAGGAAGTAAATCAAAATTGCAATCAAGTTTGCAACTAAAAGAAGGAACACTTGACGTAGTTTACCTGTAAGGAATTTGATTTTGATAATATATCTGGAGGTAGACGTACCTTTTCTCATAGATATTTTTAACGCCGTGTCTGGCCGCACGACTACGCCCGTCAAAGCAACAAATCATGAATTAAGTGTAAATATAACTTTCTTTATACTCAGTCTCTTCATAAATGAACGGTGTTTAATTAGTAGACTTTTTAGTCATTCTACTTAAAAATGTGTTATATGAAAAATGTACTATAATCCGCAGTCTGTCAGATTTTTCCTAAGTCGAAATCACATATAAATATGATGTGGCAAAGTGAAATTGACAAGACGTCAAAACCGCTACAATAAGCTTGCCAGAGAAATTATTAATACAAGGCTGAGGCGTTCTAGCTTTTCAGTTCTACATGTATATTTCATTATTTGGCGTAGATATATGTAATTTTTATATCAGGAAAAACGACATGCTTAAAATATAGCGTTCATAAGATTTTCTGCGCAGCTATCTTTTGTTGACAATTTTTGGCCGGTTACTTTCCTTGTCACTCTGCATTGTTATCTTAGTTGTGTGCTTAAAATATAATATTAGCCACTATAAATATCGGTCGTTGAGGACCACATTTTAACGGCGTTTCCGAGAGGTTTAATATCTACCACTCTTTGTTCATTGAGATTTTTCGCTTTGAAACTGGAAAATGAATATATATATATACAACCTCGAATTTGCAAATTGACTAAATTCGAAATGTGATACTCGCGTGAATGGTACTGACAACAGTATAAAATTCCAAACTCGTGTACTCACTCCCGCTGTCGTACCTATGTGCTCTCAAAATTAAATGGATTTTATACTGCTCCCAGCCTTCACACTTCGTTTGTGGCTACACAACGTTTATTCTAACTTGCATATATATTTTGGATCTTGTCTAAAGAGAAATACCTCGCACTTTCTGCATATCAATTTTGAACTCGAATCGTCCTCGGTGATCTCATAATTTCATAAGTATTCGCACATAAATCCTTGTCATTGCTGCTTTTACTGAATACCGAACCATATGACGACTTTCGAAGACGAAAGACGGCAGATTAAACTCCGAGCAAAGATTTCTATCCTCGAGAGTCGGTTTTTCGCCTGAATTATTTGCCAAACGTTATCCGAATCCGCCATTATCGCTACTATAAGAATAAGAACAGATCAAACTATAAACGTGGACGCTTATGAGGTATTGTCGAATATGAGCCATTCATCCTAAATTAATTGAAACTTTGCATTAATTGTATTTGCGAAGAATATTTAAGAAAAGCGATCAACCAATGAAAACGCAGAATCCACCAGCCGATGCCAGGGCCTTTTCGCGCTGCCTCAAGGCAAAAGGCCCTGGGGACGAGGTTGAATAATAATAATAATAATAATAATAATAATAATAATAATAATAATAATAATAATAATAATAATAATAATAATAATAATAATAATAATAATAATAATAATAATTAAATATTTATTCTGCGCCCTTTCCATACAATGATGAAAGGCGCATTACATGTTTGTTCAGTAATTACAATATAAACTTATAATATAAAAATAATTACAAAATAGAACTTCATAAAATAATTAAATTCATTAATTCATTAAAAGCCATGTGTTTTAAGAGTCCTTTTAAAAACATTGATGTTTGAAATCACTCTAATATCTTTCGGGAGGGAATTCCAAAACTTTGGAGCAGCTGCCTGAAAGGACCGATCACCAAGTGTAGGTCTAGTTCTGATGTTCAACGGTTGTATTTTAGCAGCATTAGAAGATCGAAGGCCATATCGTGAATTATAACTCCAGGATATAAGATCTTGTAGGTACACTGCATGGAGAGAGTCCATGCAGAGTCTTAAAGGTGATAAGTAATAATTTAAATATAATCCGGTATTTAACGGCAACCAATGTAATTGCATTAGAGCTAGTGTAATGTGTGAAAACTTTGGAAGACCGAGTACAAGTCTAGCAGCTGCGTTTTGTATTCGTTGTAATTTATCAATTTGATAACCTGGAAGGCCATATAGAAGACTGTTACAATAATCCAAACGAGAAGTAACAAAAGAATGAACGAGGGTTTCAATAGTTTGACGAGATAAATATTTCCTAATCATACGGATGTTATAAATATGATAAAAAGCAGAGGAACAAGTCTTCATAATATGATGAGACATAGAAAGATTATTGTCAAACCAAACTCCAAGGTTACTAACAGGCGAAGAAGGCATGACGTCGGTCTCACCAACATTAAGAGTACTTACATCAACTTTAGTGAGTTGCTGTCGTGTCCCAATTAGCATGAACTCTGTTTTACAATCATTAATCATTAGCTTGTCTGTATGCTTCCATTTTCTGATTTCACCTATGCAAGATTCCAAAGCTTGCATTGCAACCGTATAGCTAGCTGAAGAGCAAGGTTGAAATGACAGATATATCTGTGTGTCAGCATAGCAATGGACCAAGGGAAGATGTGATCTAACAACTTCAAATAACTTGCTAGTATATATAACAAATAGCAAGGGTCCAGGAACCTTGCAGTACCATTGATAGAGATACGCTGCGAGCGACCATGAAGATAAGAAGTGAACCACTCAAGGGCTGTACCAGAAATACCAAGTTTCTGTTGCAGGCGCTGCAATAAAATGACATGATCGACTGTATCGAAAGCAGCACTTAAGCCAAGTAAAACAAGAAGTATAACATGTTTGTTCATATTTAGTAAGATATCATTCATGATCTTCAGAAGTGCAGTCTCAGTACTATGATGTTTACGATATGCTGATTGGCCAGACGGGTAACGATTATGAATTGACATGTATAAATGCATTTGTTCAGCAGCAGCTGTCTCAGTTATTTTGGACGTAAAGGAGAGGTTGTTGATTGGATTGTTGGTTGTTGACTTATGTTATGTAACTAGCTTTAGGGATATATTGGATCCAGATACCGGTTGTGTTATAGATGCAGATCTGGAGTGATAGAGGACGGGCGTCTGTATTATAATTTTTAGTTTATAATTTGTATGGGGTTTGCGATTGGCCATGTCTTAGGAAATTCTGGATTTATAGAATCTCTACACAATGGCAATTCCTGATTTTAAGTTCTCCGCTTTTCTTACAAAAGTTATTGTGCAAAAGTTAGTTATAATCATTTCTTCGTTTGTTTGATTAGGAGGAGATCAAGGTTTACTAAACTCGTTTTTTAGTAACTGGTCACAACTGGGTGCAGCTCACCGACTACCATTTACCTATAATCTTCACTCAAATTCTAGTTACACTTATTCTCCAGCTTTTAAAAGGTAAGTGACAAGAAGAAGAATTTCAAATGAAGTCGAATCACTGCTGTAGAGAAAAGTTGTTCGAAACCAAAGTCTCTGGTATAATGTACCAGCGCTCTACCACTGAGCTATTGGGACTCCCGGCTGAGGCAGTCGGAAATATCCATATGTCAAATATCACACACATTACCATAGCTCATCGGGGATAATCTAATCCACCTACACACGTAAAAACACACAACTTGTTCACGGTTGTTAACAGACGTGATCAAGTTGTTCTCAACAGCCGTGAGCAATGTTGTGCACCCCCCGGTTGTCTCGCTTATTAATTTTCTTATCAGTAAAATCACAAAAAAATATTAATACCACTAATATTGAAGAAAATATCACGCAAACACATCCATGAATTTTTAAAAACGTTTATTGAAGTGATAATTTTAATACAAAAGTCTCACGTATCCTACTTTACACTGCTACGTACAGCCAGTTTTCCCCGGTTCTCTGGCGGCGCTTTCAATTCTTCTCCATTTTCATTAATATTACAGAAGAACATCAATATCCCAAAGTATAAAGTGTCCTTTTTCGTTTTGACAGTTAAATTTGCAGATAAAAATTGACTGTTTTTTTTTTTTAAATTGACTGGGTTTTAAGTGGAAACAAAATGAGAGAGAAGGGACATGTATTAATGATAGCATTTAGCAATGCCAACGTCAACGAGCCAAAATAACATAATTGAAGTTATTTAACAGTAAAACCATTAGCTGTAACAACTTGTTGACATGTGTGAACAACATTGATAAATGAACAACATTGTTCATGATTGTTTGAACAAGTTGTTACAGCTTGATGAAACAACAACCGGCGTTGTTCACGCATGTTGGAACAATCGAAGAACGTATTGATACATCAACCATGTTCACCATTGTTGTAACATTGTTCATCGTTGTTATTTCACAGTACTGTATATGCAGTAATGAAATACTTTTGTTTACAGTAAAATTTCGCCAAGTATATACTGTACATGCAGTAGGATGGTAAATTGTTTCAACGTGCATCAAACAGGTGTGGCATGCAGTACGCACTGCATGTAAATATGTATTTTTGAGTTTTAATCGTTCATTTTTTTATCTAAACCAGTGGGCGGGAAGGGAATTGCCTAAAGAGTTATTTGTACGGAGATATTGGCCAAACATCGTACAAAAAATCTTGAGATGCTCCGCATCTATAGTATTAGGCAATATTTTTTTGAAATTTTTATCTACTCTCAACTCTTTGATACGCAAAGTTTGTTTTACTTGTGAAGTGAGATAGAACGTCGAACTCTTGCTATGAACCGACCTGGAAAAAATAGAGACATAACAATTATTAACAGAAGCCATTACTGCAGTCAAAGTAGAAAACTTCATACGAGAGCCAATATAAGACGTGATTTACACAACACATAAGACGCAAAATACTCGTATAAAAGGTACAAAGAGTTATGTTCGCGTTTTATACAAGCTAAGACTTACTCTAATGGCGGCGTTCAATTTTCCTCGTGTTTTTGGCCCCAATGCCCCCTCTAGTCTTATATTATGATCAGTGGCGTAGCGAAGGCTATACGTTTGGGGGGGGGGGGGGGGGGTGCACGACTCAATTTTGCCGACAAACTGGGCGTGGCTCGGATTAAACCACGCCCATTTTGTCGTTTATTTTAATAAATTTCTTTACATCGCATACAAAGTTTGTAACTTAGTTTCTAACTTAATGGATCTTGTCGCCTATTTAACAAATTTAATAAAAGGAAGACAAACACTGAAGGCAATTAACAGTACAACTGCAATAAGTCTACTGCGATATGGCAATACACCTTTCTTTCAAACGAGCCCTCAGTATTGCTAGATTATTTACGCATACTTCGTCTGTGATGTCCTTTTAACATATTAAGTTCTTCTAGCCTTTCGTCGCTAGTCCTTGACATGCCCAAGTTTTTCACAGTTTTCAATTTACTGAATGTCCTTTCATCTTGGGCCACAGTAACTGGTGCAGCCATGCCAAGCGAAAAGCTCTGTTAGTGAGAGGAAACACGATTTCTGTTCTTTGGATAACACCCGATAAAACACTTGGCCGGATAGACGATAAGGGACATCGGGATTTTCTTTACCAAATCTTGTCAGCGATCCAATCTTGTCGGGAAAGTTGCGATTTTTTTGTCAACTTTGCCGAAATTGTTTCGGCATTTTCCAAATATGCAATATAAAAGTGTCATCATCGCATCAAACGTTTTCTCTCGAAGATCCCGAACAGAAATTTGCCGACAGCAGTCCGCGTTTGCTGACAAAGATAACACATAATTTTAATTTTTCTGAACTTTTTTTTTAACTTTTACTATATCCAATGTAAGGTAAATATTTTGACTGGAAACTTGGTAACGTTGGTAAGAAAGTAGAAAGTAATTTCCGATCATTTCAAACCGTACAATTTTAGGTTTGGAAGCGATGTGAAGATAGTGCATTTCCTTGGTCCTAAAAAACCGTGGCAATACAGCATTAATCTTGAAACTGGTCAGGTGATATTGGAACATGGTATTTTGTCACATACAGCGCCTGGACAATTTCTTCAGCAATGGTGGGACGTTTACAATAAAATTGCACACCATGTAATCGTAAGAATGATTGTTTTTGTTTCACTTCTAATATTAATGATTAATATGTTATTTTCAAATGAAACTGAGCAAATTAATGTGTTTAAAAAGGTCTAAACATAGATAATGGAAGGGGAACTTGATAGGAAACTTAAAACGATGTTACGAAACCGGAAACGATGTTTGCACAACTTGCTATGGTAATTATACACTTATAAGTGGCCTATCACCTAACGGGTGGTCCCACATGACTAAAATCAGACACTGCTGCCAGTAAGTGATATTACACTATTGTTTAATTTCAGCAACAGCTGATCCTGGCCATGTGGGACCACCCGTTAGGTGCATATTAGCTGCTTATAAGTGTATAATTACCATAGTAAGTTGTGCAAACATCGTTTCCGGTTTCGTAACATCGTTTTAAGTTTCCCATCCAGTTCCCCTTCCATTATCTATGGTCTAAAGGTAGCGTTGTTGTGAACTGCTGAGATTTTGGATAATAAATTACTGATATTTCGAGCTAAAATTTTCCAGCAGAAACTCAGAAAATGATCTCTTGTTTGGCACGTATTGTTAGTTTATTTGAGTTCAAATAACTTTATAAACAATAACTGGCTGCAAGATTCAGACAAGTACAGTAAGCTAACTGAGGCTGTCATTAATATTACTCGGGAGAGAGCAGAAGGAAAATTGAAACTGATTCCTGTTAGAGTTTCCTTGCCTAAAACATTTCCTTGGCTGCATCACTTCACGAAAAATTGTTTGTTTTTATCGTACGTTATCAAAATTCATTAAAAATTCATGAAGAAAATTCAAAAGAAATGAATGTGTAATCAATATCTGTAAATCGCATACAGATTCGTCCTGATTTACATAAACTTTTTCCTCAATTTGCTCAGCTAAAATCACTCCAACTTAGTTTAAAAATAAAAAAAATTAAAAAACAAAATAGTTTGAAAACATGGCTATTTAGATGCGTCCATAGACATAGTCCATATGACTGAACGTAACAAGCCATGAGAAAACTAAAACTCTAGGGAGCCACCTTAAAACTGTTTTCAGACGATTTTGACTATCCAACAGGTTCTTTACAGTGAACTCCGTACTCCCCTCCCCTTCGCCCCTTCTTTTAGAACAACATTAGTTATGTTTGTTCATGATATTTACATGTATCTTGGATAATCGTGGGGAGTATCATGATAAATAATGCTAGCCAGTTGCTTTTATGATAAAGGCTTTACATGAGTGATTCGGCAGAGCGTTAAATATTTCTCATTTATTATTCATGTATACGTATTATACAAAAACAAAACGCAAAGATCGCATAAATTTTCTTGCCAAAACACCCCAAAATTATGGGTGTCCCGTGACCAGCCGATGCCCAGTCAGGGCCCCTTTGAAAATTACGTCCTTTTGTGAAAGGGCATCCTAGGAAAACATTTGTTAAATAAAACATAGTCCCTACAAATAAATTGTCTGGAAACGCGGCCAAAGTCTTTGTTCTAGGTTTTTGTTCACGTTTGTACACCTTATTTGACCTTAACGCTTGCAACCAATAGCAGCGTTGCTTTATAAATATTAATGAACGTAAAACAAAAGATTGCCAGGGCCATTATCGCTGACCTCCCAACGTGGAGGCAAAATGCCCTGGGTACGAGGTTCCAATATTTCCCTTAACACTTTTTAAACTGATTACATTGGCGTGTCGTAGCTAATAATGAATATAGAACTCCAGTCACTTCCCTTGCCCTCGTTTTTAAATGGGGTTTCTGTATGGACTGAATTAGTGTGAACAGCCTAACTAACGCGTTGTTGCTAATGCACATGTAATATAAACTTTCGTAGATATCTATACAGGTAGGGTAGAAATATATAGGATAGAAAAAGATATGGTAGAAACTTGATCGCAGTTGACAGTTAGAGAACAATTAAGGACAGTGTACACTTAGTTGTGCACGTAAGACACTCACTTTAGGATTGTAGTATTTCATGTTGAGCTGAGAGTTTTACTTGAGAAAAAAAGTAAAACAACGGTGAATTAATTAAGATGTAAAGAGTTTTAAGAAGAACTTTTTTTAAGTTTATCGGAATCAAAGAAATGAAACTCTGGCTATGATAAGTGTAAGACAAAACAAAACAAAACAAAACAAAGCGAAAAGAACCATCTTGTATATCTAGTATGCAGGAAAAGAAGGAAACCTACCCCAAACACTAGTCTTTTCCGCATGCAACCCAGTAGCTTCCCAGATGCGCGCGCAAATCTTGGGCGTGATTCATCTCGCTGTGACTCGGTATTTCTGTGTTACGCTTTTCTCCCGTCCTTCGTTTTTTTTGTTTTCTATTTTTTTTGCCTCGCCTTTTCCCAGTCTTCTTTTGTCTGCTCGCACGTCTGGGAAACTACAGAGTTTTCTGAGGAGGAGGCTACCCAAACACCTGTTCTTTTTGAGCTCCTCCGTGCAGCCTTTCACTATGACTGATTACTTAACTTTATCGCCACGACAAAATAGCTGCTATATACGATACTTTAGTTTCACTATGCTACTTAAACTGTGTGAAGTTAACTAACGTCCACATGCACTACCTAGGGTTATGAAGATCAGATGTCTTTTCAGGAAGGCCGTCAGATAGTCATACTGCGTATAGCATCAGATACAGACTCAGGTGATTCAGATTTCAGATTAGAGACTTTGACTGATATTGACGATACTGAGACATACGAAGAACATGTCTCGCCAAATACTACCCCCCGTGCACCACAGATAGGACTTCACGGTCCAGAGGGAAATTGGAATATTAACTCGCATGACCACTTGCACTCAATCTCAACGCAATCGACACATTCAGAGGTAATGATGTACATGTAGTTCAGATGTAGTGAGGTAGATTCTTTAGATTCTCTTCAAACTGTTCTCTCACTTCGCTGGTTTTGTGCCAACTTCCTTTTTTTGCAAAATGGTACGAGTTCAATCAAGCATTTTATCTATACATGTGTAGGTCTGGTAAGCTAGCCTGGTTAGTGGGAGTGTCCCCTAGTTTTATATATTACCCATTTTATCAACTATGGGCCCATAATGCTATTTATAGTTTGCGGGGGTGGATGTGTACCAAATAGGTCGCGGAATAAAAAAAATAAATTACGAGAGTGTAAAATTAAACTGCGTTACTTATACTGTGTAAAGTGTTGTTTTTTGGCTAATTTTACATATTCATTTTTTAAATAGTCTCATGGAATCAACCAAATGATCAGCGGTGTTGGCAATCTTCAATTTCGTAATCTTGCTGATGAATTGCCTGGTCCAACTGAGCAAAATGTGATACCGACACAGGAATTAACAGGGCGAATGCGATGGGAACATGGTCAAATAGACTATGTTGGTGTCGATAGTTTTGATAATATTCAGCGTAGGTTGGACGAAAGTCTTGTGTCCTGAACAAGTATAACATGTGTCGAAACAGAATCAACAGAAACAATAAAAAATAATTATTGTTTCATTATATAATAACTCTATTGAATTTTATTACTGACGTTGATGGACGTGTAGTGTAGTATTTTAAATTACACATGCACAAACAACGCACAGTCTTTGTCAGACATGATATCAGGTCTGTGTATACGTACAGTCTGTTGCAGCACTATGTCTGATACATATATATATCTGCATGTGATAGCGACAAATCATTGAAATTTGACTGCATGCATGCGCGTTACACTCTAGCAGGCTGTCGGTTCACAGTCTACAGAAATTGCAATAGTTCTGTTAGAACAACATGAGTGTCAGTATGTCAGACCAGTCTGGTACAGCGCTGATAAACCAACATGTAGATTGCTAAATTGCTACAGTATGACGCTGTCAGTTCTGAACAGTTTGTTTTAGCGCATGACCAGTACAGTATATGATACAAATATGATATGAAAGCTGTATTATACCAACGTATCCTCTCACTTAGAATTCAGGATTATCCTGAATTGTCAAAGTGTCTAGAATTCAGGATTATTAATTATTCTAATTAATTAGTTAATCCTAGGGGACTTCTCTGTCCCATATGTGGGATGTTAAACTGAAAAGCATATAACTAATGAACCAGTAGGGATGTAGTAGCCTGGGCTTGTGATTAGGTTTCGGGTTGCCAAGGGGTTGTGGTTAGGTCTAGGGTTGCCAGAGGGTTGTGATTAGGTTTAGGATTAGAATTAGGTTTCATTGTTTCAATCTTAATTCTGAATGCTATAGGCCATTTGAAAATTCAGGATAATCCTGAATAGACCCTTTGCACTTATTCCCTTGGTGGAGGAAAAATGCTTCTAAACTATAGAATTTTCATTTATGATTCGTTTTGTTGAACTGCGGAACTTTGAAGTTGTCCTCCAGATCGGCCGTTTTGACGTCCTGTGCAAAGGGTCTATTCTAGATGAGAGAATATGCTAATTTACCTGCTATGCAACAACAGACTGCAACAACATCCTAAACAGACCCGATATCAGCTCTGATGCATATACTGTGCGTTTTTTCGTGCGTATAGAATATAATATTTCATGTAATGAAAGTTATGAATAATACGTGCAGTTTATAATTCAAATCTACTCACTAATCCAAAAGTCTGTAGTGTATATCAACTTAGCTTCCTTTAGTTTTGCTATCTCATTCTGGTTCGTCAATTTTCCCCGTGTGTTTTCTCGGCAACCCAAAGTCTTATTTTGATCACGTATTTCAATAATGTAGATCTTTAAATACTTTGCTCTGCTGCGTTAAAAGACAAATGTAGCAAGGGAATTATTTTTAAAAGATTATCTTTTTAAGAGAATGGACTTTTTCACCAATTTCGGCACCATCTTGAATTCGCAATGCATTGTGGTCTATCCAGGGTAACAAGCTCAATTACATCTAGCCTGGTACCGTGGCCCAATCAAAGAATATGGGCCAGGTAACCACTAAAGACTTCTGCTTTCCTATTGGTTGAAATTTCGCGCGTTTTTAGTGGCTATGAGTAAAACAGCAATCGTCATAAGTGGATTTAGCCCTGATGACGCGAGAATGAGATTAGTGGTTACCTGGCCCATATTTCTTTTGAAATTGGGCCAGGGTACCAGGCCCAGGGTCTTACCTCCGCTCCCCCGCCCACCGCTGCGGAAAGACCCTGGTTTAGGCTGGTCACGTGGCTCCCAGAATCTGGGTGCTAACAAACTTTTCTTGTCAGGGTCGGGTGGTTATTTTGAAAATTGTCGCAGTACCTTGGGTGCAAGAATAAAATATCGAGGAAAGCTCATTGCGAAAATTAAACACTCCATGGAGAACAATTGCAATCTGGTATTAGTGAAGGAACAATTCTGAACTTCGACCGAAAGTCTTCCGTCGTTCAATCCGACGAGCAGCAAATTTAAAGAGATTTTATTCTTCGAACGAATTTCTACAGTCATCAGTGATCTGATAAATTATAGCCGCCTGAAGATGGAACAGAGAGTTTCAAATTTTACTGTACGCGGGTTTAAATTTCCTCACTATCAAGACTATGCGAAATTCACAAATTATATTGGTTAACAATCGCTTGAACCTCCATTCGAAAGAAAGTGGAAATTATCTCACTGCATCTCTTGCAACGGCCAACACTCGCCGAGAATACATATACAGATTCAATTAACACCTTGGGCTTGCAGCTGTCAACAAAGCTTTAGATTCTTATTCTGTGCTTTAGAAATTCCAAGAGGTTAGTTGTTCATTACATTTACTATTCTAAATCGCATCAATGCAACAGTTTCGTGCCGTTTCGTGCAGCGGCGGGTGTATAAAGTAGGCACTTATATTTGAATTGTATTGCTGATTTTTAAAACGCTAACCTTTTAATAACATTCATCATAAAAGGAGCCACATGCAAGTTGATGTTATCAACTGTTATTTGTTAGCCTCAGTTTTATTAAAGTTGTCTATCAGTATTCAGTATCGCGTTTTACTTACTCGTACGTGTTAACATTTTACAGTATTATTATATCGCTCGCTGCATGAACGTTGTTGCTTGTTCAATGTTTTTCTTGTCACTCATGTCTGTATTAATAATACAAACAGAACTTAGTCAACTTACCACTCAACCAGCGCGAATGTTACCGTTCTATGTTTCCTAAATTATGGAAAATACTTCGTTATGAACGTTAAATTTCGAAAGATCCAAATTATTGCATGACCACCGTTCAACTAGTATATTTTAGTAAATATGTTTATATTTCGCTTCAGTCAACATCGTTCTTGAGACTTTATAAACAGCTCAGGCACATTTGTATTACCTTTAAATATTACTTTGCTCCTGTATTACTGATACTGTCTACTCTTTGTTTTTTAGGCAAATATTTCGTACAAACAACGCGCAACGAAACGCTTGAAAACATTGACAGTTGGCACAATATTAAAAACAACAAAGGCGAAGCGGCGGGACACAAATGACAAATCATACAAAACGGCTAACGAAAAATTGACGGTGTATGAAGGCGCTAATAAACTGAAGAGATTTACATCTTATTTTACTATTCCAAAGAGCCAATCGAGACTTTTAAGCGGCCTTCAAGTTCAGGACGGCGAATTCTGTTTCTACATGTACACACGGTTTTACAGTATCGCATAACACTGAGGAAACCGACGTGAATAAACATCGATTTAGGCATGCAGTCTGGCTTTCTTGAGAATTATTAACGTACACCTTGTCTTGTCACAATAAAATAATCACATAAAAACATTGTCTTTGTGTGATTCAGTTTAGCCACGTTTCTAAATATCCCACCCCCAGTAAGTTATATTTTGCCCTCGAAACACGTGACCAGCCTAAACCAGGGTCTTTCCGCAGCGGTGGGCGGGGGAGCGGAGGTAAGACCCTGGGTACGAGGATGGCTCAATTGACCACTTCACCCTGAAACACGTGTAGTGTAATACGACACCAAAATCAAAAAATGCGGACAAGAAGTCGTTCGGTCAACAGAGGCTAAATAGGAAAGTGAACATTTTATTTCGATTTTTATCGAATAACTCGCGCTTATGCCCATTCTAAGTGGAAAGTATCGCGCAAGAATTTTTCTGTAACAAGTATGAACCTGTAGAAGCTCCTTATGAGCAAAGGATGGTGAGTTATGAGGAGAAATTCCGAGCGATGAGCGGCAAGTCGCTTCAAAATTTAATATCTTCAAAGCGCTGCGTGGCGCCTCACTGGATCCAAGGTTTCTTAAGGACGAATTAACTATTGACTTTTGTTTCAGTGACTTGAAAGGATAGAAATACCTTAATCATTCGGTGCATTCCGTTTTCTTTGTATTCTGCGTAATTAGAAAATACAAAAGGCAAGTAGAGCATTACTAGTAAAGCTGATTAAAGCATGCAGTAGAGCATTAACAAGATTATAGCATCAGGTAAAAAATCTTAATCATTATTTATTCTTAATCATTATTTGCGCAAAATATTTTAATATTCGATATCAACAAGAAACCGTATATAGACAGGTTTACATTCAGAACTTACCGTTTGTGAAACTTTGCTCGTTGTATAGCTAAGCAATATGGGATTCAACAATCGAAACAACAAGCTCATTGTTTGTTTACACTCTTTACGTTTCTCTCTGACGAAGGGCCTTCGCTCGAAACGTTAGACTCCTATACGTTCTCTGTTTCGGCAGTATATCTAACATTACTATATTTCGATTGTTGTTTCTACACTGCCTACGCAGCACGCTACTTTTATTACACAATATGGGATTCATCCCGTCCGATACATGCAGTTGGCCCTTTCTCTTCGATAAAACACTATCTTTCATGAGCAATGGAACCATCACCGCGATGACTTGTTTTTATCCATTTTGTTCATCGCTCGGGGTCTTTCTTTAGCGTTGAAAACCGAACAAAAAATACATTGTCTCCGTTCTTGTTTCTTTCCCACGCGGGCTGGAGAACGGGAATCGTTTCTGTAAGCGCAGTGTTTGTTCGCGAAAAAAGCAGCGTTAAAGGCCAAACTGACCTAAATATAACACTACCACGACTCCTACATGTAAACACTTGCGACGGAGGACTTTTTGCACTAAAATTTTTACACGGAAATGAATGGGCATACTCTCTAAAGTATCTATTAACTGAGGCGCCACGTAGCGCTTTTGAAGATAATAAATTTCGAAGCGATGAGTTGCCGCACATCGCTCGGAATTTCTCCTCATAACTCACCATCTTTTGCTCGTAAGGAGCTTCTATAGGTTCATACGTGTTATAGAAAATTTCTTGCACGATACTTTCCACTTAGAATGGGCATAAGCGCGAGTTTTCCATAAACATCGAAATAAAATGTTCACCTTGCTATTTAGCCTCTGTTGCCGAACGACTTCTTGTCCGCATTTTTTTATTCTGGTGTCATATTACACTACACGTGTTTCAGGGTGAAGTGGTCAATTAAAGGGCATATGACTCGAAAATTAAGTTTGTCTTATTGAAAAGAACATTTAAAATGATAAAATAACATTTTTTGCAGTTTTTGGTTTCCTTGCTTCGTTTTTGAGATATTCCAGTTTTATTCCAGACTGCTTAGTGTGGAGACACAATGCGGTAAATTTATCTTTATTAATATCATGTTTGCGGGAATTTCTTTTGCTCACAGGTCCATTAAAATATACCTCATTAAAATTCATTTTTACTAATCTACCTCCATTGACGTCGAACCAGGTCTGATTAGAACTAATCATACCCGGTTTCGACCCTCGGGGATTACTAAATGACCCTCATCGAGCGGGACGTTTAACAGCTAATACACCACCTTTTTATGCTATGACTTATAAAAATACTTTCGTGGCAACAATGTCTAAATATGAACGTTGTAATATTAGTAAAAGTAATAATGCTTGGACGTATAAGGATACATTTGTCATGAGTCCGAGAATTGTTGCTTTACCAATATCACAACGATTATATTTAGACATTGTTGCCACGAAAGTGTTTATAAAGAAAAAAATATTTTATTGTGTCTCAACACTAAGCAATCAGGCAATCAGCTTTTTAATTAAGCAGGCCACAATGCATTGCGAATTCAAGATGGCGCCGCTATTGGTGAAATAAACGACGGAAACGGATGTCTCGAAACACTCAACCTAAATCCGCAGGAAACATGCGCATTTGCTCTTTGTTGCAAACAGTTTTCTGAGTTTAAAGATTTAGTGAGATCAGATATGGACAAAAACGTTTATACCGAAAGCAGCGAAGAATGGCGATCTCTAACTGTTTTTTTCCAAACAATTCAACTATTTTGATAAATCATAAATGATTTTAATTGAATTATCAGTTAAAATCGTCTATTGCAAAATAATCAATTAGTTGCCGCTACCTTACAAATACACTACTATAGGCGGCGCACCAAGAACTCTGAGCGATCCGCGTTTTATCCCCCGAGCCGCGTTTTATCCCCTAATCCGTGTTTTATCCCCTAACCCGTCATTCCGCGCCCTCCTATACGTACGTCGACAAATAGATTTGTCACGTCCCCAATCGCGGACTTGTTCCGCGATGGGGGGGGAGCGGGGTAAAAACATTCGTTATACACCATGAGTCTACCACTGGTCTGCGATGATAGGGGGAGGGGGTCAACACAATCGCGGAACAAGCTGTCCGCGATTGGGGACGAAATCTATTTGTCGATGGCCCCTAAGTTGACGTCGTCCTGGCATAAAGATATCGATTACTCTTGGGACGAAAAAATATTCACGCTTTGTTTCGCATTTTTGCTGCTAAGTAAATGGGATGGGGAGATTATAAGATTGGACCAGACCGGAAATTGCGGAAAAGGTGCAGAAGCCAGTCTTTATTTATACGAGCCTTATAAGTATGCTCAACATTCTCTGCTTAAAATATCAGTTGCCAAGCAGCGAGCGTTCTGGTGGTTGCAGGTTTGCTGCTCTAAATGACTCAATTATGGTGTCAAAATAGTTTTCACTTCGTCTATCTATATTGTGTTCACTGTTCAACTGAAAATATAAATACTGTACTAGGTCCACTCACTGGTTATTGATTTGTGGTAATTGTAAAAGAAGGAAGTCGTCAACATGACCAACCACAATATTTTGCGTTTATTTTTGCTGTGTGTATGTGTTTTCTTGGCGGTATTACTATCACTTCAGCTGTACTATGTTCTTATTGACGAAGAGAATACCGTCGTTAGTTTCTCGGAACAATCAGATGGTGGAGTTGGTTCAAATTCCAAGATCAATGACGGCCGTGAAGAATTAGAAAACAACGTTGGAGAAGATAGTACTACGACACTTAATGACCAGGATGACGTGTCTATAAAAGATGAAATTGTTGAAGAATGGACTGAAGGTAGATAATTATGTTTTTATTTATAAATTATGTTGTACAATGTAGAGTACTAGTGTCCAAACCTGTATACTTGGTCCTGGAGCCTGCATGCAGAATGTTTCAACAACGACAGTTTTATCATGGGTACAAGATTGCAGTTTTTAGCTTTATATGTGACATGGACACAAGATCATGGTATGTGTGAAAAATAGTAATCATACATATAAATGTTAGATTTATATAATGGCATAATTCCAGAAAAACATGTCAGATAACTCATCTTGGTTCCAACTGATGGGTAGCTGTCTAGCTGACAGAGTGAATGTAAGATATTTTGCTCACCAAAAGGGAATTGGGTACCAGTATATAGTTAGCAAATAGATTCCATTTTGCCATTGTCCGTTCAGTTAGAGATGCACAGATGACATCACAATGTAGTAAGAACAAAAAAGTGGCCCACGAGACGTAGTCGAGTGGGTCACTGATGTTCTTACCACGTTGTAATGTCCTCTGTGCATCTATAACTGAACAGACAACGAGAAAATGGAATCTATTTGTTTTATACAATAAAAAAGTTTAAAAAAAAAACTTTTGATAAGATTTATTGAATTTCCCACCGAACTTCCGGGGCATTGAAAAAGATGAAGCACACTATCTGATCCATGATCTATACAAAACAAGCAATATGATTAGTTTGTGACATTGGAGTGGCGATCTTCATTGGTTCACAGCAATCAGAACAAGTTGTGATGAAATCCGTGCATCTGTCCAGTAATAGATCATGGCTCTCGACCAATGAAAATGTGCAAAACATTTAGCTTATTGTATAATGACCTATAGTGGACACAATTGTCAAATACATGTACTATCTATCAGTGGCAGCACATCAGAGTGGACTGGGGAAGACTGGACTGGGATTCTGGGGTGAAAACAGTTGGGGGGGTGTGTTCTTGAAATGTGTATGACATCGTATGACCTTCAGAATTCTGTAACAGCCTCCACCACCAGCCAAAATTCAGGAAATGAGGAAATTATGGTTACCCCCTAGTGGTTTCTTGCCCCTAATTGAGCTTGCTAATTGTTTTACTCCAGTGCACGAATCCTATTGTCTAGCCCAAAAAATAGCCACAGCCCTCAAAATGCAGGAAAATACTCTTTAAGAGCTAGACCCAAGAATAGGTCATCCCCAGAAAAGATCCATGCTTCCCCCACAGGGGAAATTTGTGCTGTCCAAAGGGGGAGGGGGTAAAATTATAACTACAGATTAAGATTAACTTAAATTAATTTTCACATGCCTCTGTTTCCTTTGTTCTTTTTGGGGGAATATATTCAATAGCCCCTGCAAAACAATAGATTAATATTCCCCTCCAATATTCCCCTCTAATATTCCCCTCAATATTTCTTTTCTATTGTGATTCCTGTTAACCTCACCCATGTGAAAATTAAGTTACTATGTTATTTTGAGGCCCCATGGGGATATGTAATAAATCACATAATTATCCCCTCATGGCCTCAAAATAACCTATACTTATTGTAGGATGTCTGAAAAGGAGTGGAGGACCCATTTGCCATTTTCTCCATGGGGGGAGTATAAATGGTATTTTTTGGAATGACCGAATCGTAAAATTTTCTGGGGGTATACCCTGGACCCCTGGATGATGGATCACCTGCCCATTTTTCCTGGGCCTCCAGTTGTCTTTCTGCAGGCCTAGGTGGGGGTGGCTAGTAAAGAAAGCTACTAAAAATTGGGGTTTTATACAGTAGATTTTCAACCAGGAATTAAAGTTTGAAATAAACAACTGAATCTACCTTTTGCTAATATTGTGGGCCCTTTTAGCATTGCTAAAGATCTCTAGGAAAATTATTAAAACAATTTTTAGGACGACCATTGATCTCTGAGACCCCAACGTGTATGAGGCCCTGGGGAAATTGCCACCACCACTTTTAAATTGGTGCACAGTCTCTGTAAGATTCCCAACATAATTAACCCTAACCAGATGTTTTTCCAAGTCCACAGTCAGTGGACAACACAATTTTATTTTATTTTTGCACAAGACATATGTTCAACATTCTCATGCAGGTAGTTCTATTATTTAGTTAAAATTTTTATCTCCCACTCTATCTTGTTTTCTTTAAAAACAACTCTACAGTCAAGGAATTAACCTCAAGTCTAATATTTATAACTATTTTATGATTCTTACAGGGGGTCACTTTGTGTAGAGTTTTAACTTTATCTAAACTAGAAATGGGTGGGGCATAAATGGGTGAAAATACTGGAATATTCTAGAGGCATGGTGTCTGGGAATTTTTGAAATATGTACAGTTGGTGTCAGAAACAATTTACATGTAGTGCTATTTTACTCAATTAGATACATGTCATATCACATGCAGGGGTGTGGTGACTGGGGGGGGGGGTGCAACACCCCAATAATTCTAAATATCAAATAGTTGGTCAGACGAGGAATTGCTGCTGCTGATTACCACTGTAATTGTTAAACATGTTTTCCGCTTTATTGGTTACTTTTAGATTAATATTCAGAACAGAGTTTCAGTGACTTTTGATTGTTTCCATAAAAATAAAATGTTTCTGTCTTGTCTTGTTTTGCGGCCCCATCTCCTAAATACCCGTTTATACATTATAAGTTTTTCGATCAATTCTCGCCTTTTTTACACTCTGATATGAAAATTTTCATTTATCATTGCAAAAAGTTGGTCATTGTCATATGACACCCCCCAATCGTGATTCCTTCGCCACGTCCCTGAATTCACATGTATGATAATAAAGGTATAGTATTTAAGGATGGGAGCATGGGGCTAAAAGACAATGTGGCCCTAAACATTGGGGTATAGTAGTTGGTGAATGGTAACAATGTGTACACACACACACATAATTAGAAGTAGCGTGCTGCCTAGGCAGTGTAGAAACGACAATCGAAATATAGTAAAGTTAGATATACTGTCGAAACAGAGAACGTAGGAATCTAACGTTTCGAGCGAAGGCCCTTCGTCAGAGAGAAACGTTTCTCTCTAGTTATTCGCCAAACGCCGAACGCTTGAACGCAAATGGTAGTATAATATCACTGACGAAAGAGTAACGGCAACTGCATCCGTCGGAAACGAAAACACTTTCAGTTATCGTAAACACTGCAATGTCTTATTAAACTTTCTGTCAAGGTGAATTTATTTTTATTAGAATACCATTTTAGCTTGACTTGCTTAATTTTCGGTTTTTATATTTTTAAATTTTGTAATGCCCGGTTTTTACCGGTTTGTAAAAACCGCTCAGGAACCAATCAGATGCCAGGCCATCGCGTTACAACCGCTTATGTACATAGAGCCATATAATACACAACGCCATATAATACACAACATTACATTCTCACACAGTTACCCGCAAACCAAAACCTTGGTGGAGTGGCTATTGCATCCAACTTAGCATTGTTTTATTAAAATATGTACTAGTCAAAAATGCAAGCGCTCTAGATATTCGGCTAAATTTTACAAACAAACTTAAGCCCTAATCTAACGAGAACGCAAATCCTCGCAAGTTTCAGCTTGTGCTTGCTTGTGTCTCGTTTGACCGCCAGCTTGCGATGACTTGCGGTGACTTGCGTTAGCTTGCGACTAATTTGATCTTGTTCAAATTTCATCGCAACTTTTCTTCAACTTGCGAGAGCTTGCGAAACGTTTGAACACAAAACACAAGTCGATGCAAGTCTTTCGTGCTCCGTCGCCATAGAAACTACCATGAGAAATAACGAAAGAGCATGGGAACTAGCGGAAGTGCAGAACGTGCGTCGACTTGTGCCGACGTTTGACTGGTGGCATCGCAAGTCATCGTAAGCTAACTTGCGATGACTTGCGTTCTCGTTTGATTAGGGCTTTAGTCCTGATTGTTACGCTTCACCAGTTCACTATAAATAAATGTTCCGAATTAACAGGGTTACTTAATTAAGCCTCGGTTACGCACGCCTATTTCTGTCGCCAATTTTGTTGCAATGGTATCGCGAGATAAAACGGTCACCGCCCTATAGTAAGTATATTTCACCTCGATTTTCACACCTCGATCTTCTCGAAAATCCGCCTTAAGAGTGACTTATCAAAAAGTTGCAATGCTTTGGCGATGCGTAATTCTGCAGCCGCGCTGTGTATGTTACACGCGCAGATTTTCCCTCCATGCCGTTGCGATACAAATTGGTGATAGAAATCGGTGTGTGTGTGTGTGACTGCCGTGACTTTAGTCAGAATTTTGCTGTGTTTTGAGAGGCTTGTGAGAATTAGACAGGGGACATACGGTACATGCATTTGGCGTGCTGAGCATGATATAGGTGTGAGGCATGGAGACTTTGTTAGACTGACATCTAACAGTGTATGCGTACTGCATTCAGCAAAATTCGAACCCTAGACATGGACACATGATTAAGTAAGAAGATCTGTGTTGATGGATGTGGGACAAAATAGGTTCTATTTGGGAAACTGCTGCATGATATGTGACACTGACGATTAACTTTGTTTGAAAAATCTATACCTCTGAATATCTAGCTGTTCAACGAAAATATACAAAACTCGACTAGTATATTTCAGATAAAATATCACAACAACCACTTATACATTTGAATCCTGAATAGTCAGTGAAGGTTCACACTTTAAATAAACTATAACGGAAGAATAGCTTCTGTTCTCTTTGATATAGCTTCCGCATTTTGACTGTTTGACCTTGATGTTACAAAAAATCTGTATGCCTTTTAGAAGAAAACGAGCCGAGGCACTTCAATTATGGTGTAGATCAAGATCCTTATAATGAACATGGCACAAATGATCCTTACAAGTATGCTCAAGATAACGATATCCCTATTATTATGTGGTGGACACATTTTACAAGTGGAAATGACATACACAAATGTAGTCAGGGAGAATGTTTTTTTACTGAGAATCGCACGCTGCAGAACGATGAACGAACACGAGCTTTTCTATTCTATGGAACGGACTTTGATGCCAACGATTTACCATTACCTCGGAAAGGTAAGTCAAGTAAATGTATCGACTATTACTAAGGTTAGGAGGTTGATCTATTTTCAATTTATTTAAATTGTATACTATATAGAAAGGTGTAGTATCGCGTTCACGGAACCAGGGACAAACTTCCAAAATAGAATAATCCATTGCCAAGGGGATTCATAGGTTGCTTGTAATAATTTACAAATAAGAATATAGTAAGGAAACAGGAAACTTTCTACTGTTCCATCATTTAATAAAAAAGTTACGCGTTTCGGTCGTTTGGCCTTCTGCAGAGAAAAAGATTAATTTTACTGCACTGCACTACCCTGCCCCGCACTGGTACGTGCTGTACTGTGCTGTGCTGCACCGTACCGTGCTGTACTATGCTGTACTGTACTGTGCTGTACTGCGCTGCGCTGCGATGTGCTGTGCTGTATTTTGCTGTGCTTTGCTGTACTGTGCTGTGCTGTGTTGCATGTACTGTGCTGTGCTGTGCTGTACGTGCTGTGCTGTGCTGTACCGTATTGTATTGTATTGTGTTGTGTTGTGTTGTGTTGTGTTGTGTTGTGTTGTATTGTGTTGTATTGTTACAAATTGGCGGTTATATAACCGAAACTATTCTATTTTATTCTAGAAAAGTGTTTTGATATATATGTATATATATATTTATTTATTTTGAAGACAAATAAGCTAATTTCCGCCAAAACGTGCAGGTCGTTTTGCAAACTCTATGTAGATCAGCGTGCCTGCAGCTGAAGCGTGCGCGTAATAAAATTTATGTAAATCAGGAGGATATTTAAACCACGGACAATGGTACTGATTTTCTTTGCGTTTTTCTCATGAATTATTAGTGAGCTTGTGAATATTATATATTTTTACTTTTAGATGATCATGAATGGGGTCTATTTCACGAAGAATCACCCAAAAACAACGCAATTATCTTCCATGAAGATACAATCGTACTATTTAATCACACAGCAACGTTTCGTCGTCATTCTGATTATCCGTTGTCAACACAATGTCTGGAATCGATCGACGTTTTGGAAAGAAAGCCTATGTATACGTTGGACGAAAAGACAACTGAGAAAGGGCAAGCTTCTGTAGTATATGTTCAAAGTGGTTGCAACCCTCCATCGGATCGAGATGCCTACGTTCAAGAGTTAATGAAGCATATAAATGTCGATTCCTTTGGTAAATGTCTGAATAATAAGGAGCTTCCCGAAAAGTACAAGGATTCATTAACATTTGAGGACAAGGGATTTTATAAAATTGTTGGCAAGTATAAATTCACTTTGGCATTTGAAAATGCAATTTGTGATGATTATATAACGGAAAAGTTGTGGAGGCCACTCGAGGTCGGCTCAGTGCCGATATACCGAGGCTCGCCGTCTGTTCTTGACTGGATGCCAAACAATCATTCGATAATACTTGTGGATGATTTTTCTGATCCAAAGGCGTTAGCAGAATTTATAAAAACGATTGATACCGCTAACCATTCTGTATATCTCAAGTATTTAGAATTTAAGAAGAAAGGTGGAGTAACTAACCAGAAACTTTTAGAGCATATGGAGCATCGAGCTTGGAGCACGACTGATGAAAGTCCTAGCTTTATCAATGGTTTCGAGTGTTTTGTTTGCGACCGACTACATGAAAATTTAAAAAGACAGAAAGATGGATTGCCCGTTATAAAACATGTTGCCAATCAGGATCATTTTGGCTGTCCAAGACCTGTACTATTTGATTATGCCCCACCAAAAAACACTGAGCAGGTTGAACGAGACATGTGGGCAGCAGAGTACGACGCCTATGCGCCGGTGGCTAAAACTATGAACAAAGTAGTCTTGTCTGGTGATAAACATTTTAAATACGACAGAGACACCCAGGAAATGTTTTAAAATTTTCTGCATAAAATTTAAATAAAATTATAAGAAGTTGTTAATTTTATTTAAATTTTATACTGAGACACTAATAATGTACGTAACCTTGGACCCAGGGCATTTTGCCTCCGCGTTGGTATAGGTTGGCGAAAATGACCCTGGCATCTACTGGGCACATGACACCCAGAATTTTGGGTATCTTGGAAAGAAAATTTATGCGATCCTTGTGTTTTGTTTTTGTATAATACGCATATACATGAATAATAAATGAGAAATATTTAACGCTCTGCCGACTCATTCATGTGAACTTTATCATAAAAGCAACTGGCTAGCATTATTCGTCATCATATCCCCACCATTATCCAGGATACATGTCAAGGCTATCATTTCCATTTTTTGGATACATTTTGAAGAGTGAATCTATTGCAATTCAGATTTTGATGAATAAATTATACTCTATCTGAATTAGGGCCTGTTTATATGTAGCCGAGTTACCCAGCAAGCCGAGTTGAAAAAAGATGAATGTTTATATGAGGCGAGTTACTCGGCAAAGCCGCCCACGCATAAAAATGGTTTCACATTCCATGAGTAGTTTCCTATTGACTTCATAAGTGGCGCGTGCGCTGTTGTGACGAATTCAACTCGGCTAGCCGAGTTACCCGGTTAGAATAGGTAATGAAAGAATGTCATTAGTTTTGAATTTTCATCCAGCTTTATCAGGGGTAAGGAATATAATTGATTTGACATATTTTTAAAGAGAAACCAATGATTTCATATATAGAAGACCTAGAAATCGTAAAGATAATTTGGTGAGAGCTAAATTAAAACCGGAAAGGTCCGTAGATAAGGGTATGAAGAAATGTAATAAATCACGATGTCAAATTTTTAAATATGTTGAGGTCGTACGTTTAAGGGGGAGAATTGTACTTACTTCATTAATTACTTCGGATTTGACTGTGATTCAAAAGGGTTTTGTTTATATTACAAGGTGTAGGAAGTGTGGGAAGATTTATGTGGGAAGCACAATAACATCGTTTCGAAAGACGTTTAATAACCATAGGAGTAGCCTTAATAGATATTGTAAGGGGCAGAGGTATATAGCGGGAGAGCATTATATATGCACATTTGTTTTTAAGAAGGCCATGTGGGATTGGAAGATATGAGGGTAAATAATTGATAAAACTAATGTTAAAGATCCAACGAAAAGAGTCTGGGCATATAAATTAGGTTCTTTTGTCCCTAGAGGTCTTAATATTAGAGATTTTTTGTAATCAGATTTTTTGTAGTAATTTAAGTTATAATTTAAATTTATAATGACTTTTATGGACATAAATAGGAATTGACAATCAGTGAACTCTTATCTTGAAAAAGGGGCTTGCCCCGAAACGTTGAAAATCTGAAAATAAAGTTCGTTTCTTGATTGTTATATAAATGTGTTCGAACTTGGGTTGGTGGAGGATTCTTGTTTATATATATATATATATAAATACAGTATATATGTGTGTGTGTGTTTGATTAGGAGCATATACCGTGGTTTTGAAACGCGCACAAACAGTTTAGTGGACAGTGAGGTGAAACACTATAAGGGTTGATTATTTCAACGAAGTTTAGATTGTGGTTAAGTCGTGGTCTAAAGTAAAACCGGGATCATTCTAGTTTTTATTTCTTCCAATATAGTCGGGGAGGAGAAGCGAGAAAACGTCGACCACGTAGCACCCCCACTACACAATATTTTTGACTCCAGATTATAATAGGCTGATACCCATAGAACATTGCTAAGTCAGTCGTACTCACAAATTGTGGGGTCAGTGGCCTGCAACATAGAGGGGGGGGGGGGGGGGGGGGGGGGGGTGTGGTCCTTACATTGAAAGACTTAAAGTGCACATGAAACGAAAATTAAGTTTGTCTTATTTGAAAGAACACTTAAAATGATAAAGTAACATCCGTTTTGCAGTTTTTCGTTTCCTTGCTTCTTTGTTGAGATATTTCAGTTTGTTTGAAATGTAAATTAAACAACTTGACGTACATGTGCATAATGAGTTATCAGAGAAGGTTATATATCTTTGCTATTATCAAACATAATCATTGAAAATTCTACATATTTGGCGTTGTGAGAGAAACACACGCACATACTTCCTTCGAATTACGTTTGGTTTCATAATTCGCCTGGAGAATGAAATAAAATAATACTCTCGTTATTTTACATCACTAGAAATTTAATTAGGAACATTGGACCATTGAACTTAGATGGAACATATAACTTATTAGTATTCTTATTTTAACACTAGCTATAATATCAAACCAGGTGAAAAATATACAAATATTGGACCTTATTCAATTATTTTATGCAGATGCATATAACCAAAAACACACCTACATAGGCGTTGCATGCTGACTCATTTATTACAGCGTTTTGAACAAACCACGAAGTCTTCATACTTTTCATACGTGGATGACCGAACTGATTCGCCCAGTACTGTGTAAACGGGGTCTAAGGCCAGGTCAAACGTCAACGCTCTTCTCTAGAAGACCGACGTTTGACTTTAGTTAATTGAATGATATTACACCATTGTTGTACTTGCAATGACTTGTTGTGAGAAAGGGGGCATTGGAGGGTGCTTCGAACTGCAATCCACGAAAAAAATTGTAATACAAATTTTTCGCAAACTCTAACTTTACTTTTGGGAGTTTTAAAAGATATTTATTGTTCCTTGTATTTACCTTGTGCGTATAATTAAACCCTTTACCGGGCGGATTACCAGGTCAACGATCCACTCGACGAGTAAAATTGTCTGGCGTTAGCCAGAGTAAAAGTAATAAGTTGCCAAATGGCAGCCATGCCCGATAAAGGGTTAATTTCGAAATAGTTATCACAGTTGGTGCACATCCGCGGATTGTGCAATAAGTAATGTTAGTCATGAGAACAGGCATCTGCATGCATGGAAAAGAGAATGATACATTAAATAACAAATTAGAAGAGCTTTAAATGGAACGATACATTAAATTAAAAATGTAAAGTATTTAAAGTTCTCTTTGTCAGATGCCTGTTTCTCAGGCACTATCCATTCAGATGCTGGACAGAGTATGTTATAATAATGGGCATTTTATATTCCAGTTTTAAATAACAAAAGCCATGTATAATTTTGTAAAGTAACGTCATTTGATCGAAATTGCAGCACAAGGTAGCCTATATAAAATAACGGAGACTTGGAAGCGATCAGGCAGTTAGAGCACACTGAAGCAAAGAAGCTATAGTCTCAATTAAAGACAAAGTAAGTTCTAACTAGTTTTTATACTGAAAAAAATAAAAGTGAATTAAATGTCTTTTTAAAAGGTTAGGCATAAGGTGATTCTGACCAGGGCCGGATTAGGGATTAGTTGTTGTAGTTAGTTTTGTGATGATGTATATACTTTGTAATTTAACTCCTGAAGGTCCTACCGTGTCTAAATAAAGTTGTCTTATCTTATCTTAAAGTTCTCTTTGTCAGATGCCTGTTTCTCATGCACTATCCCATTATCTCATTACTTAACTTTATATATAGACCTTCAGATGCTGGACAGATTATATATGTTATAATAATTGGCATTTTATATTCCAGTTTTAAATAACAAACGTCGTGTATAATTTTGTAAAGTAACATAATTTGATCGAAATTGCAGCACAAGGTAGCCTATATAAAATAACGGAGACTTGGAAGCGATCAGGCAGTTAGAGCACACTGAAGCAAAGAAGCTGTATAGTCTCAATTAAAGACAAAGTAAGTTCTAGCTTGTTTTTTATACTGAAAAGTGTATTAAATGTCTTTTTAAAAGGTTAGGCATATAAGATGATTCTGACAAATATTGACGCAAATCTGCTTGAACAATGGCCTCCGCTCAAAACGCCATTATTTCTACAGTCTCCTTAGCAGTACATCACCGTTATTAAACGTCTAATTGATATTTTAAAACACACTGTTTTTGTAACTAAGCAGGTAGATTTATTGTCATCCAGCATAGGCGTACGGGCCGGGGGAGCTGGGGGGGGGGGGGGGGGGGGGGGGGGGGGCTGCAGCCCCCCTAGTAAACTGGAGAAATTGATCTGTTCGGGCAGAAATCGTCTCGTAATTCGGGCAAAAAGGGTTTTGTCATTAATATTTTAACACATTGACATTGAGGTTCAACCCGAGCCTCGGTTCAGTGTTCACCAGCATGCGTGCGTTAGTAAGTATATAATAGTCCTTAGTTGATGTCTTCTACGACGTCATGGCTTCAGTCTTTTTTGGCTATTGCATGCCTATTCAAATACCAAACCTAGATGTCTCCATCAAGAAAGCTTCGATTTGTCTGAAAATGTCTGAAACGTTTATGGCTTGGAAGCTAAAATACTGAAAATATTTCCCAGAAGGGGCAGAAAATACGTTTTGGAGGTTTCAAATTCAAAATGTTCTGCCCTACCCTTGCCTTAACATGAGGTTCAGAAGTCTAAACACCTTTCATTGCTTAGAAGAACAGTCGATTCAGTCCACTGTTAGAACGCAAGCTAGCTTCTCGGTTATGTTATTTCTCATTCCATCGTGCTGCCTCTGAGCTAGTGCAAAACCGGCTAGCGGAAAACTATTTTTCTATCACCAGCTACTACGCGCATTGACGAATGCATGGGATCGCGCTTAAGTGGGATCAAGGTGTGCTGACTGTATATTAGCAGACAGTGTTTTCTGCAGTTCTCCAACCGATGCAAATATCAAATTTACATCTATCGGGGTTCTATGGCGATGACAGTCAATTTCTCAGTAGCGAGAAATAATCAATTTTCGAGAAACTTCATACCAAAGGACCCATGCGAGAAAATGACGCTATGACGTAATTTATTGTCATGTGATGGAATATGACGTCACAGTTTATTCGGGCAAATTCTGCTCAGCCCCCCTTACAAAATTTTGCCCGTACGCCTATGTCATCCAGTGCGTAATTCCGTACCGCCGTAAGTTAAGTAAACATGTACAGTGCCCTAATCTTATATGGTTAACTGAAAATCAAATAATTTAAAAATATGGTATAGTTGATGTGAGAGAACTGGGCTATGTATAGGTTAGAGAATGGTCACGTGTGCTCTATGGGATATAGAGTCCCGAGAATTAGATAGAAGGCCTTCGACCCCTCGTGGCTTATCTAATTCGAGGGACTCTATATCCCATAGAGCACGAGTGACCATTCTCTAACCGTCTTAGAGAATGGAATATAGAGCGTTGAAATCACGGTCGGGGTTGGCTGAGTGGGTGCAACCATTCTCTAAAGATAACTTAAGGCGGATTTCCAGGCGTGCCAAGTTTTGCCAAATTTTTTACAGTCTTGCAGGTCCTCAAAAAGATGGGTGTGACCTGTCCATGATGCAACGTGGGCTTGCGGAGGAGACAGCTCTCGGATAGTATAGGAAAAGTCGGGCCGAGTAGATTTACTTCCGGGTTTGCAATTTTACCTAGCTCCCAAATGATCCAAGATGGCAGCCTTCAAATGCATGGTTATCCGATTTTCGCCCCAACACCACCTCTAGTTTTATTTATGATCTCTGTAGTCGTTACCATTTATAGCGGAAGAACCTATACTGATGCCGCCATTTTGAAACTGAAAAGGAATACACATTTTTGGGCAGCACCCGCAGTCTAGTTCGGTGCACTGACCTTGGCCGGGACCAAAAGGATCGCAGGCTCTCGGAAGTCGGAACGAGATAGACTCCATGCAGACCATATAAATTGATTGATTTGTAATAAAATATACTAATTTTATCTTATTTCAATCAATTACATCCTATTTTGAATGCTTGTTTTCAGTGGATAACTAAAATCATCTTTTTATTAGAACTCTGAAAAAGTTTGAAAAGATAATTACATATTCTATCAGACGTTGAATGTTATATATTAGCATATATATTATACTATATTCCATGGTGTTTTGATTCATCAAGATTAGACATATTAGTGAGCTCTATAAAGTCTATTGCAAAGATCTTTTGTTTTCTTTTCTCATAGCAGTGAGCCTCTATATAGAGTCACTAATGCATTCAATAGAGTCACTACTATAGTCTGTATGGAGCAAACATGCTAGACGCAAAAAAGCCCACACATTTATCAGCTAAAATTGGAACTTCTTTGTGGTTGCAACCATTCTCTAAGACGGTTAGAGAATGGTCACTCGTGCTCCATGGGATATAGAGTCCTTCGAATTAGATTGAGGTTTCTTTATCAGATATATAAAACCTTCTATCTAATTCTCGGGACTATATCCCATAGAGTACACGAGACCATTCTCTAACCTATATATATATTTCTATATATATATATATATATATATCATGATATATATATATATATATATGCACGATTGAACATATATATGATTATATGATTGAACATATATATATATATGCTCTCACATTTCGATGCGGTTGAGCATATGGATATACCACTCGAGTCGAGTAGTGGTTTGAGCATGCACTCTGTTCCCATATTTATCCAATAACCATTGCATTAAAGGAATAAAACGAAAAGCATGCATGTCGCTAACATTGGCATGCACTAGACAAAAGAACATGAAGAGATGATTATTGTCAGTGAAAAACTTCTGCTTCTTGATTTTTGTACACATATATACATTTCTATTTTTCAATATCCCAATTTAGCTTTCAGCTTGTTTTATACATTAATACTGTCAGCACACATAACTTAATTGTATATTCATTTCATTCAAATTTGAGATTTCGTTAATAGGTAAAGCAAAAACATCATGTATAAATTTATGTAACTTGATTAATTTTTTGATGAATATATATACATGAAGGTATACATGGTTGTCACATTTCATGAAATACAAAAGCTTGCCGAAAAAAAAAGTCATTTAAATGTATGTCAATAATACGTTATAGTGAAATAAAGTGTTTGATATGTTTATATAAGATTAATTTTTTTAATTTTAATTTTAATTAAGAATGAGAGAGATAAATGAAAAATAATAAATGTAATATATATACAGTACTGGTGTAAATTTTAATTTTCACTTAGACTAACTGGAAAATGAAAACCAGTATACAACAGAGAGCATCGTCCATAGCAGTTCATCATTCGAGAAGGGCGCGCTAGTGGAATATCTGGGAGAAAAATTAAAGATTAAAGAAAGAGCCAGAGAAAGGAATAGTCATAAAGACTGGAGGTACTAAAGTTAGACAATTGTAGTTTTGATATAACTTCCACTGCAAGACGAAGTTATGTTCATTGTCATTGTACCATTTCCTCAGCAATAACGACAACGCATTTTAAGTATATATATATATATATTCAGAAAAAATTAGAAAATCACTACAAACTTCTTTAAATCAATTTATTTTGCCAACGTTTCGGGGCAAGCCCCTTTATCAATATATATATATATATATATATATATATATATATATATATATATATATATATCAGAAACTTATTAATAATTCATGAGGAAAACACAAAGGATATCAGTACCATATCTGATAAAGAAACTTCCTGATTTACATAAACTTTAGCTTTGACTTTCTCGGCTTAGACAACGTTATTTTTCAAATTTACTACGCCAATGAACTTACCAAATGGGTCGTTTTTGAAGCTATTTAAAATATTCGCAGTACGTGTTTTATCAGATCTAAAACACTCGGCTATCGCCTCGTGTTTTATATCTGATAAAATACTGCTGCTCATGTTTTAACTATTATATATAAAGGGGATATTACACGGTGGCGAGAATACAGTTTTTAAAAATTTAGATGTATATCAGTTTGGCACTATCATATTTTGCATGTTTAAGCTTCTTTCGACAGATACTGTTTTATATAGATAAATTGATATTTCTAATTTTGAATTCCGTTATTTTTAGTAACATTGAATCAGTTGCTATGGCAACACAGACGTAACAAATTCCCTTCAAAATGGCCTATTTATACCTCGTGTATTTGAAAAATAAGCACGGTGACCCCCAATTGTTTTTCTTGCACACTTTTTCTTCAAGCATTAACAATCAATAGAAAGATTATAAAAAAATCTGTAATGCCAATATTTTTTAAAAGCAAAAAAATAACGTTTTCTATAACAACATTTTTTGGGCATTACAGAATCGAATATACAGAATACAGAATTTTCTTTTTGGTCTAAAGGAAGATTTTAGCGGTAGAAAACATCGTACAAAATTTAACCATAGGTCACCGGATAAAATACCGAAATACACTGGGTTTTCGTTTAGAAATTTGTAGGTTTTGGTGGCGTCAGCATTTCACGCGCATCGCACGTAATGACGCAAGATGGCGTCAGCAGCTTGCATACGTCATGTCATTTTGATGGTCCTGGGGCCGGTTGTACGAAGGCCGGATAGCGCTATCCACTGGATAGTGATTTTTTCAACCTTCGTAAAATTGGCCGTTGATTGTTATGACTTCAGATTAGGATTTGGTATTTATACACTGAAGTTTTTATGATCTATTGTGGGCTTCAGATCTGTAGTATCACAGTTCTTCGGCCATTTTTACGAAGGTTGAAAAAATCGCTATCCATGGCCAGTGGATAGCGCTATCCAGCCTTCGTACAACCGCCCCCTGATTAGTAAACATTCTTACACACACGAATTGTCACGCGAGTTTTTTGTTTCTCGTGAGGTTTTTCTCGACGCGCACATTCAAGGAATTTGATGAAATTACTATGTTGAGCCACCTTAAGTAAGGATTACACTACAAATTATATTTGGAAATTGTTCCAACATTAAAAGAACTAGAATATTGGCATGGAGCAAGGTTTTTAATTTATTCATAATTTTATTCAGTTTCAGATCGGAGAAACAGAACAATGATATTCCAGGGTACTTTTGAAAAACGATGTCTCACAACAGGAGCTCCAACTGAGCTCTCTTTTCTAACAACAAGTTTATCAATAATTTTCGTCCTTACCAACATCCCAGGTAATATTCTCATTATTCTGGCTGTGGTAATCGATCCAAACAAGAACCTACAAAGTCCATTCAACTGGTTAATTGCAAATTTAGCGACGGCTGATTTAATTGTCGGCACCATAACTGGCCCTTTATCAGTCTACGTTCATATGAAAGAAGGACTCGATCTAAAAATTACCAATGAAGATATTAGGGCCATTCATGTAACTTATTTCATATCTTGTACAGCGTCAGTGCTCAGTCTTTCTACCTTAGCTTTAGAGCGATATCTTGCCATAAGAAAGCCACATACTTACCGCACTCGATTTACTAGGAAAAGGATCTTGTTAACTGTGACTGGAATTTGGTTGATCTCTCTGAGTTTACCTCAGATCTATTTTGAAGTCGGTTACACCTCGTACGCGTTTATATTTGCCAATACCTCGATTGCGGTAGCAATTGCGATCACGTGTTTTACATACACTTTAATGTTGCTAAAGGTCAAGGAAAGATCTCAAAATATCAATGAAACCGTGGCTTCACGTTCTATTCCACCAGCTATCCCACCTACAATTCCAAACGCAGCTCCTCCCCCACCAAGCTCTGACGCTTCAAATTCAGTCCTGAACAGCGCACGGTTAATGGAAGCAAAAATCACGAAAATGTTTATTATCGTCCTTATAGCTCTACTGTGCTGCTATGGTCCATCAACTATCATGATCTACATCATGAACTTTTGTGAATCCTGCAGTTGCACTACTCTGCATTGGTTTCGTGACTTGCAATTCATTTTTGTGATCATGAATTCAAGCGTCAATTTTTATTGTTACGCTTTACATTCTTCTCGATTTCGTAACGCATTTGCAAAAATTCTAAAGATAAGCAGGCGTCGTCAACAACCACGAACCTCCGTTAACTCCATCGAGCTAACTGAAGATCCACAGTTTACCAACCCAAAATCAAATGGCACAAATAATCAGGGAATGCAAAAAGATTAAGCAAGTGTAAAGTATTTAAAACGTTGTAAAGTTTGTCTTTACAACCATTTGTACAAATTATAAAATATAATTGAAAAAATTGTAATTTGTAAATCAATTATTATAAGCGGGCTTGTTTCTGAAAAGTATTAAATTAAGTAGTAAAACAATGTTGAAGTGTAAACATAAATTAAATTATAATATAATGTAATGTAGAACGTATAATCAGTGCGTCACAAATCAGTTAATGAGGTTTCTGCAAAATGTAATAAGCTTGTTTTAATGCCATTATTTGTTCTTGCCCTGTCTAATGCCTCTTGAACCACCTAGTTAAACCATAAAAATACGTTTCAATTGTTAAATATAGTAAATGTACAATCTGACGAGTGACGACAATAAATGTTGAATGAATAATGCACTCAGTTATATAACCTCTTCTGGTTCAAACAGTCTTAATTTATTGTAGCTAATGAATGTCATACTGAGAATCTTTTGCACCTTAATAAGACCATCAATTTCATTTGATCACAGCATGGGTTCCTTTTATTACGAGACTAGCTCCTATAATGCTAGCAATAGCAGACTTCGTCATAGTACTAGTTCATCTGATCATAACACTAGTTAGATTATATCGCACTAGCTCATTTGATCATAGCATTAGTTCATTTGATCATAGCACTAGCTCCATTGATTATATCGCACTAGCTCATTTGATCATAGCATTAGTTCATTTGATCATAGCACTAGCTCCATTGATTATATCGCACTAGCTCATTTGATCATAGCATGCCATTAGTTCATTTGATCATAGCACTAGCTCCATTGATTATATCGTACTAGTTCATCTCATAATCATAGCACTAGTTCGTTTGATCGTGGTACTAGCTCCATTGATTATGTCGCACTAGCTCATTTGATCATAGCACTAGTTCATTTGATCATGGTACAAGCTCCATTGATTATATCGCACTAGCTCATTTGATCATAGCACTAGTTCATTTGATCACGGTACTAGCTCCATTGATTATATCGCACGCATATGATCATAGCACTAGTTCATTTGATCATGGTACTAGCTCCATTGATTATATCGTACTAGCTAGTTCATTTGATCATATCACTAGTTCATTTGATCATGGTACTAGCGCCATTGATTATATCGTACTAGCTAGTTCATTTGATCATAGCGCTAGTTCATTTGATCATGGTACTAGCGCCATTGATTATATCGTACTAGCTAGTTCATTTGATCATAGCACTAGTTCATTTGATCATGGTACTAGCGCCATTGATTATATCGCGCTAGCTAGTTCATTTGATCATGGATTAATAGTTCATTTAAGTTGTACTGGGATTATATGATCATTACTGTAATTATATGTGCTATTAGGATAAAATGAACTAGTTCTATAGTTATTAGCTATTATCATGATAAAATGAGTTATTACTATGATAAATCGTATGAGATATTATTAGTATCACCAAATGAGTCAGTACTATAACCACTCACTTTGCGTCTGGACATTTTACAGTTTCACGCATACACGCTAAATTATGTATACATGCTTTTTCACTTTCGGTGTCGAGGGCAGATGTAGCTTTATCAAGTAAAAGCATTCTAGGATTACGAATTAAAGCTCGAGCGATAGCAATTCTTTGTTTTTGTCCACCAGAGATAAGTGTTCCTTTATCACCAACTCTATGTATCATAACCTTTAAAAAAAACACATACAAAGTTTTGCCTAATTCAAGAAAACGCATGACTACGTGTCATTGCATGGTCATGATGGTTGCTTACGATATATAAAATTGATCACTTGTACAACAAAAAGACATAAGACCAACATCTGTCTGTCTGTCTGTCTGTCTGTCTGTCTGTCTGTCTGTCTGTCTGTCTGTCTGTCTGTCTGTCTGTCTGTCTGTCTGTCTGTCTGTCTGTCTGTCTGTCTGTCTGTCTGTCTGTCTGTCTGTCTGTCTGTCTGCCTGCCTGCCTGCCTGTCTGTCTGTCTGTCTGTCTGTCTGTCTGTCTGTCTGTCTGTCTGTCTGTCTGTCTGTCTGTATGTCTGTCTGTCTGTCTGTCTGTCTGTCTGGTCTGGTCTGTGTCTCTCTCTCGTCACGAGCAGACGTGTGCCGAATCGCTCCGCAAATTTTTGAGTTAGATCTCGACAAATTTGTCTTACTTCTAATATAATGAATCACTATCTTGACTACGAAGACGATAGTGATTGTTTTCGCTGGGGTGGATCAATAAACTATCTGAAAACGTTTGTCAATGGTCTTTTGAACGTTGATGAAGACGAAGACGAAGGCGAAACGAAAGAGGACAAAATGCACAAGGCCATCACCTACAAAGTGAAGGACTGCTCCGTTAGATTTTACACTTCTACGAATGTCCTTATGTTACACGGTAAGGAACATGCTGCACTAAGAGAAATGTTTCATGATGTTTGTGAACGAAACAGGAACCCGGCTTCCAGGACGACTGACAGTAATGGCGAAGCAATCGAAACAGCTCAAAGCGATCTTGTCCTATCCATCGACAAGGACAAAACGATTTCCACTGATGAGTTATATATTAACTCGATGAGGATACTTCAATTCCAAGTTCGAGGATAAGCTTTGAGAATGGCGAGCAAACCATGCCGAAAATTGTTTGCGACCATGCAGCTGTGATGAACGAACTGGCAAACATAAGAGGCGAGATACGAGACATCAAAAACAAGTGTTTTGTCAAAGCTCCTGGTAGAAATGAAAAAGAATCTGAGCAACTTAGCAACGATTTACTAGAGTGCCGGATGGAAATTAAGGAACTTAAAACTCAAATAAAAATCCAAGACGAATACACAAAACGACTTGAAGAAGAGAAGTCTAGCTTGGTTACAGCTATCAAACTACTTATGCAGGACGCAAGTCCAAATACCAAAACTCTCACTGGCGATAAGAACGATAATGACGAAGCTAGACAACACAATTCAAAAAAAAATAAGAAGAAAAACACGAAATCTTCTACAGCAAAGGAAAATAAGAACTCTGAACAAAATGAAGTCACTAATGTTGATGACTCACCTAAGCCGAGAACCAGCCATGAACGCAAGAGGACGATCATAATAGGCGATTCGATTAGCCTATATCCAAACTTAAAGGATGGAAGATGTCCAACAAATCCAACAGAATCAGTACAATATCTATTTCTGGTTCAAGAGTTGAGGATATGAAGGACTATATCAAGCCTACTCTAAAAGCAAAACCGACAATATGATTGTTCACATTGGCACAAATAATCTTCGTTCCAAAGAACCCCAAGTTGTCGCTGCCCAAACCTATAAATTTGCCCTTGGTAACATTGAAATAGCCCCTGGTAACGTTATATCCTGTTTAGCTAGCTACTCTCTAACTAGATCACCGTTTCTGCAATTAGTCCAAAGTGTTTATATATAATTTGTTTATCAAATGAATTGAGATTGATGAGAATCGATATAACCATGGCTAAATATCAACATCGTCGCTGACAAACAGTTTATTTTATTTATTTATTTTTATTTATTTATTTAATGATATTTTGTCTATCTAAATATTAAAAAAGTTTAACATAAAAAGGTTGTTTTTCATAAGTCCGTGTGTTCTTTTACAAACATAAATTCTACAATTAACTAGTATTACAACTAATATAAACTACTATAAAAGATAAGAAAGAAAGTTAAAAATACTAGTTAAGTTCATAACATGCATGCTATATGTTTCTTACCATGTAGTTCTTGCTACAATCGTACATATATAAAGTAAATGGTTTGAATCTAGGATTAGTACATGTTTGTGAAAATTGATCATCTAGGTTAGTGCGTGTATAGTCTTGAGAAAGACTGTTGTTGATGTTAGTTACCGACGTTTCGACGGCCGGCTCAGCGGCGGTCATCTTCAGAGTCAAGTGAAAGGTTTCTGTCAGGTTTGCCTATATTTACGTGTCGGCAGGTTCATTATGTCGGTGTTGTTGGGTAGGTGGGTGTTGTCGGCCGGGAGGTGGGTGTTGTTCGTGAGTGATGCTATCGGTATTTTGTTTGTCGGTGTTTTCGGGGGGAAAATTTGTCTACTCTTTCTTTGTAAGGCATTATGGATAAGTCTTCTGTAAGGTGCTGGTAATGGTTGTGATCGGTTTAATGTATGGTTGTTGTTCTAAGTTTGTGTACCAACTTTCCAGTGTATAAGTCGTTGCCTGTAGTTAGTGCAATAACTAACGCACTCTGTCGAGTCCCAGTCAATATTGTGTTTAGTTTGTCGATGGTGTTCGGCAATGTGGTTAGTCCCGTCTCCGTTTTCTGTTGCCCGCGTTTGTGTTCAGCTAGTCTCGTTTTTAGGTTTCTGCCGGTTTCACCGATATACGTCGCCTGGCAGTCGGCGAATTTAACCTTGTATACTGTCTGTTGTAAGGTTGTTCTTTGTCTTTAACGTTAGTCAGTAAATTATGTAGAGTTGTAATTGGTCTGTGTGCTACGCGACTGTTGTAAGGTCGTAAGATACGCGAGATCAGGGCCGCCGAGAGAAATTTTGGGCCCATGGACAAAAAATATTTATGGACCCCTCCCCCAGATTTGTCGTTTTTACCAGGACTATACTGTTGTGTTCTACAATCACAACCTCGTACCCAGGGCCTTCTCTGCTTTCAAAATGGCGAGAGGAGAAGCTATCCTGCCAAAGGCTGGTCACGTGATTCCAAAATACTCCAAGAAGATTCTTGGAGTATTTGGTCACGTGGATAATTTGAACTTCGTCCGTCCTGGGGGGAGCGGTAACCTAGCGGTTGCCGGATTCGGTTCTTATAAACGTAGAAGGTTGTTGGAATTCTTGTAAAGTTAAATTCGAGCGGTAAATCAGATATATCTCAAAAAAACTACGTTGATTTACGACATTTGCTGGATATTTCATATTTGTTGCCGTCATTCGCCAAAAATGTTTTAATGGTTTGGAATTTGTGGAAATTTAATTGTTGTATTTGTATATTCAAACGGCATATTCGAATCTGCTGTCCTCACTGAGGATGTACTTTACAGTCATTTGCAACTCACTTTTCACCCAAATCTTCGGAAGTTCGTTCGGAAGTTCGTAGTTCGTTTTGAAATCTGCATTTGATTGGTTACTTGGTTCCTAGCAGCCAATCAAATGCGTAGTTCAAAACGGACTTTGAACTTCTCAACGAACTTGCGAACTTCGGAACGAACTTCTGAAGATTTGGGTGAAAAGTGAGTTGCAAATGACTGTAATATATGCGGAGATGAAAAGGACAGAATACCAGTGGTAAAAAGCTCTTATGGCAGTAATGGAAAATCTATATAGGGCCCATTGTTGGTGATAAATCTATAAAAGACCTCCATATCATTATACTATAGCAGTAGCCCTAAAGGGGCCGCACGCCAGTGATAATGCTATAATAAAAGACCCCATGCCAGTGATATCCCATAACAGTACTAGTGAGAAAATCACTAGGGAGTTTAGGGACACAATGCAATGTAACCAATAACGCTAATTTGATTATTATAACAACAGAATAAAGATTAACCAGAAGTCCAACTCTTGTTGGCGCCTTTTTGTCTTTTTTTCCACCTTGGACAAAGATTTTCCTTGTTTTTTTCTTCATTTCGTTTCTAATTATTATTCAAGGGCTTTATGCGATATAAAGCCCTCGAAAGAACAAAGAAAACCGACTCAATAATAAATTAATTGATATATAAATACTTAAAAAAAAGTTCATTTGAACTTGTTTGGTTTCACTGTATTTTGTTTTCCATTTAAATTCATTTTTGATTTATAAATACACAGAGAAAGGTGTTGTTTTCATCGAGAACAATTTATCGAACTCGGATCAGTTGGTTTCTCGACTTTGTCATTGAACTGAGATATTCCAGTGACCTCGGATCCAGTGGAATAGGAAACATAACTATTAGAATTATTCAAGACTAAGGAAAGCACAAACCTATATACAGTTTTGATCGTGCATTGATTTAATACGTAATATTTAATACGGATTTATCTGACTTAATTTATTATTGAGGAGGTTTTCCAACAAAGTTTTGTCTATTTTTTCCACCTTGGACAAAGATTTTCCTTGTTTTTTTCTTCATTTCGTATCTAATTATTATTCAAGGGCTTTATGCGATATAAAGACCTCGGAAGAACAAAAAAAACCGACTCGATAATAAATCAGTTAAACAACAGATAAAATCACTGTGTCGGTATAAAATATTAAGTAGCTGAAAGCGTCCGGCCTGCACGAGATAATCTCGGACGTGCCTTTGATGTAAGGTGTCGTTGCTGTAACAGTTGTTGTATCGTCAGCAACGGTAGGTTCGTTGTTTTTGAAAACGTTGCGATTGATGAAGTCTGGGCTGTAGTTGTTTTTGTAAAACACACGTCGTAGGTACTTATCTTCGTTGTGTAAGGCGTTAGGAGTAGTATAGTCACGGGTGTAGCTCAGCTGATTCTTTCCCAGGATTTTTCTTATAATTCTTTTTGAATTTTTATTTTCCTAATATTTTTTTTAAATGTTTGAATTTTTTTATTTGTATTTTGCTAATTTTCTGAAATTTCTTGTTTGTTTTTTTTAATTTTTTTTAAAAATTTTTTTCGAATTTTTATTTTGCTAATTTTTATTCTGCTAATTTTTTAAAAAGTTTTATTTTTTTAATTTTTCGTTTCAAATTTTTTAAAAATTTTATTTCATTTTATTTTTTTATTTTTTAAAATTTTTTTGAATGTTTTTATTTAATTTTGCAACACGCAGGTAAAACATCCTTAATCCTTTCAGTACCAAGCATCATGCTCTATAGTATTTTACTTTGGCTAACGCCAGACTAGTTTTACTCGTCAATAGGGAAACCCCTGGTATACTCTCAGGGTTAACGTAAAATATTATTTGAATTTCGCACACGAAAAAAAGTTACAAAACGAGTTCAATTTGACAATTCATATATGCATATAAAAGAATATTAATTTGGACACCAGCTGCAATCTATATATAAGATGTTACCTTGCTTTACGTGTTGCAAAGGATAAAAATATGACATTATGTTCTACTCTAAATATATATATTTTCAATTTGTCGAGGAGATTCAATTACTCCGAGCAGAATCCGACCTTGCACGCATGCATGTTAAATCTACATGACCAATCTTTTTTGCATTTTAGTTATGAAATAAGCCAACTAATGTGCCTATAAGAATGTTCTATGCTATAGTCTTGAACAATAGAATTTCTAAAATAAACCAAGTTGCGATATTATAGGACCACGTTTATATTAGTACGGGAGGACGAGGCGACAAGACGCGGCTTAGCAACGTGACGCGCCTAACAAAAGACTCGTTAGTACATGCTGACTCATTTATACGGCGGTTTGACCAAGCCGCGAAGTCTTCGTACCTTTTATACGTACGAATAATATAAAACATAAGAATATATATATATATATATATATATAGATAGATTTAAGTATTATAAGAATATTTATTTGTCTCCTTGCCTTATAATTGCCTTTACTTGAATACTATACTTATAGAAAACACGGTCTTCGATCGGCTGTTCATGTACTCTCTAAACAAGAAACAACTGATGTACTGTACTATACCGACTGTATGTTTCGTGCATGTAGAACTGGCAGTACTTATTAAAAAGTAATAGATCAGTTTCTCATCCAGCTATATTTAAGAAATAGAAAATGGCCGCCCGTGCCCTTTATACTGGAGTTGCACGATCATGCGCACGCATCGATCATTCACAGGTATATAATTTTGGCGGGCATAACAAATGTGGTAAATAAAAGAAATTCAACAATTTCTGAAGATATTAGCATCAGGAATTATTTCTATCTTTAAAATTAGTTAAAAGGGAATAATACATGGATGCGCGGAAATATGAAATTTATTTCGAGTGTTGACTAGGATATCTCACGAGTGAGCAAAGCGAACGAGTGAGATATCTTGGTCAACACGAGAAATAAATTTCATATTTCCAAGCATTCATGTATTGTTCTGTTTATTATATAAAAAAAATAGTCGTCAGCATAACTATCGCCGGGTTGAACGAGGCCGACGACTTTACCGTGTAGTTAATCCTTCGCTTCAGAAAACATTTTCTGACGTAGAGATTCTTCTTTACGTACGTACGAGAAAACATTCAATGGGCAATCAGATTTAAAACTCGCGAATATTCTTGAGCTGGTACCGCAAAGTGACTCGACTTTCACAGATTGGAATACCAACAAGATAAGGGCAAAGAACTATTGCCCTAAAGAACTATATGCACTATTCCATTATCTCATTACTTAATTTTATTTATAAAATAGGTTGCGTCTTACGCACGCTGTGATTAGTCAATTACCATGTTTATATCAGGCTATAGAGCGTTTTCATCTGACGTCACGGCGGCCATATTGGTGTACCAAAACAATGAAATGGCGGCCATATTGGTGTATGGTATGGGAATTAGCTCTTTCTTATTCAAATATTTCGTATTGTTTCACCACCCCAATGGGGCCACCGATCACGTGAGTGAAAACGCTCTATATAAACACGGTTATGATGTCACGGCACATTTTTTAGCCTTATTTCATAAAAGAAATAGAAAATGGATGCCCTGTGTTTATATAACCTGATTTTTGGAAACATGTATGTATATAGACCTTCAGATGCTGGACAGAGTATGTTGTAATAATGTGCATTTTATATTCTAGTTTTAAATAAAAAAAGCTAGCCGTGTATATATAATTTTATAAAGTAACGTAATTTGATCGGAAGTGCAACACAAGGTAGCCTATACAAAATAACGGCAATTATTGGTAGTTAAAGAGCACACTGAAACAAAGAAGCTGTATCGAGACAAAGTAAGTTCTAGATTGTTTTTGAGACTGTCTTTTTTGTACTGAAAAAAAGAGGGAAATGTGTTTTTAGAAGGCCGGTTAGGCATAAGATGATTCTGACAAATATTGACGCAAATCTGCTTGAACAATGGCCTCCGCTCAAAACGCCATTGTTTCTCCAGTCTCTTTCAGCAGTACACCACCGTTATTAAACTGACAACTAATTGATCATTTTAAACTCACTGTTTTTGTAGCTAAGCAGATACAATGTCATCGAGTGTGTAATTTCTATTGAAATTTCAATTTGCTTGTCAGCCTTTTTTCCATGAGATCGTCTCGATCGCCTGAATCCATCCAATCATGATCAGATTGGGCAATCCGAGATATCTCTAGTTTGATTGGAGAGATTTGGCAATCGGGGCAATCTAGACGATCGGCCAGGCTTTATGTGGTAGAGTGTAGTAAGCATATACTTTGCAACAGTGCCAACAGATTCAAAGTTTTTGCAGAACTGATTCTGATATCAAAGGTTAGTAAACAGATTGAAGCGAATCTCATTGTACAATGCATTGTCAAATTTTCTTTTTCTAAGTCTCTGGTGAAATTCTGGTTAATATGTTACACACGCATTCTTTTATTACTTGTCTTGCATGGAGTATGTTTATCTATAATAGATTTTTCAAATTCATATTTTTACTTCAAGGATATACATTTTGTAGACATTCCGACAAGCTCGAATACTAATTAAAATCAGAACCAAATATTTTTAAATCCCAGACTGGGGTTGAACTTGCAACCTTCGATTGATGGTTAGTCCATTCCTGTCTGGAACGCAGGGTTGAGAAGGGCGTGTTGAGAGAGGCTAGAGGGCTTTTAATTATATTTCTTGTCTTGCGCATTCTCATAGTCTTCTCTTTTCCCGTTGAGCCACTTTTCTGACAAGAACAAGCGGCTTCTGATCCCCTCAGCTCGCCGCTTTCTCACCCCCTTTTCCACAAAACCGACGCCAACCAAACATATGACACATTTTATATAAGAAAGCACCATAGTCCCGTACTCATAAAGATAAAACCAACAGCAACTTAAAACCCGGTATATATCGTATCCCATGTGAATGCGGTATGGTATACATCGGAGAAACAGGACGTAACCTTAAAACTCGACAAAAAGAACATATATAAAGACTGCTGTTCCAAATGCGAGCTCGACAAGTCTGCAATTGCAAAACATTCGTGGGAACAGGACCATATGGTTCAATAGAAAGAATCACAACTAGCTACTTGCTCCAGTGAACAATTATTTCGCCAGCCAAATCCGAAAATCGATGGAAATCTTCAAACACCGGACAATACCACAATTAAGAAGGGAAACCTTTACATGACACTTGGTCGACGCTTTTTCAATCCTAGTCTATAACCTTTAATTAGAACTTATGATCGAATTTATTATTTATTTTCTTTCAAAACAAGACGCGTGCGCACACGAGATTACGCAAGAATACGTTATGGTCGATAATTTAACTCTTGTTGGTAAATTTCAATCTCGTTCCCAGAGCCCACGTTCCCTACCCGGGAAACGAGAGACTCAGCTGGGATAATCCGTTTCACATCGATATTTCATTGGCTGATGAACATGATTACTCTTCTTCTGGATAACAAGAATCCTGTGATGGTGTGAACGGATTATCCCAGAGCTCTCGTTTCCCGGGTGGGGAACGTGGGTTCTGGGAATGGGATTAAAATTTTCAATTCTATGAGCGATGAGCGATGGTCAATGCCTTATCATGCCTATTACATGAAGTATAGCAGTCCCGAATTTGATCAATTCAAAATGGCGGAAATCTGCGAAGCAGTGCGAAATGTCGCATTTTGTCAAGGCTAAAATATGCGAATGAGTGCTTTAAAGAGACAGAATTAGTACTTTAATACCGCCAAGGTAAGTTTAAACATTTTTCATTATAATATATGACAGAAAAAAATGAGGTACAGTATTGGTAGTCGTATTTGAAATAAAAAGTTGACTGATGACAATGGCACACAGTGTTGTGAAAACTTATGAGTCTTTTCTTGGCTAACAGAAATAAAGATTTAGCCAAACCGCCTAAAATCTGAATAGCTGATTATAATAATATTCTTATAATAATTAGCATAAATTAGCATAATTTGCAAAATGGTTGCCTGACAAGACCCAACAACCTAAAATTTGAATAGTGGAGGTGAAGACGATTTAAATTATGTATTGTGGTATTATCTTTGTGGTATAGTGCCATATTAATTCACAAATTGGTGAGAGCACCTGCTGTGACTGGTTTTTGAGTGGGACGACAAATATAATACAGATTAATTTTACTTATAAAATAAAGTGACCTCATGCACGCTCTGATTGGCCAGGCACCATGCATTTATAAGAGTATGGAAATGATGAATGAGGTTAAATGGAATGAAATGGCATATAGGATGGCGTCACCCACTGTATAGTGGGAAAACCATGCATGCAGACAGCTTTCAAAATATGGAACTGGACTACCGTACTTTCAAAATTATCCAACTTTTAGCTTGTCTTTTTCTTATTTTATAAAACAAATAAAACATACTGCTCTTGTGCATATGTAGTCTTCTAAGGTATGTTCGATGTCATTTCAACATGAAAGAAGTGTAAATTAAGGCACTCACTCGTCCAGTGCTTCTTTCAGGCTTAAATGACGTCAAATGTACGTACCTTTATAGTCAGAATACTGTACTGGAGTTCTATGTTTTATTTGTTAGTGTTATTTAGTAGATCATTTCAGGGCCGTATTCAGAGGGTTTGAGACACCGGTGTACCGGTTTGGGCTCCCAAACTAGGTGCCCAAAAAATCATAAATGACAGAATGTTAAAAATCACCCCTCAGAATGTTAAAAATCACCCCTCAGAATATTAAAAATCGCCCCTCAGAATGCAGGAAATGGCATTTTCGAGACTCTACATTTCAAAATTTTCTGGGGGAGCATGCTCCTGACCCTCCCTACATGGTTCTCACGCCTTCGGCTCTCAATCTCTGGATACACCACTTTCATATAATAATCACTTATCATATACATCTTAATAATTGGCCTTTCTACCACGTTTGCATGCATGTCTGCAGTTCAAAAGATTTATTTGCTTCATAACGAGGCTGGGAAGGCTCATTTAGATGCAAAGTCTATAATGTACATGCATATAATTTATGTTGTGCTAATTATGCAGTAATTAAAAAATGATTAGAAATATAATTTAAATTTAATTGTAATGAGGAGATACTCACAATTACCTTCACGAAATAAAGTTCTTCTACTACACTACCACCACTATTACCGCTCATTACAACAACTACCACTACTACCACCACTATCATTATCACTACAGGCCTATGGCACTACCACACTACCATTGCCACTGCCACACTTGCACTAATCTAATTCTTACTCGGTTACTCCCACTAAAACTGCCACAGGCCACTACAGCACTGCTACCATCACTAAAAAGCAGTGCTGTAAAAGTTACATAATTTTTGTAACTAGTTACCGATAAAAGTTACAATGAAAAGAAAGTAACTAGTTACAGTTACAAAGTTACTTAAAAAATTTTGTAACTAGTTACATTCCATTGTCCATGTATCAACAAAGAAGTTACTGGTTTTTAGATACCAGTACCATAATTATGTTTTTACAGCTAAATGCCTAAATATAGTTGTCACTAAGCAGAAATAGTCAAATGTGTGCATAATGTACCTTTATTATTATATCAAAACCATTTTTATCAAGAAAGAATGACATCCTCAACTGAATATCAGTAACTATACTATAGTCACATTTTTTAACCAAATATTGTAATTAGTTACAGTTCTTTAAAAAAGTAATTAGTTATAGTTACTTCTTCAAAAAGTAACTAGTTATAGTTACAGTTACTTCTTCAGAAAAAGTAACTAGTTTCATTTACAGTTACTTAAAAATGTAACTAGTTACTGTATAACTAGTTACTTGTAACGAAGTTACTCACAGCACTGCTAAAAAGCAACTGATTTATTTAACTGATTAAATAATTATATGCATACAGTGTGATCACTATATTGTGCACGACTACCATTCAAAGGTTAAAGCCCGTGATAATCAATAAATTCCCAGCGCAGACAGGTGAGGAATCAGATATAGGTTTGATACTATATACTCTGGCTTAAGTTCCGTTTAAAACTTTTTAGCGGCTAACTGAGTAGCGTCAAACTATGTCCGCATGAGTCTAATAATCATTAAAAAAATGCGCAGAGTAATCACTTACCACACTAGTTATCCCAGATCAATGACGCCTGCCTTTAGTGAAATTCACACTTTTTAATTTTAAATAGTTTTAACACCATGTATACTAATTATAATTGAATAAGTATAAAGGTCAATCAATAGTCACGAGTGTGATATATATCATCGCGAGTGAAGCCTGAATTATCTCGATCATGACTCTTCTGCAATAAAATGTATTTTTATTTTATTTACCGAGAATGAAATTTCGCGAGTTAGAATCAAAATTAATTATATAGTATATCATGTATATGCAACGGTGCGATAAGTGCATGTTATCACATTTTTTTCATTCAAAAGAGTGTAATAACCACTTATCAAACTGTTTGTCGCACAATGCATACGAATAATCAGTTGAATAAAGAATACAAAATCTTAACAAAATCAGAAGTCAGACTGACTCTAAACTAAGGCCTGCGCTAAACGTCGCACAATAGAATTAACTTCGTCGGTAATGCAACGTAAATGCGACGTCAAGTTAAACGTCGAAATTTAGTCAAACTTAACTGTTTTTACTTGGACCCGTGGAGCCTGAAAACAATTTCTTGAAAACATGGGGCCAAATTGTCACAGACAGAAGAAAACATTTAATTCGACGTGACGATAATTCGTCGTGTAACTCGAACACGCATTGTCGTCGCATTATCCGTCTGATTCAGACAAATTTAATTGCCGAGACGAATTTAATTCGTGTGTCGAATTTAATCGAGTTATATACAGTACATCGCAGTTTCGTCGACTAAAATTCAAACAAATTCGTCTGAATTAAATTCGTCTATTGTGCGACAGGCCATACATACATACTTTATTAGAATCTGCCAACAGGGCTTTTGAAATTCGATTACATATAGAAATTTGCATTTAACGAATAATACACAACCTGACATGGAAAGTCCCTTGTGGTCGTCGCAAATTACATTATTAAAATATTCTAATTTAAACAGCCAGGAATTCAGTGATATCTCAAAGCTCAGAAAATAGCCAACACCTTTTTTCTGTCTGTATTCAGCCAAAGTTGTTCATCTGGTTTATATATCTATATCTACCGGCTTACCTATTACATATTACTGCTTGTACTTGGAAAAATACAAGTTATTTGCTATGTCAAAAAATTCAAACGACGGAGAATCGACACCGTTGATTTCTTCCAGTGGAAATGAAACTGATGTTAAAATCTACTCACCAAGGTAAATGCCAGATTATAGTAGCGTATGTGAACAAAGAGACGGATGCGTTTAATATATAAGTATCTGCTGCGTATATAGAAATTTTATTTGTCTGCCCCAATCGGGAATCTACTGTAAATCTATATAGGCCTCCGACTTACAAGTCTCTGACTTTGGCTTAACCTGTCAGCGCTCTAGCTGACCATTACATGTACTATATATATTTGGGACACCTGGTTGTGTGATATTCAATGATTATGAGTATGTCTGCTGGATAATTTTTGCATGACCGTGTGTTCCAGTAGCTTTTATATAATGCTTATAATGCCTTGGTCAATTAACGTCGTTGCATGCTTTTCTTATGTGCTGACCCTAATACTATTATTAATAATTCGACATTTGTGGACTCAAACGTTGGCGCTCTAGAGATTTGCTCTCCTTTTTTTTGTAATTAAATGCAAAGTATTTGTATTTTTCTAGCAAGCACATTGTTCCAACACTTTTTGATCCAGACTACATCAAATTGCTCGAATTTAACAAAATACCGAAACTAGGTTGTTTGATAGATTGACGATGGATTGCCCATAATTGGGTGTATAGCGGTATATACCGAAGCACAAATTGATATGATACTTAATTTGCAGTTTAACATTACTTTAGGAAATAGAGTATAAAGTTCTGCCTGTATGATTAGGATTGTCCCTCTTGCGGAATTAGCATCCTCTTGATATTTGGAAAACCCTTTCGTGCTTCACTACATGAAGTTCTCGATATTTCGTGATTTACAAATGCGAATTTACGCAAATAGGTAAACCTCGGACACTAACATCCAAAGCTGGAAAAAGAACGGAGCTTTTCACAGTTTATAGAAATTGTAGATAATAGCCTTATGGTTGGGGAATATACCATCGGTTGCATCTAAGGATGGACACCGTTGATAAAAACATTACCTCTACCAATGTCAAACTTCAACGTTTCCCAGGAGCACTCGCGACAGGTTTCTATTTAGCTCAACCAATCACGTTTAACCAGCCTTACGGTGATTAGTTGAGCTAAATGAAACCTGTCGAATGCTCCTGGGAAACATTGAAGTTTGTCCGCCTTTGACGTTGGCGTAGGTAATGTTTTTATCAACGCCACGGTGTCCATCCTTAGATGACGGTAGTTTTACCATTACAATAGGCCATTTGCACGATGACGTGGATGGCGTTGGGTGACTACAACTACCAGAATGTTTTGCCAGTATTCTGGGTTTCGGCTAAAAGGAATCACTCAAAGGGAGCTGTCCAGTCCTTTCGTGGCTTTTCCAAAATATGTCGTCATTTAATCAAATATGTTTTCCAAAAAGCTAGGGGGTAAACCATATTTCAGATTAGTCTGTTAGGGTTTATGTTGTGGTTAGGGTATCGAAAAGATTTCTAAAATCTTGAGACTTACTGAAAGTTGACGACAAATTTGGAAACAACAAATTTTACGACATATTTTGGAAAAGCCGCGAAAGAACTGGACGGGTCCTTTTGAGTCATCCCTTTTAGCCGAAACCCTAGAATACTGGCAAATCATTCTGGTGATTGTAGTCACCCAGCGCCATCTCACGTCATCGTGCAAATGGTCTATTAGGTAGGTCTAAGTCTGCCGAAGCCGAAGGCTGAGCCTGATAATGCAGTCTGAAACCTTGATAATTTTGATATAAAAAAAGTCGAATTCAATAATTGTTTTATTATACATTTTCAGTTGAAAATATAAAGAAAATCACTCCGGCCCTCAGAACGCAATTCAAAGACAGTTGCTTCTTTCCCGTGCTTTTCTTCGATTTGCCTAGCTGGCAGGTTTACGTCAGCAGATGCATGATAATTAGTTATTTTCCTACGGTCGGCACTTAATATTTGGGTTAGTCCGTGCGCTTCGCTATAGAACCAGTTTTCTGGGCTGCGGGGCTGGCAGCTCCGTACGCGTGACAAAAATTGTTTTGATTAGCTTTAAATTTTTATCGATATGTTTTCAATTCACAATTAAGTTCTGCTTTGTTCATGTATGTATAGTTCACATTTAAATGAGGTTTCGTATGTTGTCAGAACTGCATTATATATGTAGGAAGAGGCAACTCGCTAGAAACGCACATTTTGTTGTTAATATAATTTTCAATCCGGTGTTAGCCTGTGTATAGTAGCCTGCGGGTTTCGAAATCGGGTAGAGACTGCACGCAGGCTAGCGTATAGCAGCTAGTGCAAAATAAGATTTATTCAGCGATTTTAGAATGGGTTATTGAGTAACTTATATGAGTTTTGGTTCGTTTTCTTATTTGTTTAACTCAGATGTTTACCTTTTTCGGAACTTGTTTATTTCAGTTCTGTCATGTTTACTGTAAATCCATTTTCCACGCATATAAGGAAACACTGGTGTTCCAGGACATATTCAGTTGTTCAAAAATTTTCTAACGAAAATGTCAATTCAGAATTTTTTTTGCCAAAACCTGCAGGTCATTAAAAAATAAAAAGGCGTAATGCCCTCCTTCAGTGCCTACATTATCGCTTTTTTCGGACCTCTTTGCAACCAATCAACATGCACCACTTTGCGCAATGACCCGGAAAACAAACGTTCAGCCCTATAATAAAATATATAACAAATGTGTTTAAAGTGCACATGACATGAAAATTGACCTCGGCTTTTTATTGTTGTTTTTGATAGAACATTTAAAATAATGAAAAATGGCTTTTACATGCCTTTCAGATCTTATCCCATTCTTGAGTTATCAACTACTAAATTTCAGCTATGACGTCATTAGTTTTGCATAGCATAATAATAATAATAATAATATTTTATTTATATAGCGCCTATCCAGGTCTGCTCTAGGCGCTTTACAAAAGCTCAAAACTAATTAAAGACAGACTTAAATAGATGTGTTTTGATTTTGGATTTAAAAATAGAAAGACTTGGGGAAGATCTGATGCTTCTAGGTAAAGTGTTCCAGAGTTCAGGAGCGGCAACGGAGAAGGATCGATGGCCATAAGAGAGTAGATTAAAATTGACACGGTTGAGAAGAATTTCGGATGAAGAGCGGAGAGTTTTTCGTGGAATGTAGCGTGTAATCAGGTCGGAGATGTAGACCGGAGCTTGGCCATTAAGAGATTTGAATGTAAGAATGAGGATTTTAAACTTGATACGTTCTGCAACCGGTAGCCAATGAAGATCCATAAGGATAGGAGTGATGTGATCATGTTTGCAGGAAAAAGTGATAAGACGGGCATCAGCATTTTGTACAGATTGCAAATTTGTTTGATATGTAAATGAGGTGGTCTCTGTCGTCAGGAGCAGGGTTGAAATGTTCAGTGTCACCAAGCGTTATTATGTGCACAGTTTCAAGTGATTTCCTTGAACAAATTTAGAGATATAACTGATTTTGCTACGTGTGAACGTCAGAGCATCATTTAAATATCAAACAAATTGAAATATCTTGCAAACGAAGAAAGATACGAAAAAGTTGTAAAAGATCTTCTATTACAATTGTATGAGTTCTTTCAAATTAGACAAACTTAATTTTTGTTGCCAATGTCCTTTAAAATCTGTCTTTCAAAGCATGCATGTCCTTATTAGATGATCTGGCCTGAAAACATTTGTTTTCTTTACTATCGATGGATCTTCGTCTATCAAACTCTGTGTTTATATGAACCCCATGTTGAGAGGGTTGCTTTATTTCACATGTCGGTGACAGTTTAGGATCCGTGCATGCCTAGACTTGTCCAATCGACTACCTGTATATTTGTTCTTTTCGAACGATGAAGTCGCGGGCAGTCGACTTGTTCCGCTTGCAGGGAGTCGAGTTTAATTAGCATAAATGGCCGGAAATTGTTTGTTCTCTTTCATCTACGATATCAATATACGAGCGATTTTTTTGAATCGCTGAATTTTGCTGAATGATTCAGGGCCGTAACAAGACGAAACCATTTGGCGGGGGGGCACTGTGACTGCACTGACTAGGGGGGCCGAGTTCTGCCCCCGGAAATTTTTGAAATATAGGGTCTCTGTAATAGGATTTCCTGGCTTTTGAGAGTAATTTCCAGCATGTTTAAACCAATAAAAAATTGATCTTTAATTGTTAAGGTCTTAGGATTTTATGTTCTTTATCGCTAAGAGACTTCTAACTACAATCGAACAGTGAAAACGAACACTGGAACCCAGCATTAACACGAACGATCGCTGATCAGTTGAGCCAGAGCAAATTATTGGGGGCCCGGGGCCCCCCGACCCCACCCCCTGTTACGGCCCTGATGAGTTGAAGCGAATCGCAAGCTTGCCCAAACCAAAATTTATCATTGATCATTGTGTCAATCCCGTTTATAAATTATGACGTCAAAGAAGCCTTGCCGCTGTGATTGGCTTAAGTACTGACACACCCGTGACCAAAATGCAGGTTGCCAGGTTGGAGAAAAATGCCACCAAGGAGCAGCAAAAGTCTTTTTCCTCCTCCCCCTACAAAAAAAAAGGGCTTTGGAGAAGTCTAGTGCATGCCCTTTGTAAACAGACTGATGTTTTTATACTACATTTTACTACCATTTTACTACATTTTTTATACTACATAATACAAAGTCCGGTTCCAGCCGCGCAGAAACTGGGATCTTCCCAAACCGATTTGACATGTTTTAGGAATTTTCAATTACAAGCCAGATTCAAATTCTAAACCGATTGAAGCATGGACGTGAGATTTTCAACCGATTCGTCTAGACGCTTCTCCTTTCCGTGTCATGCACCTCTGTTCAGGGTACAAACTTAACTCTTTTAAATCAACATTAACTGTCGTTTTGACAATACATGCATGAAGAAACGCATCGAGCGAGTTAAGGAAGTAGGTGAATGCGGTCATTAATAGCGAGCGTTCCGGCGAAAAATGAAACATCTGAATACTTGTGTTGTAAAGGGGGAAGATAACTCGGTGGTAAATCACGCAGCGTCGAGGTAGCACAATAGATCTTTATTATGGAGTCCCAAAATATTAAGATATAGATAAAAGTTACTATTAAAGTTCAGTAAATGTACTTAAAGTATAGTTGTCTTCTACTCCTGTGCTGCTTCTAGGCTTCTTCTTCTTGTGTTGGTCCCTTTTCAGGCTCAGGTCCTTACTTCTTTGGATTTCCCTTACTTCCTTGGATTTCTGCACTCTCTGACTTGATGCGAGGGAGTTGCCTCTCTTTTATTTTTAAACAAATATTTGATTCTTACATTTGCCCCAAGAGCTCAAGAGCTCATCGTGGGGGCTCACGTAAACCATTATATAAATTATTCAAGTCACCCAGGAAGGAGCAAAAAATGATTGAAAATATAATGCCTCTCTTTTATGCTAATTGGCGCGTAGAATATGATTGGACAGTAAATGGGTAAGACGATGTAACGTTGACTAATCAGGTGTGTTATACCATGATACTTTGCGGTACCAAACTAGGCGTTGTTAGGAATGTGATGACTATTATACTATTTTGGGCATGGTTATGTTTACATTACTAACACAATGGGAAAACTTTTAAGATAACTGGTGACATCTCTACAAGTACTTTACGTCAAAAATTGATATATGGTATTTACTTTGAGGTAAATCACTTTATGGATTAACCTAGCTGGAATGTTCTGCCGCCCAAAAGTCTGGACGTTGACACTAAATGTATATTAAGTTCAAATATATCGATTATTTATAACTATGTTGTATAACACTTGCGTCGTTCTTGTAGCTAAATCAAACAAATCATTTCCTGTTTGTGTAAGCAAGGAGGCTTGAGTTTTAAAACAAGGAAATTTATTGTTTTAAATTTAGATTTATATGCGTTCGGCCCCTTTCATTTTTATGTCATTAGGTTATAAGGCTTAACTGGCATATCACAACTTGTCTAAGCTAACTGCACTAGGAGTTTCTTTGAAGGTAGCGCTTTGTAGTAAGTTTAACTTCAGTCTTGACTACGAGGGGTCTTCCCTATATTTAATTCTCAGACGTTTGCTCTGGTAAATTTCTTTAAAACTTCATGATATCGAGAAAAACATCTGATAAAGTTAGATACTATTTTTCCTTTTAAAAAAATCACGACAAAACCGTCGGTATATTAGATCCATTTACTTTACAACAAAACATTTGTCCTGATATAATTTGTTAGAATGGCGGTTTGTGAAGCAAAAAATGTCTGGGAGACAATTTATAGAAAAATTTACCGAAAGAAACTGAAGATAATGTTCGATTAATGTAGTTTATTCATTGTTACTATGCATGAGTAAATCGTTTGAACTTTGTCATATTTTCGTGGCTTTCCGAGGCCGTGGGAGCCTATTGCCTCCGTATAATGATATATGATTTGGAGTACGTATACACTATGAAACTGGAATTTATTCGATATTAGGTAAATTATTATACCCATCAATTTTTTTATCCTAGCAGGCAGGATGTCGATATATCCTAGAAGTTCAACTGCACACTTATAGGCAGTTTTCCGTTGACGCACCACATTTCAACCTAAAAACCTCTGGAACCAGGGTATATTTCAACCTAAATATAATGAAACCTGATGTGGTCGATATGAAAGTCACACGTTTCCTGTTTTTACATTCACGAGTGTGCGAACATGCATTTGTGGATACCAAGCACAGGTGCACTCTGAAAGTGGAATTTTGACTGCATGAGTTTAAATATCTGATAAGCGTCGGATGCTTGGGGGCCGTTTACATGAATCCGGATTGAGTTTTAATCCGAATTCAAATGCGAAATCAACCCGTGTTTACAATCCGGATTCATGTATTAAAACAGCCCCTTTATAAGCGAGTCAGATGTATTATGAAATAAATGACAGACAGTTGAGTCAAATTTATTCCGTTTTATTAGGATATCGGCCACATAAATTTTAACAAAATGTTTTATATATGGAAAACAAGATCGGACTTGCCGTGAAATCGATCACCAACGGCAATATGCAATTTATACTGAGTACGTAATTAATTAAACCATAAAAGTTATTTAGTTACATCTACACAAGAACTAGTTATATGTCTTTTATATTTCTATAATTCTAATCTGTTGATTAAGAAAAACGCGCCGTCGAAAAGAGTCAAGCTTCCTTTTTTATTCATTTCACTCCGCGACTTATATAGAGCGCCATTTAAATATTATTGGCATGTCAAGAGGTTTGAGCGAAACTGCATGATGCTTGTAGTCAGCGGCCTTGCATGAACATATCATGGTATATAGGCTCTATAGAATCTCTAATTCTCTAATAAAACACGTTGTCATCTGAGAAGGATAAATGCAAGAGTGTGTTTACATTCTGGCCAGCAGAGAACGAGGGAGATACATTACTGGAACTAGAACGTGATTTAGCAAGTTCCGTGAAACTATCTTCTAAGTAGTCGTTACTGTCTTCTTCAGAGTTGACAGGTGAGGATATGCCTTGCTCTGCGCACATATCAAATCCGAACTTAATGTGACTAACCTGGCAGCTTAGGTTACATGTATTTTGATCACCATTTTGTTCACAGTAAGGTTTTGGAGAAACTTGGCAATGACTGTCAGTCAATCCGCCAGTACCTGGTTTAACAGATTTTTCACTTCTGAGCGACTCAATTGGCCTCATCCCTTCTCCGCGCATCTTAAAACCCAATTGAAACGACTGAGTAAATGAAAGCCAAATCAAGTCTGCATTCTTTTTGTTCGAGCAATATAAAACATGTCCTTTCACGCTAAGATCGTTGTCTTCTTTGCCAACCAAAACCAGATACTTTGAGTACTGTCTGCAATCACTATTCGTAACATAACTAATGTTACATGCTTCAAAACTCTTTAACTCTTTCCCTTCATTGTCGTAGATCACTGCTCCATCTACGTTAACACTGAGTCGACTGAGCACGTTTGGTTGTCCAATCAGAAATTTGTGAACAATGCCACCCTGTAAATACTTCTCTAACTGTGTCTCTATTGTTTCAAGATCTTCATGAACGTCTATGTCTCCAATGTATTGAACAATAAACTCAGAACCAGTCACAATTTGGTCTATTTTGTCTTCTTGCTTTTCTAACCTGAGGGAATGGTATCTGTTCTTAAAAGCCATTACGTCTATTTAATCTTCATGCGCGACCTCACTCATCGTTATTAGTACATATAGCACACACATATCAATCTATTGTTATTAGAGTATTCATTTCATCTCACTTGATATTAAAGTGACAATTACATTAAACGTGTCTGCTATATTTTGAAAGGGTCGAAAATTTGAGCCCCGGGAATTCCACGAATGCGAGCTTAATTTCTCCGATAATTTCATATGACATTACGTTTGTAGTCCGAAATTATTTCTAGACTCAGCCAGGGATTAAATCTGCAACTTTCTAATGGAGCTATACTAAGAATCGGATGGAGAGCTAAGGTTGCAAATGTATAATCATGTGCCTTCTAGTATATAGTAATACCGTCTGTCATGTCATATTAAACCAAGCTTGCACATGTGATATGTATTTCTTCTCAAATTCATTAATAATTCATGAACCGAAAACAAAGGAAATCAATACCGAGACGGAGGTTTTGATATCGGAGGAAGAAATTACATAAATTAAGCCAACTTTCGCCTCGATTTTCTCTTAAAATACTGATTTGTTTGAGAAGCTATATCATACACTCGGAAGAGTGTTTCATCAGGTTCCAAACACCTCGAAATTTTTTCCAAAACATCGGCTTCGCCTCGGTTTTCAACAAAAGTCTCGGTGTTTGGAAATCCTGATGAAACACTCCTCCTCGTGTATGATATATAACTTACCACTCTGACACTTGGATTGTTAACAACAGACGCATCACACTTGGTGGGCATGCTGTTGTAGGACAAGTCTTGGTGTGGTTTGGGTTTGGTTTCTGTGGTCTTTTTGTTGGTATTATTGGGCGACACAAATTGAAAAAACTTGTCAATAGTTAGCGCGTGCTCGATTTTGCGAGACCATGTTAATTGTATAAAACAAAATGTTTGCGGTTATACACCATGTTTAGTTAACGATAAAAATTCGCTGGGCTTTCGTCTCGTAAACTCGGGACTGTTTTTGACATTTTGTTTTATTACATTAACACTTTATTTTGTCTACCACCATCCCTACATCTGATTGAAGTCATTGAACTTCTTGTCAGTGTGTCTCTTAATCTGCAAATTGAATCCATCGCTTGATACTAATCGTATGGCGCTTGATGGATGTCAAAATTGATTTAGTCATTGTGTGTGTACTCTCACGATCATTTTAAATATAGCTTCATTTTCGGAATACTTGCTCATTTTCGGAATACGAATATGGACTTATTTTGATTGTGAGCTCATTTTGAATGTGAACTCATTTTGAGTGTGAACTCATTTTGAATATGAACTTAATTTGAATGTGAACTTATTTTGAATATATGGAGTCATTTTAGATATGGACTCATTTTGAATGTGAATTCATTTTCAGAATGTGAACTTGTTTTTGAATATGACTCGTATTTTGAATGGCTTATTTTGTCGCTAATGGAGATAAGCCCCTGGATAGCAATCCTGGGGTACGAGTATACCGCATTTTCTGTTGTTTCGTGGTTGTTTCGGTGAACGTGTGATATGCAAATATGTCTAAGAGTAATAATAATAATAATAATAATAATAATAATAATAATAATAATAATAATAATAATAATAATAATACAAAATCTATTTTGGAAAAAATGTGCGAGAAATCTTTTTAACGTGGCAAACCAACCCTTTTTTTCATCCTTTTCGAATATAATTCTGTTTTGCCAGAGTTAACTGTATTTTTTCTTCGATGCTCAGTAACGTTCTTTGATTCTTGGAAAACAAGCAATACTTACTACGTGGGGGCAGGGGAGCGGCGAAGGTGCGGCAAACTTGTAGGGAGGTCCGGGGGCATGCTCTCCCGGAAAATTTTGAATTTTAGAGTCTCTGAAGTAGCATTTGCTGCATTTTGAGGGGGATTTGAAAGAGTTTTGAAGGACATAAATTACCAAACAAAATACCCAAATATATGAATACACCGGCCATACCATACAAGGCATACATCACGTAGGAGGACATGTCGTCATTGTCGTGGACTCACGGGGATATGTTTTATAAGTTTTATGCTCCAAAATTACTATGTATATTCAGATTTCAGATTGAGATTGTATATTAAATACTAACCATACTATACCAGTATATTGTATACAATTACGATTACGTCTATAGCATAAGCATTGTTGTCATACAATATAATTTCTGCACGTTTTACACAGGAGTGACTGTTGTGATTTGTATAAACAGCTGCTAGTGTATCGCTGTATAATCCTGTATTGGTTGGGACAGGGAAGGGGGGTGACTAGTAACCCCAGTCACCCCCCTGTATCCACCCCTGTATTGATTGCAGAACTTTCATTTCGAACTGGTCCTGTTATTTCCCTAGCTGCTATCAACAGCGATTGATGGAGAACCAGAAGATTCTCCAGCTCCACGTTCTTTCAAAATAGATTTCGTATCAATGATCACTTTTAGATATAGCCTCCTCCGCAGGCAACTCTTCGCTGGGGCTACGAGTTGGGGCGACTTAACCCAACTCCAATGGCCCCAACGCCGAGAGTTGCCTGCGGAGAAAGCTAACTTTTAGACATATTTGCATATCGCACGTTCACCGAAGCAACCACGAAACAACAGAAAATGCATATGGTACACGTACCCAGGGAATGCTACCTAGGGGCTTATCTTCGCTATCGAAAAAATAAGCCAGTCAAAATATGAGTCGTATTCAAAACAGGTTCACATTCTCAAAATGAGTTCACATTCAAAATGAGTCCATATCTAAAATGAGCTCACATTCAAAATGAGTCCATATCTAAAATGAGTTCACATTCAAAATGAGTCCATATCTAAAATGAGCTCCGCACATTCAAAATGAGTCCATATCTAAAATGAGTTCACATTCAAAATGAGTCTATATTCAAAATGAGTCCATATCTAAAATGAGCTCACATTCAAAATGAGTCTATATTCAAAATGAGTCCATATCTAAAATTAGTTCACATTCAAAATGAGTCCATATCTAAAATGAGCTCGCATTCAAAATGAGTTCATATTCAAAATGAGTCCATATCTAAAATGAATTCACATTCAAAATGAGTCCATATTCAAAATGAGTTCACATTCAAAATGAGCTCACAATAAAAATAAGTCCAATTTCAGAATGAGCTCGTATTCCGAAAATGAGGCTATATTTAAAATGAGAGTACAGACACAAAATGACCAAATCATGACCACACACGTCAAGCGCCATACTCTCTGACCTCTTGCGTCAGTGCCTCCATTATTTAAGTAATATAGACAAAACATGAGCAGCCGATCTTTATTTGGTTGAAATCAGGACGCGAGCCAAAGACAAAATCTGATGCATAGAAATGTATATTTTTTATCAATTATTTTAAAAATACAGTTTTAGCTGAGCAAATCAAACGAAAAGTATTCTCTTACTGATTTACAGATATTGATTAAATATTATCAAATATCCTTTTGAAAATTTTCTCATGAATTTATTGAAAATAATAATAAACTATCTTCTCTATTTGTAATATCATTCACTAACAAAGAAACCATTTTTTTATTAATGTAGGGAATGTGATAAGCCTAAGGACGAGTCTTCAACGCTTTCCGTCAGAGATCTGGTAAGATGTATTGTGTCTCGTGTAGATAATTATACAAACGTTTCAACGTTTAAAAATGCGTCGTCAATAGTTTACCCACAGGTGCAAGGCTGGATAAAGCTTGTGGGTTTCCAGGGGCAAACATTTTGTGGAAGTCTTGGAGGCCCTTTCAGTTAGATTCATTGGTACCAAGTAATATAACTTATTGGATTCATCTAAGCCCAACATGGCAAAATATTTTAACAGAGTACTAACATATATGCGTTGCAATACTCGCTAACAATTACCCGAACTATTACAGCATTTCTCAAAATGTGAATAAATTAATTGAGAATGAAAAATATCCAGGGTGATTGAGTTTCGCAGCTACGTACTGTACATGGAGTATGGTTGACTAAAGTCTTCGTTTTACGCTGGTTATGACGTCACACGCATATAAAAATATTATCCAAGATGGCGGAAAGCAGGATTATCTTTTGTCGAAATTATTAATGTTAATTTGTACAAGAGTCGTTCGTTATTCCGAAAGTTAAAAAATTGTATTTGTAATTTTTACTGCCAATGCCCTTTAAAAGCAAAGAATTTCGACGTGTATTTTAATTTGCTGGATCGAATGCGAGTATATACAACATTTAATCCAATTTATTTCAAAAACGAGTTCGGTGAACCCCAATCTTTTGTTGCATGAAAACATTCTTTAAGTTCAAGTAATCAATAGGCAGATTTAAAAAAAGATTCTGTACATCCAATATTTTTTCAAAAAAATTACGTCTACAAAATTTTTATAAAATCTGCCTGTTGATTACTTAACTTGAAAAAATGTTTTAATGCGAAAACATTTGGGTGTCACCGACCTCGTTTTTGAAATAAATTGAATTAAATGTAAGTTTACGGTCATTTTGAAACGTCAGTGTTGTCATAGCAACAGATAAAATACTTGATTAACAGTTGATTGCTTATGCAGTTTGATTGGCTTATAGTTATAATTATAACTTCTTGAAATTCAAAATAATTTTGTGCTATCATTTATTTTAGAAATCCTTTTTTATTGTAGTTTTGGTAGTGTATCATTACTAACCTGTTGTAATTTTCTTAGTTTCGTTTTGCAACAGGATGGGACAAGTTCTTGATGGTCATTGGAACATTTGCATCTATTGTATATGGTGCAGCCTTGCCTGCTCAGTATCTTATTCTGGGAAGTGCTACAGAAGATTTCACTGATTATATGTTTTGTAGTAGGGCTGTAAATTGTACGGATTATCCTGATATTGAATCTTCAATGATGGATATTTGTTATATATACATTGGCTACGCATTTCTTCTTCTTTTCGTGGCATGGCTAGCTACGGCATGTTATGGAACTGCTGCCGAAAGACAATGCCAGAAAATGAGAAAAGCGTTATTTCGATCTTTTATTACTCAAGGTGTCAGCTGGTTTGATAGCAATGATGTGGGAAATTTAAATACTCGACTATCAAAGTAAGTAACTAGATTTATACGTTTATGTATTATTGTCAAACTGTTTTCTATCAACATCGGCGTTACCGTCATTAACATCATCATTAAGATCATTATTCGGTCAACATCGACACCATCATCAACACCATCATCAACACCATCGTCAACACCATCGTCAACACCATCGTCAACACCATCTTCAACACCATCTTCAACACCATCGTCAACACCATCATCAACACCATCGTCAACACCATTGTCAACACCATCGTCAACACCATTGTCAACACCATCGTCAACACCATCGTCAACACCATCGTCAACACCAACACCATCGTCAACACCATCGTCAACACCATCGTCAACACCATCGTCAACACCATCGTCAACACCATCGTGATTCGTCAACACCATCGTCAACACCATCGTCAACACCATCGATTCTAGTTGATCTGCCGACCTCTGTATAAATTATTATATTATATTAAGTAATCAATCTTAATTTGTTTTTTCTAGTGATATTAACAACATTAATGATGGAATGGGACAAAAGTTTGCGCGCTTAATTCAATGTGTTACAACGTTTGTTGCGTCTTACGCTATCGGTTTCTACAAAGGATGGAAACTTTCCCTTGTTATGTTATCAAGTTTACCGTTGTTATTTATTGCTGGTGGATTGATGACCAAGGTAAACAAATCAAATGGTTGTTTAGTATTATGTGTAATAAGTATAAGATTTCTTGGGTTCGAGTGCATTTTGAAAAAAACCCACAAAAACTCAACACAAACAACACAAGACTGCGTGAACTTTTCTAAGATTTTAGAATAGCACGCACGAGTCCGAAGAAAAAGTATTTGATATAGTCAATAGATAAATAATTTAATGATATAGTAAAACTACTTGGACACCCGAAATTATTGTTACAGCTAAACTACAATCAAGGACAAAATATCTTGGGACCCTGTGTTAGGCCGAGTCTAGGTTTCGGCTCGGGTTTTTTTTTCTTTTTTGTTTGGGTGTCACGAGTATTTTTGCACATTTTACTTCCGCTACTATTCATACTTTCGGTGAGTTGTTAGCCGTGTGACGGAGTGAGGCCGTGAGGCATGTTGTAAGTTCTTTGCTCCTTTCGCTTTTGAAGTTGGACAAAAAGTTGAACAGCTTTGTCTTTTGATCAAGGTGTTCTTGAACGTTGTGGTAGATTTTGAAACTGACTGACTGACTTTGTAGTTTATTTAACAGTGATGTGGCCGACAACTCCTTGATCGTAAATATGTTCACCTCTGTGAAGTATGCACCACATTCACCCCTCGATCTGATCTTCCTCGGTCCACTCCCACCTTTGCATGCTTGCGCGGTATAGAGCCTCCGCGGAAGGAGGAGATCTCTACTTTGCCAGTAGCCCGAGTGAACGCTGTCCCAGGCGTCTTGTTATCTAATAGATTTAAAAAATATTTCGTATAATAAAGTCTATCCTTCCCTCCCCCTCCCTGTTCAATGTTCAATGTTGAATAGGGAATAAGGGATTCAGTAAACGTTAATTGAGAAGAGAGCCTAAATAGTAACCAACATTGAAGAGGGGTTCTGGGGGATGTACTTAAAGCAAAAAAATGTTGCCGTCAACAAGTGTCCCAACCTTTTTGTCACTGATTGTAGTCTGCACTGGTGCATGCCTGGTTAGTTTGAATGATTTACGATGGCGATTTCGCCTTGAGTTGGGAGGCATGGCAAATCAATAGCGCACATGCTCCATTAAACCGATATGATTTTGACATTTATTCTTACTTTTCTATATGTGTATTTGAAATTTTAGTTGACTAGTGGATTTGCAACAAAGGAAATGCATGCCTATTCGAAAGCTGGACAAGTGGTTGAGGAAGTTATATCCGCAATAAAGACTGTGGCCATCTTCGGAGGAGAGAAAAGGGAGTCTGCTAGGTAAAACACTAATACGTTTTGTAATGTGGACAAAAGTGTTTTACTATATAAACTATATAAAGCCCGAATACAAATTGTGAAAACAATGCTGCTGTTTCATTTTGAAGGATTTCTGGCAGCGAAATGTAAAATATTTGCGAAATTAAAATTTGATTGTTTGCATGCATGCAGAATTTGCAAAGAAATTTATTTTTACAGTTTGAGCATTTTCGTACCAAGCAGTTTGACTTGAAATAAAATAGTGACAAAATTTTTTATAGGATACAAACAATTTCCTGCAAACACAGCATCGCAGGAACATGTCCAACATAGCACTGTAACGGCAGCGATGGCATCGTTGCCGTTAAGGTGCTATATTGGACATGTTCCAACACTGTACGTTGTTGTCGTTTCTGTTTTTTGTTTACGTTTGGACGAAAACCAGTTTATCAGTATCACGTCTGTTCTTAATTATAGTGTCTATAAAATAAACAGAAGATTACACGGTAGCTCGATGATTGGGCAAGCACAAGAACAATTTTGGTTTTGTAGTTTCAAACATATAATCCATTTATTTTATAAACTTTAGCACAATGTGATACAGAGTTTTTGGCTAATGAGAAAAATCGTCTAAACATTGTGAATTGTGGTTGTTTATTTTCTTTGAGTGCAGTGAAAATTGAGCCTGCATGCCACGTGTCCACGTCCGCTATCTTGGTTTGATATTTTGGTTGGCGAAACGCTATTGAACGAGGGGCAAGTCACTTTAAAAATCTCGTACACTTTTTAGAAAGTGATTTGCTCCGCTAGCTGTTGACGAATATTTTCTGTTGGCTGACCGCCATGTTTGTTTTGTAAATGAACTAGAAATCACTGACTATAAGGGCCTGTTTATATGGAGATTCGTCACAACAGCGCACGCGCCACTTATGAAGATAATCGGAAACTACTCTTGGAATGTGAAACCATTATAATGCGTGGGTGGCTTTGCCGAGTAACTTGTCTCATATAAACACTCATCTTTTTTCAACTCGGTTTGCCGGTTAACTCGCCTAGCCGGGTAACTCGGCTCCATATAAACAGGCCCTAAGGCTATGTTCACACGTATCCGGATTTTTTTGAAAATGCAACTTTTTTTTATCCGTTTTCAAATCCGCGTTCCCGCGAGAACAGGAAAACGGCGTTTTGAAAAAGTTGCACTTTGGAAGAGGCGGCTGTTTTCTCAGGCTACTTTGGAGACGGTCTTCGAAAAGTTCCGTTTTTGATAACCACTTCTCAAATTCATTAATAATTCATGAGAATTTTACTCAATTAGACAGCTCCATTCCGTCACGTGAATGGGCTGTGAAACACGGTAAAGCACTGCATCAAACACTAGTGTTTGATCTGTTTCTTCATCAAACACTAGTGTTTCATTTATGTTAATTAAACAGGAAACACGATACGATTGAGTAAAATTGTATCACAAAACATCCACAAGTCCCACAACGGTGGCTCATTGGTTCATTGTCTTTCATTTGAGAAGCCATTTCAAAAACTCGTTCTGCGTGTTTGATCACGGTATCAAAACACTCGAAAGCTAATAAATCTCTCGGGGCTTCGCCCCTCGAGATTCATTAGCTTTCTCGTGTTTTGATACCGTGATCAAACACTTGAACTCGTTTTTGAAATAGTACTTCATCGTTTACGTGTAGACGGAAGGCCAATCCGTAACAAAAAGTTGCGTTTTCAAAAAAATCCGGATACGTGTGGACGTAGCCTAAGATGACACCCGATGTCACGTGATTACAAACGATATATACCGTGACTTTTTTGACTTATATCTTCAATTTTGAGAATTTTTGGAGGATGCTTTATCATTTCTTTCTTGAAATTGTTAGCTAGCAATGACTTAATATTTTTTTCAAATGCGCTTTAATTTCTGTTTTATATAAGATACAACAGTCATCTGGACCAAGCTCGCAAGTTTGGAGTTAAGAAAGGTTTTTCGACTGGAATTAGCATGTGCGTTTTTCAGGTCGTTGGATATTCAACTTTTGGCCTTGGCTTCTGGTAAGAAAAATATAACAGCAAATATCAAAGTATGGATCACTGCATGACAGGTTTTTCTGTACGCGAGCTAGTACTCATGCAGGAAAACGTTTTTGAGCTTTGGACTGGGATTCAACCCCTATTGTAACTTTGCGAGTACTGTTCACACGCTCTATAACCATCCAATCTACGATTTAACCCTTTCATGCTTGGCTCTCCGAGACTTCCTTTGACGAGTAAAATCGTCTGGCGTTAGACAGACAAACAACAACAACAACAACACTCGTTTTACAGCCATTTTCCCCACTTATGCAGGGGTTGGCCGGCGGCTCCCCACAGCAGTTTCCTCCACTTCTCTCTCTTGCGCATCCTCCCTTTTTAGACCACACTCTCATGTCCCTCTCCACAACCTGACTCCATGTCGTCCTTGGTCTTCCTCTCACACCTTCCACCTCATATGATATGCTTTTTTTCACCCAGCCACCATCATCTTTCCATAATACATGCCCAAGCCATCTCAACCGGTTCCGCCACGCAACTTCAGTCACCAACTCAATCCCCATTCTTTCTCTCAACTCCACTCTGTCCCCTCGACTTCGTCTCGGTTATTATTCACCTCACCTTCGGCGAATAATTGTTAATTAAATAATAATGCATTGTGGAATTTATGCAATTGGTCTATATAGCTCGAAGAAAAACTCACTGCAACTCTATATGAAGCACAAAAGCACAAATGTTACTATTAGTATTTAGTATACACGATACTTCTTGAATAGCACAGACTATAATTAAGTGACGTGAACTATACTTTCATTTGTTTCTTGGTAATTGTATATCAGGTACGGAACAAGAATGGTTATTGACGATGAAATAACAGCTGGAGATCTCTTTACAGTAAGTTGTAGAATAATTTTTGATAAAAAATTGCTAAATCAATATTATTTCAAAGGAATTAATCAAAGAGAAAATGAGGCGTGCATGGACGGTAATGGGTCATCACCTACCTATATACTAAGAAGGCTTCCGATTGGTTTAAATAACTTAACCCAACACACCTTCCCCTAACCCTAATCAGTAAGGAGCCTGGAAACGAATTGATAATCGACAATTTGATTGGTTACTTATAACCAATCAGAAAACTCGTTCATATTAGGACCGAAAAGATGGCGTCTTGTACATTTAACTACAATCTAAAGGTTAAATCAATTTAACCTTTGCAAACATTAAATATTGTTTCTTGCAGAATAATCGGAAGATAGGGTTTTAAACGATCAACTTTCGTAGGAGTGAAGTTCTTGCTTGTTTAATCCATTTTAGCAGGATAAACAATGTTTAGTTGTTATTTGAACTGATTTGAGGTTGCAAAGCATTATGATTAAATTCACCGCCGCCATCTTCTTTTGTTATCGTCAATTAAAATACTAATTTATTTAAATAATAATTATTTATTAAAATATCAATTAATATATTAAAATAATGATAATAATTTATCCATTGAGTTATACTATAGGTTTATAATATTGACAAGTGCTTGTTATGCTACAAGTCGCATTATTTACAAGTTTTAGTTACAACTTGGTAAACGTAAATGTTTTTAGTTCGCTAGCTTGTCAAACTGTACGTAATAAAAAAAAAACCTTCAATCTTTGTCTGGAGTTCTGGAAATTTTACTTTTACTAAGCTACAATCTTGGACAGAAGTAACTATAACACTCAACTCACTGCCCTTAGTTTGATTTGTTCAGTGCTGTAAAAGTTACATAATTTTTGTAACTAGTTACAGTTACAGTTACATCGTTAGAAAAGTAACTAGTTACCGATAAAAGTTACAATGAAAAGAAAGTAACTAGTTACAGTTACAAAGTTGCTTTAAAAATTTTGTAACTAGTTACAAAGTTACATTCCTTTGTCCGTGTTATTAGAATCAACAAAGAAATTACTGGTTTTTAGATGCCAGTACCATAATTATGTTTTTACAGCTAAATGCCTAAATATAGTTGTCACTAAGCAGAAATAGTCAAATGTGTACATAATGTACCTTTATTATTATATCAAAACCATTTTTATCAAGAAAGAATATCCTCAACTGAATATCAGTAACTATACTAGTCACATTTTTAAACCAAATATTGTAACTAGTTACAGTTCTTTAAAAAAGTAACTAGTTATAGTTACTTCTTCAAAAAGTAACTAGTTATAGTTACAGTTACTTCTTCAGAAAAAGTAACTAGTTTCAGTAACAGTTACTTAAAAATGTAACTAGTTACTGGATTTGTTTCATTTGAAACTTCACGTCAACATCGATTTCGGAGCGGGGGTTTTACAGTACAACATTGATTTGGGGGCCGGTGAGGTGTTACAACATTTTTGTTCTATTTTAATTAAAGAAATAGATAATGCAAAAAACAATTTAGAAGTTAATCTCAAATAAGAAACTTGAAAGGTGTTCCATGCAACCTTGATAATTTGAACTTGCCGAGAAAGTTATCTTGCTTTTGGTGGCCTCTATAAATGTGAACCAATCGACGTGCAAATGTAATTCGTCTGTAACTTGGTTCCAATGTTTTATATTTTTAGAGTAAATAATGATACCTAATGGCTGGGTTCAATTTTTCTTATCATCGGTTAACTGACTGCATGCCAGGGCCCAATCTAGCTACCACTATGATTGCAACAATGCTTCACAAATTGCTGTCTCAGGTTTTTAAACCGCAACTACATGAAAGGTACTCATGACATCATGGGTCAGTTCAAGGTCAATAGGACCATGCACAATGATGAATCATTCGCAATTTTTAAAACTCGGCTATAGGAATTTGTGGAGCGCTGTTTTAATTAACAAAATGCTATATTTCAACATTCATTGTGAACTTTCATTATTACTAGTGACGATAAATGGTAAATCAACTATAATATGCCCTTTTAATTTGTTTAAATGTCTATTTTTAATTGCATGAAGTGTTGACAAGTTGCACCGTACAGAGAAAGCTTCGCTTACCCGGCGTTGTTTATGATAATCAGTGTTTAATTATTATAAACATAGTCACATAAACGAGTTTTAAAATACTTATATATAGGTGCCTTGCGAAAATGCTGACTATATGTTAATCAACAATCAAACGATATATAAAGGGGATATTACACGGTGGCGAGAAGATATGGATTTTATGTTCAAGTTTAACAACCGCTTGACCTAAACTTTTAGAAAATACAAATGAAAAATACAACAACTTCTTCGAATACGTAATTTTGCGTGAAAAACTGAATTAAAAGAAGTTACTGGCTCAAATTTACTTGATTCGAAATTTGCGGCAAAAGGCGTAAATTTTGACTTGTCGATATGTCACTCGCGAGCGTTACATACGAGAAATACGCCACTTGGGTTCCCGGATGTAGTGAAATATGGATTCTACGAGTGTTTTAGTTGCTAGTAAAATACTCTTCTCCATATAATATAAGATAAATATCTCGAGTGCTTTTATACATTGGTCGACGACGGTTAAATCTTATTTATAGCTAACCGTGCACTGTCTAACTAAATCACCGTTTCTGCAATTGCTCCTTAGATTTTACATGATTGATGCACGAAAATTAGTATTATATTGATATCGCATTACAATCTTTAATCAGTTATTCCATTTGTCTTTAGATATTTTTTTCTATGGTGCTGGGAAACATAATTATTGGGCAAGCAGGGCCAGGTGCACAAGCTTTAACGACAGCTAGAGCAACAGCTTATGAAATATTTCATCTTATTGATCAGGTCAGTTAAACAGATGTTGTGTTTCTATACTATGGCGCGTTTTTAGCTTTTGTGGAAGTGCCTATTATTATATTTTATGAAAGTCCGCAACGTCGTCATTGCAAATTTCATCTTCATGCGTTGTTCCCTGCTATTGATTTGAAAACAGGAAGTGTCGTTATCGCCTAACGACACGCAAATGTGCAATATCCTGAATTATATTTGAAATAAAAAAGGAGTGCTGCGTAGGCAGTGTTTTAGATAGAGCAAAGTGAAAATGTGGTAAACTGCCCAGGTTCTTGGTAATGGAAAACTAACGTTTCGAGCGGAGCCCTTACATTTTACTCTGATGAAGGGCTCCGTTCGAAACGTCAGTTTTCCGTTACAAAAAACCTTGGCAGTTTATCACATTTTCACTTTGCTATATTTCAAATAGTTATCTTCGAACTGTGTTTGGGGATTGTCTAGTAAATTAGGTATGTTTCAATAACTGGTGAAAAACTTAGGTAGCTCGTGGTATGCTTTTATACTTATTGTTATAGTTATACAAATTTAAATGCTGATAAGAGTCATTTTTTATCTTTCTTAAAACCCATTTTCGAGGTAAGAAAATCTTTTTCTAGTTTTTGTTGACTTTTAGAAACACTTAGAATATACAGTAAAATATAAAAGGCGTAGAGGTCATGGAAACTGAAGAGGGAAAGAGTTTTTTAAAACAATTGCTCAATGTAATTGACGGATCTCCGGATGTTGTTTTGTGTAAATAAGCTTTGTATGAAAAATTAAAATTACAACGTTCATAAATTAATTTGACATTTTTATTAAATTGGATATGGTCATTTGGAAACAAAGATCATATCGGTACGTTAATTGCTATAGGAAAGTACAACAGAAGAACATTTATTAATTATGTTACGTTTTTGTTTTATATTAATTACTTCTAGGAACCTGAGCTAGATCCACTATCAAGTGAAGGATCAAAACCTTCATCAATGGATGGAGATATCAAATTTGATAATATCGATTTTTGTTACCCATCTAGGACTGACATTCAGGTAAAAAAGAAGAACTTGAGTAAAAGGGAACTTTATGTAATATATCATACACGAGGAGGAGTGTTTTATCAGGATATCCAAACACCGAGACGTTTGTTGAAAACCGAGGCAAAGCCGAGGTTTTTGAACAAACTTCGAGGTGTTTGGATATCCTGATAAAACAAGCCGAGGTTTTTGAACAAACTTCGAGGTGTTTGGATATCCTGATAAAACACTCCTCCGAGTGTATGATATAGCATCTCAAACAAATCAGTATTTTAAGAGAAAATCAAGATGAAAGTTTGCATGTAATTTCTTCCTCCGATATCCAAACCACCGACACGGTACTGATTTCATTTGTGTTTTCTTCATGAATTGTTAATGAGTTTGACTAAATAGTCATGTTTTCAAACTATTTTTCAAGTTAGAGTGATTTTAGCTAAGTAAATTGAGGGAAAAGTTTCGGTAAATCAGGACGAATCTGTATGCGATTTACAGATATTGATTAAATATTCATGAATTTTATATATATATATATATATATATATATATATTAAGAGATTATTAACCGAGAACGAGGTCTGCACGGGAAAATATCAGACCGAGGTCTTGACAGTACGGACCAAGCCGCAGGCGAGAAACGTTTGTGAATTCAATTACCTGAGGACTAAATTATGTATGAGTGGGACGATGAGCAATCTGGCAGTGAGTTTTAGGATTCCGAAAGCGATGGCAACAAGAGCAACAACATTGAAAACGATGAGTCTATGTCACACGCTCGAGGTCACACTATTGACCAGCTATTGACAAGGTAATGTAAGATGTGTTCTTTCAAAATGCCATATAATAAACCTCTTATTAACCTCGTCCGCTTGGTCATTACGGAAAAATATCAGACCTCGGTCTTTATGTACAGACCTCGGTCTGATATTTTTCCGTAATGACCGCGCTCTCGGTTAATAAGAAGTTATTATATGGCTATTTCAAGTTTTTCGATAATTATTGTATCAAACTTAGTGTGAAAACCTTAGAAATTCACGCGAGCAAAATCAACATCCGGAACAACGGTCCGGATATGGAAAAAGACAGACCGTGGTCCGGATACGCATTTTTACGGACCGTGCGTTGACCAATCAGAACTCAGGATATTACAAAGCCATATAATAAATAAATATATATATATATATATAAATCATCAATAACCTTCTCACAACCAGTTTAAGACCCATTCATATACAGTAGTCAAAACTTAAACTTTTTACTTTATTAACTTCCACCTTTCGGGGCACTACCCCTTTTTAAAGTTTAATGAACTCTCTTGATAAAGGGGCAGTGCCCCGAAACGTTGAAGTTAAAGTAAAAAGTTTAAGTTTTCAGTACTGTATATGTATTTCTACACAAAGAAAATCCATGTTTAATGATGGTCTATATATATGTGATATAGATTCCTCTTAATTTACAGAACCTTTAGGTTTGATTTTCTCGACTTAGACAACGTTTTTTTTTAGAAAAATTACTACGCCAATGAACTTACCAAATAGAAAATAGATCGTTTTAGTAATTACTAGTAATTATTAATTATACCCCGATACAGAACGGCCATGCACTCATTCTGTAAATAGTACTTAAATGTGTAATATATTTAACAAATAGATTCCATTTTGCCGTTGTCTGTTCAGTTATAGATGCACAGATGACGTCACAACGTGGTAAGAACAAAAAAGTGGCCCACGAGACGCAGTCGAGTGGGTCACTGATGTTCTTACCACGTTGTGACGTCTTCTGTGCATCTATAACTGAACAGACAACAAAAAAATGGAATCTATTTGTTTTATACAATACAAAAACTTAAAAGGTTTTTTAAAAAACCCTGTCGGGTTTTGGGGCATGAAGAAAGAAAAAAGCAAGTCAGCTGACGTGATCTGACGTGACCATGCGTCTGTCCTCTAATAGATCATGGGCAACAACCAATGAAAACACGCATAGCAACAAGGGTATTGTATAATTAACAAATAGATTCCATTTTGCCGTTGTCTGTTCAGTTATAGATGCACAGATGACGTCACAACGTGGTAAGAACAAAAAAGTGGCCCACGAGACGCAGTCGAGTGGGTCACTGATGTTCTTACCACGTTGTGACGTCCTCTGTGCATCTATAACTGAACAGACAACAAAAAAATGGAATCTATTTGTTTTATACAATAAAAGTTTAAAAGGTTTTTGTCGAAACTCTTGCCGGATTTTGGGGCATGAAAAAGGAAAAAAGCAAGTCAGCTGACGTGATCTGACGTGACCATGCGTCTGTCCTCTAATAGATCATGGGCAACAACCAATGAAAACACGCATAGCAACCAGGGTATTGTATAAATATTTATACAACACCCTGGTTGCTATGCGTGTTTTCGTTGGTTGTTGGCCATGATCTATTAGAGGACAGACACATGGTCACTCCAGATCACGTCAGCTGACTTGCTTTTTTCCTTCTTCATGCCCCAAAATCCGGCAAGAGTTTCGACAAAGACCTTTTAAATTTTTATTGTATAAAACAAATAGATTCCATTTTTTTGTTGTTTGTTCAGTTATAGATGCACAGAAGACGTCACAACGTGGTAAGAACATCCGTGACCCACTCGACTGCGTCTCATGGGCCACTTTTTTGTTCTTACCACGTTGTGACGTCATCTGTGCTTCTATAACTGAACAGACAACGGCAAAATGGAATCTATTTGTTAAAAATATATATATAAATAAATATATATATAAATATATATATATATATTTCCCGGACTCTAATAGGCAAATCTAATTACACTTAATCGCCAAAGAACAGTGTTAAAATGTGTAATAATGGTACAAATGGTAACATTTCTCTTCACGAGAAAATCAAATATGGTGGCCAAAATTTGGAGTTGTCAAAGAGAAAAAATTCGATGAAATACGAAGTGAATTCTGCTTTGATTTTTAAACCATGCATGTGTCTTTACACATTTGCTTTGGAATTCTCCTAAACTCTCTCTCGAGTGTTTTCACGAGTTATATAAACACAGGACATTTTCTCTTTCACGAAATAAGCTTAAGGCTGGATTTCCACTTGGCAAAAAATGTCGTACGAAGCGACATTTTCTTTTGTCTCGTAAGCTCTCAGGTGGAACTAATTATCCAAGACAAAAGCAAAAAGTCGTTTCGATCGAAAAATATCGCTTAGTGGAAAACAGCCTAATGGTCAATCTCGTTCCCAGAGCCCACGTTCCCCTTACCCAGTGGGCGAGAAACGAGAGGCTCTGGGATAATCCGTTCACGCCATCACAGGATTCTTGTTATCCGGAAGAAGCGTTATATAGAGTTCATTGTGTTCATCAGCCAATGAAATATCGATGTGAAATGGATTATCCCAGAGTCTATCGTTTCCCGGGTGGGGAACGTGGGCTCTGGGAACGAGATAGTCTAATGGTCTAAGGAATGTGCTGTGACGTCACAACCGTGTTTGCATAACCCATGAACTCAATCCTCCATATCTGGAACGCTTACTTCAGTCATTATCACGCTTCAAAAGTGGTTAGTTAGGATTTTCGTATATCACGTCGGGTACTTTCCGTTACCTTTTGACCGCGTTGGAGAACAGTTTGTAGGGGGGACTGAAAGCGACGTAATCAGTAGCTGACTTTCTGCCCCGGAGTTAGCGTCCCAGTTATGAAAATTGAGTTCAGTGGCATAACCTCATATAAACACGCAGTAACTGACGCAATCACAGCGTGCGTGAGATGCAACCTATTTTATAATTAAAATGAAATATGTAGTGCATGTGTGTGTTACTCAGGATGCTTTATTGTACTTTGTATGGCCGCTCTCTGCTAGAATCTCGGGCAGCAACAAGAGGGCGGCGTCGTCCTCTCGAAGTAATCTAAGATCTCGTTATCATGCAAGTTTCAATCCGTATGGTTGATACATAAGTTTCATTGCATTAAGGCTGAAAACAATTGACAAGATTTTTTACGTTGTTTTTCTTTCTTTTTTAGATTCTTCGCAATTTCAGTTTAAATATTCCATGTGGGAAAACCATAGCACTAGTGGGAGAAAGTGGATGCGGGAAGAGTACGGTGATAAAACTGATTCAAAGATTTTATGGCATTTCAGCTGGAAAGGTGAACGTTTTTACGTAATGTATAAGAATTGCAACGACGCGAGTTTTAATTCCTAGCTTCATGTTCTCTCTTCCGCAGAGATTATTTCGAAGATCTGAGTGGTTAGCTGGACACAGTGGTGTGGACGAAACAAAGTAGTGCGGGCGAAACAAACTAGTGCGGGTTCGCCCGCACTCATTTATGTTCAGCTGACGATTCATCTTCGACGATCTCCGAAAGAATCCCTGCGGAAGAGAGAGCCCTACCCGTAGCTGTTGAGCCTAGAAATGAAATGAAAAGAACCTAAGTTCTATGGGAATATTTGTTTGATTTAAAGTGGTTTACCTCTGGTCTAATTCATTAACATATTTATCTTCCAAGTGATTATTATTAGTTAATTTTCACATGCCTCGGTTTCCTTTGTTCTTTTCGGGGAATATATTCAATGGCCCCGGCAAAACAATAGATTAATATTCCCCTCTAATATTCCCTCAATATTTATTTTCTATTGCGACTTCTGTCAACCTCGTCCATGCGAAAATTAAGTACGTTATTTTGAGGCCACTCGGGGATATGTGTTTATTCACATATATATAAATAAACATATAAGATAAATTACATATCCCCTCGTGGCCTCAAAATAACCTATACTTATTATGCGCATTATGGAACTATAGAGGAAATATTACATACTAAACCTCTAAAAATTTATGCCAAAATTATACTATTCTACATCTTTCATTTTCATCGTAATAGAAAATTAACTTATTTATTACATTGTGCAATCTACACAATATGATTTTATTAGCCGACAAAGTCGGTTTTCTTTGATCTACCGCGGGATATATATCACGAATATCCCAAAAATCGGTGCTATAACCTATATACAGCACTCTTGCCAATTACTTCAGATTAATATCCCAAGAGGGCTACGCCTTCGGTTTATAAAACAACTACCGTATTACCTCTATTAAGCCCCCCGGGGGGGCTTATTAATTTCGGTCGGTTCAATAACCCTTACTTGATATGATTGTCATATTGCGGCGTATGAAAATTACATGCACTGCACGGTTTGACACAAAACATAAGTTAAAATGTTTTGTTCATTGGCAGGACAGTTTTAAAGACAAATCATAGTATGTAGATGCCCTTTTCTGTAGTTAAATTATAATTTTCTGTGTAACAAATATGCATACATGCTTATCAATTCTATGAATATAAGTATATATAGAAAATCTCACCAGTGTATATGTTTTACAAAATAAAATTTCGTATAGGTATAAAATTGATTAAAATATTATTTGAGTATATAATACTTTTCTACGTTAGTAATGTGTTTTTAGCTTGACTTATTCTTAAAGAATTAAGATTGTAGTTATACGTTGAAACAAGTGCTTCATTTTTTAATCGAACAGCATTTTTGATATTGGAATTTCAAACGATGGATCCAACAATTTTTATATAGCAATCGTTCCTAACTTTTATTTCAATAGATTCTGATTGATGGTCAGGATATCACTTCGTTCAATCTAAAGTGGCTTCGACAGCATATTGCTGTTGTTAGTCAAGAACCTGTACTATTTTCAACAACAATTGCTGAGAATATAGGCTATGGTCGCGATGGTGCAACATTACAAGAGATTAAAGAAGCTGCAATCATGGCAAATGCACATGGTTTTATCACGCAATTTCCAATGGTAAGTTGAACATAAGCTCCATTCAGCTAACTGCATGCTTGAGTAAAGGTGAGAAAACACCCTTTTAATTCTGAACCTGACAATATATTACTATACCCCAGTAGAAAAGCGCAACCCACCGGCACTACCATATATATACAGTGTGTATCAAAAAAATTCGAAACCTTAGAAAATGAATTAGCATTCTTTTCAAACAACCTATTGTAGTAGTTTGAAAGCCCTAAAAGCGCTGCGTTATAAATTAATCAGCACATAAGTTAAACGAAGCGAAAAAGCTTTTAAATACTTTTACCATGCATACACTTCAAGTTATCTTAATTTCCCAGGTGTATAAGACCGTGTGTTTTACGCATCTGTGGGTTCAGCGAAGTGCTTAGGGCTTTCAAACTACTACAATAGGTTGTTTGAAAAGAATGCTAATTCATTTTCTAAGGGTTCGAATTTTTTTGATACACACTGTATATAGCATTTGTGGTTAACTAAATTAGTTGAATCTGAAGGCTGAGCTGTTTTGTTCTATTCTAATTTTTTCAAACAGGGCTATGATACACTGTGTGGTGAACGAGGTGCTCAAATGAGTGGTGGACAGAAACAAAGAATAGCCATTGCTCGTGCATTAATTAGAAACCCTACAATATTACTTTTGGATGAAGCCACGTCAGCATTGGACTTACAAAGTGAAGCTGTGGTACAGGATGCTCTTGATAAGGTAAGTCGTCCATTTAATCTTCCATCACAAAAAAATAGCGGCAATAGGAATTAAATGGGATGACTCTCTAGGACCTTTTTCAAAGTTGTCGCCAAGTAAAGTGTGGATATAGTTGCGTAACGGAGCTACAGGGACCCTCATTAACCTCCCCCAGACAAGTAGATTTCAAACCTTAAGTTGTAGTATAAAAAAATTAAAATTTTATAAGTTGTAACGAGACCTTCACAAAACCGGCAAACGTCCAAATGCAAAAAATCGGCCCAAATGCTCAACGCATGCAGTAATAAGTTTTGGTTAAAAAACAGCCGACGAAATCATATATTTCCCTGAGCAATTCCACTATTGTAATGTGGTATCTTGTGGCGGGGCCTCCACATCTGTCGGAGGCCTTTAGTTTTCGACATAACCCTATCTAAAGGCTTGTTTACACAGGCGATTTTTGCTGCGATTTTTCTCCTCCTGCATGACTGATGCGATCGAATTGAATGGCTTGACGTACAAATTAATGCTTGGACATTTGTGAAAAGCTATAGTGGACAAGTGGGTCAATATACAATCGTGGGACATTCATTCAATCGCATGCGTCAGAATAAGAAAAATCGCACCAAAAATCGGCTGTGTATACGTAAACGGGCCTTTATGAGCGTTACACCACTGGGTATGGAAATTAAAGCCTCTTTTCCAATCATCACAGAAACAGCTCGCCATGAGCACTTGCATCTAATTAAGAAGAACTGCCATTGCTTATTCTTTGGCTGCGAGTTCGTTTTAATAGACGGCGTTCAGACTGAGTGACCGTGCCCAGATCCCGGGAACGGGCACTAAATGCACTGGTGTTCAGACACGTTCCTAAACCCTGGATGCTTTTGGTGCTTCTTGGCGCCAAAATACATTTTGTCGATGTGTTTCCACTGTTTGTTCCTATTAAGAATGTATGTTGGCTCAGTTTATGTATGTTGTTTTGGTTAAAAGTGCTGGGCACCGTAAAAATCCTGTTCAGATTGGTGCTCGTGCCCGGCACGGTTCCCGGTTTTTCGCTTGGGTACGATGTTCAGTCTGAACACCGCCTTAGATGCCTTTGTTTCTGTAATGACTGGAAAAAAGGCTTATATAATAGAACCTAACCCAAACAAAAATCCTAACTTTACACGGGCGGCTGGACAGGGGTATCATCTATTTATTCGCGCGAATAGATTGTTAGGTACATAGATTGTGAAAAAATATATATAAACAGCCGCGTTGGATATTTTTCAAGTACCTAAATATATGCTTGTATGTATGTATATATAAATATAGGTAATTGTTCATACACCTAAATCTATCTTTTGTAATCAGTACCCCAAAATATCTGTTCCAAGATGTCAGAATTGAGACGTGTATATACTCGTGTATAACCATGTATAACGGTTTTAACCGTTTATTTGGTAAACTATTTATATTTCTATCAGGCTAAAGAAGGACGTACTACAATAATAATTGCTCACCGACTATCAACGATTAGAGGAGCCGACGTAATAGTTTCAGTTGATAAAGGAGCAGTTTCTCAGATTGGATCACACGATGAATTGATTAGCACTCCTGGTATATACAGTGACCTTGTTACGCTACAGGTATTTTTTATGTTGTTACGAATTAAAAGGTAAGAGCAACAAAAATTACAAGTACACATTTTTTAATTTCTGATCAACAAACTGTCTTGCGATGGTAATCCAAGTAAACAAAACAACTCTTGTGCCAAACAACATCACTAATTTCGACAAAAGACCATCTTGCCGTTCGTCATCTTGTTGTAAGACCTTGCCTAATTAACTGACATCACAAGCTGGGTAAACATGATGAAACTTATTTTTCTGGCAGCTGAATTGCTGTGGTATGTTTTTAAAGTGTTGTGGTTTAATCAAGAATGAAAATTATCTACAAAAAATGAGTTTCAGACTTATATATGTGAAAGTATGGCTAACTAAAGTTTTCGCTTTACTCAGCTTGTGACGTCACGTGCATATAGAAAAATGTATCCAATGGCAGATACTGATTCAGATTAGCAACTTTAAAAGTGCAATTAAGTTGTTTTACTGGAATACTTTGGATCTAAATAACACTAGATTGTATCTTCATGTCATTGGTTTGCTTTTGAATTTTTTTGTTTTTGTTGCCCATTCCCTTTAACAATATTAAATTAAGAAATAGAAAAAATTCTGAAATCTATGTATACAGCTTGATGTAAACATTGGTGGTGGTGTGCTGTACAAAATTACTATTGTCACGTGGTGCCAATCAAACTTTCTGATTGGATAACTTAACTGTGAGGTATAACATTTATCAATTATAACCCTTTGCTCGGGGTATATTCTTCACAAAATTACCCGAGGGATGAAATATCCCTCAGGCTTCATTGTACCGAACGTTGAATGTATAATTATACATCTTTTCATAACTAATATCTTTTTTCAAATCATGAAGCTACTTCAATCTCAACAAAAATCATTTATTGGGGAGCGGGTATTAATACCCAGCGGTAACGGGGTATTAATCCCCGCGGTGACGTAGGCGAGCGGGAAATTCTACTGATTCGATCGACAACTTCACTGTGAGGTTTTTGTAAGGTATAATATACATTTATAAAATAACATTTATTTCGAAAACGCAAGCGGTGATTGGTTAAAAACCTTGTTTCTATATAACTATGAAAAACATGGAAATATTACGCCATCCAATACGCCATTAATCCATTATAACTGTGGAACTTGCCCTACGGGTTCGTGTTCCTACTGTAATTTCTCGTTTTCCCGTGTTTCTAATTTTATGGAAACACGGAAAACACTTTCTTTTTCTTAAATATAAGGCAAACGATTTTGACCAACACATGATAAATTTAAACTAAAGAGAGGCGTATTTGTTTTACCGAGGTTCTATATATTCACGTTTCATCTTTTCTTTTAAGGAAATTGATACAAGTTCTCCACAAGACGATGATGATGAAAAGGAAGAATGTATTGAACCAGGTATATAGTCCGTAAAATTATTATATTATTGCATGGGTTAGTTTGCCACTGTGAGTCAATGACTACCTGACCTGTTTATGTAACTGGACTGCGAGTTCTGATTTATACCGAACAAAATGACTTGAACCACTCTTTTCATGGTACCGACAGCTGATTTTATTCTTACCTTAATTTATTATCGAGTCGGTTTTCTTTGTTCTTCCGAGGTCTTTATATCGCATAAAGACCTTGAATAATAATTAGATACGAAATGAAGAAAAAAACAAGGAAAATCTTTGTCCAAGGTGGAAAAAAAAGACAAAACTTTGTTGGAAAACCTCCTCGATAATAAATTAAGTCAGATAAATCCCTCGAACGTCGGGATGTATGCGATATAAAGCCCTCGGACGCTGCGCGTCCTCGGGTCTTTATATAGCATACATCCCTCGTTCTCGGGATTTATCTATTACTTATTATTGTTTTGCATTGGACGGTCATGGTGGCCATGTTGGAGGAACGTTAACAAAATAAAATTATTAGCTGCTATTGTATTAACCTGACTGCTCGTGACAGGATAGACCATGCTTTAATTAAACTTGGTTCTCACTTCTCAATGGTTGAGGCTCTGGGGAAGGGTATATTAAACAATTATTGGATGAGGCTGAGCATGATATCAAGAATTATGCAGACCGAGGTCAGTTTATATCTATTGAACTGAAACCGAAGGCTGGCTGAGGCGGACAACAATAACCAAGGTCTGAATAATTCTTAAATATCATGCGCAAGGGGCCGAATCCAATATAATTGTTTTATTATACATTCAAAACGGTTGTACTAATTTGTAAGTAAAGTCTGGCAGTAAAAAGAGTTGTCTTTGTCAACAGAGGCAAATCTACTGTAAGCCATTTAGTTAGTTTGTATTTTTCGCGCGCTTTGAAGTAGTGACGTCATCAGCGTCCATAATTTACAGTATTCGACTGCAATGACGTTACAACCGTCCAATAATTTACAATATTCGGTGGAAATGACGTAACAGCTGTCGCGGATATTGAGAATTAACTAGAGTATGTTCACCGATAAGAAACGAGAATGAAGTTTGAATGTATAATAATTGTATTTATTGAATATAAAGTTATCAATATAATTGATATAAATGATTTGTATAATGATTGAAAATATTTAAATCTTATTATATTAACCATTTAATTGTCATTGTTTATTGGAATAGATGGTAATTGTATTTATTTATTTTAGGTATAAGTCCTGACCAAAGTCCCTCTGTGACTGTATCAACAAAAAACGGTTCGAATGCGTATGGTGCGCTTCCCGGAAAGGTAATACCGTTATATCTTTTTATACAATAACGTGACATTTTTGTGCATTTTCATTGGTTGACCGTGATCTATTAAAACACACACACACACACACACAGATGACGTCAACTTCACGTCAGATCACGCCAGTAGAGACTTGTTTTTCTTTCAGTTTTTCATGCCAAAAAAAATCCTTTAATAAACCATTTGAAGTTTTATTAATGTTTAAAACAAATAGATTACATTTTCCGTGCGTGTGTGCTGTAACAGATCACAGAAGACGTCACAGCGTGTAAAGAACAAAAAAGTACGACACGAGACGAAGTCGAGTACACACGCACGGAAAAATGTAATCTGTTTGTCAAACATCTAAAGCTTGCGTTATTATTTATAACTATTGCGCACTTTTATTTTAGTTTATTTGATGAAATTTGTTATTTTATTTATTTATTTTATATTCTCAAATCATTAATAATTCATAAGATGAAAACAAAGGAAATCAGTACCGAGACGGTGAACTGGAAACCCGGTCTTAATTAGCATAGAATTTTGCCAACTTTCAACCTGATTTTTTCGTAGAATACTGATTTGTTTGAGAAGCTAGATCAAGCACTCGAAAGAATGTTTCATCTTCTATCCAGTCACCTCGAAATTGGTTAAAAAACTCGGCCTACGGTCTCGTTTTTCAACCACTTCTCGGTGACTGGATATCGAATGAAACACTCTTCCTCGTGTTTGATCTATTACTTATTCTTGATAATTATTACTTCCTTGCTTGGATATATTTGTTATAAGGTGTGAAATGAATTGTTATTTTAGACATGGACAAGAAACATGTTTATAATACTTCTAGGTTATGTTGTTTCTGGTTTGGATCTTAAAATAATGACACATGTTAGTTGGCTTGAGCGTTAATGTTCACTCAAGTAAAAAAATTATAATTTATCATCGCTCATGAAACTTAACAGCCACTCGACAACCGACACATCTTTTATAATTATCTTATGACTCTTCTGCTACGAAATCATTCTTTTTTATTTAATTTCCGAGAAATTTCAAGAGTTTGAAATCAAAATATCATTAGCATGTGATAAACATTAGCGTGTGATATTAAAAAGAGTCGACTGATAATCTTTATCATACTTGTCATAATAATTAGTTGAATAAAAGTTTAACGCGTCTGTTATGAAACGTGGGTGTATTAATATAATTATGAATTATTATAATTATAATTATTGATATTATTATTATTATTATTATTATTATTAACCCAGATTTATTAACTTTTTAATGTTGTATTGTATAAGTTTGTTATGTGTTTTTATAGTTATATATTATAGTGTACCATCGATTCAAGTAGCCGGTTGTAAATTACCTTAATAAGTGAGATTTACAATTGTATATGTAAGAACTAAATTTAATCAATAAAGTTTCCATTATTATTATTATTATTATTATTATCATTATTATTATTATTATTATTATTATTATTATTATTATTATAATCATTAATATCATTAATTTTAAACAGTCATGTTGTGTAGTAGTTTAATTTGTGCAGCAACTAATGTGCCTGACTTTTTAGGAAGGAGATCCCGAAGACATTTTAAAGCCAGCTCCGTTTATCAAAATTTTAAAGAAAAACAAAACCGAATGGCTTTCTATACTTCTCGGAATTATTGGGGCCGCCATTTATGGCAGTTATACGTTTGTGTTTGCGTTCTTGCTTGGAGAATTTGTAGGTGTAAGTATATTTATAGGATTTAAATCCTGATGCTAGTTGTTTAATACACAGCTTGGTCCATTTATCATAATTATTATAGTATAATTATACTTGTTGTAATGTAGAAGTAATCTAAAGGTGCTTTCACACCGGGTTTGGACTGGAATTGAACTGCATTCTAGTTCACATAATGGACAAGGATGGAGGTAGGCTGGAAAAGGACTTCGATTGGACGCAACTAAGTGTGGATGCAACCGGACTGACTTTGGAAGCTGGCAGTGTACTGCGATCAGCTATGTACGTAGCTCATCCTGAAAAAACGTGAAAAGTCCATAGCCGTGCAAAGCCAGTCTAGTGTGAACCCAACTGGTAAATCCTTTACCAGTCCAGCCTCAATCCAAATCCAGTATGCCTGTTTCTGATTTCTCATCTACTGCGAATTTATATGAATTTTGTTTAGATTTTTTTCTTGCTCTTTAAAGTGCCTCTATGGTCTGTGGGATATTTACATATTTAAATAACTTAGGTTAAAAGAAAATGTTTCCCGAAATTTTTTCTCAAAAATATTAAATGCTTGCCCATTAACAGTGCTCCGAAGTTGGCCAAATCAGCCCAAATCGCGCCATTTTGAAAGTTAGACCGTTTTCTTGGGCCTGGGCTCTAATTGATAGATTTACGTCACATTTGCGTCACAGTCGGAACACCAACATTTCTTCACCGAGTCTGAGTCAGACGAACCATCTTGGAACATATTGATGAATATATCTAAAGTTTTCATTGGTTAAATAAAGGTTTAAGAGACGCAATACCAAAAACACACTAAATAGTCAGAAGTTCGGTTCCGACCGTGACGTCACAGAGTAAACTCGCACCATGTCCCTAATGCACGGTCACAGTTATAGAGGTACCAACTTTGAAGCGCTGTTAATGGGCGGGGATTTAATATTTTTGAGAAAAAATTTCGGGAAACATTTTCTTTTAACCTAAGTTATTTAAATATGTAAAGATCCCACAGGCCATAGAGGCACTTTAAGGCCTCATGCACGTATCCGTTTTCGTTTGAAAACGCAACTTTTTTATCCGTTTTCAAAAAAAAATACGCGTCCACACGAGAACAGGAAAACGGCGTTTTTAAAAAGTCAAGTTTCAAGTTTTTAATAATAATAATGGAAACTTTATTTATTTATGATTTACGTATACTACAATGATAAACCTCTCTTTTACAGGTAGTTTACCAATGTCTACTTGAATTAACACTATATTGTATAAAAATATTAGTATGACATTAAAGTCGGGTCATCCCATTCTTTGTTACGTTTACAAAATATATAGTAAGAGGTCCTTATGCAAGTGTTCATAATTTTCTGAGTATAGTACTTTCTACATCGTTCGTCAAATTTAATAATAATAATAATAATAATAATAATAATAATAATAATAATAATAATAATAATAATAATAATAATAATAATAATAATAATAATAATAATAATAATAATAATAATAATAATAATAATACAACTTAACTTACAATAAAAACAACTTAACTTACAATAATTACAAATATAGATTATAATTATGGATAATAATAATAAATGATAATATTATAAATATAGATTAAAATATTTTAAAATCTTTGAAAATTTATTTGAAAAAAATAATAAAAATAATTGGAATAACCTATTTAGAATGAATCTTCCTTAAATAGTCAGAACAAAAAACAAACAACTAATGGATCCTTGCAACATCAGTCTCTATGTCTAAATCAATATCTTTAACATTACAATGTACTCTTCTTATCACTCTAGACCCTCTTAGACATAACAGGGCTGATCGAAGGATTGGAAAGGATATCTTTGCTCTTATCCACGCCATTGTCTTCGAGTACATCTCTCCTTTCTTATTAGCGAGTAGCTCAGCTAATCGACTGTGATATCTCAGACACTCTTCTCCCATTCCACCAGTTGTTGTAAAAATCAGCGGTGTAAATGTTCCTTGCTCTATATCCGTGACCCGTTTGTTATACATACGTTTCTTCTCATTCTCATGCATGCGGTAGATCTGTTTAGGAGTTAGATCCATATAAGACTCTGCATTTGGGTGACATACCCGGACATCAAAGAATGCAGATCTTTGTTTCTCCCAAAAACCACGTGCATGTACATCAAGTCGGGCGTCCGCTGATTTGTTTGATCCTGGGTTTAGGACTTCGCCATTGACTTCTTGCAACACTGGTTCGATCTGCACATCGTTGCAAACGGTATTCAGGAGTTCAGCTTCCAAATCTCGTAATTCATAATAATAATAATAATAATAATAATAATAATAATAATAATAATAATAATAATAATAATAATAATAATAATAATAATAATAATAATAATAATAATAATAAATAATAATAATAATAATAATAATAATAATAATAATAATAATAATAATAATAATAATAATAAGGAAGATTTTATAGAAGTACCAATGACACAAAAGTAAGAAAAGGTCGAATCCCGAAAATGGAGAAGTTTGTTAAATATTGGGCAGGATGCATCATCTGGAATGGTACAAGATACGAAAATTGGAAGGAGGCATGGCGAAAACTGAAAAGAAAGTTGAAGGAAGGATTACAAACCAATAGAAGAAAGTCATTCGAAGAAAAAAGATTGCAGAATGAGATACCAAAAACGTACGGAGGTCAAGACCATGGATGGTTGGAATGTAACACTGATCCAAGGAAGACAGCAGCAATCTTTAACCTACAAGAGCAAATGATTGAGACCAGGGCATGGAAGAAAATGAGAGGACTTGCTGAACAAGATAATTGCCGATTGTGCGGAGTGCAGAGAGAGACTGTTCACCATCTTGTAGCTGGATGCAGTAAATTGGCAAGTACTGAATACACCCAAAGGCACAACAACGCATTGATGATATTGGCAATACAATGGGGAGTACAGCATGGAGTTACCAAAAGAAACGAAGTGGTTCAAAGAGAAATGGGAAAGAGGAAGGGTGATTGAAGGAAATGGACGGAAGATATATTGGGATTGGGAACATCGGATGAGGACTGCGTGCACTGCGAGGAGACCAGACTTAACGATCGAGAATAGCGAGACAAAGAAGATTTACATCATTGACATGGCGTGTCCGATCGAGGCGAACAGAGCGGATAAACGACTTGAGAAGATTCGAAAGTATCAACAACTGGCATTCGACAAAGAAAACCTTACAAAGTGAAGTGTATAGAGGGATCGAGGAGAAGGGCCATGGATGGCTTGAGTGTAATATGGACTCAAGAACGACAGCAGCAGTAATTCTTATGCAAGAACAGATGGTGGAGACACGTACATGGAAAGCCCTTAGAGGAATGGAGGTGGAATCGGAAATGTGCCGCCGATGCGGCATACAGAGAGAAACAGTACACCATTTGTTATCAGGATGTAAAGTAATAGCTGGAAACGAATATGTACGAAGACATAACAACGCATTAATGATGTTGGCTGTAGCATGGGCAAAGCAAGAAGGGTTGATAAATAAGGATGCGGTATCGTACAAAATACAATGGAAAAAAGGAACTGTGTTGGAGGGGAGTGGAACGAAGCTCTGTTGGGACTTGGAATATTGTATGCGAAAAACAACTACTGCAAGAAGACCAGATCTAACGTTGGAAGACAATAACAAGAAACAAATATGGTTCGTAGACATGGCATGTCCAGCAGAGATAAACATTGAACATAAACACCAAGAGAAGCTACAGAAATACCAACAACTAGCCTTCGAAACTCGTGAAAAACGACGAGAATACAAAGTCCAAATCGTTCCAGTTGTAATTGGGAGTTTAGGTGGAGGTATGGTAAAGGCGAGGAGACAAATTGGAAAGGGAAACGAAATAGAAGTTGAACGGATTGGTAACCAAATGCACAAGACGGTGCTGATCGAAAGTGAATCGACACTATGCAAAATAATATCTGGGATCGTACAAGCAGAGTGACATATAAGTGTGGACATTCTTAGTGAGACTGGCAAAATTATTGGCAGTACTTGTACCTTTCTCACAATTATTGTGAGTCAAAGGCCATGGGCCGTAAAGGTTATCTATTTTCATAATAATAATGGTAATAATAATAATAATAATAATAATAATAATAATAATAATAATAATAATAATAATAATAATAATAATAATAATAATAATAATAATAATAATAATAATAATAATAACAATAAAATTAAATTACAATATTTTACCATCACGCAAGTAGCATAGCTATTCGGGGCGTGTGGTAAGACCACTTTGGAGACCGTCTTCTAAAAGTTCCGTTTTTGATAACCGCTTAATCGTTTATGTGTGGACGGAAGGTCATTCCCTAACAAAAAAGTTGCGTTTTCAAAAAAATCCGGATACGTGCATGGACAGGGTCTAATACAAAGGAATGACTCGGTTTTTTTTTATGAGTAATTAAGGATATTCTTTGTCAACATTTTGTAGGTATTTTCGTATGATGCAGATATTCCTGAAGAGGAGGATACAATGAGAGATGAATCTGAAAAATGGTCTTTGTTTTTTGTTGCACTTGGCGTTGGAAGTGGCATTGGGGCGTTAATTCAGGTTGATATATTTTATGAAGGCTAGCAGCATTTTTTAAATTTGATTTTGAAATTAGTATAGACCACTTTCATAAATTAGGCCCTTTACCTTTATATTTAATATTTACTTTAATACTTTACTATTTTTATGTGCATGATTCTTTCTGGCTTTGTTATAAAGCAAAGATTCTTTTGAATTGCAGATTCAGAAAAACTTATAAAAGAATATTCAAATTATAATCATCAGCCCTAGCTGATTATGCCCCCCCCAAAAAAAAAAAGGGGGGGAAGCGCTGTCTTTATTCACAGCAATGCAGCGCTTCATCAAAGCACTGTCAGGCTATAATAAATAAATAAATAATAAATAAACAACTTTATGACAGCAATAGCTGAAAAACCTGTGGCCCTCTATAAATTAAGATTAAAATATAATATACAATATTAGATTTTACGTTAAAAACTTCAAAACTTTGAAGATAACTATTAAACTATAAATATTAAGATAACGACATATACATATATACAGTTCATTAATCACATTAACAGTTCAAAATAGTTGATACCCTTATATGATTTAGGAAAGTGGGTTCCTTAGGGCAAACTTAAATGTACTGACACTAGATTTTGTGTTAATTTCTTTGGGAAGATTATTCTATATCTTCATACTGCTTACTGTAAATTATCTTGTAAATATCTTGAATTGTTTGAGGAGCCAAACTGAAAAAACAATAGTACAATATAGCTCGATGAAACCCAGCCTCAAAAATGTATTCTTCTGATATTGCCACTAAAAGGAGACAGTGAATATGATATTTGAAACATGAAACAAATGAAAGCCGCACCTAAAACTCAACATTTTAAGAAAACAGCGGCACTTAAAATACGGTAATCCCGACTGAAAAATGTCATTTAAAATATTCTTAATAAATTTGTCTTTTACTTGAACAATATTTCCGTTCAGGCTCATGGATTTTCCCAGATTTTTTTATTAGTAATAAGTTTGTTTTGGATTTTTATGCTTTATCGTTACTAACATTGGTATATACTGAAGTCATCAAAATTTCAACTTTAATATAGTTAAATAAAATAATTCTTTTTTATATGTATAATGTATAATTGAGTTAACATTGATGTACTAAGAAAAATGTTCTGTTGACATATTTTTTTACCAGAACTGGATGTTTGCTAGAGCAGGAGAAGCACTAACAAAGAGATTTAGAGAAGAAGCTTTTATTTCCTATCTTCGACAGGTCAGTCTGAGATTGTTATCAGGGTTCAAGCACTAGGGGTGGGGTGGGGGCTTGGGCGGCGGCGGGGGGGCTTATTAGAAATAGGTTTAAATTGATAGAAAAGGTTGATTATCTTGTAGTCAATCAAGATATAGTCTGGAAAGCCTTTGCTCTATCATTTTGTTCCCGTTTTATATATGCAAACTTGTCACGGTGAAGACAATTATGTATTTTTGATATAATGAAGCAATCATTCAATAGAAGAAGCGTTTGGGTTCAGTTACTCAAACGTGTTATACTTGAACATTAATAAGCCAAAAACAAAATATTTGAAATTGTGCGCTGGCAAGCTAGACCATTCATCACAAAATCCCAGCTCATTATGGACTTTCTAAAGTTTTTCATGTTCAGTTCACGCATGCAGACCATTTGTCGATTGGCTATTTCAATTGATCGGTATTTCGGAAATCAAATGAGCTATTTCAACAATAACTTGCAGTATATTACTGCCATTTGCAAGCCACTGTTAGGCTTGCGATTATTTTCACGTTTGCTTACGTTTGAAAGTTGCAAGTTTCACCAGAAAACGTTGAACATTTAAGACTGACAACATTTTGACAGGTTTCTTTGAAATCACGCCGCAAGTTGATTGGTTTGCTTTTAAATGTTCAACGTTTTCTGGTGAAACTTGCAACTTTCAAACGCAAAAAACGTGAAAATAATCGCAAGCCTAACGCCGGCTTGCAAATGGCAGTATTGTAAACCATAACATGTACTGTCTCCTTAGGTATATCTATCTGCATCGTTGCACTATTAACCCTTTCATGCGCATCGTTGTTGTCGAACAACTTTATCTTTTTACTATGTCTAAGGGACGAACCATTATTTTGTACTCTTCATAGGCATAGTCATAGAGTATGGGGGGCTTCGACCCCCTGATAATTTTTTTGTAGGGCTTAGCCGCTCCACCTCCTCCTTCCGCGTTTTCTTTTTATTATTGAGTTATCATTTTCATCACTAAATAAAGGTCCATGACCATTGAGAGTCGATGAAAATTAACATACTAACAATTCTATTAAAATTTATTTCTCAAAACCTATAGTTTCATTGCAAAGGTACTATGCTATATGTATATAGTTGTTATGCCAAAAATTGGGTATTAGCTAGGCTGGTGTATTGTATTGTCTTTTTTATACTTTAAAGTAAACAAATAAAGTTTCCGAACTCAGGCCGGACTGATTTCGGGTCAGTTGTAGTGTTTTTACTATATAGAACACTTTCATGGGTCCGGCCTGAGGTTCCCTTCACGCTGGCCTAATCTCAGGTACTCGTCCGCTACTCCACCAGACCGAACTGAAGCACTTTCACCTCTCAAACTCAATACGTTGTGTTAAATGAGATTGGTGTCAAATCCACATAAAATAATGATTCTCTTAGAGCTGTAAGGCAATTGAGACAAATCTTGAAGCAACGGCAAAAGCAAGCCTATATAGTTTCAAGGCTGGTTTCATGAATGCAAAATTCAGGCCGGTCCGAGTTCAGGCCGGCCTCGTGTAAACACCCCCTATGATATACTCCTTATCTCCGTTCACCACCTGCCCCAGATGCAACAACGTTTTCTGATCGGCTGTGGTAGCAAGTCACTGTCTGTGTCTTGTACTGTACTGATCAGGAAACCTTGATAAAGATGATTATACGGTCACTACATATACCATCCACATATCTAAGACACCTGATATATGCTCTAAAAATAGTGATGAAATAATTTACATGTACCTCTTGTAGTTAAAAAAAATAATTTGCAAACGAAGGCTGCCGAAAAAAAGTTTGGTACAAGCACTGAAAAAAATTGTTTGTCTTGAAAAATATTTCATCCCACCCCCCCCCCCCCCCCCCCCCCCCCCCCCTCCAGAAGAATAATGGTTCGTCCCTAACGCCAGACGATTTTACTCGTCAAGGGGAGACGTCTCGGAAAGGGTGGTTTGAAAAGGCGTTTGGAAAGGGCATTGAGAGGGTGGTTTTTACATAATTCTTCATCCAACAGTAGAGGAGAGAACGTGGCTTGGAGAAAAGGAAATGGAGAGATCGCATAATAAGGTTTTATAATGGCTATATATTTTGTCGAGACTTGCTGAGCTTTAAAAAGGCTAAAGAAGTGCAAAACTTCTTAAAAATTCTATACGTGTATGCCGATCGAGAAATAGTCTGGAAACCCGGAAAACTTCAAAGCACCTATAATGAGCTGTGATTTTACGTGATGGTCCTCGTGCACCGCGCACAAATCTTTTATTTTTCGCTTCTTACAAGGTTGAGCGACTGAACCCAAACACTGCTATTGACGATTAATTCATTATACCAAAAATACATTGCATGTGTTCACCGCGGTGCACAAGAACAAAGATGGAACATTCAAATACTTTTGCTGAGTTTCCTGACCATATATTCCAATGTATACCATGGCTTTATTAAAAAAAAAACATTTGCAATTTTTACATGTATTAAAAACAACTCAAATCTCTGGCTGTTTGTCAGTTGTCAGAGATATAGTACAAAAACATTCTCAAATGTTGTAACTGTTCTCAGCTTTTGTACATTTTACAGACCAAAAAGTACTTCTCTTCCTATCTTTTATTTCAAATTATAAACAAACTATAAACAGAATGGTTTACCATAAGAAAGTTATTTTATAAAACAACATAAGACGACAATCAGCAGCTAAAAGCAAATAATACAACGGGCAAACAAAAACATCCAACAATGGGAAATTATATTTCTGTTTCAAAACGTCGCTTTCGCGAATTCATTTCGCTCTGCAGGCAGGAAAAATTATAGTTGTCTTTCTTCTCACAACGGTGCGCTCGGACCGAATCGGAGGTGCATGAGCTCGGAAAAAGCGCACCTCTTCGGAACCAATGGGAAAGCCGCTTTTACCACGGGTATGCGATAATAAAAGGCTTTTACCCTGTAGTGTTGCTCTCCCTCTATCAACTCGTTATTGATGTCATAAAATTGCTGATGCAAAATAGACCAGTACTCTCTAACTTATATTTTTCCTCTTATTAACACCAGTGTTTGTGATTAAATGTTTTAAACTACATAATGACAAGTATTTGGTTAACACTTTGCGGCCTGGACCACTCCCTGGACCTCTTAATAAAGAATTGGTTTTGATAGCTTTTCATTCAGTTATTTTTTATCAAGATATCAGTTCTGGCTATAAAACGAAGAACTATACTTCCCTATAAATAACTTAAAGTCACAGCGTCAGGTATTAAATTACCGCTTAATTAATAGTTTTGCGCAAGACAAAAAAAAAAGGAATAATAATCTGCCAAAGAAAGGAATAATATTCTTAAAACGTTAAAATAGTAAGTCATTAGTGCATTTTCTTACGGACTATTTAGTCCAAGTTTTGACGTGTGTGATATTCACCATAATTTTAATCATGTGAACTTGAATTTGCCAACGAAGTATTTCAAGTTTGCGTCATGGTGACACTGTGCCTTAAAGGATTTTTCGAACGTCTGAATAGTTTGGGTTTTCAATATATATATATATATATATATATATATATATATATATATATAATATATATATAATATAATAATATAATATAATAATAATAATAATAATAAGGGCCTTCGCTCGAAACGTTAGATTCCTACGTTCTCTGTTTCGGCAGTATATCTAACCTAAGTTACTATATTTCGATTATATATAGCCATGCATTCTTCACTGTTCTCCATGTTCGTAATATATTTAAATATTGAAAGCAGTATATAGTGCAGTTAGTGTAATATCTAAATTATTAATGTTGTTTTGTGCTAAACTATTGTATTCTGTTCATTTCAGAATATAGGTTTTTTTGATGACCCCGAACATAGCACAGGTGCAATATCCGCTCGTTTGGCCACGTCTGCAACCGACATTCAAGGCGTAAGTATACATACTGCTCAATAATACATGCTATGTAAAGACACGCAAGTTGTACCAAATTTGCAGCGGACTAGCTTATAACAAACTTTTGAGGATGTACCAAACCAATTAAAAGGATTTGGGGAGATGTCAACGTAAAAGCTGCGCAAAAACCTCCCTTAACGTTTTGTCATATTTGTAAAAAAAACAAGGATCGTATCGCGAAGGAACAGAGAAAAGATGCAGTATTCTATTCCGTGCATGCATGGACTGTAATCAGGAATGACTAAACGTCAGTTTGGTACACGTTTAAAAGAGCACGGCAAAAGGCTGTTTTGTTCTCAAAAAAGAGAATTCTGCTTTGTAGAAGTACGCGCGCCAATACAACCACGAGATTGTATAAAAAAATCATTATCACCACCAATCCGTTTATAGCGCCAATCTATACCCTCCACCACTCCGTATACTACCATTATTTCTGTATTTACCACTTTACTTCTCGATACAACAAATAAATAAACTGGTCAGTCTTTACGCCCTCGTGGTACAGCAAAAAATCTTTTAAAATGTAATTGTACATAAAAACGAGTTTACCAAATCAACAATTTATAATAGGTTTCGGCTAAAAGGGATGACTCAAAACGACCCGGTCGTCAAATATGTTTTTCCAAAAATCTAGGTGGTGAACCAGATTTCTGATTAGGGTTAAGGTTTATGTTGTGGTTAGAGTATCAAAAATATGTCTCACTGAAGCTTGACACGACAAATTTGGGGGAGGGGGGGGGGGGGGGGTGTGGAAATTGACGACATATTTTGGAAAAGCCGCGAAAGGACTGAACGGGTTCTTTTGAGTCATCCCTTTTAACCTCAACCCTTTATAATATGCATATAAAAGGAGTATGTTAAAATTTGGCGGTCATTAATGAATAATATGTTATCTCTTTCTCACAAGACCTTTGCATGCGATGGGGATTAAGTGTTATTTTTTTCTCAATTTTTAGGCTGCAGGATCACGTTTAGGTTTATTTGTTTCTGGAGTGGTAACAATCACTGGTTCATTCATAGTCGCATTTATATCTGGCTGGCAGTTAACTTTGGTCGCTCTTGCGTTTTTTCCTTTCCTTGTTTTCAGTGGCACATTTTTGCATCAGTTTTACGGTACCGCAACTAAAACAAGCATGGATAAAGAAGCAGGAAAGGTACTTTTTTAAGGTCTTATATATCTGCATTTTTTAAAGAATCCCATATTTCCTTATGTTACTCTTAGATTATATTTATATGCTTAAAAGAATATCATGCTCGTCAACAAATATTTGGATATATACGAATGCAGCACGTCATAGGTTTTATTTTTGGCATTATTTTATTATTTGTATCTCTTCGTCACTAATATGGGAACTATATTTAACAATTATATTGGATGAGGTTGAGCATGATATAATATTTAACAATTAGACAACGAGACCGAGTTTGCTATGAGCTGATAGTCAATAATAGTCAATGACTATCTGCTCGTAGAAAACGAGGGTGAGTTGTCTAATTGTTTTAGTATCAGCCATAAACAACTTTTATTTAACGTTAATAAGTCTTATCAAACATTGTTCCAGATAGTTTTACATTTTTGTTTGCAGAAGTCTCTCCATTCAAAATGTAGAGTAGTTCGATGGCACATGATATACAATCGCTCACAAAAAACGAGATTGTAATTACTTTGCTTCAAACTTGGTGTAGATATACTCCATAGGCGTAATAAAATTATTTTCTTATTAAAAAATGTCAAACTGAGCAATTTTCCATTACTTTCGGGCCAATGTTTTCATGATTTCATGATTTCATCACTCGTATATTTAACAATTAGACAACGAGATCGAGTTTTCTATGAGCTGATAGTCAACGAGGCGAAGCCGAGTTGACTATCTGCTCGTAGAAAACGAGGGCGATAAGACTTATTAACGTCTTAGGTTGATAAAACTTATTAACGTTAAACATAGACAACTTTTGTTTAACGTAAATAAGTCTTATCAAACATTGTTCCAAATTTTCAGATAGTTTTACCTTTTTGTTTGCAGAAGTCTCCCCGTTCAAAATGTAGAATAGCTCGATGGCACATGATAAGCAATCGCTCGCAAAAAGCGAGATTGTAATTACTTTGCTTCAAATTTGGTGTAGATATACTCCATAAGCATGAGCAAATTCATTTTCTTATTCAAATATGTCAAACTGAACAATTTTCCATTACTTTTGGGCCAATTAATGTTTTCGTGATTTCATCACTCGTATATAAATTTTAACGGACGCCATGTTTGGCCTAGTTTCCAGGTTTTGCTTGCAGCGCGAATATGTCGTGACTTCTGATTGGTCGGGATAGGAATATTCCAGTTATAAGAAGGTTTGTCATTGGCTAAGCTACTAGTGGTCTATCACCAATAGACTACTAGTAGCTTAGCCAATCAGAGTGCCGAATTTGTAGTAGACCACTAGTTGGTTGGTACTAATAATAATTATCATGCAAGGCCGAAGTGCCGAAGTGGAAGGCTGAGCTGAATAAAGCAAACCTCGGCCTCGATATAGTTTTTGATATCAGATAACCGAATCCTATATAATTGTTTTATTATGCATAGAATATATATATCTTCTGAAAACAAAGAGAATAAACTTTACAAAGTCAACGTTTCAATACTAAAATAAAGGTGAAGATGTATATATACATATGTAAACTGTACATTCACGGTTTTAGTTCAAACATTTTTGAAGGACTGGAAAGTTGTATTCTCTACAGTAGATCATATTGAGTCTGACTCCATTGTTTATTATTTTTATTATTTTGGACTGTTTTCGTGTTGTGTTTGTCTTCATATAGATTGTTACAGAAACTTTTAGCAACATCCAAACTGTGACATCGCTTGGAAGGGAACAAGTGTTTTACGAAAATTACTGCGTAGTTGTAGAAATTCCATACAAGTAAGTTAAAACAATTTTTATATATGTATGTGAAATTATATGTTAGCAGTTAGCACAAATGGCATTAATAAAAGCGATAATTTGTGTTAACATTTATACGTTTATTATTCAGTATTGCATGCTTAGCTTTCGGCGACCTGTTGACTCAGGCCTTCATCATAGCAAATGCCAACATCGTGTTGGTTCACGTCATACTATGACGTAAACAAAACAACTAAACAACCGTTACGTAGTTAGGTTTATTAGTTAATGGAATTAGGATGGTTGCCCGAAGAGAGCTAGCTATTCACTGGCCGACTCTCCTGTGAAATCGGAAGAATTGATTACAAATGGCATTCTTTGATATATTATATATAACTCTACCTATATTCCGGTATGGTTTTCGTGCCGGCACAAAAGCTATCCGGTATAGTGTGAACGGGGCCTAAAGTTATCCCGCATTGTTTTGTAAAGACTCGCGTCCACCGTTCTAAAATGCATATCAAAAATATTTTGGTGAAATGTTTGTCATGACATCTCAAATCTATAACGACTAAGTTTATCAGTAATGAATTAAAATATTATAAATTACCCGCTTGAATATACAGCTAACAACACTGACTTGTACCAAAAAAGGTGTTGGTGGAAAAGACCTTCCAACCAGAGCTCTCTGCACTGCCAACTATAATGCTTACAGGGTTTTTGAATAAGACAGTGTGCATGTATCACCTATAGAAAACCTGTCTCATTGCACTTGTTTGTGTTTTTTCTTCTTCTAACCCATAACCTATGTCTGTATTTTAATATAGGCGAGCTATCAGAGAGGTTCATTTGGCAGGCTTGACTCAATCTTTTACCCAAGTTGTTTTTTTCCTCTGTTTTGGCGCTTGTTTCCGCTATGCTGGTAAACTTCTGGTTGACGGAGATGTAACTTTTGAGGATGCCTTCAAGTAAGCTATTTAAGGTCTTCATTAACTCTTTCCTGTCCGAATTGGTCTTTAGTATTTTATTCTGGCTAACGCCAGACGATTTTATTCACCTCTGGGAAAGCCCTCGGACAGGAATGAGTTCAGGTTTGCAGGGTCATTTCGGTAAAGCGCTCTCAATTTGTCCGAGTTTTTTGCCAAAAAAATAAACCAGATAACGTTAGAAAGCTATTAATTTGTAGAATACAATGTTGTATTTGATTTTGCGATACAGTCGCAAATTTTTCAAGTAAAACCAGAGGGCTTCACTCGGGGCGACTTAAGAACAAATCAAGCGTTTCATTTTGTTCAAAAAAATTTTTCGCAGTTCGATTCCGAGGTAAATTTCCAGCAAAACGATGTCAGCGGTTTTTTTATTTATTGCCTGGTTTCGATTTTATGACTTATTTTGTCCGAATTTTGGTTGAATAACAGCATTTTCAACTTTGGCTGTCAATAAAATCAGCAAAACTCGATATATCAAAAAACGCTGACACCGTTTTGCTGGAAACTTGTCTTGGAATTAAACTGCAAAAAAATATTTTGAACAAAATAAAACGCTTTTTACTTGAGTCACGCGAGTGAATCGAAACCCTCTGGTTTTAATTTAAAAATTTACAACTATATTATTGGTTTGTGTTTATCGCAAAATCAAAGACGACATTGTATTCTACAAATTAAGAGCTTTCTAACGATATCTATTTTATTTTTGTGGCATAAATTCTGACGAATTGAGAGCGCTTTACCGAAATGACCTTGCAAAGTATAAACGAAGATCTTAAACCACCATAAAAAGGATGTCAGCCGTGAACAGTTAAATTCCCCTAATCTGATAAAATTTCCAGCTTTTTAATTATAACTAAATCATTAACTAATCTGCTTTAACTATCAGATGATATGATAAATATTAATTTGAACATTTATAATTAGGCTAATAATCTTATAACTGATTTATTTAGAACCATGTATGCTGTGTCTATGTGTGGTATTGTCTTGGGTGAGCTATCTGCTATGGCACCGGATTATCTCAAAGCACGTAGGTCCGCCGCCATTCTATTTCAAATCATCGAATCAGTTCCAATCATTGATAGTTTTTCAGAAACCGGATTGCGTCCAGTAAGTATTTTTATGCGTCAAATGGCTATCATCCTTGTTGTAAAACCAGGGGCGTCGTGGCCAGGGGGGCCATGCCCACCCGTAATGTTGGAAAGTGTCGGAAATGTAAACGTTGTGGTTTTATCGGAATTGTGGACATTTTGGCTTGTGACTGGTTGTGAATTTCCATGCATGTATCATTCTAAAGCTCTGTGAAATGATACTATTACTATTAAATTTGTTATATGTATTTTTACCTCATATTTTATGAAGATGTTTTTCTATATATGTATGTCGGAAAAATGTTGTTGTTTATCGGAAAAATTGTGCTCTTGGCCACCCCTAAAATCTCCGAGCCACGACGCCCCTGTGTAAAACCTCCTAACCATTGTAACACTCAATTTTTAAATGACTTCAACTGAAGTCCGTTGTTGGGTCGCCATTCGGGTTCTGTGGTCCCTGGCATACGTAATGACTCTGACCCAGTTTCTCAAAATGGAGCAATTTATAGACCTTATTCCAAAATGGCCGCCGAATTAAAATTGTTTTATTACATATAAATTAGCCCTTATGAACTAATTTTCATGTGGGAAATTCAAAATAATTTTTACTTAAGACGAGGTCATAAGGGCTAATTTATATGCATATAAAAGAATTATAATTCGGCGGCCATTTTGGAATGAGGTCTATATTAGGGGTTCTTTACATGATCCACGAAGTTCTTTCCTTGGTGTCAATTATGGTGACGGCTTGAGAAGTGGGAAAGTGAGCATGGAAAAGGAGCACGGATGGCGTGTGCTGGGTTAGGGCGCTGGCCTCTCACCAATAGTTAAGCCCGGTTGAACAGGATTAGTACTTGGATGGGTGACCGTCTTGGAACAGCCCCGTTCTCGAGCTTGGGATTCATGCGAGTAGAGTCTCTCCTGTGCTCCGAGGGTTTTTCGCCGGGTTCTCCGGTTTTCCTCCCTCCGTAAAATCAACACCTAGGGCTTAGCAGGGATCCGTGGTCTGAACTGTGTCGTATGGCGGCTGCTTAAAGTGCCTTGATATGCCTTGACACGGCCACATTGAAAAATGCTTAGGAGTAATTTGGTTGTAAAGAAATAAGTTTGATGTATTCTAATTAAAAACCATTATTAAAGTTCATTTTTCTTTTTCGATACGCTCATTTTTAACTCTAATAACAAGAAGTTAATTTAACTCCGAATGTGGAGTGTATTTTTATTCTAGACCAATGGAGTTTATTTTTATTCTAGACCAATTTTTTTAACCACTCATTTGGAGTTAAATCTACTCCTTGAAAATAACAGTGAAATTTGAATCATCACTGCTGCGCAGCCTCCCCGCTTTTAAATCTCCCCCCTCTGGCGCTACCACTGGCTCTGTCTTTGAGCAGTTTGAGGAGTATCGATCAGTACTTATATCGAAGTCTAGCTAATTGTTTGTAAATACGAACAATTAAGTTTAATAGAAAGCAGTTTCTACCTTATGGACGTTTGCAGTTTAATAACATTAAAGCAGCATGTCTGGCTGATAACACAAAAATGCAATTTGAGTATATTTTGCCAAATATTGGGCTATTTTCTTATTATGTTTTATTTTGAATTTTGATATAGGAAGATTCACACGGTCATATTGAATTCAAACGTGTGAAGTTCAGATACCCACATCGCAAAGACGTCATGGTTCTTAGAGGACTAAATGTATGCGCGAAACCAGGCCAAACCATAGCTCTAGTTGGAAGCAGTGGCTGTGGAAAAAGTACAACTTTGGCGTTACTTGAAAGATTTTATGACGCTACGAAAGGAGCAGTTGTAAGTAACGCATGTAATAATGTACAGGGCAAAATTACTTGAATATGATTAGCTAATGAAGAGGGCATTTTTTTGTAATTCAGGGCAAAATTACTTGCACTTAATTGGTTCCTTGATCAGCAGTACTTGCATGTGATTGGTCGCTTTGTTATTTAGCAACAATGAACCTCAGAGAACTGACTTTTTTTCAACAAATCTGCAAGGTTTTTCGGTCTGAAAATGCTTTTTTGTTTACTTTGAAGTTTGAACTAATTTACTGACTATTGAAGGAGTGTAAACTATTAGTGAAAATGAATACACTAGAGAATTTACGAACTTTTGCCTGTGTTTGCAAAAAGAAAGCAACAGGCACAGTGATAGAGCAGGGAAAATTGGAATGTTGCCGAGCACCGACCGTGATAAGGTACATGTTCATTTTCTGTACACATAATATAGCTCTTGAATAATTTTGCCCGCTATATTATTAACACCTAATCGCAAGAGTTCTCGTAAAATTAAGGTTTAATTTCACTCGTGTTTTCAAAATCTTACAAATTTAACACTCGTGAAATTAAACCTTAATTTTCCTCGACCCCATGCGATTACCTGTACATATTATCATTTATCAGAAACAGAAACATAGAGCTATAGCTAGACCATATTTTAAAATGGCGGCAACCTGGTTATCTGCTTTGGTAAACATTTTACTCAAAAACGAAACATAAGGAAATATAACATAAGAAATTCCTTTCCTGCATGAGAAGATTAAAATTGGAATAAAATCGAGAAAATGTCTGACAGTCTTTCGGAGTGGATCTTTGAAGAATTGCAATCTTTAATTACTCAGAAAGCAAAGTTGTTTTGACGTTGTATTTGAATCTTAATCTCTATATATGGGTAATAAACAACCGCGGCGCCATTTTCCAATATTATATTGATTGCCACTGATCTCTATATAAAGGAAAATTGAATCGAGTAACCTTACATACCTGTTGTTTGCCGAGGCCAGAAAATGAAGCTCGCGAAATACTTTGGTCCCTTGCTATGATGCCGTTCAGGATCAGTAATGTGTAGTAGCCAAATATAGGTTAATACAAAGATGGACACAATGCTGTGTTTTTGGCTGTAAAAAGCGATAAAAGGAAGAAAAATGACGAGAACAAACTTCATAGCAACATTTCATACATGCAGTTAGTCCTTTTGCATGTAATAATAGCGCGGATTCTCGCTTCATTTCTCAAACAATCATAGTTCGGCTGAGTTGTTTTTTTAATAAAAGCAGTGATTGACGACAACCAGCATTTGCAAAATTATTACCAAAAGATGTAATGAAAGACTTTACCCTGCGAGCAGAGCCTTCTTTTCCTTATTTCTTCGCTGAGAGAGAGGAAGAAAAGTAGGCTCAGAGCAGAAAACAAAACGAGAACCGGTTAAACGGGTCTTAAACGGGTTACTTCGTCCTAAATCTTGGACGAAGCCAAACACGAATACAGCAGAGCCTACTTTTCTTCCTTTCTCTCAGCGAAGAAATAAGGAAAAGAAGTCTCTGCTCGCAGGGTAGAAAGACTTCAGTCTACGAGGTTAATTTGTGGGGAAAGTATTTGAACGAAGGGACTCTTCACAAAAAAATACTTTTTATATCGTTAGTTAAGTCATTAGTAGTTATATTTAGGTAGTTTTAGGAAACATTGTTTTAAAGTGTTTTCTATTTCTATTTATTAATTGTACAGTGTGACACCGTGTTTTAATAAACATTGATTAATTGAGTTTACATTTGGAGTCTTCACAAGTTTCAAAAGTCTAAAGATAACGATTTATCTTGTGTGTTTGATCAGTCCCAGCTAGCACTTGATTTGATTTCAAAGTTTCAACTGAAATTTATTGCTTTTGTTTAGAAATTGAAATCCAAGATTTTACTAATCCTAAGAACATCTTCATGTTACCAATAAAATAGATTTATTTCATAATAAATAAGCCGGCGCTGTCCGTCCCAATCCCCAGCGCCGGCTACGCATATAAAATATTACAATAGTATACGGTCGTATTAAAAGGGCTATGCATGTCACGCTATTTTTAGCCTTAATTGTCTTATATTGAAATTTAGAATTAAAGCTGTACATATGAATTCAATTGTGAAATATACGACTCACCTAACAACTATATGGAGGATTTACGAATTTTTAAGACCAAGTTTTTACACAAATTGGCTTAAACTTGATTGCTGTCGGGCCAACGGAAATCAAGATGTCACATTTACAATTCCTTACAATCTCGTTTAAATGTTCTACCATCAGTCCTTCTGTACGTTCTGTGCAGATTTCTGGTATCTATATTTTATGTTTTTATATAATATAAAATCGTTAATATGAGATTTTGTGCAATTTTAGGACAATTTTGTTTCTTTAAAAATTGCTAAAAATAGGATGAAATAGCCCTTTAAGGTGAAGTAATACGGACAACTAATTGCTGCAACATTGTTGCGTTGCAAGTTGAATAGCGTTGTTGGACGTATTACCACCCAGCTTAAACATTGTCACGCAATATTGATTTTGTTGCAACTTGAATCAGCATGTTGCAGCAAGTATAGAACTGGAGTCTACTTTTTCAACAAATTTTTTCAACTTGCAACAAAATCATTGTTGCGTAACAATGTTTAAGGTGGGTGGTAGGTAGGTAATACGTGCAACAACGCTTTCCAACTTGCAACGCAACAAAGTTGCTTTTCAAGTTGCAACGCAACAATGTTGCCCGTATTACCACCTCACATTTACATAAGAATAATACTATAGTGTTTAATAAGTATCATGATATTTAGTTATCTGAACTTAGGTGATTGATGGAAATAATATAAAGGCTTTGAATATTCCATGGTTGCGTCGTCAGATAGGTGTGGTCTCACAAGAACCAGTTCTCTTTGATTTGACAATCGGTGAGAATATCGCTTATGGTGATAACACGAGAGACGTCAGTCAAGACGAAATCGAGGAAGCTGCGAAACTTGCTAATATTCACACATTTATTATGTCTCTTCCAATGGTAAGTACCTTGGTGTTTTTTGCTTACAAAGCCGGTAGACATTTTAGAGCAAGGAGTGACTAAGGGCCGTTCATACGAGGCGGGCTGGCCCGGTTACCGGGACGAAAATCTTTCTTTGACTACAAAAAGGAATTATAATACTCCGTGCATGTGCTATACCTACAGAAAAACAAACCCAATTTTGCTTTGTTATGTGATTTTGCATTTCTCAAATAGTCGTAATAAGATTTTCGTGACATAAAATCACCCTGGTAACCGGGCTCTCCCGCCTCGTATGAACGGCCCCTAAGACTACTACCCTGCTGACAGAGTGCCCCTTTGAGCAAAAGTTTCCGGATTCGTAAATGTTTCCGGATTCACTTCGTACCGGGTTTTCGGATTCGTTATACCACAACAGTATTTGGATTGGACCGTTTACACTACACTACTTTCCCTCTAGATTTGATATCTCCGGATACTTGATCAAACCGGGAAGTTTTTATTCCGGATTCATTCCCTCGTGTGTAAACGGCAAAACAAATCCGGTACTAAAACGTGCACGGTGCAACAAGAACTATACGTGATAAGAAACCCGTTTATATTGCAAACATTCTTGACGAAGATATAGCATGTTGTGAAGTGTTTATATCGATACGTAAAATATATAGACATGCACTTTGGACCAATTGCAGAAACGGTGATTTAGTTAGACAGTGTACGTTTAAAGGTGCATTACACTCCCGTCTGCGCATGTTCGAAACTAATGTTTACATCTCTATTTACAAAAAAAATACTGATACATCATTCATAATTGTAAGCTTTTCTTGCTTCCTCTTCATTACTTGTACTTGAAACGAAACATTTTTAGCGGAGATAGAAGAAATCCGAAGAGATGTCCTCGCCGAATCACTTGATTTTCTGCCATAATGCTCCGAACGGTTTACAATGATCTGAGTACTTCATGTAATTATCTACGAATGTCTTGTTTGTGAGGGTCATAAAAACAAGATGGCGGATCATGCGCAGACGGTTGTTATTGATTTGCTTCTTTTTCTTTTTCTTTTTCTTTTTCTTTTTCTTTTTCTTTTTCTTTTTCTTTTTCTTTTTCTTTCTTCCGACCAGTTAATCTGCATATTTATGTAAATATAATCCCATTTATTATTTTCTATTATACACTGGCCCACAGTAATTGGCGTAAGCTGTAGTGGTATCCCTGCCAGATATGTATTTTGTATGTTTATTTACTAATGGTGAAGTATAATAAATAAATAAATACGCGGGCTAACTATAGCCCTGTCCATGTATAATCACCCCCTAAAACTCCTGTTTTTAAGCTCAACCGAAAATCGTTGCAAAACCAAAGATAATAGTTAATTGTCGATTAAAATATTGAGCATTTATTATTATCTAGGTATTTTAAAACTCTTGTTTAAAGGGCATATGACTCGAAAATTAAGTTTGTCTTATTGAAAAGAACATTTAAAATGATAAAATAACATCTTTTGCAGTTTTTGGTTTCCTTGCTTCGTTTTTGATGTTTGATATGCAAATGACACAACTTTTTACTTACCACGTTGTGACGTCATCTGTGCATCTATAACTGAACAGACAACGGAAAAATGGAATCTATTTGTTAATATATATATATATATATATATATATATATATATATATATATATTTGTTGTTGTTGTTGTTGTTGTTGTTGTTGTTGTTGTTGTTGTTGTTGTTGTTGTTGTTGTTGTTGTTGTTGTTATTATTATTATTACTCTCGGAACAGATAGACAGATGTTAGTCTTTTGTCAGTTTGTTGCGTCTACGCCACCGTGTAGCGCTATGTCGGCAGCACTGATGTTTCTATCACTAAGTTTTGTCTAGCCACAGTCGCCCAAGCGTGTGATATGACAAGGGACTAGTAAAATCGTTGTCAGGGCCACCGTGTAACATGCAGCACCTTTAAAGGCTTGTAGACGCATGTGCGCTGTGCGTACCTATGTTTATACAAGTGATCAATTTTACATGTCGTAAAGCCGGTTTTCCACTAGGCGACTTTTTTCGCGCGTAGTGACTTTTTCTTTTGTCTCATGAGCTCTGAGCTGGAACTAATCAGAAATCTATTGAATTCGAACAAAAATTCGCCTAGTGGAAAACCGGCTTAAGCAACCATGACATGTAGTCATGCGTTTTCTTGAATTAGGTAAAACTTGTAATATAAAAATATTTAATCTGTTTTTTTCCCAGGGTTATGATACGAGAGTTGGTGATAAAGGAACACTTATCTCTGGTGGACAAAAGCAAAGAATTGCTATCGCTCGAGCTTTAATTCGTAATCCTAGAATGCTTTTACTTGATGAAGCTACATCTGCCCTCGACACCGAAAGTGAAAAGGCATGTACATAATTTAGCGTGTATGCGTGAAACTGTAAAATGTCCAGCCCCAAAAGGGGTGATCATAGTACTGACTCATTTGGTGATAGTAATATTTCAAAGAAATAACTTATTTGATCATGATAATAGGCATTAATAGCTCATAACTATGGAACTATAGTTCATTTTATTTTTACTGTACTAGCTCATATAATCACATGCAGTAACCAGTACAAATTAAATGAGCTGTTAATCAGTACAAATCAAATGAGCTAGTACGATATATAATCAATGGAGCTATAGTACCATGATCAAATGAACTAATGCTATCAAATAAGCTAATCGATATAATCAAAGGAGCTCGTACCATGATCAAGTGAACTAGTGCTATGATCAGATGAACTAGCACTATGATGCTATGATGAAGTCTGCTATTGCTAGCATTATAGGAGCTATATATAGTGTTGTAATAAAAGGAACCCGTGCTCTGTTTAAATGAGCAGATGGTTGTATTCAGGTGCAAAAGATTCCCAGTATAGCATTAGCCACAATAAAATAAGACTGTTTGAACCAGAAATGGTTATATAACTGAGTGCATTACTCATTCAACATTTATTCTCGTGAGATTGTATATACATGTACTATATTTAACATTTGAAACGTATTTTTATGGTTTAACTAGGTGGTTCAAGAGGCGTTAGACAGGGCAAGTGAGGGTCGTACTACTTTGGTTATAGCTCATCGTCTCTCCACAATTCGAAATGCTGATTCCATCGTAGTTCTTAAATCTGGCCGAGTTATTGAACAAGGAACGCACGAACAACTAATGGCATTAAAACAAGCTTATTACATTTTGCAGAAACCTCATTAACTGATTTGTGACGCACTTATCAGCAGTGCTGATTACGTTCTACATTACATTATATTATAATTTAATTTATGTTTACACTTTTACTACTTAATTTAATATTTTTCAGAAACAAAAAAACAAAAAACAAAGGTAGAGTAGATTTAAAAATTAGTTATATAATAGTATATAGTTAATATTTAGGGTTAATTAATTATATAAACGCTATTAGAGATTATTATTAAGAAAAATGTCTAAATAAATAAGAATTACTAAATTAATCATTGGTGTACTAATCCAGGTTTCACAATATGTAGTCATCAACAATTAAAATGTTTTCCGATTGGTTTGCGCGCATTCGCTCAGTACACACAATGCATACTACTGTCAGCTGTGAACTATCGGATTCAAGTAAATTTGTCTGAGTCAGACGGATAATGCGACGATATTAAATGCGTGTTCAAGTTATATGTTTCTCTTCTGTCTGTGACAAGTCGGCGCCATGTTTTCAAGGAATCGTTTTCAGACTCAGCGCGTCCGAATTCGTCTATTGTGCGACGTTTAGCGTAGGCCTTAGGCTAGCTATTTCTTATAATAATTGAAATTTGACATCTGGGGACCAAATGTTTTCAAATGAATTACTAAAGAATGATGATGGAACGAAGATGGAAGAAATATTTTCTGAGCAACGCGTTTGCGGCCTTTTCAATTACTTTGAGTTATTACAGTTTCTTCAATTATATTTTATAATTTGTACGAATGGTTGTAAAGACAGGCTTTACAACGTTTTAAATACTTTACACTTGCTTAAGGTGGCTCGACAGTCTAAATCATGAGAAATTACGTATTTTCTTCATGAAACGTTTTGCACATGCAGGTCTCATTAGCTTCATTTTAGTTCATTGCATAGCGCTAGTGGCGGTCGTGATTATTGAAAAGATTTATACTTGCAGCGCTTCCGTATCTAGAGAAATTGTGTTTGTGGTAAGCGACAGATTTTATGCAAATTAGGTTTTCTGCATTAACTCGATTTCTTCACTTAGGTATAAACTTTGAGGGTATAAAACTTTTCAATAATCGAGACCCCCCCCCCCCACTAGAGCTATGCAATGAACTAAAATGAATTTTATGGGGAGAAACGCGGATAAGTTCTTGTAGTTTAGACTGTTGAGCCACCTTAATCTTTGCATTCCCTGATTCTTTATGCCTTTAAGAATTTCGCTTGGTAGACTGTGGATCTTCAGTTAGCTCGATGGAGTTAACGGAGGTTGATGCGAGGTTTGCATTTATGTTGGAAAAGTTTGGTTGTTCACGATGCCTGTTTATCTTTAGAATTTTTGCAAATGCGTTGCGAAATCGAGAAGAATGTAAAGCGTAACAGTAAAAATTGACGCTTGAATTCATGATCACAAAAATGAATTGCAAGTCACGAAACCAGTGCAGAGTAGTGCAACTACAGGATTCACAAAAGTTCATGATGTAGATCATGATAGTTAATGGACCATAGCAGCACAGTAGAGCTATAAGGACGATAATAAACATTTTCGTGATTTTTGGTCCATTAACCGTGCGCTGTTCAGGACTGAATTTGAAGCGTCAGAGCTTATGGTGGTGGAGGGGCTGCGTTTGGAATTGTAGGTGGGATAGCGGGTGGAGTAGAACGTGAAGCCGCGGTTTCATTGCCGTATTTATTCCAATAGACGCCCACTATCAAATAAACGCCCCTCTCCAATAACCCCTCCTTAAACCACGCTAAAACTAAACTACTTAACACTTTGAAACCTGACTAAGTATTAGAGAGCTTAAGCATATTAGGCGTTTTTGAGACACGGACGGTGACCGGAAGAGCAGGAATACAATACAGAACTACTGAACCGCGTATTCTTTGAAAAGACTTTTTCACCCAAAACAAAGGCTATGAATAATCACATATCTAAACTGTTAGGTCATAAGCTTAAATTTCATCTTTATATAAAAATACATACAGATCCTTTATTTTATATTGTAATGTAATGAAATTATCCCTCTTAAAATACAAGTTTTCTACTTTAAAAGCATGTCTATTGTAGAAAAACAACGATGACAGGCCTCAACGTTCTAGCAGTTCCCGTCGTCTCAAGAACGTGAAAATGCTCTCAATGACGTCTTGTGTAGAACGACGACGGCGTTCACTTTGCTCTTGGGATTTTAAATTGCTCATTATCATTGTTTTGAATGAAAAATGCTATTGAATTCAATCGCCGTCCGTGGCTCTAAAACGCCTGTATGCTTAAGCTCTCTAATATTTCAAATCCGAGTTAGTGTTTTAGCGTGGTTTCTAAATCCTATGTGCCGTTAACAATAGCGAGGCGCAGCCGAGCTATTGTTAACAGCGCATGGGATTTGGCAACCAAGTCTAAAACACTAACGAGGATTTGAAATAGCTTCTCACACATGCATCATTAGATATTCATTGCAATGAGGGCAATCCCAACAGACTGGTCGTCAAGCGCTTGCAGAGAGAGGGAAAATGTTTGTTTTAAAACAGCCAGGAGTTTTGGTTCGCAAGACGTTGGATTTATTGGATAACATACATTAGATTATGTTGAACAGCAGGATCAATTTAGCCAGGACTGATATTGAGAAAGAAGACAGAAGATGTTAATGGTCGATACCGGAGAAAACAAAGCGTGAGGTGACTGTCTTGTATACTTTTTTATGTATATAATATTATGAAAGGTAGATGGACGTTTAAATTTCATTACTTCAATCAGTCTGCAAGCAACATCACTGTTTTAGCGCTTTTCGTAGGTTTCTGTCTGTCGTCGAATACCTTAAATTGCACCAACGCAAGTTTGGTTTCTTGTTTGTCTATTTTACTTGTAATATATGTATCGCATGTAGTCGCTTATAGTGTGAAGCGCTGTTAGGTAAAATAATCTGTTGTATTTGGAACTGGTTTCTATCGCGACAGAAAACTATTGGGAAATGATTTCTAAATACAGCGTACTGTATTTAGAAATGTTTTCTAAATACAGTTTACTGTATTTAGAAAACATTTCTAAATGCAGTATTGAAATTTTAAATTAACATATGTATTGTTTTCTCCTCAATTTCCCTCCTCTTCTAAGCCCTGCCCACTTGAATTAATTAGGTCTCTGGTTTAGACTGGGTTTCTAAGTACATGTGACGTAAATCAAGCAACCGGATTGGCCGAAATGCTATGAATATCTAATGATGTGTGTGAGAAGGTTTATTCTGGGTAATAGACGGCCGGCCAAGGCTTCAAAATATTACTTTTGATGGCATTTTTTGTTACAAGCAGGCAACCATGCCAAATCGTATCGGATAGTGTATACTTTGAAGGTGAGGGGTTGCCATCTGTAATTATTGATTTATATACTAAAATATAGAGCTTTTTGAAAGTACAATGTGATGGATGGGATATCTGTAAAGAGCTGTCTAATAAACGTTTGTGTTTTATTTGAATTGCTAAATTCAGAATGCATCCAATCAGCGTGCGTGAAGTTGTGATTATTCTAATTCGCATAACTCGCAATCCTAAACGAACAAGAAACGTGGCGCAAATTCACCTAAATATAACACTTCGAAGAACAGCCATAACAAGCAACCAACTTTTTGTTACAAGCAGGCAACCACCATAGAAATGTAGCTTAGACATTGATCAAGATGACTAGACCGGTTGCCTTTCGTGTATCACAAGATAGCACTGTTGAACCGCCAGAACCGGTGAGTTAAATGTGTAAGGAACAATATGTTAAGTAACACTACACTGTAGTACAAAAGCTCAGCTTTATAACAGTAGATACATGGCGGTAATTTACGAATATGAGACTTTCCTGTAGCTGCCAGATCTAATAAATTTCTGATTCTTTGCAAGCTTATGTTGTTGTAGCTTTTCTTCGAAGTGTTATATTTAGGTGTATTTACGCCATATTTCTTGTTTTATGATCGTGAGTTAAGCGAATTAGGTTAATCATAACTTCACGCAATTCACGTAAAAAATAGAACACCAACGTAGTTTGCATGATTCCACAGAAATCCCATCCATTCCAATGTTTTTAAAAAACCATAAATTTTAGTATATAAATTCAAAATTACGGTTGGCAACCCCCCTCACGTTCAAAGTATATACTATCCGATACGATCTGGCATGGTTGCCTGCTTGTAACAAAAAATGCCATCAACGGTGTTTTTTAGACACTTTTATCGAGGTTGGCCGGCCGTCTAGACGATTTTTTTCAGCATAGGGAGAGGTCCAGGCCGCAAAGTGTTAATAGCAAGATGCGCATTTTGGCCTAAAGCCATACACCGCATGCAAATTTACTTTCTTTCATCTACATAATATAACCCTAGTGTTTGTCTAATTACCTACGTCTTATTCAAAAAAATCATGAGATTGTACGACTTTTTTTTAATAATTCAAATTTTGAAATAAACGCCTTTCTACTAAACTCCCCCCTTTAGAGCTCATTTTTTCAATAAACGCCTTGGAAGGCGTCTATTGAAATAAATATTTTGAGATCTTTCTTTGACCTTTAGCAACATTAAAGTACGTGTAAAATACGTGATCGCAATGGCTACCGGCCGCAATCGAGGTATTGGCAAATAGAAATGCGTACGAGGTGAAACCGACTTCAAAATAGATCTGAGGTAAACTCAGAGAGATCAACCAAATTCCAGCCACAGTTAACAAGATCCTTTTCCAAGTAAATCCAGTCTGGGTCTTCTGAGCTATTAAAATGGCGAGAGGAGAATTATTAAGACCCTGGCAAAGACTGGTCACGTGATTCCAAGAGTCTTGGAGTATTTGTCACGTGGATAATTCGAACTGGGGGAAGCGGTTGATTCGGTTCTTAACGTAGAAGATTGTTGCAAGTCTTGTAGTGACTGAACATTTATTTGTGATATATTTCAAAAAACTATGCTGATTTACGACATTTGCTGGATATTTCATAATTGCATGTTGTCGTCACTCGTCAGAAATGAAGGCGAAGGCAACGAACGATCATACTGCCATGTGCAAGCCACCATTAGGTGAGCAATTTTTTTCACGTTTGTTTACGTTTGAAAGCTGCATGTTTCACCGGAAAACGTTGAACAAAATAAGCCCGGCATATACTAAAACAAATTTTCGAAAAAGTTTCCGAAACTTTGTTTCAAAAAATAGAACAGTGCTCTAATCAGGGAAACTTGGTTTCTGAAACAAAGTTTCGGAAACTTTTGCCGTGATTTTGACAGGGTGTTGACAGGCCCCTCCTCCACGTATCCAAGTTTTTCATGGCCATCGCCAAGAAATTTCGACGGTAGCGTTTACGAGCCCCCGTCGCTAACCTCTTTCCAGCGCAGTATTCAACGTTATCTCAATAACACAAAAAAACTCCACCTTGAACATTCTTAAGGACCCCGAATTAACCCAAGAATTATCGACAACTACGTCAACGGGACTGTTTTCAGGTGCAAAAATTGGCTGCACTTAACTTCAAGTTCTGGCGAATCCTCGTGGCGGACCAAGAGAAGCCGCTTGTTCATCCTTGAAGACTCCCATTTCAGATTCTCATTAAAAGTCATGACTTTATAAATGACGATCGTTTCAATCTTATTTTACATGCAGTTGATTTTACATTACTTTACCGTCGTGTGTTGCGGCGAAGTATCTTTCTGAAGCTCCGAAGTTCGTTTCGTAAACGCGGTACGTTCTCATAAAGTACTAGGTTTGACAATTCAGAACAATTTAAAATGGGATGAACATATTTTCTCAATAGTTTCTAAAGCATCCAAGCGATTACACATTCTTCGTGTGTTATGCCGAGGTGGCGTCCCTGTTGTTGACCTTACTGCCATATATATTGCGTTAATACGCTCAATTTTGGAATATTGCTGTGTGGTGTGGCATAACGCCTGGACAAACATACAAAGAGGCACCACAGTTGGCTGGCTGCCCAAGTAGACACTAGGTGGGAAGATCTCTGTGTGAAGACCCTGATGAAAATAGCTAAAGGTGGCCCCCTCGCGCAATATGTGACCCAGACCAGGGCGTGCATGCGCACACGACTATCTCACTAGAACCGCGAACAATTGGACATTGTATAAGTGTAGAACAGAGCGTTTTAAAAATAGCTTTTCCCCGAATACAATATCTACGGCTAACAGGAAATTGTGAAATTAGGTTGATGGAAACTTACTTTTAAATTTATAGAGCCTTTCTAGCAATTATCATAGTAATTATATGTAGTTTTTAACCGATTAAGTAAAGTTTTTAAAAATTTTGTATTTTTTATTCTATGTAAAATTCTAATTATTGTAAACAGTCACATTGTAATTCATTTTTAATGCGAAAATGTGTTATTAAACATCATCATCATCATCATCATCATCATCATCATCATCATTCTCTTTATATTTCCCTTTATTTATTTTCCCGCCATTCTAATCATTCCAATTTGTTGTGTACGGTTAGGCCAATCTCTAAAAAGAAGCAATAACAATGATGAGCCTTTCCGTAGATAAGTATAGGATAAATACCGAGAACGGAGGCTTTAAGCCAGATATATCCCGGGGGATTTATCTGGTTTAAAGCCGACGTTCGAGGTACTTGTTTGAATAATTAGTCAGATGAATAATTAGTACCACTGAGATATCATTACAGCATTGGGCATGCGTATTGATGCAGTATCAAACATTTTATGCTCAACGTTCAGTGTAATAAAGTGCTGATTCAACCAACAGATTTTGATGATTTTCATTGGTTTGCCTTCCTCTCGTAAACTACGTGGAGGGAAAAGCAAACCCTTGCTCTCCTTCTCGTATGTGGGCGCTACAGGCGTTACCATGCATACGAGATAGTTCTAGCAGGCATCCTATGAATTGGGCAATTACAAATTCATAGGGATTATATATATAATCCCTATGAATTTATAATGAGGGATTTAAAGAAAACCGACTTGATCGTGTTTTAATGTATGTAATATATCAAGAACGAGTTTGAGTGTTTCATCGGGGGATCCAAATACGAGAAAACATGATGAAAGCACGAGGCCGAAGGCCGAGTGGTTTTATTGCGATAAACGAGTTGTTGATACGGCATCTCAAACGAGCGACTTCAATTGGAAAATACAATTAAAATAAACCCTCATGAGGTTTTATTCATGAGTGTGTGTGAAATTTATTCATACAGCAACTTGTTTATTTTGCATCGGTTTTCATCTAATATCTTGGGCTTTACTGGAGTATCCAACTCCAATCAGGTGATTGAATGAACTATTGTATTTGGCTGATTATCTCATGAATTATTAATGAGTTTGAGATATATAATGGCATACATTATAAAGTTTACGCGACATTTACCAGGTTTCAAAACTCATGCACATGAGAAGTAATATAGGAGCCGAACTGTATAGGCATTTACAACGCCGACCAGAAGGCGAGCCGTTGTAAATCCCATGCATACAATTCGGACGCGAACATGGCTTATTAAATTCACACATTTAATTGTTAAGGTTTACAAGATATAAGCTGTTAAAATCAATCAAGAAAATCGATGGGAAAGTTTATGTAAATCAAAACCAATTTGTATACGATTTTAAATACAACACCTGATTAAACATTCATTTCTGACTGATTTTCTTCATGTCAGAGTTGTTAATGATTTGAATAATTGAGTTTGACGTACTATTTCAAAAACGAGTTCAAGTGTTTGATCACGGTATCAAAACACGAGAAAGCTAATGAATCTCGAGGGGCGAAGCCCCGAGAGATTATTAGCTTTCTCGTGTTTTGATACCGTGATCAAACACGCAGAACGAGTTTTGAAATGGCTTCTCAAATGAAAGACAATGAACCAATGAGCCACCGTTGTGGGACTTGTGGATGTTTTGTGATACAATTTTACTCAATCGTATCGTGTTTCCTGTTTAATTAACATAAATGAAACTCTAGTGTTTGATGAAGAAACAGATCAAACACTAGTGTTTGATGCAGTGCTTTACTGTGTTTCACAGCCCATTCACGTGACGGAATGGAGCTGTCTAATTGAGTAAAATTCTAATGAATTATTAATGAATTTGAGAAAAGCTATATCTACTTGACGTATACATATATACAAATATAATCATGCAATTGACAACTATATACAGTAATTTGGAAAAACATTATTGCATACCAATCACAGCAAGGAAATTACGTACGAAACCCATCAACCTCGTACCCAGGCTTTTCGCTCCCGCCCTCGCGAACGCGTCGAGCGAAAACCCTGGCATGTCCCAGAATCGGGATATACTAAGAGGGGGGGGGGGGTCGTTTACACGTTCGTGTTTTGTTTTTATCATGTCTGGTATGTTTTCCTAAAAGTGTTCAAATTCTAGAAAAGTATTTCTGTAAGTTATAATTATATTATCCAGGGTGTATAAAATTATTACTATATATTATTAGTAATTACTATGGTTATATTATGAAATGTATTTTAATATCATGTCACGTATTTATACAAATGTTAATTTAAAGCCAAAGCAAGTCACTTGCTTAGAGGTTCTTTTTCATCAAAGAGATACAGTCGCTGTATTGCCTACAGGATATGGGAAATCGCTGATTTACCAACTGCTTCCTTCCCTTTTCACTGAGAAATTTATTCCTGCAGAGGCGATCGTGCCGAAGCTCGTCAATCATTCCTTCTGCTGTTGTGCTCGTCGTTTCGCCGCTGAACACGCTCATTGAGGATCAGCTCAGGAAAATAAATTAGTGTAATGAAGTAACAGCTGCCGTTCTCAAGGAGTCAGTAACTGGCGACCAAAGCGATATTTTTTGCAGCGAGTTACATCGCAAATCTTGAGACACAAGCGGCAGCACGAACGTGGAATTCCCTCACTGTAGAACTTTTTCGGTGCATTAAACTGTTTCGCCATCAAGCCAGGTTATTTAATGATACGAAATGATATATGATCTCGTGCCGCGGCAATTTAATAAACCGAAATTATACCACAAGACAAATACGTACTTACCGTCCCCTCCCTAATAACGGTATTTTAAAACCTCCCAGATTCTGGGAGGCACGTGACCAGGGTTTTCGCTCGACGAGTTCGCGAGGGCGGGAGCGAAAAGCCTGGGTACGAGGTTGGAAACCCATAAGGTTTATATAGAGGAAAATGTTTCAGTCTTTTGCGTTCGATTATACAAAATTCTTGCTGTGTATACTGTACCCAAATATTTATATTTTATTTACCTGGAAACATAATAATCCAAATACTTTTCCTCTAAGTTTCACACTCAAGATCGCTGTTAGTACTTCTTGTGTTTTCCAGCTCTTTTCCCAATTTGCTTACACACCAACATTCCTTCTTATCTCTCATACATTGCTTAGGTTCGAAATAGCCACTTTTCATGTCACACCGAGGAATGTACGGCACTAGTGAAAGGTCTGGTACACCACCAACTAAGATAGGGTCTTTTTGTAGTTCCTTGCGTAGCTCCACGAAGCAGTTGGGCTCTAAAAACAATAACAGTAATATACAGTAAGCATGCTTGGCATGTATGCATTTGTATATGGCTGCATTTCACTTTCTTTGCTGGATCACTATTTAACGTGCACGAAGCTACAATTTATCCCAGGTTTATGGAAGCACATGAGTGTATTATGGGATTTACATTCGAGGGGAGCACGGGTGGCGTGTGTTGTTGGGGCGCTGCCTCTCACCAATAGTTAAGCCCGGTTAGACGGGGTTAGTACTTGGATGGGTCATGGGTGACCATCTGGGAATAACCTCGTTCTCGAGCTTGGACCATGTGAGTAGAGTTTAGTTGGTCTCTCCTGTGCTTCGAGGGTTTTTCACCGGGTTCTCCGATTTTCCTCCCTCCGCAAAATCAACACCATCTGGGATAGGAGTGGCGCCCACCCCTGCCTTAGGGTACCTCCGACTACGGTCGACCAATAAATAGATAGACATTCGAGGCGAAGCCAAGTGCAGTATTTAATTTCGAGTTCATTGTTGGTTTTACGGAGGAAAACTGGAAAACGTGGAGACGTCATGCAGAGTCAAGGCTTTCTTACCGTTTTCAAATCATTAAACGTTTATACGTATAACACACACAAATATATATTTTTAAAAAGAGCCTAAGATTTGAGACTTTATGCAATCTACTGTTATAGATGTGCCGCTAACTTCTTCACCGAATTTAGCCGCAGAGTTTAGATTACTATATACCAATAGATTCAATTGTCGTATTAATCAGTTATAACCAGCTCCCTAAAATTAAAAAACGATCTTGTTTATGAAGTAAAGTTGAAACCAGGGTATATACTGTAAAACTTTCTGACCTGTTCTAGTCAAACCGTCAAAAAGTGACCGAATGACTTGCCTGACTATTGACTAATTGCCTGGTCTGATCCAAATGAGTGTATACGTTACCCATGTAAGTGACCTTGATGCATCGTGGAAAAAATTGGAGGACAAAACAAAAATTTCAGAATAAAATTAAGTAAAAATAGGTACGCATTGCGTACATGTGTCTCGGACTTTGTCTAATGTGTCAAGGTATGACATCAAAAGGGTAATGGCAGTTAACTTACACCGTACATTGCTTTCTAGTAATGGATTTGACAATGCAAAACCAAAATAATTCAGTGTGAACATACACTAAAACTACGTGTATTTAATATTCTATTTTTACTATAGTGTTCTAGTAAATTTTAGCTGTTAAGAGCCTACGTTATTTAGAGAGACAATCTGTAAATGGTTTTTATTAACACGTAATCACATCATGGAATCATTAACTTCAGCTATAAACTTGTTTTAAAAAACGAACAATCATGTGGACTTTGATATATTGTAAGTGTCAATATTACGTTTTGGTGCACAGCTCTTTTAGAAAATAGTGGCAATAAACAAAATGATGTGACGATTTAATCAACTAAGCAAGTAGAGTGATCGTCAATTAAAAACTAACAATCCCGAGTTCTTCATCTGCAAGGATCCTATATATCTTCTGATATACATACAGGATAGTGCGAGGAAATTGGAACATAGAACACACATCACATCTGTAACATTGAATTAGTCATGAATATATACAATCCAGAAAAAATCAATCAAAATCAATGGCAATTGCTTCAAAGAAATTAACAGGGTGCTTGCACAAATTCTTATGTTCAAATGGTTTACTGTATGTTATTACATGTTCCTCAGTACTATAATGTATTGTATAGATATAGCATTCACTGTTTCTCTAAAGGAATAGGTAAATGTCTTCACCGGTGTTTGGTCCTTTTGCAAGTGTGTCATGACATATTATATGATAGGAGTACTTGGGGCCTGTTTACAGAGGTAGGGTTACCCTAGCTCTCGTACATTTCTTGTTTTCCCCCCGTTTGTCGTATTTACAAGGCCGCTAGGGTAACCATTTTGTTTCAGCTGATGAAAAACCACAGAAGAGTGATGCTGGACCTAATTTCTATTATTGCCTGATTTGAACTTTCTGAACAGTTTGTAATCTCTCTAACAAAATTTTCATTTTATTTTGTAATTTTGTTCGCTTTAAAAAATATATTTTCAACACACATAGCTGCTCTTCGGTCAGAACTTCTCAATTCTGATTTGCAAATATCACTGTAGTAAGCACTAACTAATCTCTGTTTATCTTCAGGCCTCGTTTGACCTAAGAATATTCCAGGATAAGCCAATTCTTCAGAATAGTGATGTTTAAATATACTTAGTGGTCTATTTCCTTCTCCAGGTGCAATATTATAAATTTGTTGTCGTTCATCATCATCAAGAAAATCGGTTGCAGTTAGCATAGTATCACTGACACCAGCACTCAGCAGGTATCTCTGTTTCAGGTATCTCCAGTCATAATGTGGATTGACTGGCTGGCCCGCGGTGGTTTTAGAGTTATTTTCGACACAACTACAACCTTTGTCTGATAGAAAACTGGTTCTATTATTTATTTCCAGACCAAAGTTCGTTGGGGTTATTCCTTGCTCTCCATATAAGGTACTTGTATTTGCTAACCAAGAAGCTGCTTGGAAAACCTTATGTGGTCTCACAATTAAGGACAATGCTGAACCCTTATGCTGTAATCGTCATTTAAAATGCCAACCTTGGGGCAATTAATCTGCATTTAAGTTCATTTAGGTCAAAAAATGCAGGTTTTTCTGGAAATTTCATGCCATTTGAAATGGCACATGTACCATAACTGATCACAGCATGAACAAATGTAAAGAGGCCCTGCAGATACAGCAGTATGAAATTTTGTGTTTAATTCAGCAATTAAGCTTTTGCTGGTTCATTGTAACGGTCACGTCAGTCAGACAACCTTTTCTGTCTTTTCTCAAATGATTCATTGTCTATTACACATGCAGCATAATCACGTTTTCTAGATAATCTTTTTTTTTTCTTGTTTCAGCAGATTCATTTTGTCGAACTGATTTCACATAATTGCAATGCGTATGCAAAGGTACATGTAAAATGCATAATTGCAAAGGTAAAACTATGTTCTGAGAACATGATGTAAATTGTCAAAATTGAAAATATTTCACCAAGTTTTCAATACTTTCAACTGATGCTAAAATACAAGTTCCAAGCGAACAAGGCATTCCGTACAAGTCTGTCGAGTAAAGGTCAAATATTTTGAATACTTCTGGCAAAGGTCTAAATATTGCAACAGTATTGACACTAACAGTAAGCAAACAACTATTGTAATTTAACAAAAAACTTGAAAATATTTGATTAAAGTCATGTTTGAGTGACACAAAAGGCCCACTGTTACTGGTAGTTGTCATAAATACGTCACCAGAAAATTTTCAGGCACGTCAGTGAACAATAATAAGACTTGGTAATATATTTATTTAATATACAGCTATAATTTAAGACTATTTCCATTGAATAATATTGTATTCAAAAAGGATCTGGCCAAATGTTAACCCCTTTAATTTCATTATGGATTATTGAAGTGAGTGACATTGCTACACATCGTTTTCCAGCATTTTGCCCGAACCTGCTTTCATCACTTTGACTGAAATCAGCACATACTGTTTGACTTGGAGCAATTATATCATATATGGTAGAATCTGGGTTTTCTTCAGCATTTTTTGAAAGCCTCAACAACTATAGCACATATACATTGTAGCACATCATTTGTGTCAACCAAACTACAACTTCATTCCTGCTTTCGTATTGCTTAACCAGTTGTTTTATTGACAGCTTCGGCAAATTTTCGTTATTTTCCGTAACTTGTTCGGAGGTCACCTGATACTGCTATGTCTACAAACATGACCAGAACATTCGACAGCAATACGTCTCCACTCTCCGGACTAGTCCGAGACTCAAAAAATTGCAATAAAGAAAAAATTTTGTGAACAGTACTGAGGAATCCGAGCTCGATTGGGGCATATGTTTTGTACTAAAAACATCACTCTTCTGTTGCACGACAAACGTGGGGGAATGCCCTTTCTGTCCCGGTTCCTACTTCCTACTGTACTTTATTATTCTATGCTGCCTACAACACAAAACAATTTTATTTAGGGAAGAGGTTGGTATCAGCAAGCTACCGTCAGACAGCATGCACGCATCTGATTAATATATTTATATTTGTGTATGTGTGTGTTCATTCATTTAATTCAGTTTTAGAGGAATTATACTGGGTCACCATAGTAGTATGCCGAACAATATATATGTTTCCACGAATTGAATAGCAAACTTACCACAATCAGGAAGCCCGTTTTCATCTGTAGTCAAAGACTCACCAACACTTTTACCAGTTGTTTCATTCACACACCAACAGTTTCCAACTGAACCTGAACACTGTCTCACTAAATAATTTCCAGTCTGCTCATCACATTGGGGTATCGTTGCTCCAATCATAAGGGGCTTACTTGAAATGGACTTCAATTCTATTTTGCAAGGCCCATCTACAGTTAATAGTTAAATTACAACAAAAATCACAAATAAAAATAATTTGCAGAAACAATTCAATTAGAAATATTTGGGAAACAATCACAATGAACCCAATAATTGTGACACTGTAATTGTGACTACTCTCACTGTCATGTTACATTAAAAGTTGACCAAATGTAATTGGTGTAACTGTTAGACTGTATTTGGCAACTGTTCTAGGCTACAATACAGTGCATTTACTGCAGTTCGTTTTTAAGTTTAATCAAATATTGCCAATTGTACAAGTACAGTACAGTACAGTACAGTACAGTACAGTACAGATACAGATACAGTACAGTACACCGACAAAAACTACCCAACACACATAACCTTTTCCCGTCGGAAGATTTTCCCTGTGACACTGTCATGAGATTTTCACTGTCATGTTACATGTAAAGTTGACCAAATGTAATGGTGCAACTGTTAGACTGTATTTGGTCAACTTTTCTAGGCTACAATACTGTGATTTACTGCAGTTAGTTTTTAAGTTTAATCTAGTATTGCCAATTGTACAGTACAGTACAGTACAGTACAGTACAGTACAGTACAGTACAGTACAGTACAGTACAGTACAGTACAGTACAGTACAGTACAGTACAGTACAGTATATGATTGAGTCACTCCTATACATAAAAAGGGTCCTCGGGATTTATTAGATAATTATCGTCCAATCTCTAATCTCAATCCTACTAATTATCAGCAAGATCTTTGAAAAAAATTATCTGTCAGAAAAAATATTATCTGCATGAACGTCAGTTTGGATTCAGACGCTTACATATTTCCACGACCACTTGCTTTGCTGGATAGCACCAGAACTCGCAAGTTGCAGGAAGGGTGTTACACGTTCAGCAACTTGCGAACTTTGTTGCAAGTTGCAGCAAAATGTATAACCCATTCAACTTTTCTTACAACTTGCAACACGGCAAAAATAACAAAATCGCAAGTTGCTACGGGGTGTTACACAGTAGGATTTTTTTTTGCAACCTGCAACATTCAGGCTACTTGTTGCAAGTTGCAAGAAAAATCGCATCGTGTAACAGTAGCTTTACTGATCTTTCAGAAAAAATCTGCTCGTATTATAACTCACCCACCCCGTCTTGAGCATTCTTTGCCCTTTTTAAACAACTGAATATTCTGAGTATTTCTGACATCTTTAAATACCAAGTTAGCTGCTTTATTTTTCAACACAATAACTTACCACAACCTATTGCATTTTTATTTAATATAAAAATGCTGAAACCCATCATCGCAATACTAGACAAAGATACAACCTTCATATTTCGTCTTATAAATACTCATTCTCCTTCAGATCACAAGGTCCAAAAATCTGGAAACTGATTCCCCTCTCTTTTCGTATATCACTGAAATGTTCTAATTACAAACGAACACTAAAGGATTACTACTTGTCTCAATATTTAAGTGCGTTTTAATTATTTATGTTTATTGGGCAGCATCCCCAAAGGATAATTCTTAATTTATCTATATTAATTGGGAAGGTATGGAAACTATAAGAGTGTTTCATGAACTAGCTGCAGGTGTATCTCGATAGTTCGTGAAATTTCTCTCTTCATATTGTTAAACGTAAATGTATTGAATCTTCTTTTCTAAATTACTGTATGAATGTAAATCCATATTTCTGTAATACAGTATCTATATCAACACGGTACAACCTCATTTGGCGCTCCATCGTTGGAGTGCTGGTGGGAGCATGGGTGTGGGGTTGAGTTATATATCACTTACATGTATTAGTATCTTACTTCGTAATTACTTTCTATTTATATTGCTTTATTTACTGCCATTTTAATACAGTAAATAATTAACTATGACTAATTAAAGTTAAAAAGGAAGAAAGTATCCTAGCCAGATTCACTGTACTGTTAGTAATAAATAATAATAAAATTAAGTCCACTACAGGACAAATAATAAACTTATAGTGATTAGTGACTTTCTGCAATTTTCTTGATATGCCAATGTGTCATTATAGCAACCTCCCACATGTTTACATTATATATCAAACTTGATGAAGACACAACTGCTGTGTTTGATTACAATAAACAATTTTCTGAAAGCAGTTGCAACGTCAACAAAGACACTGTCATAATATTTAAAAACAGAGGATCTCTCATCTCTGATCTGAAAGAATGTGTATGTTACGCTTTATAGTTAGACATTAGCTGCTCTATGTTATAAGACGTTACTCTGTTACACTTCATTCAGGAAAGGATTTTTTAGAACATTTTCTCCACATTGGTAGTAAAGTGGCACATGATATCTTGCTGTCAAAACAAATAAAGCAGGTGAAGAAATGCGCAAGTCGATGACTTGTGTTGCATGACTGACGAGTTACAAACACATTGCTACACACTTCAAAGGGCAAGGCCTGATCTGCCATCCTCAAAGTTAATGCTCATCTGTACTATAAAAAAGGATCCAATTTATGCAATACTGGTCAACAGATCAACTAGTACTGCATGTATATGCATGTACATGAATTTATATAGTATACTGTATAGTGATTATACTAATGGAATCAAACAGAATGCACTGTATATAATTATACTTCTGAAGAGAAACTACATATATGTACTGTATATTATTAAAACTGAGAAATAATCATCCACGAAAGACAGACAAAATGCCTCTAAATTATCAACAGAGCCACTCAGTAATTGTTTATGCATATTAGACATCCAAAAATTAGTCTTTTAAAAAATAATATTCTAGAGAGTAAAAACGTAGAGTGCTGTGTATTTTGGATAAAGCAAAGTAAAAAAAAAATGCCAAGATTTTTAACAACGAAATACTAATGCTTTGAGTGGAGCACTTCCTCAGTGTAAAATGTGAAAAAATAATGTGTTATTAGTCACAACAATCATTTATAACAGTTACTGGATGAGGCGAAGTATATTATACCAGGGTTCAAAATAAATATTTTGGACTTTTTTGTAGGCTGTCTTGCATATGTACATTTATGGTACCGGCTATTTTGATATACAGGCTATTTGCCTGCTATGTGAGTCCATGAGAGGCACCCAGGAATTGTTTTAGTTAATAAGCTCGTATTCAAAAAAGAATCTCATTTACTGTAGACGTCGCGCTAGGCTGTGAGACATTACACTACATTGGAAGTTACACTACGTTTTAAGACGTTAGGCTACGTTATAACACGTTATTAAAGCTATGTTATACAACGTCACGCTGTGTTGTAAGACGTTAATAAGCTATGTTTAAAGACGTTACATTACGCTACGTTATAAGACGTCACACTTTGTTGTGAGACGTTTTCTACGTTCTATAACATTACGCCACATTGTAAGATGTTACGCTACGTTATAAAACGTATACACTAGCCGGCTAGCGGCGTGAAAATGCCGGCTATAGTCGGCAGCTATTTTGAACCTTGTATACATGTACAGCATAAAGAATTATGCAGACTAAGATGGGAATTTACTGACTGAGGTTACTGTAGATAAAAAATAGTATCTAATTAGTATAAAAAAAAGTATAAAATCTGCTTTTTCTTTATACAGTAGGATTTAAACCAAATTTATGTATAAACCAGCAGTGATTACAAGCCACTTTGAGTTTGTTGTTTGCATAATGCAACTTTAACCATAAAAGGGTTATAAACATTAAGTTGTCCTTCAGCAGCGTATATATATGTGAATAATAATAATTTCAAATTAAGTCGAGCCACTGCTGTAGAGAAAAGTTTTCCGACTGCCCCAACCGGGAATCGAACCCAAGGTCTCTGGTTTAACGTACCAGCACTCTACCACTGAGCTATTGGGACTCCCGGCTGAGGCAGTCAGAAATATCCATAATATATTAAATATTGCACACATTACCGTAGCTCATCGGGGGATATCTAATCTACATAAACAAAGAGTTAAGGTATCTTTCTACAAGACGAAGTCGGCTTGACCCAAGCCACTGTAAGTTATAAACATTAAGTTGTCCTTCAGCAGTGTATATACGATATTTAATATTTAATCATTGCCAGAAATTTGGGACAAGATGGCGTCGCGCGGGCGCATATATTAAACATGACGGCCAAATCGTATAAGGAATAATACAGTAAAATCGTAAATTTTAAAATTTATCCTACTAGGGACATAGACTTCGCGGTTGCGGAGCTCGATTCCTGTTAAGAGTGAAGTAAGGAAACGTTATAACAAAAAATGTTCGCTTACCGAAATACACAGCCGGTTCCCAACATCGATTTATTTACGCTGCTTATTTGACTCATTCTGTTATGTAAGCCATAGTAATCCTGCTAAACATGCGATACAAATCTGCCAAATACACCACTTTCCTTGCGAACGATGCAAAGTGCGGAGCTTGCTATGTATTTAGCAATGTTCGAACTGCTAATATAACTCGTAAATATCCCCGTATCTAACAACATTGCGGTTCCCAAAGCCTTTAAACTTTCTTGGTTTTACAGTGTGTTTGAGCAATACACCAAATCGTAGTTTTATTTAGGCCCACATGCAAATTAGTTTCCTTTTCAATTTGGGCCCCTATGCAAATTACATCGTGTCTATTAAAGCATAACGGGAAGATAACATAGGCTGGGACTATTTTTTCATGTTTTGAGTTCATTATTTTTAGACACTACGTTTAGGATTATTGTCAAGGATAATTGAGAAGCAAATTTTATCCTTATAGAATACCTAAGCATTAAAAGGTTTCTGAAATCAGAAATGTTATGTTTACTGTGGCTGCTTCAGCCTCATGTTATAAACGAACTACATTTTATCCCGACTCAGATTGTATGCACAGTCGAAACTCCGATTTCGTCTATCAGCAGGAGGCGGTTATGTCTAAACGTGGAGTTGAGCTGCCAGAAGGACAAACGACGAAGCCACGGAGGTCTCTTCTCTTTCGAGCAGCCTGCAGCCATGTTTGTTTACTTTGAAAGCAGAGGCGATCTTTGTTCTTAGCAGCCGTTTGCATTTTCGCAAAATATTTACTGTATATTATTATCATGGGAGTAACCACTGGCTACGAACGTGGCCGCAAAATGTCCCAAATTTCTGGTAATGTATATGTATATAATGTATGGAAATTCACATAAAAGGGTTGATTAAATAAAATTTCTTTCATTAAGATAAACAACTAAATTAATGAGAAAGTTCTCATTGGTTTTCATTGTCTACAAGTGGTTCCACTCAACCATCATATCATTATGCAAGCTGATTCATACAGTACCAGCAAGAATTTTAAATATACATATCCTGTATTGTGAAATGTTTTAAGATAAATATTAACCTTAACTAAACAATAACTTTAACCAACTTAATTTTAACAAATATTTACATACAGGAATTAAATTATTGTAATACTTATGCCATCTTCAGTTCAATAAACTATAGATTTTGTTAGAAAAATAATAGCCTATTGTATTTCAAAAATTATAAATGATTTTCCATTACTACAGTAGACCTGCATGCAGCAACAACATATCAAATATTTCATTACAAAACTATACTATACTAAAATCTTCAGAGTTAATCTTTAGTGACAAAATATACTTTAAATACAGTGAAACCTGAGTTTTGCGACCACCCCAGGTGCCACGTAAAAGTGGTCATTAAGGACAGGTGGTCGTTCAGACAGGTAGTGATGTGACGTTATAGCAGCCATTTTGGCAGCGCCGCGACTCGTACTGTTGTTCACTTCAGTTTTGCGCTGTGTTTTTGTTACGTTTCAGATTCAATTTTTGCGCTGGTTTGGTCTTGTTAAAGGGCATATGACTCGAAAATTAAGTTGAGATATTCCAGCTTATTTGATATCATTTGCAACTTATCTCAAAAACGAAGCAAGGAAACCAAAAACTGCAAAAGATGTTATTTTATCATTTTAAATATTCTTTTCAATAAGACAAACTTAATTTTCGAGTCATATGCCCTTTAAAAGCTCTTGGCTTTATTTACGATCTTCCAGTAGTATTTTTAAGATGTGAACACTCAGTTTTGTCACTTTCCTTTCCAAGTTAAAAAGCCGTTGTAAAATATACAAACTTGTCGCGGTAAACGATCGTCAAGATCAACTTGTCTAAATTAACAAATATTACTCATGGTTTTGGATTGTTCAGTCATTGTATATTAACTCTCAAACATCAACTAAAAAGTATTTGGCTTTGGCAGGAGAAATTCACACAGATTTTCATCAAATAATGCTCAAAAGAGAAGCAAAACAAGACTAAAATGCAGTAACACGGCAATTGAGCAACACTTCCGGTTTCTTGTTTTCACATGTCGTCGCATTCGCGTTTGTTTACTATGAAAAAACGGGTATTTCTTTAAGAAATTTCGGCAGTTTTACGTTGAGTTGGTCGCTCATAACAGGTAAATATCTTGTTTGGGACACAAAAAACCGGTCGCTGGTCGCGTAAGGCAGGTGGTCGCTCATTGCAGGTATATTTCAACTACAAATCGTCCGTGCCAGAAAAAGTGGTCGTATATGACAGGTGGTCGTAAAACATGGGGGTCGCAAAACTCAGGTTTCACTGTACTAAACTTTTTGCAATACTACTGTATTATGTACAGCCATTAGACAGAGTAAAAAAATAAAGGGGATGCTTTTGGCTGGTTCAGGGAGGAATTAAGTTAAATCTCTTTGATCTTTAAAATTTTGCAGTAGAAATAACAAGCTAGAAGTGCAATCTTGTCAAAAAAATAGATTAGTAGCCCAACTTTAAAGAAACCTTGTGATTATGGTATATAATTTGAGTACAGATGATTTTACTCATCAAAGGGAGAACCCTCAGACATCCCAAGCAGCAAAGGGTTAAGAAACACTAAATTCATTCCTGCCTGAGCTGGCCCAGACTGGAAAGTTTGTAAAATGCGCAATGGAGATTCGTATATTTCTTTATATATGCAGGCAATTGTCAGCTTGAAACTGCATAACAGAGACCTCGGTTCAGCTGGCCATGCAAAAACTAGAGATGAGCCAATTAATCGGAAACTAATTGGCAAAGCCGATTAATCGGCCAATTTAAAATAACCGGTAATCGGCCGATTATTTTGAATAATTGGCAAAATAATCGGTGCATGTCTCAAATAAAGCTTTTCATGAACGACGCAAACACACACACCATAAGTCCGTAACTGCATAAGCCCTGCCTCGCTAAACACACGCTCTGAATAAACACTTGAATTGGGAGGCTCAGATACTTCAGCACAACTTTAAACAAGTTGGGATAAACAAGTTTCTTTGCTTGCCACCAAACATAACCTTGGGCATGACTGCAATGGCTGTAGTGGAAGGGTGAGAAAGGCATCGATCTCTTCTTCAAGTTTGTGGCTGGCGTTGGAAGTGCTGTCGCTTGAACCAACAATCTCGTTGAAGCAAGACCATAGGTCTTGATGAGGTTCAGTACTGCAGCTCTTTTCTTGGGTTGAGATGTTCTCGGTCATGACTACCTCAACTGGTGAGGATCCTTTGCCATTTTCTCGTGTTGGTTTTAAAATTTAAACTTTTAAAAGCGTTTCACAAATCTTTTGACAGACTAGAGTTCCGAAGTTCTGGTTCATTGTTTCCGAAGTTGGTGACAAACATTGCAACTTTGTTTTGACGCTTGCTATTTGTAACGAATTTGCAGAGTTTGTAAACTTTGTGGCAAATGTCTGACTGTGGAACTCTTATGTCAAGAGTTATGTGAAACGCTCTGTAATCATTGTGAAATAATGACTATTGTGTTTGGGAACATTTCCACGGACAAACGAAACAGGCTAGCACCACATAAAGTGGATAATATTTTGTTTTTACATCACAATTTGCCAAATACTAATAGCGTAGCACATACCGATTTATAAAACTGAAAGTCGGACAAACAAAACGAAATTGATTCTCAAAACATGCAAAACTAATCATCACGAAACATTTCTGTTATACTTCACAAATCTTGTTGCAATTTAGCAATCCCTACAACATTGCAAAACTGCGCAGGGACTGGTAACCAACAACGTAGCACTAATCAGCATATACCGATTAATAGGCTGATTATTTGTATTAATCGGCCACCAAATAATCGGCTTTAGTAATTGGCAATTTTTGTAATCGGCTCATCTCTAGCAAAAACATCCCCTATATTTATTTACTCTGTCTAACACCAAATGATTATATTCCTCAAAGGGAGAACTCTTAGACATCTCAGGCAGCAATGGGTTAATTATTGCCCTGCAAGTACAGTCAAAATTTGATATTCAAATGTTAAACTACAAGTATACATGCCAGTTCTCTTGTGGGTGAAACTACAACACATCACAAGCCAACATTTCAGATAATATAACTTTGCTTATTAACAACAAACATGAAGTTGCTAACATACATGTAGTTCTAACCCTAATTACCCTAGCTTTCCTAAACACAGACAACTATTTTAACAATTCAGGTCATGCACTGCTGCATTTGTTTGTTATGCCTGAATTCAATTGCTCAAGTCAGGTGTGATCTACTAAAAAGCACAAACACTGTACACAGCTCTCTACTCCACGCTTCTCCTCTAGCTACTGTAAGTTATATAGCGTCACTGCAGTGTGCAAGAAACATGTTTCAGTCAATGTACGTACAGCAACCTTCTTACTACTTTGAGTTTCATTGAGTGCGGCTTGAAGCTAAGAAGGAATATTAAACATGGCATTTTACAGTAGATTCATGTATATAAAATTTACACAAACCTTCCACTGGGGCTCCAGCAATGCACTGGTTCTAGAACACAAGCAAGCTTTCAATTAATAATACACTACGATATCATACAACTGTTTAGCAATTGATATAAAAAGAAACTTACGAACCAGAAGAATAACTAGAAAGAGACCACGATACATCATCACTCCTGTACTGCAGCTTACAAATGAAAATAAATCACCAATTCACCCTACATGATCGATCAGGCCATAGCCAGATCAGGCGATTTGTATATATTGTAAATAAAACTTATTAGGCGCGGTCACTAAATAAATACCATGACGTCATGTTCGTAACACGAAGGGCCGGAATAGGGGCTTATTTAATTTTCCAGAAGAATTTTCCAAAAAAGAAAGAAAGTCAGAACATGGATGGTATATTAAAGTCTTAAACTATATCCATGCTCAGAGTAAGGGAAAACTATTCTTGTTGTTTTTAATTAACAACTTCTTGGCTAACAATAACACAAGTTATATTTGTTTGTATTATAAGGTTAGAGTGTTAGACAACCCATGCAAGGTGCTCCCCTTAGAAAAAATAACAAGAAATGTTTTAATTAAAAACCGCAATCTAAAAAAAACAATTTAAACAAGTTTGCACACTGCTACCCAACGGACAAACCTCCAACCAGATGTGCTATGTCAAGAATAAAAGAATGATCACCGAATTTATAATTTCATATTGATCTTACTTATTCCTTTTCCTATTCTTATTTCTTGACCTGTATCCAAATCGGACCGAAGCTCAAGCATATACAAAGTACTAGCCTGCATAACAGGCGTTCAGTGTGGCCGGAGACTGAGGGGACTGGGGAGAGTGCTTTATTCACATGTAACGCCGATTTACGACGCGGCTAGTTCGACGACGCGGCTTTAAAAAAGTTAAAAAGCAATGCATTTAAAAGAAGACACGGTAAATTAACTGCCGTATTTCATGTTTAAGCTTGTATAATGACTTTCAAGACGCTCCAGTTCTTGCTAAAACGGCTGTAGTGTCTGAGCTGAAGTCAACGTTAAGAAACAGCTCTCACTTCTCTGCGTATTCGCGTCGTTCTGAAAACGCAGTGAAAATGCTGAGAGTGGCGTTGTTCACAGAACGAGGAGGGTATTAATATATACTCTTGGGATTGCAAATTATTCATTCAACTGTTTTCATTAAGAATTATTTTGATTGTAAGGCGCGTCGTCGAGCTTGCCGCGTCGCGGATCTTAAAGTCCCTATTAATACAAATTACAAACGCAGTGGCCTACCTGTTGGCGCCTGCGAGCAGGCGCTTGATCATGCCACAGGGCATAATCTTGAACTGCGTTTGCAGGCGCAATTTAAATTTCGACGCTGCATTATGCGGGAATGATCAAATTCGTCGCGGGAGACATTCCCATCAGGCACCGCAAACCTCAAATTTCCAGAGACGAAGGTACGACGGTACGCGTAGCCAGCGTTACACATGCGCACGCGCGCGAGTCGGGTTCCATGGTCCACCATAGGTTTACAGTGAAACATGCTCATGATCATTCGATCATGTCACCGAATGTTTTGCGCATGACAAAGCATATCATCAATATCTTCAATTCATTCTCAACCTTTTTGAAATGGGAGGGCGGGAAAAGGCCCTGGCATCGGCTGGTCACAGAAATACTGGGTGTAATAAATTAGCAATTTGTGCAAAATCATTCTAGTACTTGGGAGAAATTCATTGTAATGGCGGTCCCAATCAATCAACCAATGAAAATGCAGAGTCCACCAGCCGATTCCAGGACCTTTTCCCAACATCGCTGCCAAACGTTTTGTGCCTGCCCGACATCTGATCGAGCTATACCTCAAAAAAGAGCGGGAAAACACAGAAATATTTGGACTGGTCCGAGAGTCCGACGACACAAAAGTTAAAATTATAAGCATAAAGCATACTACCAAAAAGATAAGGTAGGTAATTTGTGCATGGCTTCCTTGTCAATATGGTAACATATTCTGAAATGACCCCTTCGTAATTTTCATTACCCTTTTTAAAACACAAATGAATAGTTGAGTCTTATTTAGTCTTCACTGTCTGGTTGTTGTTGCCACGACTAGTTCCCACTTCTCTTGCAATGTTTACTCTAGTAAATTCACGTGCGCATGCGTAAACGTTTGGCAGCGGTGTTCCTTTTCCCGTCCTACCAGTTTTAAAAAGGCCCTAGGAACGAGGTTCATTTAAAAGTTTAAGATCAATTGAATTGCTTGTGACCTTGTTTCAGGAAAAATGGTAATAGTAGAATGCAGGCTGAAACAGTACCCTGACGAACGGCGATTGTTTCTGGCGTCATTACTAAAATCTGACTATATGTTACTGTAGGTATTTTTTATGGTTACGCATCCAGAAGAATGCTAAAAGCTTGAGACTCACTGAAGCTTGACGACAAATTTAGAAAAAACATATTTGACGACATATTTTGAAAAAAACGCGGAAAGCCTGGTACGAACAGCGTTGGTGTGATAAATAGCATAGAAAACAAGAAAAGAGGATATCAAACCCTTAATTTACGCCAACTAGTGACGAAAGACAAACGAGTAAAAAGACTGATAAATGTATTGATGAGTTAAAATGGCGTACATAAAGTAAATGAAGTAAAAACATACTATTTCAGGTGTGGGGCTTTACAAAGGCTTAATTAGAACCAGTATACCAATAATACCAGTATAATTTTAGTGGTTAAGTATACTGTGTACCAATACCAAAAATTTCTCACAACTGAAGATCAACAAAATCACAACTTTCACTGATACAACAATTTTTCCTAATATTAGTGTACATCGCGAAATTCCATGTTTTACTTAGGCAAAGCGACCAAACACTAGAGAATCAGCGCCCACAAATCCTAGAAGTTGAAACGTATTTTATTGGTCTAGTATGCCTGCTTCATGTTTTCTCATTATTCTAACGACAGGTCTTGAGAGAGCAGTGCATTAACTCATGCATTCCTACCACGCACCTCCACAGTGGTCGTCATAGCCAGAAAAAAATACTAATGAACAATTTGGACAGGTAAACAACATTAAATCTACTTTGGGTCATAGTAGGGCATGCGGCGCATGTCCCAAAAAAAACGACAATCCAAAAAAATATTGAACTTTAATACAAAACTGAAAAGAAATTACACTTATTGTTCTTTATATACTATTCGGATCAAACTTTTTCTAGTGAATTTCAAGAATTTAACAGATATTCCATTAAGATATATTGAGATGCATAAAATATGGCAATGGATAAAATTTCCAAACTGTATCCTACTCCTCATCTTCTTCATCTCCTGTGAATAGCACTTCATTGGGATCAGTGTTGTCAGCTGAAAGAAATAAACAAATTAATTTTAAAAGAAGATTAATGTTTGACCTGTTTCATACGTCGCACAATTTTCGCATTTGATTCATTAAAATACGTATTAAACTACTCATTAATAATTCATGAAGAAAATTCGAAAGAAATGAATGTTTAAACAGGTGTTGTAAATCGGATACAGAACATCAATGGCTTCGCTTCGTATCCACTAGGCATTTTTTCCGGTTGAAATGACGTCATTCGTGTTTCTATCACATGCGTACAGAGACACGCAAGCGATTTTCTATTTGTTATAATTATATACATGTATATGGTAGTAACAGAAATCAAAATATAGTAAGGTTGGATATACTGCCGAAACAGGGAACGTAGAAGTCTAACCCTAATTACAAATTGGGTAGGTTTCTGGTATGGAAAATTACGATAACCTGACACCCCCCCCCCGACCCCACAATGGAACCATGAACGCTAACCCCAATTTCAAATCGGGGAGGTTTGTGGCGTGGAATATTACGATAATCTGACATCACCCACTCACCCCCACACACACAATGGAACCATTGTCATTAAGGGGGTGTTTACATGAGGCTGGCCCGAACTCAGTCCGGACTGAATTTTGCATTTTGTTTACATGAGGCCGGTCTAGAAATTACATGGCCTTGGTTCGTATTATGTCGGTTAAAAAGCGGGGTTTTTTGTAGTCCGAATCGGTTCGAATTAAACTTATAGATTCTGTTTACATATAAAGCATTAGGCCTAAGCCGGAATTTAAATTTCGTTCTATTTAGTCAAAACCGCACCCAATGTTCCGATAATTATAACCCCAATGGACCAATAGACATTTCCTATCGACGGTTTATCGTAAAAACAAAGCACGGGCAAACACTACAACACAAAACAACGGCACAACAAATAAGAACACATGAGGACAACAGCAGCAGCAGCAGCAGTACCAGTAACAGAATAGCAACAACAGGAACAACAACACAGGCAGTAACACCACCACCACAGCCACTACCATCATCACCACGAACAACAACACAACCAACAACAACAACAACAACAACAACAACAACAACAACAACAACAACAACAACAACAACAACGACGACGACGACACTAAAAAGCGCTAATAATTAGTAATTAGTATTAAACGAATTGATTAATATTGTCTTTATAGAATATAAATTATTGTAGTGCAGTAATAATGAGTAGTAATAATACAACAGAAATATAATATTATAATATATATATTATAATATAATTCGCCGCCAACTAAAGCAATCCGTTTGCTTCGCAGACTACACTATCTTCTTACCCCATATTTCTATGAAAAATTCTACAGCTTTGTCCACCACCCAGTATCGTTTCTGATACTAACTTCGGTAATTACTTTATATCAATTTTAAACAAATCGTTACGGTTTTGAATACTTTAAAAAGTTTGTTGGTCATATTATACTTCTCAAACTCATTAATAATTCATGACCTAATTAGACAATCAGAGAAAAATATTTGTCATGTGTATGAGTTTTAAAACCCGGTAAAGGTCGCGCAAACTGAATTCATATAATTAAGAAATCAGAACATAAACGGCACAAACAAAGAACCGTTTAATCATAGATAATGGAAGGGAACTGGTAGGAAACTTAAAACGATCTTACGAAACCGGAAACGATGTTTGCACAACTTGCTATGGTAATTAGACACTTATTCCTTATAAGCAGGTAATCGCACCTAACGGGTAACCATTGCTGAAATTAAACAATAGTGTAATATACTTAAGTCAGTAGTGTCTGATAAACTCGTGTATCGTGTTTTACCTAATAACACTCGAGAACAACAAAAATCACTCGGCCTATTAAACCTCGTAATTTTCAATGTTCTCTCATGTTTTACAAACACTCGAGAACAATGAAAATTTCTCAGTTAACGGCCTCGTGATTTTCATTGTCCTCTCGTGTTTGTAACTTCTGGTAAAACACTCCCACTCGTATGAAAACCGTGGACATACAATGAGAGTCTGGCATATACGGACCAGACCGCAATTCTCCGACTTAATTTCGGTACGTGAAGCTCGATTTCCACTAGGCGTAAAATGTCGTACGCTTGACTTTTCTGTTGTACAAATTGAATAGTTTTCTACTTCGTTACACATGAAAACTCAGAAGACAAAAGAAAATGGTTAAGCACGTGATATTTTACGCCTATAGTTGTAGTGGAATTCCAATTTTATTATATAGGCGAATTATCGGAGTAGGTAATATGCCTCACAGTTAAGTTGTTCAATCAGAGTTAGATTTGTACCACGTGATAATGGCATTTTTTTAAGAAAGTTCTACTATACCAGACCTCGTATTTCCCGCTAGCGTACGTCATCGGGGTATACGAAACACGAAACTCGATGTCAGGAAACATCAGTTGAAGTAACTTTGTGATTTGAAGGAAACGTCAGTTATGAAAATATGTATATATTTGCAATGTTCGGTATAATATATTATTTAATATACCCTTCGCTCGGGGTTTCCCCCCAAAAATTACTTCTCGGGATAAAATAGCCTTCGCGGGATATTTCATCCCTCTGTGTAATTTTTTATGGAATATACCCCTCGCTCCAGGTCTATAATAGTAATAATAATGGTGTAAAGTATGAGCTTACGACAATCCCCAGGCTTGGCAGCACTTGTCCCTTCAATGGCTTGATTGAAGCGGTCAACACACCAACAGCCATAAACATTACACTGACGAGGCATGTAAAATCCATCTTCGTCGCATTGCGGTTCATACATTCTGATGGGAGATTTTCCATTCTTCTTTTTGTAAGCCCGTATTTCTTTTAATACTTTAGAACATGGTGGTTCTAATATATTTAACGTAGAATATACAAAAATATTAGAAATTAATAAAAGAATTAACATTTGAGAACATCATGGTAAACAAATGGTAAAGGAAGACCTTTTGCAACTTTTCCGTATCTTTCTTCGTTTTCAATTTGTTTGATATGTAAATGAGATGGTTTCTGACACCAGGATACAGCATTTTTACACATTGCAAACTCAGTTATACGTCCAAGTTTCTTCAACAAAATTACTTGAAACTGTGCAATTAAAACTCCTTGTGACACTGAACATTTCTTGTTGAGCATCATGCATGGAGGTATGAGTCATCTGGTTCTGCATGAGTGACGTCAGAGACCATCTCATTTTCATATGCAAACAAATTGAAATATCGCAAAAACGATAAATGCATGATATCTTTCAAATTAGAGAAACTTAATTTATATTGCGAATACCCTTTAAATGAGAAAAATTTGCTACAGATGTGTTGTATATGAAACTTGGTAAACATTAGTTTTTGATGGTGTCAAATTGTCCAAAATTCAAGAATTGCTTTGTTCTTGTCTTATTTAATCAAGAACTACATATTTACACAAGTTCATCTTTATACTTAATATATGTACAGTATTATATATATATATATATATATATATATATATATATATATAATATATATATATATATATATATATATATATATATATATTTCTAAAACTCATTAATAATTCATGAGGAAAACACAAAGAAAATCCATGTTTAATGAGTGTCTGTATACGTGATACAGATTCCTCTTGATTTACATAAACTTTAGCTTTGATTTTCTCGACTTAGACAACGTTTTTTTAGAAAAATTACTACGCCAATGAACTAACCAAATCGGATCGTTTTAGAAGTCATTTACAGAATTCGTGTCCGTTCTGTATCGGGATACAGGCACTCGGCTTCGCCTCGTGTCTGTATACCCCGATACAGAACGGCCACTCATTCTGTAAATAGTACATATATATATATTTCTAAAATTCATTAATAATTCATGAGGAAAACACAAAGAAAAATCATGAGAGTATCGGATCTATATATGTGATATAGACTCGCTCTAAGTTTCTCGCTGGTTTTTAACGGCTGAGATAAGCTTAATTTTCAAAATTACTACGCCAATGAACGTATGAAGTGATTCTTTTTAGAAGTCATTTAAAAACCTTGCAGTACGGGCTTTATCGGCTCTAAAACACTCGGCTATCGCCTCGTGTTTTATATCCGATAAAGCCCTCCTGCGCGGTTTATAAATATTACATATATATATATATAGTAAAACAAAAGACAAACTTGAGTTACTTCATTCAAACTTTAATTCACTACAAATCTGTTTCGTATGGTAAGCGGAGCCTACCACACTCTTCAGGTGACTATTGCAACAGTCACCAACAGTCACCACTAGTTGCAATAGTCACCTGAAGAGTGTGGTAGGCTCCGCTTACCATACGAAACAGATTTGTAGTGAATTAAAGTGAATGAAGTAACTCAAGTTTGTCTTTTGTTTTACTATTCCGCTCTGCCTCGGTATTGAGCACTCTATCGTCTGTATGATTTCGAACTTGACACTTATCTTTATATATATATATATATATATATAGTTCAATCTATATATATATATATATATATAAAAAGCTTCCACAAATTTCTACATTCTACAAATTCTACAAATATCTAGTTATATTTTGAGCGTTCTAAAACCTACGTCACAACTTTTCCTCTCCTCTTTTTACCAACCAATGCATGCATGATATGAGAAAATCAAATAATTATGCTTACGCGCGAAACAATGGCAAGTTTCATCCAGGCTTAGTTGACGATCATTATTAACGTCGCATCGTTCGAAGAACTGCTTTATGCAATGTTCATAAGGAATGGATTCAATTTCTGCGAGTTCATTTTTATTCAACACTAAATCTTTGTTCACATCAAATTTTTTGAAAAACCATACTAAAGCTGGTGAAGAACAGCCTATAAAAGAGAAATAAATCCGTTGTAATAATTAAAATAAACACCGGCCATTGAATAAAATATTTTATTTCTGTTTTCCTTATACACAAATTATTATATCGTAATAAGTTTATAACTGAAGCCCATGCTAACATGCGCAGTTGGTCTTAGGGGATAACTCAGACTGGGGGATCGCTGAGACCGTGACACCGGGACCAGTTGCGAAAAATGCAACTACACAGGCCTTCCGGCAGGAATTGAACCCACGACCTTGCGATTCTAGTGCAATGCTCTGACCACTGAGCCACGAAGGGCCGTGGCTCAATTCCTGCCGGAAGGCCTGTGTAGTTGCATTTTTCGCAACTGGTCCCGGTTTGGTCTTAAAATGTATACACTCGAATTTTCCTTCACCCAAAATCCTTTAAACATTTATGCGTTGGATTTTAACATAAATATATCTCATTAACTGATTTGATCATTTACAAATACAAATTTCGGATGTAGAAAAAAGCTCAGCTGTATTTTAAGATTATATGACAGCATATTTTCAATTCGATTTGGACGATCATTTCCGTGAAGCAAAGTGTGTAATATAGATTTAGCAAAAAGGTTACGTTTTCACCTCTGTTTGTCACAGCTGTTTGTTTGTTTGTTTGTTTGTCTGTCTGTCTGTCTGTTTGCTTGCTTGTTTGTTTGTTTGTTTGTTTGTTTGTTTGTTTGTTTGTTTGTATGTTTGGTTGTTTGTCTATTTGCCCGTATTACCTCACCTTTAAATCTGATAAAACACTGTTTAGGTATAATATATGACGTCTTTCGGTCTTTGTTGTATTAATAATAAAACACTGTATATATAAAGGCATAACGCAGATGTTCTGAAAACTATAAGCTAATAGACGTGTACCTACCGACATTCTGACTAATCTCCTGCGTAAATTCTTGGTCGTAAGCAATATCTCCTTGCCTTAAATCAATATTCTTCAAAACATGAAACCAATCCAACAGTCGCTGAGGTAACATGGCCAAGTCGTCTGGATAGCAACTCTCTAAATCAAAATAAACAAAAATTAAAAAATCTTTATTTCACACTATTTCATCATATGCAACAAAAAGAAAAGTTATCAAAGGATATGAAAGAGTGCGGTCGTTAAAGGAGCAAAAGCTTTCGTGTTAACCACAGCGACAAGAAAATTACGCTTAAGACAATATAATAGTTAATTAAACAAAACTTGCATAGGTATACAATTAATTACAAGTTATAAAGAAGTAATGGTTTGATTTACAGTATGACACATTTGACTATACTTACGAGGATATTAATATTGTTGTGATTTGATTGATTTACCTTTTATTATAAGCGTATTGTAAGTATGCATGCATGTATCTCAGATACAGATATAAGATATTGAGAAAAAATATTTGATATACTTCATTTATTAGTTATAATCTTATGACCAAAGACTGAAGTCCTAGGTTATGAATGTTGTCAAAAGTCAATACTTATAGTAGATTGTAATAGGGCATTGCATTTTCTCTGCTATGTGCGAAGAACATGCTATACGCATACATTTATTTTGTTTAGTTTTGATTTTTGTTAATTTACTTTTATCAGTAAACAATAACTATATCAGTACAAATTACTAAGCTAAATAGGAGTAGATTACAAGTAATATTTGGAATTTCACTCGATTAAACTGGATGTTACCTAAATCTGAGTAGAGTATCTGAGTAGAGTTGTTAGTAAGTCACATGCCGTTACACGGTCGCATGTTTTTAAAGCCATTTTTATTTATTCCAAAATTGGGCAAAATTGACAACGTCATCAAAATTAAGTAGTCAATAATCCCCGAGCCCGGGCCACAGAATAGAAATACAACCAGAAGTCCAACTCGCGTCGGAACCTTTGAAGTTTATGTCCTCGCGCATGTCGCCTCGCGCATCTTGATTCCTCGCCATCCTACGCCACCCTACGCAATCCTGGCAAGTTCCCCCCAGCAGTTTGGACCTTCAAAAGAAGGTTAAAACTGCCGGGGAAACTTGCCAGGATTGCGTAGGACATTGCGTAGGATCGCGTAGGACATTGCGTAGGATCGCGTAGGATGGCGTCGGATCGCGTAAAATATCGCGCCTGTGCATTGAAGAAATGCGGACAAGTTTTCACTCGAGTTGGACTTCTGGTTGTATTTCTATTCTGTGCCCGGGCGGAGGGCCGAATGCCCGGAGCCCGGTGAGGGTGCTAAATCTCGACACGCGTGGAATCCACTTACACGCGAAATTACACGCGAGTAGGAAAGAAATTCTGCGAGATGTTTATATGTATGTTTATAAAATAAGGTGTCCTCTACGCACGCTCTGATTGGCTGGGCCCCGTGCATTTGTAAGAGTATGAAGATCATGAATGGCGTAAAATGGCGTGAAGTGGCGTAGGATGGCGTCACCTGGCGGGAAAAGCTAGCGAACGTTCAAAACTATCGCACTTTTAGTTTATTTTTTCCCCTCTTATTTTATAAAACAAATAAAACATACCGCTCCTGTGCATATATGTACTCTTATAAAGGTTCGTTTGACGTGATTTGAACACAAAAGGAGTGTACAGGCCTGGCCAAACGCTTTCAACATTTCATGCAACATCGTTCAACATTGTTGAACGCATGTTGAACGAAAATTTGAACATGTTCAAATTTCGTTCAACATCGTTCAACATCATTCAACACCATTCAACAACGTTCAACATCATTCAACACCATTCAACAACGTTCAACATCATTCAACACCATTCAACAACGTTCAACATCATTCAACAGGGTGGCCAAACGCTTTCAACATGTTGAATCACGGTTGAATTCAATGTTGAACGATGCAGGCGTTTTTTCCATGGTTCGAGTGAAACTTTGCATTATAGTTCTTCCCTGGTTAGTTTTTTCTCTCTTATACCAATAGTTTTCAGGCTGTTACCTACGTTTTTTTCTGTTCTGATGTTTTTCTTTGAGGTTCTGAACATTATATTTGGAACATGAGGAATCATATTCAAACAGTTTAATAGGCACCTTGATGATAAGCGTCTGTAATTATTGTTTGTTTTGGCTATCAGTTTCTGGTGCTATTAGGTCGTGACACAAGTTTTTCCTCAGCCACTGCTTTATTATTTTGGAATAAAACATTGCTTTGGAAATTGGTCAATAATAGATAAAACTGTTTGAATACAAAAACAGTTTAATCGGGGGGGGGGGTGGATTGGTTATTTATGTATATTTAACGTATTAAAAGCGGGCGAAGGGTTGTTGTGTTTATGTATTTCTAGTCATATATTATGCGTGTTTCCAACCACCAGCCAAAAATGGTAAAGTAAACAGGTGGTACTGGAGCCTCATTTTTGAAAAATTCTGAAAACTGGTATTTAGAAAGGTCTATGGTTGTCTAAGTTGTTGGTTCCACTAAAAAACCGTTTTGCGTCCAGGGGGGTGTGGGAACTCAAAATGAATTCCCAAAATGGCCATCTTTGATTATTGATTGTAGCTTTCGCTTTGAACTTGTTGAGCTGAAACAAAGAGGATTTGCTTTATGTATCAATAGGAAGATTTAAACCGGAGTACGCAGTCGCTCGAGTATTTGTCTCTGATTTATAAGCATTACCTCATTTTGAACGATGACAGATTTACAAAAAATTCTCAACCAAAAGTTTAAAGGCGGACGATTGCGTACTCCGACCAATTTGTTTGTTACGGTCTTGTGTGCAATCAGGCCAAATTTTGTTGAAATAGATTGAATAGAGACAAAGATATGGAACTTTTAGACGTTACTCTGATGAAAATATATAAAATGTTGGCAATACTACCTCAAATTACAGCTGTTTTGACAAAACAATTCGTCTATTTCGAGTTGTAACACGATTCTTCTATGTTCTTGTGAGCCAACAGTGAATGGCCAGTGGCTAATACTTAGAATTTACCCCATAAAAGGACGAATAAGTAATGTAACCTCTATTTTTGGCTTGGAAAAATTCCGCGCGAAAACGAATTAACCAATTAGATCATAATAGCCTGGCAACGACACGTCGGGTGTTTAGTGATGACATGTCAAGTAGCCTGCGTAGCGGCGCTTGGGGTTATTATATTCGATTACATCCTGCTGATTGCTCTTTGCGAAGTAATATTCACGCGACATGGCTGCGCGTACGGTGTACCGGTGATACTGATTCGAATGTTGGAGCAACTGAACCCTGAATCTCTTTCGAGGAGTTGGGCTCGGGTCGATGATGAATTTCAGCACCAAGAAGCTTGTCTCCCTTGGATGGACATTGAGCGCGAGAGAGAGTTTGAGGTGGCCGGAAACGCAAAATAGTTTTGTTCGTAGATCCATCAGGAAAGAGGTTTAAGACAGGGGAAAGATGTAGCCGAAAGATACTCGAAAGAAAACGAATAAAGTTATCTCAATTATTATGTACCAGCCATATTACTCCAAGGACAAGTGCTCCTTGGAGAAAAGGGCAAAATGACTAGATGATTGCGGCATATCAAATCACAACACGAATCTCAAGGTGTAAAATTCTGTCAAAACTCGCTGTAGGAGAGCAAACATAAATTCATTGTCTTTCAGCCTTAATCTTCTGTTTTGGCGCGAACATTCGCCCTTAGATACGAAAGTTTGATCGCCGAAATCTCGAAAAGTATAGAACGCAGCGATGTAAAACTTGGCATACAAACTTGTTGTTACTATATCTTCCAACTGACCAAAAACTGTCAAGATTGGAAGAGTCGACTTGAGACTCCAGTACCACCTTAATGCCAACAGCTACATGTTTGATAAAGATTTAAAAATCGCAATACAATAGCGAGGTTAGTTAATACGTTCAAGACCGAGGTTTAATATTTTACCGTAAAGACCGAACGGTCGAGGTTATTAGGTAGTTTACTAGAAATTACTATCGCAAGGAAGTGCTGCCTGAAAGGAGGAGAATGGGCATAAATTGACAGAATGGGCATAAATGAACAGAATGCGCATAAATTGACCTATTTTAGGTTTATATTAGTTGTAATAGACACATGCAGGGTATAGGCATATATTGGAAAAAAAATTTCAAAGGTGAACCCTGGGATTGATTCAGATTGTATAAATTGTAACGGACATGTTAATCAGGCTAACATAGTGTTGGGTCTTACAATGTTTATCTTTACAACACTGGAATTTCGTACCCATACAAGGCCATAGCTTTGACTTTAATCTATTTACAACGAGTGTAAATGCCAAATATAATTATTAATATAACATAGTGTACGCTGTGTACGCATTTTTTCAATTGTTTTAATTGGAAAATGCAGCATATATGCGAAATGCAGCTGAATATAATCGGCAAGGTTTTTGACTGCATACAGAGTGTGGTGCATACATTGTGACCATGTGGCATGTTGTACATGTTGTTGATGTTTGGTTTGCATTTGGTGGGTATATAAAGTTATTGAAGTGACAGTGAGTGGAGCGGCCGAAAATGTGCACTTGATTGCATTTCAAAGTTGTCTTTCGACTTTAGTGTCGTGCGAGCAGAACCCTGATATAAGGTACGAGCAAGTAGCGCTACCTCGAAGGCTGTGTGAGTGCGTTGGAAGTATTGGAACGGATTGGAAAGGGTGAATGGAGATGTGATTGTGAACTTCTATGACAGCGATAATGCCTCGTAACTGATTCCGGTGTCCCAGCGGATAGTGTTCCCACTGACATTATTCGCTAGCGAAGTGTGTCCCCAGACAGTAAAATATCCGTCCGCATACAAACACTATCCATGTTTAACTATCTGCGTTTAAAAATGCAAGAGGTTATAGCGCGATATGAAATGCTTTTATTGTTTTGTGCAATTGTATAAATTATTTGGAAACTTGATTTGAGACTTTATAGTACAGAAGGTTGTAATTATTAACTGAACAGCCACACCTTTGACTTCAAAGGGTGTTACATTCCCTCGAGGTACAGTATTTTGGAAATAAATCACCAGATTATTTATACTTTCAATAGAAATTAGTACACATTTTCCAAATGGGTGTGGTATGCCATATGAATCTCTTGAATGAGAGTCAAAAACTTTAAAGTTTCCTTCAGAAGTCTTAAAAATTGCAACAGTGTTGCAATCAACAGTCAACAGGCAATGTTGATAATTTAACTGAGAATCCAAAAATAGACTATTGAGTGCATTCTCCAAAGAATAATAAGGTAGATTGTTAGTTGCCATAAACAAATCACCAGCAAATGGGTCACTGTATTGCAAAGAATACATTTTATCAGAAACTGAAACCATTTCTGGCACATCAGTTAAAAGCAAGAAGGTTTTATTAATAGAATTGCTTATACAAGTATAAAGGCTATTTCCATCACATAATATTACATTTAGGAATGATGAATCCCATGCATTAATGTTTGTCATTTGATTATGTATTATTGCAGTCAAAGACATGGCTACACATTGTTTACCAGCATTTTGTTTAAACTTTCTGGTATTGCCTTGGCTAAAATCAGCACATATTGTTCTATTTGGGTCCACAACATCATATACTGTGGGTCCAGGATTTTCTTCAACATCATTTGCCATTCTCAACAACAGTGGAACATACACATTGTAACATGACATTTGAGTGAACGACACTATCACTTCGCTCAAACTTTCATATTGCTCTGTCAACCTCTTTGTTGGCAAATATAAAAATACACTCAGGTAAAATATTCGCACCAATATTAGTAATACCATAATTTTTATTACCAGCTGAAATAACATCAACATTGTTCCACAAATGTTTATATCTTCGAGTGGTGTTGAATCCTGTTTGACTCTTACATTATTGTGTGAACCAATTCGGGCACGATATTGCTCAATTGTCACTCCCATTTAGGCAAAATGTTGAGTTATATTTTAAAGGTTTTTATGTTGTCAACAGTCAACAGGCACAAATTATGCCTTCGTTTGTGTATTGTTTTTAGCGAGCACCACGACTTCGCTAGGTTTGTTTTTAGCGAGCACCACGACTTCGCTAGGTTTGATTTTGACGAGCACAATGGCTTCGTTTGATTTGAGTTGCGTGATACCCACACGCAGATAATGTCTGATCGGAATACTGATCAGCGCGAACACAATGGCTCCTGTGAGAAAATTGAACTCACACCAATATACACCTATTAAAATAGAAGGTAAATCGTATTCACAAACAAAACAATTTGATCTTTAATAGCCAAATGCCGTTTTAAGTGAGCCTTTAAAGACGGGACAAACAAGAAAAACTAAGTACACAGAACTATCTTAGTCGTCTTACCTTGAAAACAGAATATCTCCTCAATGAAATGAATTGAAATTCCCGACTGGCAGGCAGGGTTGCCAGGTCCTCTGGGCCAAAATAAGCCAAACGCATGTTCAAAATAAGCCAAAAAAAGCCAAACTCTAAAATTAAGGCGGGGACTGGGCCCGAGTGATAATTGCAGTAATAATTACGCAAGTATGCCATAAATAATCGATTTATCACTTTATCTGACATAAAAACTCAAAATTCCAACTCAAAATTTGCTTATTTTCAAAATTCGGGAATTATGATTGGTTGAAACTTGAAAAATTTGCGGTCGGACCTCTGCGAAGACAGTGGCATGAGTGACGATGTTCTAAATTAAGAATTCGTCTCTGATTGGTTGATAGTTATCCCATGGTTATCCAACTCTCGGATCGGGTAATCTCTACTGCTCTACAGTGTGTATCAAAAAAAACTGAACCCTTAGAAAACAACCTATTGTAGTAGTTTGAAAGCCCTAAAAGCGCTGCGTTATAAATTAATCAGCACATAAGTTAAACGAAGCGAAAAAGCTTTTAAATACTTTCACCATGCATACACTTCAAGTTATCTTAATTTCCCAGGTGTATAAGACCGTGTGTTTTACGCATCTGTGGGTTCAGCGAAGTGCTTAGGGCTTTCAAACTACTACAATAGGTTGTTTTCTAAGGGTTAAGTTCAGGTTTTTTTGATACACACTGTATAGAGCGTTTTCACTCACGTGATCGGTGGCCCCCATTGGGGTGGTGAAACAATACGAAATATTTGAATAAGAAAGAGCTAATTCCCATACCGTACACCAATATGGCCGCCATTTCATTGTTTTGGTACACCAATATGGCCGCCGTGACGTCAGATGAAAACGCTCTATACCGAGATTTAACAATTGGTCTTTCTAAACAACAAAGCGGCAAATTTTAACCGATGAAAAACTGAAATATGGTGAAAAGACCGACGACTTTCCATTTTTTAGAAAAAAAGCCAAAAATAAGCCAAAAAATAGTTATAAGCCAAATGAAATTTTTCCAAGCCAAACCTTGTAAAAACAAGCCAAATTTGAGAAATTTGGCTTAAAAAAAGCCAAACTGGCAACCCTGCTGGCAGGACAGATCGTTCGAGAACTTATTGGCACAGCTCACAGACGCTCACTCACTCACCTCATGGCGTTGCGAGTTCAGAAAATACCATATTCGTGGTGGCGTTGAGAAGTTCCGAACATTAATTCCGTACAACTTCCGTGAAAACGAATAACCCTCTGGAGTATGGAATGTAAACAATCTCGTTCAAACTAAACTACGTCACAAAACGTCATAAAACTTAACATCCAGTAAATTTTCACATATATCGAGATCTCGTTGACTATACATAGGTCCGGTAAGAGGTCTGGGCACGAGACATAGGTAACCCATGTCAAGATTAGTGTGCTGCCTACGGCAGCAATTATATGGCACTTTTTATTTTAAAATCAACCTTGTATTTCTTGGTCTTCGCTTTCTTTAACTTCGTCAAAACACCGAAATAGCGTTATTTTCTGCTGTTTCTTTCTCGTCTGGTCTGGATACTAGAATTTACTTTTATACTGTTTTATACGTCGTTTATTTCATTTATTTTCGTCGTTTTTCGGCAATAATAACTACTTATTTTTTTATTAGTCGTGAGCGGGCGGAATCCTAGGTAATGCTGCAATTTGATTGGCTGCGTGAGCGGGCAGTTTTTTACGATATCTGACCACGGTCACGGAATCCTAAATTTAATTTTAAAATTCATTTAAAATTGACCGATTTTCATAACTATTTCGCTTGCCACAGAAAAAATAAATTCAACAGAGAGCTACGGGGATACAAATGAGTTTTATTATCCAAATGGTTTTGACAACTTCATGTGTAAACAGCGAATTTAAAAAAAAACGCTGGGAAAACTGAAAGCAAAATTTACGAGTTGACATTTATAAAGAAAACAATTTAAAACGGTAGGAAAAACATACATAAACTTGTGAACACAGTATTTTGAATCACTAAATGAAACTATATATAAATATATATAAAAAATCATACCACGAGATTAAGATAGAAAAGCCCAGTGAAACCTTTCGACACTAAACTGTCTTTCTTCTGTTATCCAACCGCTATACTCAACAAAACCACTACAAGCTTTAAGTCTTTTACCTTTTAACCAAACATTTTCCACATGCCAACCTCATCGTCTCATGTCCTTGAAACTTGAAATTACAAATGGCTTACTGACAAGCATTTTCGTCTTCAAACTTGAGGACCACACTTTCAATTTTCATGCAGTCAGCCAAATATTGAAAGCGACTTTCCATGCAAGCGAACAGCCAAAAACGAGCAAGCGACGAAGAAGAATGACGAAGATCTTTATCAACTAAACTTTAAAAACACTTGGACTGCATTTTGACTTCCCTTCGTAACTAGATCTTCGAGTTTTGAATGTTTTTTTATGACAAAAAAGGTTCCAAGTTTCCCTGTAAGAGTCAGTAAGACTGCATGTCGGCAGTTGTTTACTCTCGAACGATAAACTTTGGACTTTTGAATATCACGTGAATGTCATCTCGATTACGCAACTTTATTCAATTATGTTAATTTCTCTAATTATGTAACAAAAAAATAAATATATGTTATTTACCGTTTTGGTCGGTCCGTATAGAAAAATATTTGCCCTCGGTCTCAAAAATGACCCTCGGCCTGCGGCCTCGGGCCTTTTTTAAGACCTCGGGCAAATATTTTTCTATACGGACCTCCCAGCCGGTAAATAACATATATTTATTTTTTTATTAGTCGTGAGCGGGCCGAATCCTAGGCTTTCCTGCAATTTGATTGGCTACGTGAGCGGGCAGTTTTTTACGATATCTTGGACCGCGGTCCAAAAAGTTATTTTTTTACATTCTGTCATAATTAAAACTGATCGATTTTCATAACTATTTCGCTTGCCACAGAAAAAATATATTCAACAGAGAGCTATGGGGATGCAAATGAGTTTTATTATCCAAATGGTTTTGACAAGTTCATGTGTAAACAGCGAATTTTAAAAGAAACGCTGGGAAAACGGTATTTCACGATATCTTGTACCGCAGTCCAAAAAGTTATTTTTTTACATTCTGTCATTAAAATTGATCGATTTTCATAACTATTTCGCTTGCCACAGAAAAAAATATATTGAACAGAGACTACGGGGATGCATATGATTTTGATTATCCAAATGGTTTTGACAAGTTCATGTGTAAACAGCGAATTTTAAAAGAAACGCTGGGAAAACTGTGACAAAGCAAAATTTACGAGCGATATTTATAAACAAAACAGTTTAAAACGGTAGGAAAAACATACATAAACTTGTGAACACAGTATTTTGAATCACTAAATGAAACTATATAGAAGTATATATATATATATATATATATAAAGTCATACCACGAGAAGATAGAAAAGCTGAAACCTTTTGACACTAAACTGTCTTTCTTCTGTTATCCAGCCGCTATAAAACTCAACAAAACCGCAACAATTCATTACCTTTTAGTCAAATATTTTCCACATGCCAACCTCATCGTGTCATATGTCCTTGAAACTTGAAATTACAAATGGCTTACTACAAGCATTTTCTTCATCAAACTCGAAGAACACACTTTCAATTTTCATACAGTCAGCCAAATATTGAAAGCGACTTTCCAAGCGAACAGCCAAAAACGAGCAAGCGACGAAGAAGAACGACGAAGAATCTTTATCAACTAAACTTTAAAAACACTGACTGCATTTTGACTTCCCTGCGTAACTAGATCTTCAAGTTTTGAATGTTTTTTTTATCACAAAAAAGGTTCCAAGCTTCCTTGTCTGTCGGCAGTTGTTTACGACTGTCGAACGATAAACTTTGGACTTTTGAGTATCACGTGAATGTCATCTCGATTACGCAACTTAATTCAATTATGTTAATTTATCTAATTATGTAACAAAAAAATAAATATGTTATTTACCGTTTTCGTCGGTCCGTATAGAAAAATATTTGCCCTCGGTCTCAAAAATATTTTTCTATCACGGACCTCCCACCCGGTAAATAACATATATTTATTGACCGAGCGTGAGGTCTGTACTAGTGAAATATCGGACCGATGTTTTTTTAGTACGGACCGAGACGAGCGCAGCGAGTTGAGGTCTGTGTAAAAAACAGAGGTCCGATATTTCACTAGTACAGACCGAACAAGCGAGGTCAATAAGTAGTTTATTATATGGCCATAAATCTTGTGAACGTTCTGTGAAAACTTGACCCATCTTTCTTGCGAACTAAACGGAAATGGCAGACATTTTCCCATTTTTAAAGTACTTTCCGTTGAGCTAGAATCCTGAACTTCCTACCCCAAATAGCATTTTTCAATTGCTTTTGTTTGACATATTGCTCAAGACCGTACGTTAAGTAGTTGAATAAAAAATCATCTGAAATTCTAATACTTGTGAGAAGCAAATGTTATATTTAATATTACGAACAATGTTACGAACGTTTTGGACATTTTAAAAACTTTCACAAAACGTGGAAACTCGAACAATACATCAAATGAAAGCTTATAAAATTTCTAACAACATACCTGCCCGATACATTTCAACAATGGGTAGTTCTGAAATTATAATCTATCTTGTTGCATATACTTACATGACTGCAATTTTGTTTATAAAACTTACGGTCCCGAACGGCAGATTCCGCTCTGAGCGGGCGGATACGGGAAATATCCGACCGCTTATGAACCAATCAAATTACAGGATTTCCGTATTCGGACCTCTCAGCGCTGCTGCCATATAATAAAAGTTTCTTATTAGGATTTTTGTTTGTTTCCAATCGTAGGGCATTAACAAATAACAATTTTCATAATGCCCGCGGGCATTACGGAGAAATCTCGCCACGTCAGCAACCAATCATAGCGCGTGATTTAACCGGAAGTAATTCATGCCATATAATAATTAACAATTATTCGTCGAAGGCGAGGTGAATATCGGTGAATAATAACCGAGACGAAGTCGAGGTTATTATTCACCGATATTCACAGAGCCTGAGGTGAATAATTGTTTTAGTATAAATACACATTTTCCGCTACTTTTAGAGCAGCATTTTCTTTAAAATTGTTAATTTCCTCGATCGTCTGTCGCATTGACAAATTGGCTGGCGGCCATTTTGAATAAACGCTGTAGGTGATTATCAAGAATTAGTCCGGAGCGGTGAACTCGATGTAAGTTAAAATCTGATACCTGGAACGAACAGCAGGGAATTTTGTCTGCGCTGAGTAAAAATATCGCGGGCACAAACGACTTTGGGAAGCTGTTGACAAATTCTGTGCGTGCGAATTGTTTTTGCGAAGGTGCTTCATTGCAGTTGCTCTGATGAGCTGGATTTCTCGTGTTTCTTGATCTTTCGAATATAAAGTGAAGACAGCTAGTTCATCCTACTGAAGTACAATGGAATTGTTTTACCGAAGTGAAATTCTTCAAAGTTTGACACAATTAAGCTGCATTTCGAGGTTGCACGAGTAGGGGAACAGAGAAAATAGTAGAGCGAGATCAGTACAAACGAGTTCGTAGATTTAACATCCAAGACGTAAGAATTGGTGATATTATCACGCCGGATTTTCTTATAAGAAAATCATTAGTGTTTCTTCCGTATTTGGCCATACAGAACGGCAAACGTTTACCCTTGTGTTTATTCGATGTGATCTGACTGCTGCCATCACCAAGACAGTTGTTCTTTGGTTGTTTGGCCATAATTAATGAAAAAGGTAAGTGAAAGCCTTCTTTTAATATTAAGTTATATTTTTGTTCTTTCTTATGTTCATATCGAAGAGTATTGTCGAAAGATCGTGGAAAGAAACTATTGCCGTGCTTGTAAATGTTCGAAAATGGTGCGCCATGTTGAAAAGCACTTGTTGACCGTTAACTAAAAATTGTGTCATATGCCTCAAAATTTTATTGCCAATATGTTGTTGTTACATATTATTCTTCGTATCTAAGAAGGAATCGGCCTTTGCAAAATTGTAGAATGTATAGAAAATTGGCCCATGATCTGTGCATCTAGTGAAAGTTTACGTATCAAGGTACTTCAAATGACCGGTCAATCTCGAGCCCATAGTCACCCCCTTTTTGGTCAGCGGGAGAGCGCGGGGGAGACTCTGGGGAAACTGGATTGATTCTCCGTTTTGATTGGTTCATTTAAATGTACTGAATTCATCGATTCAAAACATACAGATTGTAAAATAATGAAAGTCAAATATATTGCTTAATTCAATAAACATATATATCTTCAAATTTAGACGCCTCATCTCCTCTCTTTGTTTGATATATCTGGGTCTCAGTCACACAAACAAACTTCATAGCAAAGTTTAAAAGACTTAAGACGAATTTCGAACAAATTAATGTCGCAATGAACAAAACAAACCCTGGTGGGATTTGTCGTTATATTTGATGTATAAATGTGAAACAATTTAAACAACGAAAAAGCATATTTAAGACAATTAAAGAAGGAATCAGCCTTCGCACTCGTATTAAAAGGCTTGTGATCGTCTGATCGAGGACGATATTGGCGTCGTGAATTAATAGTTTAGTAGGTTTACCTTGGATTTCAAGAACGTATATGTCAAGTGCCACCACCAGCAGTGTCAGTCTTTCTCCGACAATTTTAACGTGCATCTGATCTGCATTTTATGCAGGGTTCTCACAAATATAGCATTTGCGATTTCAAACAAATATAATGAACACAACGCACATCCTGCACAGCAGATGAGGCTACGATCATGCGCTTAACAACCGCAACCCCTCATTTCAGGCAGCCGTTCCTCACGTTGTAACCAATAAACTATTGTAATTGTAAGAGCATTGTAGGCAATAAATTATTGCATTGTAATGCTAGAAGAGGTTATTAATGAAAACCTCTCCCCCCCGAACCCCAGAACCCTAACCTCACAAAAAATGAATTTCCCAGGGGTTACCCTAACCCCAAAAGTGTCGGGGGGGTTTATCCACCTCGTCCCCGTCCATCCACCCCTAATGTGTTCGCAAATTTATGGTCCACCGTCGTTACCAAACATTGTGGGATGCGCAGTGATATTACAATGCAATAATTTATTGCCTACAATGCTCTTACAATTACAATAGTTTATTGGTTACAACGCGAGGAATGGGTGCGTTTCAGGGGTAATTAAATCCAATTTCCCCAGAGTCTCCCCCGCGCTCTCCCGCTGACCAAAAAGGGGGTGGCTATGGGCTCGAGATTGATGACCGGTCATCTACTGGCGAAAACAAACCTGGACACCTGGTGAGGTCTGTATTGAGGATTAGCATTCTCTTGAATGATAAATTTCTTCGTTACGCTAAAAAAGCCTAGAATCAAGTAGGTTTCTTTGGAGCAATTTTGCATTGTTTGCTTTGTTGTTTTGTTATCGTTAGTTGAAAGTCTCCATTGATCTGTTTAAAATGATATACTGCAAAATCTGCCCGATTGCCTCAAAATATTTTTACCGATTGTCAGTCTTTAGTTGATTTTCTTAAACTTAACGTCAATTTTTTGTTCTAAAAATTGTAGAAATGGGGCTTTAAGCTCAATTAAACTGCGTGCATTTGAAGCCACGGCATGTTGACCACAACGTACTCAAGTCGTTGTCACCCAATTTAATATCGTACGATTCACTAAAATATCTTTCTATTTCTTCCACGTTGTGGGAGGCTGCTTCTTACTGTTTCCAGTGCCCTTTCACAAGCCGTTTTACAAACTATACACCTTTTCCTGGGGGAAATAAGTTAATAAGGGTTGTGGGGGGGGGGGGGGGGGGGGGGAATTTACCGCCATCTTTGTTTATGTTTTTGAAGTCCCCAGACTCCCCACGACAACTCGCGCGACGCATGCGCAGACAAAATTCCCTGCTATTCCTGGAACGCTATTAAACGAAGAACCAAAAAGTGAGGCAAAAAGTTCCAGGCCCCTGCGCGGTTTGCAGGTAGGATTCAGTCTCCCACAAAATGTTTTTTACACGGCCGCCCATCTTGAGCAACTGCGAAGGCTCGAAAAAAGGTTTGAAAAAATTATTTATCAGACTAAACGTACATTTAATGGTTTCCCATTGTTGTGCAGTGCTGTTGTTGTTTTATTTATTGTATAGCAGTCCAAAACTATACAGTAAATTAAGCTAGGGATGAAAATAGGCTGAGAAAACAGACGTCCTTAATTTGCTGGCTAGAATGAAAACAGCCAGCTGAAAAGGTGAGAACAAGAGTGAAAAAGCTATTCTTATACGAGTTTGAAGACGTATTGATACTTGATATTTCATACACATGAAACTGGCACTAACGGCATATTCTGTACTAAGTTTGTGTTGATTTTTTGTATCCTCTTTGGAGTAACGAAACTCTAATATATGGTTTATATTATAACGAAAAGTTTGATTTAATCTCTTGACTGACAAACTTCGTGCACGTTTTGAAAAGACAATGACTTTTACTATAGCAACAAATAAACAATTACTGCATAATTAGTTCGGCAGTATAGCACAACCATGCAATCAAAATCTAAAATGCACGTTTAGCAAAGCGTGATAAAATGATTCAATAAACAATTTTTCAAACCTTTTCGAGCCTTCGCGGTTAGCTATAAAAAAACAACATTGTGTAAAAATACATTAACAAATACACAATTTAGCATGTTAAATGGTAAAATTCACCTAAAATTACGTCTTTTTACTTCAAAACCCCGACTAAATTAACGGGTTGATATTAATTTGTTGCCAAACAAAGAAACTCACGGTTAAAATCAAGCTTACAACACACATTTCGTAGGAGATTACCAGTAAAGAGACTTTTTTTTATTTAGATAAGCATTTGGAGTAGTAAAAAGCATGTTCTTTTTCAAAAACAACCAACTAAGCAATTTAGTTTCACTGCCGAAGGTGTTTCAGTTTCATTTTTGCATGAAATCAAAACCTTTTTCACGACAGCAACGCTAATATAAACAACTGACCCACCTTTTGACTTCATAAAGGTACCTTTTAATCTTTTTTTGTTGATCTGCTTAACACATTTTTTGCCTCTCGAGCAACATTTATACAACATTTCGAAGCTGTTTACCGAACAGCTCAGCGAGAAACTCTATATGTGAATGCATCATTGCGCATGGCGGAAGTATTAGTTGCCTATGCTGGAAGTTTGTTGTTTCAAACATTTCGCTGTAATTTTGTCTCTTATACAGTGCTTGCATGGCTATATAATAAAACAGTTATACCATTCGCTCTCGTTGTATACGAACTAATAGCCAACTTGGCGAAGCGCCTCGTTGGCTGTGAGCTCATATACAACTCGAGCTCATGGTATAACTGTTAAATATTTGCCACATGCAGGTGTGACTCGATTCATGTGTCGTCTTAATGTCGGTCATGGCTCACCCATAGACAACAAATATTGTTTTAATTTATCGACTGAAAGGAAACAAAATACTCGGTATGCACTATAATGTAGTGTGATAAGCGATATCCTACTGTTCTGAATGGTTATATCAAGCTATGCATATACTTATCAGTTGACTTATAAGACTTAGCGCTGCTGTTAAATCAATAAATGTGGTCATTATAGATAATACCAGGTGATCTTAGAAGAATATATCTTATCAATCAAATATTTATTGTAATAAGGTATAATTGGCAGACGGCAGTAGATACCATAAGTATACAATATAGAATTGTGCATTTCTTGGCGGCTTTTATACAATGTAATACACAATGTCGTCTATAAGCAAGGCGAGTTCTCTTCAAATTGAGCTTTTTCTGACTGTAAATGATCTTATCTCACCTTTCCTATGGCATCTACAATGGCTCGCCGCTCGCCATTGTAAATGCCCATAAAGATCGGCCGCTCATATTTTAACTATCACATCATGCTTTATTGCTTTTCCAATCACGACTATAAAAAGACCATTAGGCCCAGCTAACAAACAGCATGTTTTTCGTGCGCGATATTAAATTTCCATTAAGGCCGACGGCCCAAGTTTTTCATACATGCATGCATGTCATGTTGATTTTTATTGTATTTATAAACTACGTCAAACTTTATTAATATTTTACTGGGTATTGTTTCCAATTTGGCAACTTATATATAGTGTATATTTACTCGTCTAACGCAAGACTATTTAACTCGTCAAATGAAGACCTGGGTTGATTATTACTCGGGCTACTGTGGTAGACGAGTCCAGATTTCACGATTTTTATTATTTTTATTTTTTTGCGACGCGTTTAATATTAGTCCTCCGCGCTGCCGCTGGCGATATTGACCAATACTAGTAAGCTTTGCGAAACTGAGGCATGTGACTATATCTATCATGACTGCATGTGCCTTCTTTCTGTGAGTGCCCTTTCTCGTCTCGGATGTGTTCACAGACATAGTTATTGGGCAGTATGTCGCGATCGCTGGCAAGTATCTTGATATTATTATATACGCTTACAATCGCACACGCCGTTCATTAAGTCAACTTGCTGGTGACACTTTCTAGGTAAACATGAAGCTGTGTAATAAGGAGACTTGACATATTGAACGCTGTACATGTGTGGAAATAATACTTTCTTTCTTTGCTTTCCTGATGTCTGATCACTCGTCTCGGATGTGTTCTGTGTGTTCACAGACATAGTTATTGGTCAGTAATGTCGCTGGCAAGTATCTTGATATTATATACACTTAAAATCGCACACGCCATTTATAGTTGTGTTGATATTTAATACCTGAAGAGACTCGACATATGAACCGTGTGTACATGTGTGGAAATACGTTAATAAATACAGGCAATCGTGTTTTGTTATTGCAAATTGTGTTTTCTATCGGAGAATTGGATTGTGTTTTGACTTTTGTCTGTAACCAATGCGCATGTATATGATTGCAAACACCTTCACCAGTAATATATAGCACTGTGATTTTGCAGTAGCCCGAGTGAACGCCTGACCAGGCGTCTTGTATAAATTTAAAGCCGTATATATAGTTTGTTTTTCTTTAATAAAATTCATGCACGGTGTGTTTTATTCGGCACAAAAAAACGTCGAATATATGCCGTATACCAAAATGTCTATTTTATTCGGCGAATGAAAAATACATTTGCTCAGCTTTAATTTTGCGCACCTTCTATAGAGCGCGAAAAAAAATTTCAACGGGAAACGAGCAAAATTAATATAAACGCAGAAGCACGTAAATGCATATATAAAAAACATAAACGTATACACAAACGGAAAACGTTCAATCATTCAGTTGTTATGAGTTAAACTGGAAAAAAGAAGTATATATGACCCGTAAGCAATTGGTTGGTTTGTTTACCACTGAAAATCAAAGGAAAGTTAAGATCGATGGTAGAACGTTTGCCTTCGAGAAGTTTCTGGATTTTGCAATTAATTCTGTATTGAATATAGAGGAAATCTGACCGCAATTGCATGTGTGTGATTCAAAGTTTAAAAGATTTTCTTTGGTCCAGTGAGAACTCGACATTCCTATTTTCAGTAAAATGAACGAGTTACTCGGTGACAAAAATAACAGAGGAGGTAGAAGATGAAAGGACAGTTTCTTTCCTTTGTAAAGATGTCCGTGTATAAACAACTTTCCCTTCTTCTTGTTATTTTTTTTTTACAAAATCAATTTTGTTTTGGTTACCGCGCAGATTATTTTTTGCTCAGTTTGAATTTCGTGCAGCTTAGATCTGCGCGAATCTTAATACCACGCGAATATTAATATATCGCCCTAGTTAAATGCCTATTATTCAACCAAGGCTATACCATGCAAGCCAAATTGCATTTAATGGTTCTGTCAAGCTTAATGCACATTGCCGTGTTTAATGGTTGTATACACGGGCTGTATTTGTCACTAACTTATAATTATCGTATATATATATATATATATATATGCAGGCCTGACAAAAAATTTCCTTTACAAAGGAAGACACGCAAGGCATACTCTTTCACGGTTCAAGAGATAGCGTCCAATTTATAATTTTCTGCATGTATTTCTAACTTAAACATGTTTTATAATAATCGAGTTCTTATAGTTATTTCAATGCTCGCTTTCATTACTGTCAGTAGTAGATTTGTAAAATTATTACTTTTACATACTTCTGTCTTTCCAGGATTTCATCACATTTGGTACATTTTGAAGTTTCGCTACGATTCTAATCTTCTTGCGAATATTCTTGTATTTACGCAGGAATTGATTAGAAGCAACCTAAACAACGAAAAAAATATATACGGTACATGCACATATTATGCAAACACAATATTATCCTGCATAACTATAATCTCAATATCGTATTTTTCAGACTTGCCACTTGAAAAGTACCCGAATGTTGTTTTTTTCGATCCTTTTGGGAAGGAAATTTCTATACGCGTTACACGCGTATATGGTTATATCGAACTACCAGTGTCCAGTATAAAGGATTGGGTCAAAAGTAATGAAGCAAGAACCCTACAAAGTTTACATGGCTAAATAACCCATTTCAAAAATCATGCAGAGTTAAGCTGGAAAAAATAAGCTGGAAAAAAATTCATGCATTCCCCTTTTGGAATAATTCATTTGGTTATTTATAGCATGAAACCATTGTTAATTACTACAAAATGAAATATCAACTGGAAGTGGAATTACACATGGTTTAACAATTTTTGCTTGGTATATTTAGAGCTTATGAGAAGCTAAACCACAGTAGCCCAAACAAGTGATCTAGGTAAAAGTGGATCTAACATGCATGAAGTATATAGCCAAGGGCCTTACGGGTTTTGCGCGGCTGCAGAAAATCCAGCCACATGTAAAAGTAGCCAAATACAGTAAACACCCGCGTGTAAGAACCTAGTGAAAACCTGTAGGCAGAAATTTTGGATTTTAATACCCCCAAATATAAGAACCTGTTTAGCCAACCAAAGCCACAAGGTTCTTATATGAAGAGTCACTCTGAATAATGAAACAGTGCTGTAGCCATAATGTGGGACTATAAAATATAAATTTGCTATATATTTGGCCCTTCCATAAAAATATCATTACAGAAAGTACATACATACATTATAATCTCTCTATAACAAAGTGGTTTATATATCTGGTCATATAACAATAGCATTTCCCTTAAAGAAATTTTAAGAACCTATTAAGAACCTATTTTGCCTAAATTGTCAGTAATTACCCCAAAATATAAGAACCTATTTTGCCAGACTTGAAAAAATCTAGGTTCTTACACGTGGGTGTTTACTGTATGACTTATACAAGTTTCAGCCATTTTTATTGAGGTTTAAGGCATAATTAAAATATGAGATTTAAAAAGTATTTGGCTACTTTTGTGACTGGATTTTCTGCACGCCCTGAGAATGAATTTAATGATGGCTCCAAGCAATTCCAAACTCATATTCTGTGCTCATATCTCAAAAAAAGAGCGGGAAAACACTGAAATATTTGGACTGGTCCGGGAGTCCGACACAAAAGTTAAAATAATAAGCATACTACCAAAAGTAAAAGGTAGGTAATTTGTGCATGGCTTCTTTGTCAATATTGTAATATATTCTGAAATGCCCCCTTCGTAATTTTCATGCCCCTTTTTTAAAACACAAACAAGACGCCTGCTCAGGCGTTCACTCGGGCTACTGATTTCTTGGAAGCTTGGTGTAGCCTGTGCGCACTCTAGCTAGACTATACGGCAGTGCATAGATTTTGGCATGAACTGCAGCGGTGCAGGAAGCGCCAAATATAAACAACAAGGCAGTTTTTCCGAAAATTAAACAGCGGATCTAATATATTTAGTAGACAAACCGTATAGTGTCGGATTCGGCAGATTCAAGCGATCATTTTGATATAGCTAGAATTGGCCACATTGTCATTGACATTGATCAATCTTCGTCAGAGAGACGAAGGGCCTTCGCTCGAAATGTTTTATAGACTCCTACGTTCTCTGTTTCGGCTGAGTATATCAAACCTTTCTATTTTTCGATTGTTGTTTCAATACTGCCCACCCAGCACACTACTTTTAAAAGTTATTTATCGTCGACATGGTGTGTCAGATCAGGCAAATGAACCTCCTAATATCCGCAGCTACAGGTTTAGTAAAGGTACGTGAAGTAATACGTATTACCACCCACCTCAAACATTGTCGCGCAACAATGATTTTGTTGCAAGTTGAAACAGCATGTTGCAGCAAGTAGAATTGGTGTCCTTTTTTTCAAGAAATGTTTTCAACTTACAACAAAATCATTGTTGCGTGACAATGTTTAAAGTGGTGGTATTAATACGTGCAACAACGCTTTTCAACTTGCAACTGTTGCGTTGAAAGTTGAAGAAAAATGTCGCCCGTATTACCTCACCTTAAAGAAAACATTTATATTCGAAATGGCACGAGTGTGGTGAATCACAGTTGCTATACTGCGGATTTTGTTTACATTTCTTTCTTGATAGTTGTTTATTAAATAGGTAAGTGAAATTTGAAACGCGCGTTCGTAGGTACGACGGTTTGACCTTGGCGAGGTCAGAGCAAGTTATAATCAACAAAATTGTTCGTTTTTAGCCAAGAGAGTAATGTTATGTGTCTTAATTTAAATATAAAGTTAGCTCAAAACACTGTGTTTCTCCTCAGAGCCGTATAATATACGAAATATATCAACTGCATTCCAAACATTATTTTGCATGGGTCACACAAACGAATGGCGCACATGCGCAGTATGGATTGTGATTCACCTTTAACTTTTTCACATTGACCGTATAGATCGTTTTCATCTGACGTCACGGCGGCCAAACAATGAAATGTCGGCCATATGGTTTACCATCTTTATCCTATGGGAATTTAGCTCTATTCTTCTTCAAAATTTTCCTATTGTTTCACCGCCCCAACGGAGCCACCGATCACGTGAGTGAAAAAGATCCATAGGATATTTTGCGCATCGACAAAGAAAGATTGACAGGGACAGGGTTGTCAAACATAACATTATTCAAACAAAAGTGAATTATTTTTGTGCGTTTTTGCTGCGCGACGTTCATTGAATTTGCTTGAATTTTATAATATGACATCTGCTTTCCTGATTGTCACTACCGTTCGCATTTTGTTACAAAAATATTTTTTTTAAGTCTCACTCGAGAGAGATGTCTCGGCAGGCCGCGCAATAATGAGCTAATAGATTTCGAACAGATTTCCAGACAGGCAAATTTTGAGGTTAGGCGAGTCCTAATTCATTGATTAGTGATTTTCACGCCTGTGATATCCAACCGGAAATTCTTTGACCTTTATAATAATTGTTCGTGAAGATACTTTAAATATGAGCAGATAAACCTCTGTTCAGCTATTATTTTGCATTTGTACTGAATGGACCCCTTCGCTACTGATGAGTCTGAAGTCTGTAACATTAACTTGTTTTAGAGCAGGAGTGGAGGCTAGGAGTTTGTGCTACTCTATATTCGTATTACGAGATAAATCTCGTCGAGATTTACGTCAGTTCAGCAGATGTTACTTGTTGACGATAAAAACTGAAGGCCAAGAAAAAAAAGCTACAGGAACAATTGATGCAAGGACGTTGTTTTTACCATGTAATAGTACGAGAATGAAGAATGATCACAAAACCAAAACAACGGATAATATCTTAGAATAATTTGTTATTACGTCAATCATAAATATATAAAAACTGAGTCATATATCGAAAATAGCCAAGGAGCGGACCCATACAGCGGCAATAGTTGCCAAATTACAAATTTTGTCATTTTGATACTCAATTAACTGGAATTCAAAACAAAGCCAAATAATTCAATATTATTGAAATGTTTCATTTTCTACAGTTGATACCATTAAGGTGCCACTTTTAATAGCTAATTGCAGCAAGAAAGAAAATTAAACAAGACTACGAGACTGTCGATTCAGAGTATTTTTCGGGAACAAAGCGTGACAGAAGTTAACGTACCACTTATATACTCTGCAACTTCTCAGAACGTGTCCCCATGAGGAGTTGTCTGAGGACAACAAGGTGAGGTAATTGGAAAAACAAAACTGCAGCACTTGGAGGTGACATATGATATCCTTATCTCGTTGAACACAGTTTGGTCTAAGTCATCAGTTGCTACATGTGCTGAGTTGTCAGTTTGGCTTCAGCGGCATTTTACCCCAGGCAGCTTTATAGTAGCCTGTGAGCCAGCTCATAAGAAAACATAAGGTATAAATGACCTAAATACGCACCAGATCTGAAATCCTCATTTCACATGAGGCGTGAAACTCAGAGTAGCAACGACTACATTTTAGGATTCATATAATTATATTATACTATATAGCATTCGTAACAAAATGGATTTAACATTTAACACCGCAAACTCAGGTAACCCACGTCAGCTCGCACCTCAACGACAACAAAGAATATAGTTATATTCATAGATTAATGTGCACTGTATATAAAAAGAAAAAAAAATCGATTTCATGACTCCCTCGGACTATCATACAGACATACACTGCAACTATATTAATTCTGCTGAACTGAACTCATTCCTTGGCTTAGGAGAAAGCAATGCTGCTGAACAAACTATTAAAACTGTCATGCTCGAATCGACTCAGTGTTTATAAGTGGGGTTGCGCAAATAGTCTAAAAGTTTATTTGAGAAAATATCCGCAGCAAAATATAAAGAAAAAGCCGAATCAGAAAATACCATCACTATTCACGATGATATACTTGTAACTACAAAGTAAATCAAGATTTATGGACACTGTTCTACTGTGAACAAACACAACTTCTTATATTAAAGGTCGGTTTTCGCTGATTGCTAGGGTCAGCAATCGCTAGATATTTATAACGATCATATTGGTGCAAAGGTATGTGTAAATCTGTATGCGCGAAGTCGCCAAAATGATCACCAGAACTTTAAGGAAGATGCGCTTTTGACCAAAAGACTTCGCTTTGTATTTAGGAACAAACTTACAGTATTCTAAACTAATTCACAGCGTTTGTAGATGGTTGAAAATTCAGAAAACGTTTGAAATACCTCTTGCGCAGACACGTACACAACCAAAGCCAAGAACACTGCGATCACGACGAAAGCTACTTTCATCTGAAACAAAAGAGAAAGATTATAAAAATACCTAACGATAATAATACTGTTATAGAAAAGAATTAACATTCACCTTGATAATTAAAAGTACTCCAATCTTATATCGCCTGAGTAAAGAATATATTCAACGACACGGTGTCAAATTGAGTGTCGAACAATTGTGATCTGTGTTTCCTTGCAAATGTCACTTGACTAGAACCCAGGCCTCGCATTCCATGCAGCTAACACTCCATAAGGAGTGGTTACAGGCATTTCCTTTCGATCGTTTATCGGTTTATCTCAGTGGTTTATCTATGGATAACACTCATGGTAAAATGAGCTAAATATCACGAGCATCTGATCATTTCATTTGAAGGATTCATTATAAATTAAAATTCTTGAAAATACCCCCCAAAAAAGTGGATTTTTCATTTTCTAAAATAGAAATATATTACAGTTTTCGTCCTCTTTCCAACACAGAAATTACTGAAAAAAGCGACTGATATTTGTCATCAAAGGCAAAGCATACATTACAATACCAGGACCGAAGGCCGTGACCAAGGACCATGAAACTGATGTATGGCAAAATTGAATGGAACTATCGAGGGGAGAATTTTTTCTATGTCACGTATTTTCGACGAAAAGCGCTCAAAACCCTAGACTGAATAGAATTTTTTGGCGTACCGCCCAAAACCTTTTTATTTTAGCATTATTGTGTAGCTTGTAAAATCAACAAACTTTTTCATTTTGGCATACCACCCAAAATCTCGTTACTTTAGCATTATTATATACAATCAATAAACTTTTTAAGTACATGTGGCCGTACGTTGAGAAAGATCAAAAGATATAAAAATTCTATCATATGAAGGTAGATATATGATCAGTAGAAATCAGTTTTGATCGCATTATTATCATACGCGACATCCTCTTATTTTGAGTTGGCGCCTGGCGGGGAGTCCTGGCCTTGAGCTGTTTTGGTGTCGCTTGTCGGTCGTCATAAGGGAGAGTCTAGTCTGGCTGATGAGATCCGAAGGGTCAAGCTCCATATAGATTAATTACCTGGGTGTGTACTGATCAGTAGGCAACTTTTCCGTCTTGAATCATATCTTATTATATTCGGGTTGTCTACTTGTCTTCCTGTAGAAAACATAAAATATAATTTACATGAATAGCCGACCGGAAGTCGTGTTCCCCCGGAATAAATTTAAATGATCGGTGACAAAATGGCCGACCTTGCGGAGAATAGCACCGAGGATGAATATCCCAGAGCATGTCCCCGGCGAAAGAATGCAAGTTGGTAGTTGGTTTTCCTTTATTCCGGTGTCTTCTATTCAGTTTGAATCTGAATATTGCACAAAAAGCCCTTGCGAATTTGTGATAAACGATAAAAAATATGACCGTTCTGAAGTATGTATTTTCAATTCTCCCAACGCCATTCGATGTCTTATTTGAGAAACATCGTGGCAAGATTACTTGAGTAATAAGCTGAGCTCTTTTAGCTTGAGCAGAAGTCTTCTATCTTTGGTCTGTTTGTATTGGTAAATCGTATTTTCTAAAACATTTTTGCCATTTATCCATTTCAAAGTTTACCAAAGCTATACATAGATTATTACAGTAACGGGAGAGTTTTTAAACCATGTGTCGAAATTGTCCTTTGCCACAATGGAGCGAACCAATCGAAGTGGAAGTGTCCTCCTTGCCAGCATATTTTGTAAAGGAGCAAAGCTGGAACTTTGAACGCTTGAATTTTGGGAACGGCACAATAATAGATACCACAAATGGAAAGCCTGCTCGACCTTCTGTGACTGGAGTTGTTGGAACACGTCTTCGCGACGGTTTTGCTCTCAAACCTCACCCAAGATTTCCGGGAGGAAGATATCTTCTCGTGAGTGAGTGCCTGTATTGTCCAGGTCGCCGGTACGGTTGTACTCCAAGGGAAAACTGTACTGGGAAACGCCGCTTCTGTAGTGCTTTGTGTAAAATATCTATCTTCGCTGATAAGCCAAATGTTGCGTTTGTCTATTATTCTGGTTCGCACGGATCGGGAGATGTGGCTGCAGCTGATAAGCACCGACCCAACAAACAGATGTTGGACGAACTGCGAAGGCTTCGAGTTGAAGAAGGATTGACCCCATTGCAAGGCTACGAATGGTGCAAGACATATTTTGCTGAGCATGGATTAGATGAAAAACAAATGCCAACGAAACAACAGATCAAAAGTTTGATGAAGGTACGTTTAGCTGTGTACTGTAAGCTATTTTCACCGTCAGCCATATTTAATTTTAATATAAAAGTACATGTAAGCTTAAGTTATGATAATTTGTTCCAGCTTTTTTTTATTTTCTGCGAACTGATATTTGCTTGTTTATACGCTTAATTCACAAAAAGCTATTCTTTTTCAACTTTCTTGCCCTGTATTTGAAAAAACACCAGGAAAACTTTAGTCTCCTTCACAGACCTTCGCGAGCCATAAGAACGTCTGCGAAGGACTAGGAAAACATTTGTATTTTGCATTTTTGCAGGTTTAACATTTTATGTGGTTGCAGGAACTAGATCAATTCTTGGGTTTCAATCACATGACTTTTTGCTTGAGATTTCACTTCCAATTTCCAGATGGTAGTCAGAATAAGAATATTAGAATCTAGCACAACACAAGCATAGGGCATTTTCCAACACAAATGTAAACAACTCTAGAGTATGAAGATCATGTAATAGTCGAGGAGGAGAAGCGAGAAAATGTCGACCACGTAGCACCCCCACTACACAATAGTTTTCACTCTGGATTATAATAGGCTGATACCCATCCCATAGAACATTGCTAGGTCAGTTGTACATAGAGGGGGGTGTGGTCCTTATGTATGTATGTATGTATGAGTCAATTCCAACTGCGATTATTCCCCCCTCCCCCCCAGGCAAACCCCCAGGAATTTGACTTTTCCAAAAAATTTTGGTCAAATACCCCCTATGCGGACCGAAAACACAGTCAAATGCCCCACCATCTGGGACTGTCAAGGCTCTATTAAAAGATTTTGTTTGAAATATTTCATTCATAGACAACAAAAAATTCACTACCATGAAGTTTCAAGTCCTTCTTTGCATTCCAGACTTTAAACAACAGCATTTTCTAAAGTTCACGTGGAATATCGACAGAAAACTAGAAAAGATCATGCAGAGATTGAAGAGATGGCTAGAACGTGGAGATTTTTTAACGTGCAACCACTGACCAACTTTTTTCAATAGTCAAATGCCCGACTGGGTGGGATTGCTTTGCATCAAATTCCTGCCTATATGGAGCTCACCTTGGGTCAAATGCCCGGGGTTTGCCCGGGAGGGGGGGGGGGGGGGGGGATGATCGCTGTTGGATTTGACTCACTGACCTAGCAATGTTCTATGGGTATTAACCTATTTTAGTATAAATACACAGGTGATTATAGAAAATCGCACACGCTGATTGGTCGAGTTACTTCGGATTAATTCTCGATAATCACCTACAGCGTTTATCCAAAATGGCTGCCAGCCAAGTTGTCAATGCAACAGATGAGGAAATTAACAATTTTAAAGAAAATGTTGTTCCTAAAAGTACAAAAATGTGTATTTATACTAAAACAATTATTCACCTCAGGCTCAGTGAATATCGATGAATAATAACCTTGACTTCGTCTGGGTTATTATTCACTGATCGCCTTCGGTGAATAATTGTTAAATAATCTGGAGTTAAAAATATTGTGTAGTGGGGGTGCTATGTGGTCGATGTTTTCTCACTTCTCTGCCTCGACTATAAATGTTTTGAAGTGACAATCGACCTTTCCTTTTGCTATTGACCACCATCTGGATAGATATAGTGGAAGCGATGTCACATGAAAGTACAGAATAGAACATTAATTTGCAGCAGGAAAGAGGGGTGAACTCATTAAATATCTGGCTAACAAATCAGCTTGTTTTATCCTACAGACCATCATAATGGCAGTTCCTGCAAGGTTTAAATGTGTACAACTAAATACTGTAATGACAATCTCCATAATTGGCTTTGGTTAAAAGTTAAAAGTTAATTTCCATTCATAAATTTATTTAGAGATTGATTTTGCCAGTTTGACTTTCACTAGGCTGATGCGGTATTGAAAAAATATTGAATATCGATATTGGAAAAAAACGATAATACCAATATATGTGTATTGATGTGTATTAATGTGTATTGAGCCTTAAATTTCCACTAAACGAAAAAGAGTGTTCTTTCTTCAGAGTGTAAATTGGCCTCTATTTCTGATAATATAGTCTGTAAAGTAAATGGTTTGAACCCAGCAAGCTTTTAGCCAGGATTTCAAAACTGGCTGTCCAAAAATAATTATAGGGGGGGGGGGTCAAAATTTTTGAATTTTGGGTCTCTGAAACAGCATTTCCCGCGTTTTGATGGCACTATTGAGAAAAATATATAAAAAAAAAATTTTTTTTATATATTTTATATAAGGCCACACCAATTTAATTTTGTGTTTTACAGGCCCGCCGACGCTAAAAATCCAGAAAACAGAATAAAAATAAAATTGAAAATTTATCCTTTTATTTTTAAAATAAAAGAATAAATAAGTCAAGAATCCGAAATAATAAAAATCAATGGTTTTGTTCTTGCCGAAGCTCACTTTTTATGGCTGAAATGACTTGTCAAAACACGCTGAATTGCTGAGGTTTTGCACTTTTCGTTTTAATAATATTGTTTGGATCGTGTTTTGAGCAATATTCATGAACCGGAACCCGGCAGACTTTAGGCAAAACTTTAGGCTCCAGTCCTCTAATATGGAATTATGGGCATGCGCAAAACATGGCCGATCCGCAAGATGCTCTCATGTGTGCTTTCAAGCTGCAGCTCACTCTTTATGTAAATATCTTGGATGTGCCATGATGGCGGGCCTACCAGATTGTGCGTGGTTCTCTGTTAGTACATTCACAGATCCTGTAAACACTGCAAAATTTGTCTTGCTAACTCTGTGTCTTATTGATCTGAATCAGTTAGGCAATGGCTAACGTATTATATCAATACATTGTACTATGTTGCTTTATAAATCCTTTCTTGTGATATATAGATTTCTTGTGATAAATTTGAACATTCCTGAATCATCAATATAATTTTATTTTTATTTTTTTTCCTTCCTCCGATCCTGAAAAAAGAGGATTTCTGCCCGCAAAACACAAAATAAAATTGGTGTGGCCTAAAAATATAAAAAAATATAAAAATATAAACACAAATTAAATTAAAACATCTTTATATTGTATCATGTGGTTGGACCGAGGAGGCGAGGGCCGAGGAGTCCGGAACAAGTGAGCATGTCAAACTTAAACATGGTTGCTACTTCATGTTAGAGCCACATAATGGTTTACATAATAATACATATTCATATACATGGTTAAATCGATCTCGCAAGGCGCAATCAATCGTCATATCTGCATGGTCTTGGCAAAAATAAGTAACAAAGCCTACAGTAAACAGCAGCCAACAGAAATCTAGAAACATCAGAAAGGGAGAAACCTGTAAGTTGTTGTTTGAGGAGAATATTTTTGCTTAGGCCGTCCATGGCTGTCCATACAAAAAGTGGCCATCCAAGGACAGCTGGACGGCCGCCTGGCTAAAAGCCTGGAACCCAGGAGTATTATAACACGTTTGAGAAAGTTGCTTGTCTAGGTTGGAGTAGTCTTGAGAAAGACTGTTTGTGGTGGTAGTGAGTGAAATTTCGACGGCCTCAGTGGTGGTCATCTTCAGAGTCAAGTGAATGGTTTTGGTCAGGTTCACCTATATTTATGTCTCCGGTTCATTATGTCACGATTGCGGTATGCATGGAATCTGTGGTGGGGATTGTCAGGGGAGGTGGACGTAGTTTGTGGGTGGTGCTGTTGGTATTTGTTTGTCGGTGTTGGATGCAATACCGTAGTACCGTGTACTGATAATACCCAAATTTTTGGTAGTATCGGTATATTGATATTTGAAAATTGAAATATTGAGTAATCGGTATTTGAAAAAACCCTATCCTTCACAGTGATAAACCAGAAAAGTGAAAAAATCTGAAAAACTCATTCAGAATAATTATGTCTTAATATATTCTTAAATTCTCTATTTAATACAAACTAGTGCTCTGTTGTTCATCAGACCATTTGGATACTCAGAAGTTGGATCAAACTAAGCTATTAAGGCATGCCAAAGTTGTTGTTCTTCCATGGAATATTCTTCCTTTGTTTATGTTCATGGGTGCCATCTTTGAGCAGTGCAGTATATGTCATAAGTGTATTCATTGCTGGCACTGATTATGATGGCCTGAAGCAGAAGATCAGTTATATCGGTTTTACCATTTTTTTCATGTCAGTTTTTTTTGGGTTTTTTCCATACCACTTCACCCTAGGCAAGCATCTACCAACAAACCAGAGAATGAAATCACATAATTTTCTTTTTGATGGAAATAGCAAAATTTTGCAGATATTAACCATATACAGTACATCTACATATATGTTGCTGTCACACAAAATCAGTAGAATAGAAATGTCAAACTTCATTGTAAAACCTAAGTAGGATAAAAAAACTGGATATACAGTATATATCAAGCAAAAACGTAGCTTGAATATTTGACAAAAAACACATTTTGAGTCCGAAACCGCGCGGATCTCTTGATTTTTTGTAGGGCAGCTCCAAGTGTTGAGGTATCAAAAAGTCAAAAAAGTCTATGAACTATCTTGAATCAAATAAAGATAGCATTAATCAGGGCTAAGGCCTACTGAAATCTAGTGGCTATAATCTGTCGAGCGAATGGATGCTGACATGATGAATAAAAACCATAAATATTAAATTTTCTGAACAGTCAAAAAATCGAACAAAACACAGAAATACGAACCGAAAATATACGTGGTCTTACAATGATTCAAAAGGTTTGAGGAGACTATTCATAAGAGCAAAGGTACAGCTTGACAGAGTTGCAAGAATTCATAAAATAAAGACGAATAAATACTAAATATAACCTGAATTTTCGTCAGGAGTTTCCATCAATCCAAGCAAAATTTTGCTTTCGTTTGACAATATATTTCCTGCTTCAATCTATTTTTGCCAGCAAACATACCTCAGATAGAAAGGACAATGATTCTAATACATACTGACTTCGTTATATCAATTCAAAAGAAGTTCAACTACAAAAAATAAAAAATTCTCGCTGGGCCATTGTCTGTTTTCTACCGCTCCTTGGATGTTGGTCAGACGTTCATGTGTTGCCCCCAGTATCCAATCATAGGGCCGACCTTATGGAGGTATCGTTCCAGTCTTTATATAGAGTTCACTGATATATATGTATATATATATATATATATATATCCCGTTTCTCGTGTCGTAGATGTGTAAATCCGTTGATCACGTTTTGTCGCTAGCGTGCCCAGTGTTCTGTAGGGGTCACAGTCCAAGTGTGGCAGTCTGAGATTGTCATCATGCTGAGATTGTATATCGATTTATGCATTATATTACATATGTGTTTGTTCTTTTTTTGCATTACAATGGTTGATTTATGGAAACTCTTGGAACAACATTTAAACATGTTTTTTCTATTTTCTGCAAATAACAATTACATTTTCAAATATACAAAATGTCATATAAAACTGCTCGTCGATTTGCATAACAAATATACTACGGTATTTGTTATGCAAATTGACGAGCGGTTGTGGATGCACGAAGACTTTCACCCGTGCTTTCACACATGCTATATTATTGTTCCACAGCGATCGTTTTGTTTGATTAGATACAATCATATAGTTTGGAGAAAGATTAACAGTAACTCTGCCTGGTTGATATAGATTTTAGATTAATTTTGCAAAGTGGAATTACGGAATAATCAATGATGACTGTAATAACTCATTGTTTTGTTTCAGTTTTGCAGTGAGTTGCATTCGTTGAAATGTTTGAAAACGGAAATATCATGTAAAAGACTCGCAATTATTGGCAAAATCAACAATTTTGATTTTGAACCATTTCAAGGCAAAAAGTTTGACTATTCCGAACACTAAACAATCGATTACACAAATCGATATACAAATGTCAGCAATGTACATGTATTTATAATTGTATTTATAATGATTTATTGTATACTGACCTTTGGGTGTGACTTCTAGTATCCTAGTGCAGTGATTGAATTTCTAAATACTGATTAAATATTGAATACTTTTAAATTTTTCTTATGAATTATTAATTCTTGGAGAATAAAATATACAGTACAAAGTACGCCCTATAGCTAATTATAGATTATATCTGTTCTTACGATTGCCAAATTATTGTTTGTTTTCTTTTCAATTGTTTTAGTTTACTTTTTTCTTCTTTTTCTTGTTTGTTTTTAAATAAAGCGAGCATCTAAAGTATCCAGGATGCGTGAAACTGGAGTGATAAAACGTTTAGCAATATCAAGTTCTCCTGCAGTCAGTTCTGCTGGTGCTTCAGCACAGGCAACCAATGAAAGTATCAACGTAGCTTTCATGAAGTATGGTCAATTTCCTTATTCTGAAAATGGCGAGATTAGTTCTGATGCCAGTTCCGCTGCTTACCTTGGTGTGTCACAGGATGGATCAACTATCAGTGTGTCAGCTGCAGGCTTTGCCCCAGGTATAGTGTATTAGATGGTTCATGATGATCTTGAGGTTATTATAACACATTATTATAATTTTATCCGGCATTGTGGTGTATTTTGCGGGCTAAAATGAAGAATTCAGCGGGCTAAAATATATTTTAGTTCATTGATTTGAGCCTATCAGTTTTATATGGATCAACTATCAGTGTGTCAGCTGCAGGCTTTGCAGGATGGATCAACTATCAGTGTGTCAACTGCAGGCTTTGCCCCAGGTTTCGTGTATTAGATGGTTCATGATGATCTTGAGGTTGTTATAACACATTATTATAATAATTTTATCGGGCATTGTGGTGTATTTTGCCGGCTAAAATGAAGAATTTTAGGCCGTTGATTTTAAGTAACAGTTCTAAATCACTATTGAAATGTAGTAAGGTTAGATATACTGCCTGCTAGTAATTCTGCACGCTACTTTTATGTCACTATTTGGACTAAATCACTATTGATTTGTTGTTTACGGAATTGTATACTTTTCTTGTCAATACTTTGGAGCAAAGATTGTTTTGATGACCAATGTTGCGTTTTTCTGCCGAGTTTACATGTAAGTTATGAAGTTATGTAAATATTTATTGCAATGAAATACACGCCGGTGGGATGGCGGCACTGTTCAAGATACTGTTTACTGCACTGTCTATGATTTTCTTCCAAATGTCCACTAAAATTATTATAATAGTAATACAGTTGATGTTCTTGGGCATAATTGGCCCTTCTCAGAGCTAATTTTAACCCTCGCCTGCGGCTCGGGCTAAAATGAGCCTGAGCAAAAACATTTATGCCCAAGAACATCAACTCTATTGTTATATTATATGGATGTGTCACGTAAGAGGTCTTAACGCAACTTTTCTGCAATTTGCTTGGTTCCTGAGCGGTCTTTAGTTTACCAACCGGTAAAGTAAAGACCGGTCATTACAAAATTAAAAAAACAAAATCAGAAAATTAAGCAAGTCAAGCTAAAATGGTGTTCAAATATCGTGAAAATAAATTAAAATATACTGTTAAAAAAATAAAGTACGACAGTGTTTACGGTGACTGAAGGTGTTTTTACAAACCGATGGTGGTTGCTGCATATATTTATCTTGTTGTAACTGATATTCTTGGCAGGTGCAACTCCAACTAGTTTAGGAACTTTGGCAAGAATGTCTGGAACATCTCTGTTAAATTCGCCTATTTCATTGCATCAATCTGGAAACAATTCGGAGATTAAACAAGGAGCTGGATTTCTAGTGAGTCCACGATCACTTATGGTAAGCTATTTTATGTTAACTCATTAACAATTAGTTCATACACACCAGCTTGAGTTGCCTTTCTATATGCACGTACGTGTAATTATTGACCACTTGACAAATACATGCGTTTTATACGTTATTGACAGTATATGATTATATATATATATATATAATTAACAAATAGATTCCATTTTGCCGTTGTCTGTTCAGTTATAGATGCACAGATGACGTCACAACGTGGTAAGAACAAAAAAGTGGCCCACGAGACGCAGTCGAGTGGGTCACTGATGTTCTTACCACGTTGTGACGTCTTCTGTGCATCTATAACTGAACAGACAACAAAAAAATGGAATCTATTTGTTTTATACAATACAAAAACTTAAAAGGTTTTTAAAAAAACCCTGTCGGGTTTTGGGGCATGAAGAAAGAAAAAAGCAAGTCAGCTGACGTGATCTGACGTGACCATGCGTCTGTCCTCTAATAGATCATGGCCAACAACCAATGAAAACACGCATAGCAGCAAGGGTATTGTATAAATATATATATATATACATACAGTATATAAATGCCTCAGGCGCTCCAGAATGATACTTGTACTGTAGAGTGCAACACTAGCGATTGCAATTTTATATTTAAAAGGACATTGATAACAAAGATTCCGACAAACTCAAGGAACACGTACGGATTTTACAAGAAGAGAATTTCAACAGGATTTCACAGATTGCTGATCTACAAGTGGAAGTCAATAACCTTAAGGTTTGTATGCCATATTATTTACAAGTCTATATATATAATCTATAATCTAAGTCTATATCTATATATATATAAATAATATTTCACTAGAAACGTTTTTGTAGTGTAACTGCTGAGCGTAAAATTTCTATGCGTTTTTACCCATTTCGATTTCCGATTTTATCGTGCTACTAATGAGGTGTGCGGTAACTCATTTCGCCATTGGCGGAATAAATACTGTAGTATAACAATGAAAAATGAACCCGATATAGATTCAGAAACTAGAAGGCACCTAGAGATTGCATACCTCCGCCAGCAGTATTCGACATACAGCAAAATTCGTAGAATTATCCAAGTGAATATAATATTGTAATCCAATATCATTGGCCTGGCACGTGATGCTTATGTACACGTATGATTGAACCCTTATTTGTGAGGGTATAATAATCCCATTATTATTGCTTTTGTTGTTTTCTGTTGCAATTAATTTTGTAGCATCAGGTACTGGAACTAAAAGGAGACAATCTAAAAAAAGCCATACATATTGCTCAACTTGAAAGAGAAAGGAGATCTGGACAGGTAATTGATTTGTATTGTAATAACTTAATTATAGAGTGAATGATCAGTGCATGGTTAGGCAATTTCACTATGTTATTTGTCGGTATGATAGATACGTTGTCTCATTTTGTCAGGGACTGTTTTTAAGCTATTAATGGTCATGTGTATCACGTATTGGAAATTACATAAAAAGTGGATGTTCTATGACCAAAAGAATCATTTTAATTCGAGCTTGTCTACAGAAAGATGAAAGAAAAAAGTGACGTGTCTTAAATATATATATACACAATAATTGTGACGACACTATAAACTGAAGATTACAAAAGAAAAAACGAATATGGCAGGTAATTAGTGATATTGTTATTTATGTAAAAGAATAGAGTATTGTCCCGGTAGCGGTCTGGAATTGTTGTCCGCTTCTTTGTTTTTTTCTTTTGTAATATTTTTATAGTGTCGTCATCATATTATTGTGTATATATTTAAGACTGGTACTGTTCTTTCTTTCATCTTTATCACGTTGAAGACTGTAGACGACAGTCGAAAGCTCGAGTATAAATTCTTTTGGTAAGAGAACGTCGACTTTCTATTTAATTATGTATTAGCCTGACCGCTATATCTTCTATTTTTCGTTATAAACAATAAGTTAAACAATTTTTTTGGGAAACAGAGGACGAGGTAAATTTACCTCAAAACGAATTCGTTCCCGACCTTTTTTGTGGACGTTCCACGCCTTGACATAGCTTCTTAAGAATGGAGAATGCGAATTTGAGACCCAAAAATATGTGCGCAAATGTGTGAATAGAAGTGAATGTAATCATATCAATACATATATGCTGGGCTTTGCACGTATAGGTACTAATCAATAGGCGAATTTAAAAAAAAAATGTCGATTGAAATTTTTATTATGAAAAATCATGAAAAATCCAAAAATATAGATGTACAGAATCGATATCGGCGTTTTAAGATCTCACAATTGATTACCCTTTTCACAAAGAAAGACCTTATTAAAAAATGAACATTGGGTCACCAAACGTTTTTCTTTAAATAAAGTATACATTGGATGATAATCAGACTATGTGCACACGGTAACGTTTCCGAGCGTTTTTAAATATTTTATTTTGTCGTTTTCAACTTCATCGTTTTGGCGTTCCCTTCACACGGTTTTGCTGCCACTTTTGTCTCAACAGAAATTGGATCTCGTGACTTATTTTATCGTTTCTTTTCCAGTGATATCAGGTCTTAGCTTGTCACACAACTCCCTAAAATGTTTCCTTCTCATTCTATTAAAATAAAGCGGTTCTGCACTTTCTCATTCGTAATTTTACATTATTGTTTGACATGGTCGACACCCTCCGTCGCTCCGTGAGTCCGTGGGAAGTTAAACACATTTTAAATCGTTCTTCAATATTTAGACACTTTACATTTCATTTTATTTGTTATTAATGTTGTTGTGTTAACAACCAAGGATACCAGTTAAAGATCCAAGCTTTTAGAGGGCAAGAAGATTGTCATTTACATTTTTAGTCACCATCATAATTTTCTTGCGTTTCAAGGTTTTGACGTAGTTTTGACCTGTTCACATGAGCAATTGGAAAAAAAACCCGACACAGTTGAAAATGTTTTCAATAGTGAAAACGATTATCAGATATCGAAACTATTGAAAAACGTTTTCGTCAATTGATGTCATTTTCAGTGATATTGGGCATTTCACTCGATTACATAGCATGTTCTTAGAATATATACATTTTAAGACCAAACCGGGACCAGTTGCGAAAAATGCAACTACACAGGCACGACCTTGCGATTCTAGTGCAATGCTCTGACCACTGAGCCACGGAGGGTGTTGCCGAGAGCTTGATCGCGAGTTCTGTATATATAATAAGGTGGTAATGCCAGGAGAGAATTGGGTATATTATAAGTGATATTGGGCATTTCACTCGATTACATAGCATGTTCTAAGGATTTTGGGTGAAGGAAAATTCGAGTGTAGAATATATACATTTTAAGACCAGTACACCGTGTGCACATAGCCTCATGCAGACACCATTTTAAAAACGTTATTGTTGCCATTGGTCGTTTTAGGTTTTCTATATACAATATAGAAATTATAGGTGTTTTGAACTTAATATATTGTAATTTTGTTTTTATAACGATTTTGTTGCAGTGTTTAACAAATGAAGAATCAACTGAAAATTCTCAGCAAGCCGAACACAGTTCACAAGAAACAATTCCAGAAAGCTTGGTGCAAAACAACGAACAGACGGTTGTTATCGAGAGCACTGAAGCACCACCCATGGTTACAGATGTAATCGAGAATGAACCTGTTCAGAGCAGTGTTTATCGGGAAGAAGTCTGTGAAACTCCAATGGCTGTAAGCATACAGAGTGACTCAAGACTGCCTGAAGCCAATACAGCAAGTGAAAATATTTCAGCCACTTTACAAAACCCTGTTGTTGTGGCTCAAGCTATAATCGTTTCACAGGCTGCTGTTGAAGAACAGTTGTCGTAATAATGTATTCTACTGCATGTATCTGTGTATTGTGCACTTGTTTTAAGCTTTTTAGTGTCTCAGACTTTTATCAATTCCATATTCAGTGTATAGACTGTAGAGCAAAATCGTATAGCAACAAAATATGCTGAAATTTTGTAAAGCGTTCCCATGCAACGTACTTAGCTTTTGACGTGTTTTGCTAAATTTCTATATATTATGAGCATACGAACTGCATCGTGCTCTACGAATTTTGCATCATGCTTAGATTATATGTTGCAATATTTTGTGTCAAACTGTGAAATAAAAAAAGAAGTAAAATTAATATTCATATTAAGCATACCCCCGCTTCAAGTACACGACAACTTAACACATACAGTATAAGAATGCAATACATGCATGTCTTCAATGCAACTCTATTTCAGAATCATCCTCGTACAAAGAAACATATAGAAAATTACATGATTCTCGGTTTCGTACGAGAACTATATAGCAGGGTTTTTGTCGGGTTATGGGGAGACGCAGATAATCCAGCCTTGCGGTTAAGGTCCATTAAGTCATCTTACGGTGTAAGACAAAAATTAATATTTTATATATTATTATATTAATATAGTATATTTTTGAGGGTACACTTGGAAGACGCAAGGAAACCACGTGAGAGGATAGAAAACGTCTGGCTCCCTGATCCAATCAGAACTATGCATACTGGCGCCAGGCCCAGTTTCAATTTTTAACCCAGGGAATTTCATTGAATATTTGTGACATTCGGAACATTCGGATATTTAAAACAAACATACCGTGGGGATGTTGTGGCGCGGCAACAGAATTCCTGGAGAAGTGTTCAAGCATCCAAACCACGAGATCAAGCAAATGTATTCAATTCTTATTTTAATTCAGTGTTTACTCCACCCAACTCTGTTAATTAATTTCATGGAACTATATCTGGATGTGGAATATATTGAACTATCAGAACGTATAATAGTGGTAGTTTATGTACTATTTACAGAATGAGTGGCCGTGCTGTATCGGGGTATACATGCAGACACGAGGCGAATTATGTAAATTACTTCTAAGACGATCTATTTGGTAAGTTCATTGGCGTAGTAATGTTTGAAAAAAACGTTGTCTTAGTCGAGAAAATCAAAACTAAAGTTGATATATATCAAGATGAATCTATATCACATATATAGACCCTCGTTAAACATGGATTTTCTTTGTGTTTTTTTCATGAATTATTGAGTTTTAGAAGTTCATAGATTTGCCTGTTAAGTTATTGCGAGATTGTGCTGATGAAATATCACCGTCGACGTCACTAATTTAACATGTCGCTAGAACAGGATGTGTTCCCTGTGGAAGGAAAGTAATTTAGTTCCCAGCCATAAATCAAAATCTAAGTCAATAGTACCTAATAGACCTTTCCGAATTCCGCATGAAGTGAATGGATCAAGTGATCTTTCTTTTTGAAAAATCTGATTGGTTAATGTCCAATGTTGGCCTGAAGTTTGCCAATCGAATCTCAATTGACGAGAGCCAATCAAATCTCTCAACGCGTTATCCACGCACTTCATGCGGAGAGGTCTATCACATGGGGGGGGGGGGGGGGGGGGGGGGGGGGGGGGACTAAAAATTACCAAATAATATAGGGTTGTACATGTATAGTATACACGTCTTTCTTGTGGAGTTTATCTATGAACAGGTAATTGCAATAGCTATTTACTGTACAAAAACTCTGAATTTCCAATTTAACTTTGGTTCTGCTGTGTGTGCTAAACAGTAGAAGAAACGTAATCCAATACCGTATAGCTCCCAAAGTATAGCGGCCTCCGTTACTTTTGGGATTAGCGCCCATCATGGGTGCTGTACTTTGACTAGCCGTTACTTTCAGAATTACCACACTGTTTCTGTTTAGTTAGGACACAAATTGGAACTGCGTATTTAAAACTTTATATATACACTATAGAAATACATGAACGGAATCAACCCCTCGCCCGCTTTATGTCCATTTTTGTAAACCACCCCCTCTCGTTTACTTACTTACTTACTTACTTACTTACTTACTTACTTACTTACTTACTTACTTACTTACTTACTTACTTACTTACTTACTTACCTACTTACCTACTTACCTACTTACCTACTTACCTACTTACTTACCTACCTACCTACCTACCTACCTACCTACCTACCTACCTACCTACCTACCTACCTACCTACCTACCCACCTACCCACCCACCTACCTACCTACCCACCTACCCACTCACCCAGTTACCAGTACCCTGCTATCCAAACTGCGCAAGTTGTGGATTTGTAAACATATATGGATATATAAAACTTTCAGGTTTTCATGTCGCGTGTAATTTCGCGTGTAAATGCCATGGTATCCACGCATGCCGAGATTAGCACCCTCACCGGGCCCTACGCCCGGGGATTAATTGCATACTGAGGCTCTCAGGGATTGTCGCTAGAGGAATCACGACAGTCCAAAAGTGAACATCTGCTTCATATAAAAGGTTATATCGTAGTCATTACATGGGGGGGGGGGGGGGGGCTCCTTTGGGAACTCTACGGTACTTCATTGTGGCTCGTCATTGTTCCATGCAGCAAAAAATATCTTTTTCGGTTAAAATTTTTCAGAAATTCAAGAAATAACAGACGGGCTTTGTTAACATACTGTTACTGTCATTAAATTATCTATTTTTTGTACATTTTTATATCGCTTTATTGCGATCTTATGTCAATATGTTTTGTGCAATTGGAAAGATACATATAGCTAGAAAAGTCAAGGATTTTTTGTGAATGTAATGTAAACAATTACGTTTTTGACGTACAAAAATATTTTTTTGTTCCTATTTCTTTAAAAAATATTCTATCCTGACACTTGTTTCCTCTTTAAATCATTGTCGTTTGAGAAACAAGTTCTTTGTAATCAGGTTCATTTCCTTCTCTCTGTCCACACGCCTTCATCAAAAGTTCTCCCCCGATTCCTGAAACTGGTTTGCTTTGGTGAAATTTTACTAAGTCGGCAAGTGATGCATGTGCAATTTGATTATGACCAAAAAATTGATAGGAATTGTCACTGGTATCGATGAGAAAATGCTTGCAGCGATCAACAGCCCTGTAAGATATCGTGTAGCCCCAAACTCTCTCACTAACACGAACCAAAAAACTGCCTACAGGTTTTTCTTCAAGTAAACTCTCCGCTTCTTGCCTTGTTATGATACCTAGAAAACATAACCAGAAAAAAATGGGGAAAATATATGTATCATAAAAAACTGCACTTAAGACAGGGACGTAGCCAGGAGGGGGGGGAGTCGTGGCTTTTAATATAAAACAACAGACATGTAACTACAAAACTAACCTGCGTAGCAGGCGTTACTGGATGAGGCCTCTCCCCAGTCCCCTCATCCAGTAACGCCTGCTACGCAGGCTACTACAAAAACTGATGCAATATACCATTGTGTCAGGAAATAAACTGTAAACAGTTTCAATCTACTGAGTGTATGCATTTTGAGTATCTATGTGACGTTTGCGTGTTTTGAGTATTTTATATGACGTATAGGATTCTTGTTGTTCCGGTTGAGGTACGCATGCGTAAATATCCGAGCGGAATCTGGATAGTATGTTCTCCTTGTTTGACTTTTCCACAAACAAGTCAATGTGGTTGCTGGCGAAGCTCGAATTATAGCATCTACACACATACGGCGAATATATCGATCGCGGCAACGTCTTCACTGGAGGCTTGTCGTCCGACATCTTTGTTATTTGGGTTTTATTAATTCTACTTCCGGTCACTTCAGACCAACTCATGCTCACTATTCAGCCAATAACGTAACGATTTGAAACGGATTATCCCATAGTCTCTCGTTTCCCGAGTGGGGAACGATCTGAATATTTGTATATATATATATATATGTGTGTGTGTGGACGGACCACGCGCGGTGAAGATTGTGGGGCACTGGAAACAATATAGTTCATTACTCATTTTAGTTCTTGAGAAAAAAGATTTGAGAAAGGAGTTTTGGATACGTACATCTCTTTCAAAAGAACAGAAACAAATCAACGTTTACGTATTAAGTCTTGACTAAACAAAACCCGTCAAACCAAAACTCGATAGAAGGAAAAAGAAATAGTCAAAATAGAAAACCAACGAAGATAAAGGCCGAAAAGTTTAAGCTACGGACCGGAAAGCTACGGTATTAAAAATATAGAGCAGTTGCTCTCAGTATTAATCACCGAACATTTAGTAGCAAAACTGTTCGAGTTTCCCTGTTTACATCCTATCACTGTTAATTTTGTTTTATATTTTGTGTGTCCTTGTCCTTGAAGTATTTTAAACGTATAATATCCATTGCATGTTTTTTCTTGCCAATGTCCGTTGTATTTTTTACCTGCGGCTGCCGTCTTATCTTCTTTTAGATAGTTTTCTCATTGTAAAACTACTTATGACTTAGCGGTTGTTTATAATTTAGCATAAAATATGGAAAAGGAACATTTTTTCTTTTGTAAAACGTACAAATGCTGTTGAAATATTTATTAACATGTATGCAGTGCTGTGAGTAACTTCGTTACAAGTAACTACTTACAGCAACTGTAACTGAAACTAGTTACTTTTTCTGAAGAAGTAACTGTAACTATAACGATAGTTACTTTTTGAAAAAGTAACTATAACTAGTTACTTGTTTAAAGAACTGTAACTAGTTACAATATTTGGTTTAAAAATGTGACTATAGTTACTGATTTTCAGTTGAGGATGTCATTCTTTCTTGACAAAAAATGGTTTTGATATAATAATAAAGATACATTATACAATTTGACTATTTCTGCTTAGTGACAACTATATTTAGCTGTAAAAACATAATTATGGTACTGGCATCTAAAAATCAGTAATTTCTTTGTTGATTCTAGTAACATGGACAAAGGAATGTAACTTTGTAACTAGTTACAAAATATTTGGAGTTACTTTGTAACTGTAACTAGTTACTTTCTTTTCATTGTAACTTTTATCGGTAACTAGTTACTTTTCTAATGATGTACCTGTAACTGAAACTAGTTACAAAAATTATGTAACTTTTACAGCACTGCATGTATGTGAAAACATTTTCAGCAATTCAGATTTCAAAATGAAAAATTGTTTTTGTTATATTAGTTTAAATACATTTAAATGCATTTAAAATGCCATAAATGAAGCAATGTTCTTTGTAAACACGGGAAGAAAGAGCTGTGAAATATAACCGTAATATTTTGACAAAACTCTGACGCATAGTGTGGTGGTAACATCGTCGGTTTGCGCGCAAAACGAGATCGAGTTCAAACCTGGAACGCGACGTGCAATTTTTTTCATTTCAATATGTTTTACAAAATATCATCCTTCAATTTTTCAGTTTGTTCTTTGTTACATTTTTCTTCAAAAAAATAGAGTTTTTGTTTTTTTATTTCAAATATTCTACCAGAATTAAAACTATATTTTCATCGTTCCGACAGGAGTAGCTATTTCCAGGCCTCCAATAAAAAAAGAGCGCAAGGGGGGTTACTGTAAAAGCGGGCGAGGGGTTATTGCATTTATGTAATTTATAAATTAGGTCATCTGGTTTTAGCCAGAGTAAATTACTATGTAAAGGGTACCAATGGCAGTGAAAGGGTTAACATGTGAGTGATGTGACTTTGCGTAACAAAATAGGCGTGGTGTGGTTAAAGCATTTTTTTTTTTGGTGGGGTTAAACAATTTTTGGGATCCAAGATATTTCCTCTTCCCTCAGTCCCCCACCCCGGCAAAACTTTTCCACTAGCCAATAAATATCTTACGGACAACGAGAGCTTCGAAAATTTCAAACGTATATATGAGGTTATTTCATTTTATTTTTTATATAATATGAAGAATTTGGAAACCTCGTTGATGTTATCTGCCTATCAGGTTTCAGCAGATAATCATCTTTTCTCACCTCTCAGAAAACACTCATCTCGGTTTGCATTATTATTACATTAGCAATTATTGGACGAGGCTGTATGGCTATGACATGAAGAATTCTTAGCCATGCAGCCTCGTTTCTTCATATCACAGCCATGAAGCCTCGTCCAATAATTGCTTATTATAACAGCCAAAAACACGCATGCGCGCATTGTAACTTGAAAGACACAATTGAACTAACATGACAACAATACTGCATGAAGAAAAAACTCACCATGAAACCAGGGTAAAACTTCATCATTTTCAAATCCTGAACCTTTAACTAATTCAACTTCTTGCCACCATTCTATTATCTGCTGTCGATTGTGTGGACGATCTGTTCTCTTTTGAAGAGCAATGTTACCGTTATTTACAGGAGGAGGGGGAGCAGGACCAAGACGAGTATTTCTAAAAAAAAGAATTTTCTTTGGTAAAAAGATGCCCTGCTGCTGCATGGCCTGCATGGCCTACACAACAATTTATTACAGCATTGACGGTTGAACACCGCAGAAATAAGGCGGCTATTTTTTAATCGTTATTTTACCAATGATAAATTAATTAACACTTCTTGACTGGGACCGAGGGAAACAGTATGTTTTATGGACTCGAGACCGCCGATGTTTCTCGAAGCGGAGCTGCATGAGGGACCACAAAACATACTTTGTATATAATAATGATGTTTAAAGTGCTTATTAACCCAAATATGATATTACTGATATGGATTATATGTAACGTGCATATTTGAATGCCAACTTTTATTTATTGTTATATTGAAGTTTGTATTTCCAAAATGGTAATGAAGATGACGTCTATGTAGGCGTAATTTACATATAAAATGTCGTGTTACGGAGAAATATTCCCCAATTCACATGTTAGTGGAATACTTGAATAGTATATTCTATATTCTTTCAATTTTTTCACTCAAATCTTTAAGGGGTTCATTACACGAAAAGGAAGAAAGAAACAGAAATGCCTACATTGACGTCATAAAAACTTCAATATGATACTAAATACAAGTTCAAATCAAAAAATGTTTTGGCGTTACATAGAATCCATATTAGTAATATTTTATTTGGGTTTATAGGCAATTTAACATTAATGAAACAACAATATGGTTGTTTACGGTTGCTAAAACAGGAGAACAAGCTCGATAAACGAGCTATGCAATGGCTAGATTCCTTTTAGTTTTCCGTTGTTAGAGAATCGAGAGCTTGTCATGGCATTTAGGAATATGACATTTAGTTATAGGGACACAACCAATAGTTTTATGGTATGTATAGTACAAAAACTGAACTAGTACGACGAAATGATAGACTTCAAACATACACCAAATCTATTTTAAGGGAATATCTCATGAAATGATAAAACATGATCAACTTGTATCCGACAAGTATAACTCACCTTCTAGGTATTGAGGGAGGTGAACGTTCTGGTTTGGGTGGTTTGATAGATCTAACTGGAATGGTTGCACCAGTTGCACTGATAAGTTCAGGAGATGAGATAATTGGTCTTAGTTTTTTCATACTTTCTGTTTGTTTAAGATCGACACGATGTACTTTCGACTTAGATTGGGAAAATCGACGGTATAGACCACTAGCCACCTCAATAAAACCTTGCTTTTGTAGTTCTTTCACCTCCTCCTCGCGTCGTTTTACTTCTTTTCTGGCCATACTCACTGAGCTTCTACGTTGGAACTCTGCCTCCTTTGCTCTCTTTTCGCGCTCGACCCAGGCCTCGTAATCTCTCTCTTTTATTTCTTCTTCGCGACGCCGCTCCTCCATGTTTTGCTAAAAAACAGAAATTTTATTTACCTAACTGTTACAAGAAAAACAACAAACCTACACTTATAATATTCACTATATAAACGTTCTACAATACGTATATAATCAATATTAAGGCAGGGACAGCTCGCTCAGAAGATTTAATTGCAGCACATATCATAGCAATTCGATTAACGTCAAGCTTGACCCTATTGGTGGGTTGCAATCAATCCCCTGAGATTTAGAGGACAAAGACACAGCAGTAGGTACAATATGATATATACTGTATATTGTTTTGTACTTACTAACCAACATGACCGCCATGACGCTACGTGCAACCCAGCAATTAAGAGTTGGGCAAAGAAGGCGGGAAATTACCCCAGAAGAAACTAGCCTAAAATGTGCGGTATTTTGCATATTCCAACTCAAACCAAGTCCCAACATCGTACCCAGGGCATTTTGCCTTCACGTTGGGAGGTCGGCGAAAATGGCCCTTACATCGACTGGTCACGTGACACCCAGAATTTTGGGGTGTTATGGCAAGAAAATTTATTCGGTCTTTGTGTTTTGGTTTTGTATAATACGTATACATGAATAATAAATGAGAAATATTTAACGCTCTGCCGACTCACTCATATGAATCCTTTATCATAAAAGCAACTGGCTAGCATTATTCATCATGATACTCCCCACGATTATCCAGGATACATGTAAATGTCATGAACAAACATATATCTAATGTTGTTCTTGACTTTAACCAAAGCTATCGTTTCCAGTCTTTGGGTAAACTTTGCAGAGTGGATATACTGCAATTCAAATTTTCATAAATAAATTATACTCTACCTGAATTAATCGAGTTCTTAAACCAGACAATCACTAGATTATAGAATCGACCAGCAATTTTATTCAAACCAGGCAACTTTATTCCCAACACTTTTACAGAAACGTATCAGAAATATCAGAAGCATCCAAAGCTTAGCTCAGCCATGCACCAACAGGATCATCCCCTCACACATGCAGGCTTGGATTGGCCATTTCGCCATAAAACAATGATAGAGTATTGTAAAGCAATGGCTGCATGTCCATTGTTCCAAGACAAAATGGCCAGTCTAAGCCTACACAAATGGGCTTGGGTATACAAGGTTTGATTTACGCCTTTTTCCGTAACATGTTTTCATAAGAACAAACCTTTTTAATTTTTTCATAAATTTCCTTTGTTCTTTGTTCCTGCTTTTCTCTTAGTTCTCGTTCCTTGGCCTTTTTCTCTTCATCCTCTTTTTCTTTAAGTCTTTTTAACTCTAATAGTCTATTTTCCTCCTCTTCTTTCTGTTTCGCCAGCTCTTGTATACGTTTTTCCTCGGCCTCTTCCCGCGCAAGCTCTTGTCGTTCTCGCTCCTGTTCATCGCGCTCTTTCTTCTTTCGAAGTTCTTCATTTCTTCTCTTGTCGGCCTCCTCTTTTTGCTTTCTTTCACTCTCTCTTTTTTGTACTTCTTTCCTTTCTTCCTCTTCTTTGCGTTTTCTTTCTCTTATTTCCGCTAGTTTTCTCCTGTCCGCCTCTTCTTTTTCTTTTCTATCTTTCTCTCTATTCTTTATTTCTCTTTGTTCATTTTCATCCAGCTTTATAACAAACTTGTTACGTCCCTTAAAAAATAAACAACAACTTTTTAGACTAGTTAGTTTTTGCGTCTACGTTGCGTAAGCGCTATATCATCGGCTGAGTCTGGCGGAGTTTCTTTGGTCACTTTCGTGACGTAATAGGTTGCCTTAGTATCGGATTCGTCGGTCGCGAAATGTTCGCAGCGAATGAAGCGAAGGTGGGTGGATGTAGTAACGAAGTAAGTAACAGGTTAATGTGATCTAGTGGGGACAGGCTTTTGCTTCATCATCTATTCTTGTCTACGATTTACGAACGATGATAAACGCCGAGTTGTTTCTTTGATTTTGGGGGGATTTTATCAAAGTAAGGAACTATAGTTAATTACTTATAACTTATGAGTGTCACATTAACGTTAATCTACGTGAAACTTGAAACTTGTGGAAACACCATGTGAATTACTGCATTAAAACACAATGTGAATTACTGCATTAAAAATAAACCGTTGAGCTTTTCAGGTTCATATGATCAGAGTCGTTTGGAAGGAAATATATATTTGCGGTAGTTTCGGTCTCAACTCAGTCATTTTGTCCTCAACTCAGAAGCCCTTCACTCCCATCTCCCACAGTCCCACTCAAAGTGGTCTCTTCTGCACCTCTATATAAAATGTAAAATATTTTGGATAGTTCTGTCCAGTCTTTTGCAAGTTGTACTGTGCTGTGTTGTGCAGTTAAGTTATAAAGGACTTGGGTGCTAAATGACCTGTTGAGCACCAGAGTCTACAATTGTTTTAAAAACTATAAATTACAGTAGGACATGTCACAAGTTTTTCACGAGGTTTTTTATTTTCTGTGCCACTGTTATTAGTGTTATATATATAATTATATATATAAGTATTTATATTGAATGAAATTTGTTTTTGCTTCATGTCAACAGTCTGACTATACTGCACTGTTTAATCTTCACTTTTTCGATGACAGGAACTGGAACAAGGACTGCATTTAATAACAGATTAACATTTATTATCTCATGGAACAATTAACAATGCTTATTTTAACGCAGTGCGGTGCGGTACAATGCCACAAACAAAGTAACAAACACCACACCACCCACAAGGGTGGTAATTTTGGTAATTAACGTTCGCTCGCTCGCTTGTGTTCTTTTATTCGGGTATTCGGGTTCTTAACGCACGCGACGTTTGTCCGGTGTACACCTTTTATTTAAGCACGGGTGACGTGTGCTGTTAGGGCGCTGCCTCTCACCGCTGTAGTTAAGCCCAGTTGGACGGGGTTAGTACTTGGATGGGTGATCATCTGTGAATAGCCCCGTTCTCGAACTTGAATTTCATGTGAGTAGAGTTTAGTTGGTCTCTCCTGTGTGTTTTCCGCAGGGTTATGCGGTTTTCCTCCCTCCGTAAAATCAACACTTAGGTCTTAGCTTATGTCGTGCACTTTTAACATGGGCCTCTGGCTCGGATGATTGGGCGACCACATCCTGTGCTTACGACGTTAAATAAATCATTACTCAAAATCATTTATATATATATATATATATATATATATATATATACGGTTGTCCTATGTACACGTCCTATATATATATATTTCTAAAATTCATTAATAATTCATGAGGAAAACAGAAAGAAAAATCATGAGCGTATCGGATCTATATATGTGATATAGACTCGCTCTAAGTTTCTCGCTGGTTTTTAACGGCTGAGATAAGCTTAATTTTCAAAATTACTACGCCAATGAACGTATGAAGTGATTCTTTTTAGAAGCCATTTAAAAACCTTGCAGTACGGGCTTTATCGGCTCTAAAACACTCGGCTATCGCCTCGTGTTTTATATCCGATAAAGCCCTCCTGCGCGGTTTATAAATATTACATATATATATATATATATATACCAAGAATTGACTGTAACAGAGTGGTTACAAGGACAATTATGAAAAACAAGAACAATTCACTATTGAACAAACGATCCGAACTATTCACCAAGTGCAGACATGAAACACGATACCTAATATCACACTGTAAATAGAGAGTAGCTTCACCAGATCTGTCAGTTGCCTGACGATCGCTTTACTGCGTGAAACTCCGAGTAGCACAGCAAGTCTACCGAATAAATAAATATATATATATATAGGACGTGTACATATAGGACAAACGTCGCGTGCGTTAAGAACCCAAATAAAAAAGAACACAGGCGAGCGTTAATTACCGATGATAAAAATTCCCTGATCGCTGCACATCATCGCGTCACAAAACATGAATTTGATTTGGGAAACACACACCTGCACCTGCTTATTCGTTGTGTCCAAAACCTTTTTCTTTTCTTTCAATAATCTTTCCTTTTCTGCACGATCTTTCTCGATTTTTTCTTGTTCCACTTTGAGTTGCTTAGCTCTTAATTCAATGGCAGCTAGTTCTTTGTTTCTTAACTCCACAGCTTCTTTCTCGGCAATTTCCTTTGCTTTACGTTCAGCTTCTTTATCTTCTAATTCTTGTAAGCCTACATGGTAATTAGTAATTCACTTAAGCTAAGATATTAATCAATGTAGTTGACTGATATATTTCTCTGAAAAGCCCCTTTGGGGATCGGGAAATAGAGTTTGTATATATGACTAACAAAATTCTAGAATTAAATTGAGGCTCAGTCAGTGCTGAGTACTACGCAGTGACCGTTTTACCATCTTGGGAGATGTTCCATCAACCTCTTGCTTTATACAGTAATAAAAGTTGTTTATTTAAAGAAATCTTACTACACCAGTCAATCAATCAACCAACCAACCAATCAATCACATCTGGCCTACACTAAATGACTATACTATATTGCACTAAAACTGAGGCCAGGCGTTCACTTGGGCTACGTATACGTACTGGTTCGTACTGGCAAGTCATGTTCACCTGTGTGAAGTACAGTACGCACCACATTCACCCTTCGAGTAAAGCTCGCGCACTTGCCGCAAGTGCGCGGAGCCTGAATCGGAGGTGAATGTGGTGCGTACTGTACTTCACACAGGTGGACATATTTACGATCAGGAGAGTTGTCAGCAACATCACTGTTAATTAAACTACAATGGCAGTCAGTCACTTTCGAAATCTACCAACAACTTGCAAGAACACCTTGATCAAAAGGCAAAGCTGTTGAACTTCAAAAGCGAAAGGAGCAAACAGCTTACAAAATGTCACGGCCTCACTCCGTCACAAGGCTAACAACTCTCCGGAAGCATGAATAATAGCGAAAGTAAAAAGTGCAAAAAATGCAAAATCGTGACACCTAGGGCGCTTTCCAATTGACAAGGTTAATAGACCGGTCAGTCCGGCCAGAATGGACTTGCTTTTGATTAGGACCAAATTTTCCAGTCAGACCATCCCAGGCCTCAAACGAACCATGTTCCATTTAACCGGACTTGCCGGTCTAACCGTGTAAATGGAAAGCCCCCTAGACTCGGCCTACCCGAGTAATTAACCCATACTTAGTTAGATACCTCGGTCGAGGCTACTAAACTTCACCTATGTAGTCCATGAAGCTGGGTAGGAATTTTTATTAAAACTACACGCTCTATTAATATGTTGTCAGTAAAAATATTAATGTATATTTAGTATACGACTTATATAGCAGTGTTTCAAAACCAGCGTTTCATCAACTCACTTTTTTCTTTTTCATCTTCAGAAGCATCTTCGTCACTTTCTCCTAGTACCCAGACCCAAGGATTGCCATCTCGAGCCAGCAAGTAATGAACGTTCGTTCCTTTTTCTTAAAAAGACACCCAAAAAACTACGAGTAACACTATTAACACAGAACATCGGGTATAAACAAGTATATTTGTAACTGTAGTAAAAGATTGAATAGTGTTGCTTAACTTTTAAGCCCTAATCAAACGAGAACGCAATTAAGTCACCGCAAGTTAGCTTACGATGATGACTTGCGATGCCACCAGTCAAACGTCGGCACAAGTCGTCGCAAGTTCTGCACTTCCGCTAGTTCCCACGCCTTTTCGCTAGTTCTCACTGTGGTAGTTTCTATTGCGACGGAGCACGAAAGACTTGCATCGACTTGTGTTTTGTGTTCAAACGTTTCGCAAGCTCTCGCAAGTTGAAGAAAACTTGCGATGAAATTTGAACAAGACTAAATTAGTCGCAAGCTAACGCAAGTCACCGCAAGCTGGCGGTCAAACGAGACACAAGCAAGCACAAGCTAAAACTTGCGATGACTTCCGTTCTCGTTTGATTAGGGCTTAACTCTCCGTTACCAAGCGGTCTAAATATTTTGGATAACTTTTTTTCGGATAATGAAACAGAGCATCCTCGTTTCCAGGGCCTTGTATACAAGTTTTCACCTACACTCTACCTGACATTACCTAAACTTAGGCCAACCACGTACCCAGGGTCTTCTCTACTTTCAAAATGGCGAGAGGAGAATTGAAGACCCTGGCAAAGGCTGGTCACGTGATTCCCAAATACTCCACGATTCTTGGAGTATTTGGTCACGTGGATAATTTGAGCTTCGCCCGTCCTGGGGGGAGCGGCAGGCTCGATTTCCACTTTCCAGGGGAGCGGTTGATTCGGTTCTTATAAACGTCAAGGTTGTTGCAAGTCCGGTAACGTTAAATTCGAGCGGTAAATTAGATATATTTCAAAATTTACGACATTTGCTGGATAATTCATATTTGTTGCCGTCAATCGCCAGAAATGAAGCCAAGGCGACGAACGATCATAAACTGATAAACAGAAACCCGCTCTGCGGTTACAGGTACTGATACACTAAAAATATTCGAATGCTGTTGATTGTTTGAAGTATATTTACCGTCCAGTATAGCACATTTATGTTTCTTGTCCACACGTTTTGGATTTGTGGAAATTTAATTGTTGTATCTGTCGATTTAATACTAAAACGGCATATTCGAATCTGCTGTCCTCGACTCCTCGTTGACTTTGAGGTTGTACTTTAATACAAATATTCGATCAACAACAATTCTTCGATCGACGAAAATATATACATCAGCACTGAAGACTTTGACTTTGTATATTTCTAAACTTTTTAAATTAGATTCGGAAAGTCCAGAAACCGAAATATTAATAAACACTTCTTGCTTGCATGATAAAGCAAATATGTTGTAGTGTAGACGCTTCTTACTAAACACGGTCATTAACTGACTTGATAAACTTGTTAAGAGAATGTCTTGTTATTTGTACGATTTGGTTATTCTTGAGTGCCTAAATAGTTCGCTGAATAGTTTTACATACGCAAGCCATCTATACGCTGTTTATCAGTGACTGTACCGCGCCCCCCGGTACAGTGCGAGTCACTCATCAAAATATTCCAAAATTATTGGTGTCACGTGACCAGCCTTTGCCAGGGTCTTCTCTCCACCCTGCCATTTTGAGAAGGCCCTGGATGCGAGGTTGACCTCAGGCCTGAGGAAACTATTGATAAACCCATAGCCATCGGATTCGTGTAGAGTAAAGCTCTGTTTCGCTGATTAAGGATTTTGCTTAGTTACTTCCTTACATAAATCCCATCAACGTCATTGACTGAGCAAAGTTTGTTTTGTCGTAGCTGCAGACCGCAGTGTTCTTTCAAATAGCAGACAGTAATACAGTATTTTTCGTTTCTTCATGGTCGAGATGTGAGTTCTAATAAAAGTGGAAAAAGCCCAAATGCATGGCTTCACATTTCTTGCCGTTATTTATAGGACTTTCGTTCAAAACCTCGCAGTAATTATTGAAAAAAAATTATCTCCGACAAATGCACGCTTCGACAAATAAATAAATACGCAACTCGCTCGAAAGGTCAAAATTTTATTTAAAATCTCGGCATGGTCACTACAAGGCCAAGTTGCACAAACGCTAACGTCCAACCTAACGTCCGACGTTAAATCTATTCAAATTCATTGTCTTAACGTCATAAACGTCATTAGGCAAATGTTAACGTTTATGCAACTGGACCAAGGTAAACTTTTTCGTGTGTATGTATGTATGTATGTATGTATGTAGATCTTTATTTAAAAGAAACACGCTAGCCCCAACAACATTAGCTGATTTCCATGGAGGGCGTGTTTGTACAATATAAAAAATATAAATAGCATAATTACAAATTAATTATTAAAATAGAGAAATACAAATGTTCACTAAAATCACATTACAAAAACTAAGCTAAAAACTAAAAGTTATCAAAAAGGAAGAAGATGAAGAAGATGTGACCCAACTAAGGCCTAATATAGCTTTTGAACCTGTATAGCGACTCGGCTGTTTTCGCCTCACAGGAAACCTGATTCCAAAGCACAGCCCCGCTATATTTAAATGTCTTTTTTAAAAATTATCTTTTTGGCTTCGACAATTGTTAGGTCTGTCGCATTATTGCGAAGATTGTAATTATATTGACTAACACTTCTCCTCTCAAAAGAAGTTTTAAGGCCCGGTGCGGTGTGGTCATTCGGTATATTGTACATTAAAACCGATTTAGCATAGGACGGCCTTGTATCAAGCGTGTCCCACGAGATGGTGTCAAGTACATCAGCCGACCTTATATCGTAACTGGCACCTGTTAGAACTCTAGCAGCTCGAGATTGAAACCTTTGTAGCTTATCTTACATTTTATGGTTCAGAATATTTGAATAAGGAAACCTAGTTCTCTTATTTGTTTTCAAATCAACTCAGAAATTTTCCCGCCAAAACTTACATTGACCGGTCGGTCAATATCGTAGAATCCGGGATCTCGGGAACCAATCAGCATGCATGCACCGTTTTGCGTACGGACTGGAAAACGAACCCAGCCATATAATTAATAATGTATTTTATTAAATAAGTACTGAGATTTTGGTGCAATTAATGAGACAAATAAACTTACTCGTACGTTTCAAATATCCGAGCCAACAATGGCCGCACGATATTTCTTCACTAGTTGAATGTTTTCTGATGGGTTATGCAATCTTCGTTTTCACTCACGTGATCAGTGGCCCCGTTGGGGTGGTGAAACAATACGAAATGTTTGAATAAGAATAGAGTTAAATTCCCATAGGATAAAGATTGTGCACCAATATGGTCGCCATTTCATTGTTTCTGGGCACCAACATGGCCGCCGTGACGTCAGATGAAAACCAAGAATACCGTTCTCACTGGCTAGCGGTTTTAAGTCATTTATTGGCCAGAAATTTTCCGTCCCAATGTTGGCTCGCCAACGTTTTTATTCGGCAATGGCTGGACGGCGGGAAATTATCTATCTCTTGTCAACATTTCGTTAAAGTTCTGTATATTAAAGCTCTCGAACTTTATTAATCATGCAGTATATGGCGTGTCCATCTAGTGTTTTTGAAGAGGACAAGAAAACCCACCCTCTTTTTCTAGTGTGCTAGCCCAACACTCCGAGGCCCGGACCTCTCCCCGTGCTGAATAAAATCGTCTGGCGTTAGCCAGAATAAAATTCTAAAGACTTGTCTTCATCCTTATTTCAGTGGTATTCTGGAATATGGTAATGATGGTGGTGGTGATGATGATGACGATGATAGTACAGCATGAGTGAGGGGAAAAAACAACCAAAAATTAATTAAAAAAATAACAACATACTATTTTCAGGCTTATTCTTTGTTGAGATTATCACATCTTCATTTTGATCCAGTTTTGCTTCTCGTTCCTCCCACCTTCGCACTTGTTCCTCTCTCATCTTTATAAACAACACCTGCTTCTGTTCTTCAGAAAGTTCAGAAAGCAACTCCGGATCTATGTACATATCTTTCAAGATTTGACGAAGCATTTTGGCAAATGGTTTTGGCAGCAAGGAATCTGAAATTAATTATTTATGACAAATGTCTTAAAGGAGACAAAATACATAAAAGAAAAGAAAACAGTTTTATTTTGTACACGTTTAAGCCTGGCATTAGATAATTACTGCAAAATGAATTCATGCAAGATTTTGGTGAAAAGTAAACAATTGGCTCAAAATTGTTGGACGTATACAGCATAGTTTTATGACATATACACAGGCCTTTCCATTCAGAAATTGCATTTTCTAGTAACAAATCAGGTACGCATGTATGTTCGAATGATAAACTATCAAATTGGGAGTATATGTTTTGCATATTATAATCAACTTGATCAAATAAAATAATTATATTCTTTGAAACATTCTGGCAATATTACATAAACTCACTACTCTTTAGCCTCCGGCAAGCTCTCCGTTCTCTCCGAGAACCTGCATGCACAAAGGCTCACAATGTTTCGCTTTCCGTTCACCAACCGGCCCAGCTTGTTTTACGGGATTGGTCAATTTAACATGTAAAGTAAACAAACCCCAGGTTCAGTTTTCATTGTTTTGAATTGTAAACAATGTTAATAAGTTGCTGCGTCACTCTGAGACTGCGTTCACACGAGTCCGGTACTCACGTTCACACGAATCCGTCATAATTTAACGACGCTTTTGAAATTGTTCACACGACTCCAGAACCTTCTGGTGTACATCCAGTATTTCAATGCTGTGCACTGTTTAAATAGCCATATCTCGTCAAAAGTAAATGGAAATGAGGAGCAATTCAAAGAATATTACAGTAAACACCCGCGTGTAAGAACCTAGTGATTTAAGAACCTGTAGGCAGAAAGTTTGGATTTTAATACCCCAAAATATAAGAACCTGTTTAGCCAACAAAAGCCACAAGGTTCTTATATGAAGAGTCACTCTGAATAATGAAACAGTGCTGTAGCCAAAATGTGGGACTATAAAATATAAATTTGCTATATATTTGGCCCTTCCATAAAAATATCATTACAGAAATTACATACATACAGTATAATCTCTCTATAACAAAGTGGTTTATATATCTGGTCATATAACAATAGCATTTCCCTTAAAGAAATTTTAAGAACCTATTAAGAACCTATTTTGCCTAAATTGTCAGTAATTACCCCAAAATATAAGAACCTGTCTTGCCAGACTTGAAAAAATCTAGGTTCTTACACGTGGGTGTTTACTGTATCCCACCAAAGTGTATATAGTGCATTCTAGGTTTACAATTTTAGTCTTTCTGTTAGGAACGCTCCTTATTGACTATTAATCTTCTCCTATTTGGTTAGTCATTGTAATGTTGTAATGTTAGAATTGTTCAAACAGCAGCACAAGTTCTTAGCAGAAGCTTTCCGAAGTCGAGAGGACAAATAAAGTTTTCCATTGCTGAAAAATACACCAGCCGTTTGCTTGTGAGCTGAAAATTTAGAAACTGGGTACTAAAGCTGAGCGAAAAAGTGCCGGATCTTATATATGTTCACACGACACCACCAAGGGTTCCGTTTTCATCTCGCTCCGTCTAGGAATCGTTTTCAAAACGCTCCGGGTTGACACAATTTCGATCCGGTGGCGTGTGAACGCAACGGCGTTTTGTGACTTTTTAGCGCCGTTTTCAACTCCCACTCCGGACTCGTGTGAACGGTTTGAACCATGCAAATTAAGATTTTTTTGACAGATATTTTATCTCTGGAATTTAATCACTCCAGATTCGGTTCGATTAACTGGTATTCGTACTCATTATAAGGTCATACGCAGTTTTTTGAGCGATTAATCCAACTATACTCCATTAGTAAATATTGTTATCTCAAAGCCGTATAAAATTTAATCCTACATGCTTGTTAGGTGGCTTGATAGGGAAAAAACTTGGAAAATAAAATCTTTAATCATCTCTAAATGTTTTGCAGTGTAGTTTTGTGGTTTACATATATATATATATATATGGCATATATGGCAGTGACTTGAAATGTTGTTTCAAATAAAGATTTTGAAAGGTTCTTCTTGTTTGCCTCAGTTGAAAGCTTCAGGACTAAGGAGAGCAACATTAAAACCAATTTTTAAAGTCGAAAATTTTGTTTTGTCTTTCTTATAGAATGCATAAGGATAAAATATGGCAAAAAATTGCTTGTGACTGTGATTTGTTCAAAATAATCAAATGTAAGAAAGAATAACTCTAGTATTTAATTATGACTTCTAACAGTTTTATATTTTTTGCTAGTGTGAATTTTAATTAAATTTAATAGCATAATAGTCAACATATTTAATTTTTTTTGTTATCACCTAGTTACCATTATTCTACAAAACTTAATACACTGATGGAAGTGGCCATTATCAGCTGAGCATGCATACATTTTAGAGGATACTTTTTTTGTGTGTAATCATTGCCAAGGAACAAATCTTAATTTATTGGAGTTAAGATTTTCTCATTAGGTCTCACTGATACTATTAAATTTTAAAACGATGTTTTGTCTCCATAATTAATTCCTTGAAAAGCTCCTTCAAGATATCGATTCAAAAAATATTTCTTCAAGACTATAATACAGTTCTTTAAAGATTCCTTAAATTTCTCTTCTTGAGATCCTTGAGGATCTTTCCAGGGATTGCTAATCCTCACGGAACCTCGAAAGGATCCTGGCAATCTTCAATTATCTTTCCAAGAATCCTTGAGCATATAAAGGATCTTTGCAAGGATCAACAAGGAACCTTGCAAAGATTGTTAAGGATCCTCAAGGCCATTACTAAGGATCCTCGAGGATCTTTACAAGGATCCTCAAAGATCCTTAAAGATTCTTGCAAGGATCCTTAAAGATTCTTGCAAGATCATTAAGGATCCTTACAGATCCTTGAGGATCCAAACACGCTTTGCAACGATGAACAAGGAGGATCTTTACAAGGATCCTCAAAGATCCTTCAGGATCCTTAAAGATCCTTGCAAGGATCTTTAAGGATCCTTGCAAGATCCGGTTATGACTTTGTGTTTCGCGCACGAATATGCATTAGGGTTAGGATTGAGGTTAGGATTAGGGTAAGGATTGGGACAGGGTGTCGAGAAAACTGTGATTTGAACAGTATACTTTGGAGTGCCTTTGGCATTCGATGCCTGAGTTGCTAGGATACCGAAGAAGATTCATGGGGGGTTTTCTTCACGTTGCTTTTTTGTTCGACATGTTGTAGTTGTGAATAAAGAGAGTTTAAAATGTTTATTGTGTAGTCTAATTTCCTACACAAAGTGGCGACCCCGGCAGGATAATTTCCTTGACAAACACGGGAACTAGCGAACGGAATTATGCCTCTGACACGGGGTCAGAGCGAAACTACGACTAGTGATTTACAAACAGCGAAGGGTGATATGGCACAAACAAACCAAGAGGAAATTCAACCTGGATCTTTACACGAACGAATGGAAACGACAAAAGTTAAACTGGAAACACAATTAAAAGTTATTCGGCATCTAAACAATCAAACTCAAGACCTTCTGGAGACAGGCAACGAGCGGAAACTACAACGACACAAGGTAAATCTCGAAGACAAAATCAACACATTACATGGATTGTTGACAAAGATGATAGAGCTCAAGTTTGAAGACGGTGTAGACGAAGAAGCCATAAACGAATGGTTGGAAGAACCCAAGAGCGAAATAGAAAACTACGAGGACTCCTTGGAATCAGTGGAAGTTGCTCTGCGGAATATGGAAGAGCAAAAAGAAGCAAAAAAGCGAGATGCAATCGAAGCTCGTGAGGAAGAAAAACGAATTAAGACTCTGCGTGAAGAAGAAGAGAGACAAGAGAGACAACGAAGGTATGATTTCGAAGTAGAGGAAAACCGACTTAAAAGGTGGAAGCAAGAACAACAAACGGTGAAGCTCCCAAAACTGGAAATAAGTAAATTCAAGGGAAATCATTTGGATTGGAACAGGTTCTGGGAACAATTCGAGTCTGAAATTGACAAGTCAAACAAAGCAGCGATCACCAAATTTTCCTATTTGAGAGAACTGTTGACCGAACGACCACGCGATGAAATCTCAGGACTTCCATTCACAGAGGATGGATACGAAAGGGCCAAAGAAATTCTCAAGACCAAATACGGGGTAACATCGGAGATCACCCAAGAACACGGTAGGAAAATTCTGAATTTACCAGTCATAACTTCAGTAAACTTGAAGCAAATTCATGAGTTTTATCGGTTACTGAATGTACATGTAAGTGTGAATTCGTTGCAAACCCTTGGGAAGCTAGACACTGCTGAAATTCTTGTGAGAGAAACACTCGACAAACTTAGACCAATAAAGGCAGATTTGACACGAACTGATCCAAAGTGGCAGAACTGGGGATTCCAGGATCTTCTGACAGCAATACGAGATTATACATTGAGAAACCAAGAAAACGAAGAACCAACAACAGGGAATGACCCCAGCGGAAAGCCCAGAAAGGAGAAAAACTTCAAGGTAACTGAAACTGATATGAAGAAGTCAAAGTGCAGTGATTGTGACAAGATTAAAGATGTGAGTGAAAGGAAAGAATTATTGAGGAAGAACAAACTGTGTTATAACTGTAGTGGGACTGGCCATGGGGCTGCAAGTTGCAGAAGCAGACATTGCAGGAAATGCAATGGAAAGCATCATACATCTATATGCACAGCTGTTGAAGCAGGACAAACATCTCAATATAAGATGGCTGGTTCAGTCGAGGAAACCATTCATCCAACCATAGTGGTAGTAGCCAAAGGAGAGAAGTTTAGAGAATTGCTTGATACCGGTGCTGGAAGTTCATTTGCATCATCTACACTCATACAACATCTGGGTATCAGGCCAACTCGATGGGAGAGTAAAACCATTGAAACAATGACTGCAACTGTATATCGAAAGATGCCTGTGTGTACGACATTAAGGTGGAGTCAACAGATGGAAAACAAAGCTTAAACCTGAAAGTAAACAAGCTCGACCGTCCAGTTTTTACCACATTCAACAACGTGAAAATTGGAGATCTCAAGAAAAAGTATTCACACTTGAAGGAAATACAGTTCGACAATGATGATGACAAAGCAAAACATCCAATACATCTAATTCTTGGAGCAGGAGACATTGCTAGAATCAAGACAACTGAGTGCAAAATAGGGGAAAAGAATCAGCCCATTGCAGAGAGGACAACACTTGGATGGACACTCATGGGACCAGGTGAAGCTGACACAAGTGCTTTACACTTCTCACGAACATCTCATGAAGATTATCGTCAGCTTTACAGCCTGAATGTGCTTGGTCTACAAGATGAACCCGAAGGTGATCAAGAACTGATACACACAGAATTTAAAGAGCAACTTAGAAGATTACCTGATGGCAGGTATTGCACAGGTCTTCCATGGAAAGCTGGCCATCCACCACTATTAACCAACGAAGCAGGCAGCAGAGCAAGGTTGCAGGAACTGATGAAAAAGCTTGAGAGAAAGCCAAAGGTAATGGAACAATATCATAACATTGTGCAAGATCAGATCAAACAAGGATTTGTGGAGTATGCCGCTGAAGAACAAACGGGGGAACGTGTATTTTACTTGCCTTCATAAACCAGTCATCAGGGAATCTGCTGAGACAACCAAAGTCCGGATGGTTTTTGATGCTTTGGCGAGAGGAAGTCGGGATGCACCATCATTGAACGAATGCCTACACAAGGGACCACCATTGCAACCAATACTCCACAACGTACTGGTAAGAAACCAATTCAAGCCAATAGGATTGACTGGAGATATCAAGCAAGCATTTCACCAGATATGGGTGGACCCAAAAGACCGTGATGCACTGCGTTTCTTCTGGGTTAAAGATCTACAAGACAAGGAAGTTGTTACACTGAGACAGACAAGAGTACCATTTGGAAGTGCACCAAGCCCATCCTTACTTGGAGGAACACTGAAGGAACATTTAGGCAATTACAGTAACCAGTATCCAGACACTGTTGAGGAATTAAAGAAGAGCATTGAACTGTATGAACAAGGAGGATTCCTTCTACACAAATGGCACTCAAGCAAGTCTGAATTAGAGGAGCAGCAGTCTTGTGAAGGAGATCAGACGTATGCAAAAGAAGAGCTTGGTACTACTCCAACAGAAACAAAGATACTAGGAATGAAGTGGAACAAATCAAGTGACACTTTAGCAGTGAATTTCAGAGACTGCAAGAGCACCGAAGAGTTTACCAAGAGAGGAATGCTGAGAGCCATGGCAAAAGTGTACGACCCAATTGGAGTGACTTCACCAGTCATGCTCAACGCCAAGGAATTGTACCGACAAACCTGTGAAGAGAGCCACACGTGGGATGGACCACTTCGAAAAGGAGTAGAAAGCTCGTGGAAGAAATGGCTTACAAATCTTCCAGAAGAAGTAACGGTCCCTAGATGTATCACCCCTCACCACGAAGAGATTACAGGCGTGGTCTTGCATGGTTTTGGAGATGCCAGTGTGAAAGGATGCAGTGGTGCTATCTACACTGTGATTCATCAGAAGGAAAAGAAAACACAAGGGTTGGTAGCTTCCAAGACAAGAATAGCGAAGAAAAATGTCAGCATTCCCAGGTTAGAACTGATTGCAGGACATATGGTGGCTAACCTTCTCAACAACGTCTGCAAAGCATTAGAAGGCTACAACCAAGGCTCGAAATAAGTGCCGGTCACCGGTCATTGACCGGTAAAATTACCATGTTTGACCGGCAAATTTCGTCTCTTACCGGTCAACCATGACCGGTAAATTTTTGTTTGTAATAGTTTCATTCTAGACGTTTAGTTTGGGAAATAAAAGCACCTCAAAACGCCGCCTCGCACCTCAAGACGCCGAAACTACCTACGCCGAAACTACCTACGGACCTGGCGCAAAATTTTTAACATGTCTATGGCAGAAGAAAGGTTCAAGAACATTCTTCTGATAGTGGAATTGGAGTTTGTATGCCAGTTTCGACTTCCAAATTGGAAAGGCTGTTCTCGCGTATGAAACGGGTCAAAGACACGTCACGCACTTCGCTCGGACAGGAGCGCCTGGAGAATCTGCTGCGCAAATATAGGAGAGGAAGGACCACCTGTCGAAGATTTCAACGCTTTGCCAGCTCTTCAATCTTGGTGTGAAGATAAAATGCGTCGGCCAAATCAAAAAGCGTCGCGCACTTAAAAGCAACGAGCAAAGAGACTGACCAACAGCGAAAACGAATCGCTTTCAGAGTCTGACTCCGATTCTCCGAACTAAAAGATCAACTTTTAAACTTCACTATTTTTAATGAATGCTTTACTGATGATACAAAACAGTGAACACTTTTAAGTTTTAATTGTTACTTGTTAGCTATAGTATTATAAAATGTTACCACTTACATGTACCAAAATTTCGATCGTAATACCGTAATGCGCAAATAATTGAAAATGGACATGTTGTTCAGTGAGTAAATATCAACTAACTTGAACTGGCTATACAAGTGTACGTCGCATTGATGCGTTGATAGGCAATAAAGGGACTGAACAACAAATATGACCGGTAAAAAATCCTCCGTGACCGGTAAATTTCTTTTTATACCGGTCAAGTTGACCAGTAGATTTCCAAGAGTTATTTCGAGCCTTGGCTACAACATTACTGGGACCCATGGATGGTTAGACAGCACTGTGGCACTTTACTGCACAAAGAATACAGACGGTGACTGGAAACAGTTTGTGTCCAACCGTGTTGCTAAGATACAACAAAAGAATGTAAACTGGAGGCATTGTCCAACCACGCAGAATCCTGCAGACATACAGTAGGAAGCAGAGGTGCAACCACCAACCAACTGGGTGATTCGTGGTGGAGAGGACCATCGTGGCTGGCAGATGAACGAGAATGGCCAACAGACATCACACTGAAGCAAACCAAAGAAGTGAATGAACTGAAGAAATCAAGATTACCAAACAGCTGCAAACAATTACTATGGATGAAGTCAACAACATGATTGGTCTACTTGAAAAATACCGTCTATGGAAGGTACTGCGCATTTGTGTTCAATGCGACTAACAAGATCAAGCGAAAGGGGGTGTTGACAACCAGTGAAATTAATGAAGCAGAGAAATACTGGACAAAACTTGCACAAGGGGATGCTGCCAAGGACGGAACTTTCATGAATATCTCAACAAAATTGGGATTGGTGACAGACAAACAAGGATTACTTCGGTGTGGAGGGCGAATAATCGGAGACCATCCAGTGTTTCTACCAAACTAGCATCAATTCACCAAGCTGGTAGTCGAAAATGCACACACCAAAAATCTACATGGGGGAGTAGGGATGACAATGGCCAAGGTACGAGAGAGGTGGTGGGTGGAGAAGCTGAGAAACTCTGGTTAAATCAACACTACGCGAGTTCGACATGTTGTAGTTGTGAATAAAGAGAGACAGTTTAAAATGTTTATTGTGTAGTCTAATTTCCTACAAGGGTTAGGATTAGGGTGTTTTCAGGGTCAGGGTCAAAGAATAACAAATTCATGCGCAAAACACAAAGTAAGCACCCAAGATCCTTTAAGATCTTTGAGGAACCTTGAGGATCCTTGTAGGATCCTTGCAAGGATTTTCACCAGGGTTCTTCCACTTCTCTTTCCCTTGCACATTGATCAGCTCTCTCTTTTCAAACCGTTCTTTCATGTCTTTCTCCATCACCCGACTCTACATATGTCATCCTAAGCCTTCCCCTTCTTTTCACTCTTCCTCACATTTTACTCTGTCTGACATCATGCAGATCCAGACAATTTTATTTCAGTCAAATGGAAACACTCCATCACTTGTCAATGAGTTAACAGACTAAGTATTATTTACAAACATTTAGATTTTAAACACTAAACTATCCAATAACATGTTAACAACTGTTATCAATTCAAATTAGTAATGGCAGTATATATGATATGCTTACCAGCTTAAATAATGATTGCCACAACCGCTGCAAATTTCAAGTGGCTACTTTTTTAAGGTAAAGAAAAAAGATTCCCAATATATTGATAACAAAGAAGGTTATTATAACGGCTAACAAGCCACAAATAACACGGTCAACCATCACAAATAGATTCCATAATAATTATGTACAACCCCTAGAAAAAAATATAATAACAAAACAAAAATAAATAAGTCAGTTACAGTAACTGCAGGTATGACAAAACAATGTTTATAATCTATATTAAGTAAATCTAATTTAAAAGACTTGCAAAAATGGATCCTACATATTACTTATAGTCACTGTACATGTATGTACCTACCAGTGTAGCTACAATAAATCATCTACTGGTTTACTTATATACATGTACTGCACATGTACACTGTATTTTTATAAATAAAAACTTCTAATACCGTAGTTCCACAATTGTAAATATATACAGTAGTATATGATCTACTCTGAAACACACTTCTTGTCCCATGCTTTCTGATTGAACAATTTTTTTTGTTTTGTACTTCCGTTCTAGAAAGCATTGGGCCCCAGAAAGTTCAAGGCCCCCCAGAAAGTTCAGGGCCCCCAGAAAGTGCAAGGCCCCCAAAAGTGTGGGACCCCCCAAAGCGTGGGGTGCCAAAAAGGAGGGGATCAAGGGGCCCCGTGCTGAAAATATGCCATGCAACCCTAATCTGGCCCTGCTTTTATGTGACATCACTTCCGTTTTATATAAGTATATTAATTTCCAACTTTTTTAATAAGTCTACTCAGCCTTGTGATTTCTTTCACTCCTACAGGTTTCCCTAATGATATAACATGAATAACTAGAGTCTGAGGCATTAACTATGTGAGGTGCAACACACCCTACTTTTTGGAAAACAGGTTGGTGAAACAAAGGTTCTGTAGTGTAGGAAAAATGTGACTTATCAGTAAATTGATTTTATATACAGTATAAGAAATTATTCAGTAAATTGATCTTAAATTGAGATGGTTCCGGTGATATGAGAATTAAAGCAATAGAGGTACCCCCCCCCCCCCCTCATAATGGTTATGGGACATTAATATAGCTGGTCAGAGTAAAACTGGGATCACTGACAGCAGATGTGGATGATTCATCTTTTGTTTTGACAGCTTTATTGGATACTCTACATAAACACAGTTCTAAGATTTAACCCAAAGGGTCAGCTATATATTATTATATAATACCATGATCGCCTCGGATTCTTTTGTTCTCCAAGGGAATGTAAACCTCGTATTTCCCTCATTGCTCATGCAAGATTGTCTTCTAATTTTCCTGTGAATGTTGATGAGGGAAAATTAGAAGACAAAGAAATCCTTTGTCTTCTTCTAAATTTCCTGCTTGCATATATTTTCCCTCATCAACATGCACAGGAAAATTAGATGCAACTTCTCTGATCAACCGTGTAAATTTCCTGTCGGTAAGATTCTCAAAGTTTTCCTCGGCGATCATAATATTACAAACTAATAACATGACTTTTCGGGAAATTAGCAATTAAATTTCCCCTTTGCCTCGGGAAGATTTGTAAAAGTCCTCAGGCCTGTGGCCCTCAAACTTTCACAAACCTTCCCTCAGCTGCGGGAAATTTAATCACTAATTTCCCTCAAGTTATGTTATTACTTATAAATACATACTATGTTAGTGCATATCTGTGAAGGCCACTCCTCCTGGCCAGACTGTCTAAGTCTTAAGCATTAGACTGCCATGGGGAGTGGCAGGAACTGATGCCCTGATAGCCCAGCAGCAGAAGCATGTCTATTAGCTCAAAATCGCACTAGAGGTCTGGGATAGCGAGGTTGACAATGCACTATGGGGCTGTTTGGGGGGATGTGAACAAAAAAGCCATCCCCCAAAACAGTTCCATGATGCATTGTCAACCTTGCTATCCCTACAGTATGCAATTAACCTTATGCAAACATTTCACCTAACTCAGAAGATGACCACCACCAAACATCAGTCATCACCAACAGCCTCACAAAACCATGCCAACCTAAATGCAGGGGTGGTGCCAGGAATTCCCTGACACAGGGGGGTCTACTGTCCAGGGGTGTTCCCCCCAGGAAAATTTTCCAAATTTGAATGTCCAGTTACTGTAGCTTTTTCCATCTTCTCAGCATGAAATTATTGCAATAAGCAATAAACTACAGCATCTATTTTCAAGGTATCAATAAAGAAAAATTTATTGAACACCTACTGTAGTGTGGTCATTAAATTTTGCCATTTTCGTTCAATATTGCACTGAGACAGAAAATGGAGTTTTGTGTATTGTAATTATTACTGTTGGTTTCTACACAATACATGTATACAGTATACAAAGGATGGGCTAGGATTCCCCAACAGGGGGGCAATTGATGTTTTGCAATCAATCCCTTGAGATTTAGAAGACAAAGATACAGCAGCCATGTTGGAGGAAAAGATACTCCAAATACAATTTATGCCAAATACAAGCTGCTAATGAGATTCTTTTGTTAAAGTTCCTCCAACATGGCTGCCATGACTCCAAGTCATCAAGTGCAAATCAAGAATATGCATCAACAAATAAATATATTATAAATAGAGGATATTACACGTGTTGCGAAGATATGGATTTTATCTTCGAGTGGTGAAAACAATATTTTACGAATGAACATAGCGAATGAGTAAAATATCGTTTTTACCAAGAGAAGATAAAATTCATATCTTCAAGCCTGCGTGTAATTTTCTTTTTATTATACAGATTCAATGCAAAAAGAGGTAAATCGATATATTCACTAGTGAGGATATAGAAAATACTACACTGCATATTCTCTAGTAAAACACTTGCAATCTATATAATAAATAAGTATATGCAAACTATAATGGGTCATCCCCTCATCTCAGAAAAGATCCATGCTCCCCCACAGAAGAAATTTGTGTTATCCAAAGGGAGAGGGGGTAAAATTAACTACAGATTTACTTAAATTACTGTAGGGTGTCCGAAAAGGAGGGGAGGACCCATTTGCCATTTCCTCAGGGGGGGGGGGGGAGTATAGATATTTTCTGGAATGACCCAATGTCAAAATATTGGGAAACTACTCCTCATGACAAAGACAGTCATGAGATAATGACCTCAATGACCATGCAGGTCACTATGCTACTAAGCAGCTAATGTTATATCACCTTAATAAATGCAAAACGTTGCTCATTTAATAACCAAAATGTTGCTCACTTAATAATTACAAACGCATTCGGCTGAAAACAAATATACGAGATTGCTCAACTTTGTAACATGAGAAGCAGCGTTCACATTATTACAAGCAGCACGACCATAAACAAAGAATTTTAAAGGTGGAACAAAGAACAAAATTGTGCAGCATTTTTAATTGATATGCACTACTGACAACTGAAAGCTTTCCTGCTAAAATGCTAGACAAACGTGTAGACGGATATACTATACATCATTGCTGACGATTAAAACGAAGACCATTAAAACAGGAAATTAAACTAAAGAAAACAAACTAATTGAGAGACGTGCGAAGGTGCTGTTCATACATTTGCTATAACTCCCCAATGACTAAGTCAGTTTGCAAGTCGCAAACTCAGCATGACTTTCAGGAGAAAACGACTATCTAGGAATATCTCCGAATTGAAACCAAGCCTGTAAAAGTGTCTTTATATCAACAGTAATGTGTAAGTTTGTTTCTAGTTATAAAGTGTTGATCCATCTCCGGCATTACGTTAGGTATATTTTAATAATAAACATACATTCAAGCTGCATATCATAAGGCCTTGTATTTAAAATAGAATAAAATCGATAACATATAAACTATAACTACAAGATCTGAGAAAGAAAAAATGTCTTTTGAGGCGTCCCCAGATGATTTATTAAAAAGGTTAATAGTGTATGAGCGATTGGAGATTACAAGATGACGGAAAATACGAGTACTAAAACCACAACAATACGACCTTACCTGGTGGAAATACTGTATCATTCCATAGACAGAATAGGTATAAAACCTATTAAATTCAAGAATGCATTTTTTATATCAGTTTTAATAAAGTAAAGTTCGTTTAACCGTGGTTTAACCAACAACCCAAACCGATGAAGAGTCAGAGTGACGAGGGGCCGACACCGGAAGTCATAATGACACTTCCCACTTTTTTTAGCCCAGGCTCTTTCCAAATAATTCCGCGCGGCTTGCACATTAAGCATTGGTGGTGCCAATCTCGTTCCCAGAGCCCACGTTCCCCACCCGGGAAACGAGAGACTCTGGGAATAATTCGTTTCACATCGATATTTCATTGGCTGATGAACACAGTGAACTCTATATAACTCTTCGTCCGGATACCAAGAATCCTGTGATGGCGTGAACGGATTATCCCAGAGTCTCTCGTTTCCTGGGTGGGGAACGTGGGCTCTGGGAACGAGATTGTGGTGGTGCATGATAATTAAAAAGGTTTTACACTTGCAGCATTTGTGTATCTGGACAAATTACATTTATTGTAATATGCAAATTTAATACAAATTATAATTTCTGAACTTACTAGAATAAAAGTTTCCTACCCTCCTGAAAGTCGTGGACTGTCTAATACTTTTCAATACTCAAGAGTATTAAAGGATAAAGAACTGGGGGCTAATCATCTTTACTTGCAGCCAGTGGCTGAATTGTGATTAGGACGCAGATCAACGTGGCCGTGTCGAGGCATATCAAAGGCGCTCCAATCAGCCGCCAACGACACAGTTCAGATCAGATCACGGATCACAGCTAAGATGTTTGGGAGGCGGAGAACCTGGCGGAGAACCCGGCGAAAAACCCTCGAAGCACAGGAGTGATCAACTACAACTCTACTCACATGAGTCCAAGCCCGACAACGGGGTCATTCCCGAGCGGTCACCCATCCAAGTACTAACCCCGTCTAACCGGGCTTAACTTTTTGGTGAGAGGCAGCGCGCTAACAGCACACGCCACCCGTGCTCACTTTCAGTATTAACACTAGGGCCGTGCAAGGGACTAGAACGAAGCACGAATCTACACCGTGAAACTTTTTAGAGGGAAAATCTACTTGTTTTATATAGCTTTTTCCTATCGAGCCACCTTAACTCAAACCTATCAAACGTATACCTATTCGAGGTGAATAGGTGATGACCCCTTCTGCGTGCTCACCTACAATGATAATCAACTCTACTCTGCTCGTACAAGGTCAGCCACTTCCTGTCTCCATCTCCTTTAATATAACGTATCTTGATCTTGAAGTCTTGCTTCTTCCATCACCTCTTTCATTCCATCCAACCATCTTATCTTTGGTCTCCCCCTTCTTCTTCTTCCTCCGGGCAATTTCCTCATGGGGGTCATCATTGCACTTCTCACTTGGATATTCTTCTCCTTTCTTCTCACATGTCCATACCACCTCAATGCTCAGTCTGTTTTTCTTCACCTTCAACGCAATTGCCTCTACTCCCAGGCTACTTCTAATGTCATCACTTTTCATTTGATTGTGTCTTTCGAAATCACATGTGATCCTTCTCAACCAATTCTCATTTCTGTTTTCTCTAACAGCCTCTCTTCCGTCTTTCTTACAGTCCAACGTCAGCACTGGCCGTACCACTGTCTGATACATCTTCACCTTCAGTGTCCGCTCGGCATCCTTCTATCGTTAATCTCTCCAAGTTCTCTCCATTTTGCCCATGCTGCCGACTGATCCTTGCCTTCCCTGCCGCTTCCAACCCGCCTTTTTCTCCAAGATATTTAAACTTGTCCACTTGCATGCCGCAACAATCCACCACTTCCATCCGGTATTTTTGCTCTTCTTTCATCTCTACGTATTCTAGAAACCACTATTTCTGTCTTGCTAATATTAACTTTCAACCCTTTTCTTTTCATTCCTTCTCGCCAATTCATCCACTTTCTGCACACCAGTATTAAATCATCCACGGACAACAGTATCTAAGGTAGTCCTTCTCTAATTTTTTCATTGACAACATGCATCTATACACTATTATAAATAATAATGGTTAATCCTTGATGTAAACCTACTTCTAACAGAATTTATCCGTCGCTTCACGGATTGTCCTTACTGCTGTTTTTGCTTGGTAGTATATCGCCTAGCCTGCGTGCAGGCGCTTGTATTTCCGGTAGGTATGTGATTTGCGCTGGAGCAATACCACCTATACCTACCAGAAATACAAGCGTCTCACACAGCAGGCAGGCTATATATCGCCTTTATCAGTGTAATCAGCCATTCTGGTACACCTTTTTTCCTCAAACACCAGTTAACCAGCTCTCTTGGATTCTGTCATATGCCTTTTCCTATATGTTTCCTTCCGGCCCAGTACTTTCGTCGTGATGACGTCAGGATTGACGTTTGTGCGCTTTAGTACCCACATTTCTTGCAGTCCGAACAATAGATAATGGCTCATTTGCAATCATTTGAAAGTCAATTTTGCTTTGTTTGTCCGCTTTTGTGCTCTTAATAGGGACTTCAAGATCTACAACGTCAACCTCAACGAATTTCAAACAGTCAACCCTGACTTATTTAAATTGTAAAATTTATCTTGCTTTCTAACCGCCGTCGTCGTCCTAGCATCTTAAAGTCCCTAGTAGCAGCTCGACGGTTAGTTCCTTTTCTTGGTGGTCAGCTAATCTCTGTTCTAAAACTCTTGATCTGGACTTTCTTTCTCTTCGACTTCAGAGTTGTGCAGGAATTGCTTATGAATTCGTCTTGTATTTGAGCTTTTGTGCCTCTGCCTCTCTTTGTATACGTAGCTTTCTGCATGCATGGTCGACAATTGAGCGGCCTGTAACGTACCGGCCAGATTTTCCGGCTAGTGTCGATGTAGCTCTTGAATTGTCAAAAAGCTTGACCAAGTACTTCAGACTGTCCGTCTCTCGCTTCGGATGAAGCCGAATTCTCTCGGTGGACTGACACTGAAGGAGGTGAAGAACAAGAGGTTCTACTTTCAAACATCACGGTTGGAAATAAAATTGAACATAAGCTTGCATGTATAGGGTTCTTGTTGCTGAAACGTGAAGGTCTGATCTATTCTGCTATAAATCTGCTTTTATATCCTCGCCTATACGGAAACAATAGTTCCCGAATGTATACCTTACTCATGCAAGCATGACGATTCGCCTTCAAACAATAGGAAAATATATTTTTCAGTAGTTCAGTAGTTGATCAGTAATGTATGTCGAAAAGCAAAATGGCGTCCGGTCATGATTTGTCGAGCGCCTCAACTGTCCGAAATTCTTTAGAAACAGACAGAGTCAGCTTTTAACACCAAAACCACATCTTCAATACAGTGCAAAAACGTAATAATCGATGGGTCGATTTATCTAGCTTTGGAAAGGAAGATTAACAGAATTAAAGCATTTTATATTGAAATAGACTTAGCAGTATGGCAAATGTTTGGTGGAGAATCGAAACAAAACTCTTCCGGCAGGACAGGAATTCTCCATGCATGTGTCAAGCGGTTTGGACGAACAAAGGAGAAACTGCATGGTTATAGTTAGGGATAACGCTGATGATTATATGGCAAAGAAATTTAAAAACAATGCTTGCCATCACTCCTTGAACGCTGAAGCCAACCGCGAAGGCAACAATCTTGAAGCCTTCATGAATGATATGGAGTTGGTTTAGATGACAGAATCAGAGTTAATAGATTATACTTTCGCGAAGGGTCGACTCGACGATACTCGAGCCACCTGAAATTAAACCAACAAAGATATAGACAACGTGCTGGTGATTATTAAACGATAACTCTGAAATTTGTCTTGGTCGAAAATCCACATGCAAATGCGCTGAAGCCGAAATGCATTTAAAAAAGTATCAGTCAAAGCACATGGTCAAAGAGACCTAAACCTCGTCCAGATGAAAATGGCCGATGGAAAAGTTGACAAAACATCCTCGTTAATTAAATCAAGATAGTCGATGAAGAGAAGCGAGAAAACGTCGACCACGTAGCACCCCCACTACACAATAGTTTTGACTCCAGATTATAATAGGCTGATACCGATAGAACCGATTGCTAGGTCAGTCGTACTCACAAATTGTGGGGTCAGTGGCCTGCTACATAGAGGGGGTGGGTGGTCCTTACATTGACAGACTTTTAAGTCTGGACCACACAATAGTCGTACCTAGCAATGTTCTATGGGGTCTCTAAAACGGCATTTCCTGCATTTTGAGGTATCAGCCTATTATAATCTGGAGTCAAAAATATTGTGTAGTGGGGGTGGCTAAAGCTAAAAAACAAACAAAAAGAAAACAGGAAAAAATATGAAAATCACAGACACAATTTTAAAAACATGTAATTGTTACGAAAATATATTAGTGGACATAGTCTCTAACCCTTTACCGGGCAGATTACCAGGAGGAAGTCTCCACTTGATGAGTAAAATCGTCTGGCGTTAGCCAGAGTAAAAATAATAAGTTGCTAAATGGCGCCATGCCCGGTAAAGGGTTAGGCGCATCGATCATCCTCGTTCCCAGAGCCTCCTCAGAATGTTAAGTCACATCTGGGAACTTAATAGTATTTAACGGCACGGTAAGAGCCAGAAAGTTTGACTGAATTTGGTTGTCGATCGTAAATGCCCAAAACGCCCGTAACCTACAAGGCTTGCCGTTTTTGTAATAAGGTATCACCTTGTAATATCACCTGTGAGGGCAAGGGTGGCAGCTGCCCCCGTGACTCCAGCGCCCCTGGTTGCTGGGGAAGACGCCGTCGAGGTATTGAACACATTTACTTTTACTGAGACCGAACAGAACAAATCGAGCCGCTTATTGCAAAATTTCAGAGTTATTGCACACCAAAGAAAAACATAACTTTTGAGAGACACGTATTTAACACTCGTTGTCAAGGGACCGATGAATCAATCGATTCCTACGTTACGGCGTTGAAGAAGCTTGCAAAATCGTGCGAATTTGGTGACTTACAGGATTCCCTTATTAGAGATCGCATTGTGTGCGGAATTCAAAAGACTGCTACGAGACCCGACCTAACGCTTCAAAAAGCGATCAACACTTGTCGTACGTCAGAAATTAGCAAAACCCAATTGTGCAATTTGGACAACATACAAGAATCCCCAATCCATGCGATTATACCAAGCCAGCAACACCAAGCTACCACAAGTTCGAAAAGAGGGGGACAAGGCGACCACCATAAAGAAAAGAACGCAAAGAAGTGTGCGAGATGTGGTTATAACGATCACGAAATGCGTAGCTGTCCTGCGTATGGTCAGACGTGCCACAAATGCAAAGGAAGAAATCATTTCGCAAGGGTGTGCCGCTCTTCTACAAAACCAATACATGCTGTTGACGAAGGCTCTGACTCGGAGGAAATGTTCATCGGTACCGTACACAACAAGAAAGATGAATAAAAAAATGAATGGAATGTCGTAGTAACGGTAGGGAAGAGAGATTTTGCTTTGAAACTTGACACTGGAGCTCAATGCAATGTTATGCCTTTCGAAACTAGCCTGCGTGCTCCGGGGAACTGAAACGGGTGAAGTCTGCACGCAGGCTATTTCGAAACATATCAACGACTGACGAAAGAAAAACTCCGCAAATCAAAAACCAAACTTGTCTCTTACTCTGGCCACAACATTAAAGTGATTGGGGAAAACACTCTGACACTTCAACACAAAGGAAAAATTTTCCCTGTTCCAAAAACGAATGTTGTTCCGGTACTAGGATTACCAACATGCCTTGACCTTAATCTTGTTAAACGGGTACTCACCGTAAATGACGCATCTGGTGCCACAAGGGCATGTGCTAAAACATGGACGATGGACGATGGACGATGGACGATGGACGATGGACGATGGACGATGACAATAGTAATAATATTAATAATAATAATATTTGTCTAGTTTCGCTAAGTTTCGGGGGCGGGGGGGGGTGTTCCCTTTTGACACCAAAATGTGCCTTTTTATCTGATAAAACGTGTGATTTACGCGCTTTTTGCTTTTCCCTTTGAAATGAAATGCTACGCACCCTTACTTATATAATATAAATATAAATCTTTTCTTATTAACCTTTTATGAGTCCGGCCAAACTCAATACAAATAAGGTCCTCTAATATTTAAGCTAATTTGCTTCGAGTTCGACTCCCAAAAAGTGAAATGTTTGCCTCATAAATATTAAGAGACACTTTCTTCTGTCGCAAATGCTCGCCTCCGCTAAGCTGTTCTTCGATCACAATTGTGGGTTTCAATAGGTTTATTTTTCCTGTCTCAATGCACACGCTCGTTTCATACTACACACACAGTACACTCTCTTATTTATAGTTCTGTCTAAATCTTTAACCATGCAAGTGCGTCACATTATCAATCAACATAACCGTATCTTAGACAAGGGCGCGTATTAAATTAATAAATCCGACTTTGCCGAAGTTGCGCAACGATTTACTATAGGCTTTCTCGGTGGTATTTTAACCATAAAACTGAAGGCGTATTGGTTGTATTACAAAAATCACGAAATGAGGCAAACATTTCACTTTTTGGGAGTCGAACTCGAAGCAAATTAGCTTAAATATTAGAGGACCTTATTTGTTATTTGGACCTTAGTTTGGCCGGACTCATAAAAGGTTAATAAGAAAAGATTTATATTTATATTATATAAGTAAGGGTGCGTAGCATTTCATTTCAAAGGGAAAAGCAAAAAGCGCGTAAATAACACGTTTTATCAGATAAAAAGGCACATTTTGGTGTCAAAAGGGAACACCCCCCCCCCCCGAAACTTAGCGGAACTAGACAAATATTATTATTATATTTATTATTATTATTATTATTATTATTATTATTATTATTATTATTATTATTATTATTATTATATTTATTATTATTATTATTATTATTATTATTATTATTATTATTATATTTATTATTATTATTATTATTAATTATTATTATTATTATTATTATTATTATTATTATATTATTATTATTATTATTATTATTATTATTATTATTATTATTATTATTATTATTATTATTATTATTATTATTATTATTATTATATTATTATTATTATTATTATTATTATTATTATTATTATTATAATTGTTATAATTACTGTAATTATTATAATTATTATAATTATTATAATTATTTATTATTATTATTTATTGATTATTAGTATTTATTATTATTATTATTAATATTATTAATATTAATATTATTATTATTATTATTAATATTATTACTATTGTCATCGTCCATCGTCCATCGTCCATCGTCCATGTTTTAGCACATGCCGGGTAAAATTGATGTACTTTGGCTGGCTGTTTTCCGGCGACGACAGGCAAGTTCCTGATGTTCTCAACATAGGCATGTTCGATCTCAATAATGTTGCCATAACTGGATTCCAGAATGTTCTTTGCTCGTTCATAACCTTCGGAAGAAAATGGCAAACCGTCAATTCCCTCGCGAATATAGGCGTACGAGGCGTACGAGGCAGGGGGGGCAGCTGCCTCCCAGACGAATGGAAATGTTGCTAAGTCGGGAAAATTTTCAAGCTAAGTCGGGCAAAAATATAGGAAAAAAATTTTAAAATAGGATGAAAATAAGGAAAAGTAATCAAAACAATTTAATATCTGTGTATTGTAGGAGATAAAGTATATTGAACAACAGGCACTTAGTGGGGTTTTTTTATATCAAAAGTCGGGCAATTTCCGTTTCAGTCGGGCAAAATGTTCTCCGCCCCCCCCCCCTTATAAATTTGTGCCCGTACGCCTATGCTCGCGAACTTTTGGTTGTAAAAATTCCTTCAAAAACGCGAATTTCGTAACTGTGGGCAGGTCTTGCGAGTCGACCTCAGCTTTGAAAGTGTTCCAGAACGAAAGCCATTTCTCGAAACTCTCCATTGCTCGTACTTCGTAATAGCCAGTTTGGGTAATCTGACGAGGCTCTTTTTCCCTGATTTCTCCGGTTTATCGACTAATGTCATCTCGGCTTTCTTTTGCTCGAACTTAAGTTCTTCTTCACGTTTGCGTGCTACTAGTATCTCCTCCTTTTCCAGTTTCGCGTTCTCGACTCTCGTTGCGGCTTCTTCTAGACAGTGTGTTAAAAGGGTTACGTTGTTGTCGGCTTCATCGACGCTTTTCTCAATCTCCTGTCCCCATATCTCTACGTCGTCAATACTCACCCCTTCTTCAAGTTTTACCTTTTCGACTTGAACTTTTAGCTCGTCCACCGCACTGATGATCCGCGCGAGAGTTTCCTTGTGTCGCGTGATCTTCTCTATGTTTCCTTTCTCCACGATATTTTTTGTTTTGTTACTAGTCAGTGCCATGAGCTGTAGTTCTGTTTTTAATTTTTCGTCGATACCTTTATCTTCCATGTTTGAATAAGTCCTTTATATCCAGTGTCGGAGGTGCCACGTGTTGAAAATATGTTTCAGTTCAACAGATCTCGTTTTAAGCTTTTTAATAATAAATCGCGTGTATACGTACTTTCTCTCTCATTCACATCTCGTTCTCTCACGTTTTTTTTGTCTCACAAATTCCTCTCATTTCGCGCACTCGCCTATCACTCATCACTATCAACTAATCACGAGTATTTACTAAACTAAACTAAACTACACATATTAACTATTAAACGTGCACAATTTCCAACACAACAATGTTGAACGATGTTGAATGAAATGTTGAAAGCGTTTGGCCAGGCCTTAACGCGTACGGTACTTTATTATTTTAGTCAGCTCTTTGCTGCCTGCTGGTGAGGCTTCGAATGTCTGATTAATCGATCAGTGGTTTTTCTCTTTATACGAATTATTAAGTGTTAGCGAATATAGTCAAGATATCATTAGTTGCCACGAGTATTGCTGAATTGCAAAACATCGGAATAAATAGTATAGAACACGCAATTTGGCGCTGATGCACAGACGCTACTTGGCACTTTCCGGCCCGCGAGTGTCTGGGACGCAACTACCGCGTGGGCCGCGCGAGACAATCCTTCTACTTTGCTATTGTGGTAAAAATAGACCGAGATCGACAAATACGCTTTTTTAATATAAGGCTTATAATGACAATATTTGACCCGATTTTTAGTGGACTTATCACGTGTATATTTACCTATTCCTAGGGGCGGATTTATGGTACGTCAAGCACGTCATGCGACGTGGAAAAAATTTTTTAAAAATTATTTAAAATTTGAAAATTTCAAATTTAAAAAATATTCAATTTAAAAAAAAATTATATGAATTTTTAAATTTTTTAAATTTTCAGACAGTGTCTGGCTGGATAGAGGTATTAAGGCAAGTATCTGGTGCCTCAAAACCTGACAACTCAGGGTAAATAAGGGGTAAAGTATTAGTTAAGATGACTAGGATGATGTAGAGAGGTGAGCTCCTCTATGTCCATGAAATGTCCCATATGGTCTATTCATAATTCTTCTTCTAATCAGACAGTATCTGGTGCCTCAAAACCAGACAGCTCAGGGTAGATAAGGGGTAAAGTATTAAGTAGTTAAGAATTAAGATGACTAGGATGATGTAGAGAGATAAGCTCCTCTATGCCCATGAAATGTCCTATATGGTCTATTCATAATGCTTCTTCTAATCAGACAGTGTCTGGCTAGTATGTGTTAAGGCTAGTATCTGGTGCCCCAAAACCAGACAGTTTGGCAGGTAAGGGATTGCAGCAAGTGGCTGCAATTGACCTTACAAAAATATGTTGGAGCCTTGGCTGTCCATGTTGGATTCACTGATGAGCTCTGACATGGAGCAAAACAGTCCTAAAAAGTTGTCTCCAATAATGATAAAAAAAAATGCAAAAGCACAAGTCCTTAAAAAATCAGAAAATGTTGTATAAAAAACACAAGTTAAAACTGTAAGATTTTGCTAAATAGTCTTGCCAGAATGCAGGAAATGCCATTTCAGGAAATGCCATTTCAGGGAACCAAATTTTAAAAATTTTCCGGGGGGCATCCCCCGGACCCCCTAGAAATAATATTTCCGGGTTTTGACGTACTCTGAAAAATTCCTGGATCCGCCCGTTAAAATTAATTTATTTATTGCTTGACTTCTGCCTTTTTTACAACATAAGTACTTTTCTAAACAGTCATTCTTTCTCATAGTAAAAATGTTACGAGACGTTATTTTTTTACTATAATATTCTTATTTAGAGCATATTTAGAGATATCGTGTTTTAAATTGGACATTAATTTTTGTTTCAAGAGTTCGATATCGATAATCTTGGATTCTTTTCAGGTTCGTTATCTATTTATGCATATTTTTATTTTCGATAAAATTCCGGGTTGTTTTTTAACTGAGTTTTTCTTCGGAAAATTCTTTGAAGTAGCATTACGTTTTCGTGTGTACAATAAGAAGTTGTTTTCTACTGGCAATTTTCCTTTCGACAAGTTTCATTTGTTCGTGTGCATGTACAGCTGGACAAAGTTACTTTAACGAAAACATATGGATAGCCTATAAATATATCGACATGGGCTATGACGTAGGCTAACAATGCAGAGCTGACCAAATAATTTCCACTGATCCCTTTCAAGCGCACTGTATATAGTTGTGGAACAAGTTTATATTTCTATATACTCTGTCTAACGCCAGAAGATTTTACTCGTCAAGAGGAGATATACATGAAAGGGTTAAACTTTCGAAGATTTAAATTTGAGAATAACAACTCTTTTCTGTGCAAACTGTGGTCCTTCGAAGTTCAGATGACATGACCAGCTTTGAAGGAAGCTCTTTCTCAAAAAAAATATTGCCAATTAATTTGTGTCGCGCACACACACAAGGAAAAGTTACATAGTCATGTTTGCGGGGTACCTGCGTCATGTTCAAAATTGATCATCTGTTTTTGTAAACTCATGGAAGATAAAACACTAATTAGAGATAGATGTGTTATTAACTTGGTAAAAAATGAGCAGAAAAGTATTAAAAATCTTAATGTATGTACGTTGTGAAGACTTATTATAATCGCGTGCATGTGCATGTATACTCGCGATAAAATTAATATGCCTTTAAAAGGAAGACTGAGTGGCCAAGCTGTTTATAGTTAGTCTTAAATTAACCAGGCTGAATTGTCTTATTAGGATCTTACTGTGGTTTTAAAACTCGCATAAACTAAATTTGCAAAGAAGAATTGGTTTAGTTTAGATGTAAACGAATCCTAACGATGATTCAAATCTCCTCTTGTGGCGAAGAAAGAATTTCGTGACAAGAACTAGACAGCCATGGCTCATGCATAAATAGCTCCTTAATTATTAATGTATAGGCGTGCTGCAGCCCCCGAGTATGTAAATAATAGGTTCACACTTGATTAACTGGTCACATGTTGACTTACATCATGTTTACTTGAACTTAACTTATTGCCATCACATGCACTGTTGATTCTTTATCTTGAAGTTGTCGGTAACACTTATATATAGAAAACAACTTGATAAAATAATACACACGTCTGTCTTATTTTGAACATCATCTGGTTTCCATAACATCAAATTAAAGACGCAGCTGCACTGGTAAGTTAACGTTCTGCCAATTTTAGTTAAATCTATAGCTTCTCTGATTAATAAGAATGAGCCACATACCATATTTTAAACTAAAAGTTTTTCAGTCATGTTTTGAACTAACTCCACTAACGCTGTACTAAATATCCACATTATTAAATTTATGATTAGTAAATCTCAAAAAAAATAATGAAATAGGTGAAAAGAAAAACTTAGTATTATTGGCAATATTGGGCGGTTTTTACTCGAATCGCGTGCTACCCGGGTTTCCACTACCAACATTATATTTACTTAGTATATATATATAAAATTTGCATGCATCGCTTTTATAGTCTATGCTTACGCGTTCTAATTTCTAATTTCTAAGTATCAATTTGCAGGTTTCCGCCAGATTCTGCAATTTGCAATGTATTTTGGAAGATATGGAATCATTGTCATATTTTGCTTCATCTCAAAAGGAGTGCAATTGCATAAATATAATTGTTCAAATAGTACTGGTAAATATATAACTTTTTTCAACATAATTGCATGCATATGGGCATTATTTTAAATTTATTATATATAGAGAGATTTATTATATATAGAGAGAAGTATAAATCGGCTTGCCTTATACTACATTTGCATTTTAGCTCTTAGGTTTATCAGATAAGATAAGGTAAGATAAGGTAAAAGTTTTAGACCTGCCAGCAAAGAGTTTTAGTTTACTTCCTACACAGATGATCGATCGATTAAGGACTTAAGTGGAATGGCGTAGTTGCCTTGTAAATGTAATGAGCAAATATTTATCATGGAGGGACATGCTCCCTATGATCAAATGAAGGTAGAGAAAGACCTTTTATCTCTCAGTCAGAGTCCAATTAATTTTCGTCCAGAGGACAACTCACTGAATAAAGGAGCAGTTATCATTGTAATGGTGCACGATATAGACCGAGATATAGACGATATTTCACAACACATACATGATACATTTTTCATGGTTTCGCATTTTCCTTGATGTGAATTTACATAGCCCTCGCCAAGAAGTTTATTTATTTTCCTATATACTCTCACCCACTTCCCTATAATGCTACTAAATTACAGTGAAACCCCGTTATAATGAACTGCTTCGTTATAACAAGGGTTCGTATATTCAGGTTGTGCACAGGCCAGTTATAATGGGGTTTTAAATACTACTTAATTTATTATCGAGTCGGTTTTCTTTGTTCTTCCGAGGTCTTTATATCGCATAAAGACCTTGAATAATAATTAGATACGAAATGAAGAAAAAAACAAGGAACATCTTTGTCCAAGGTGGAAAAAATAGACAAAACGTTGTTGGAAAACCTCCTCAATAATAAATTAAGTCAGATAAATCCCTCGAACGTCGGGATGTATGCGATATAAAGCCCTCGGACGCTGCGCGTCCTCGGGTCTTTATATAGCATACATCCCTCGTTCTTGGGATCTATTACTTTACTGTAACTTTAACTTTTCCGGAATAAAAAAATGGTTCGTTATAACGGAGGTTCGTTACAAAGGGGTTTTAATAAATAAACTACTTTAATTTACTGTAACCTTTATAAAGGGGTTCGTTAAATCGCTGTTTTACTTTAGTAGTAGTTTATTTATTAGTCTATATAGCCCAAGGGCGACTGAGTGATAATGAAGCCAATCCGTGTTAGGGGGCTAGCTCCATGTAAACAAGAGATTAAAATTACTTTAGGTCAGATTTTAAACAGAGCTGATAATTTACTATTTTTCATTCCCACATTTTCATTCCATATTTCATTCCCACAAATGTTTAGACCAAAACTACTTCACTCATAGATTGTTTTGTACCTTTTATTAAATTAAACTAAAAAAGTCAACACTTTGTTCGCTCCTTGCTGTCAATTAATTAATAACGCTCTAAACTTTTGAAAGATCGAATTACACCGCGTATACTTTAGTGACTATAGCTTTACGTCCAGTTGTTTTTAAAGTGCCTATAAAGCAAAAATCAAGGCTGTCTTGTTGGAAAGAACACTTAAAATGACCGCAAGTAAGATCTTCTTCAGTTTTTCGTTTCCTTACTTCGTTGTTTTGATATGCAAATTAAACATCTTGACATGTGCATAATGACTTATTGGAGAAAGTTCTATATCGTTGCTATTATAAAACTAAATCAATTTGAAAGAAGCGTGTGAATGTGTTTCTTCATGCACAACACCATGCAAACATGTATAATTTTCAAGTAATTATATTTGATAATAGCAAAGATATATAACCTTCTCCAATAAGTCATACATTTTCATATGAAACAAACCGTTCTGAAATATCTCAACAGCGAAGCAAGGAAACGAAAAACAGCAAAAGTCAAAAAACGTTACTCTGTCATTTTAACCCTTTCATGCGCATTGTTGTTGTGGAACAACTTTATCTTTTTACTCTGTTTAACGCCAGAAGATTTTACTCGTCAAGGAGAGAAGTCTTGGAAAGCCATGTGTGAAAGGTTTTTTATTGTTCAATTGTGGAACAACTTTATCTTTTTACTCTGTCTAAAGGCTCTTTTCCACTTATCGCAGAAACTAGTTCGCAGCTTGCTGCGAGTAAGTACTTGTATCTCATTAAAAAAACTCACAACGAAAAAACAAGCACTGCATGGGAGTTGTTTTTAATTACCGGATGCAAACACTCGCAGCGAGCTGGTTTTTGCGATGACTGTCGTCAAGGGGAGAAGTCTCGGAAAGCCATCACATGCATGCACAAGGGTTAAGTGTTCTAATAAGACAGCCTTAGTTTTTACTCAATAGGGGATGGGGTGGGGGGCGTGGTGTTCCACAAAATTGCATTATTGCATCATCCCGTCAGGCCTTGCGAAACTGTAAGGCGTGTTGCGTGCTCGATTTTTTCGAGTTCTTTCATTTCGACAGCTTTGCCTTTGATCGAGTTAGGTTGGGGTGTTTTCCGACGGTATTGGTGAATTCATGAGTAGTTTATCAGTAATGTTGCTGCCAAGGTTTGTCCATGAAGAGAGAATAGACGATTGACATGTTGACATCAGTTAAGAAAGGGCCACAGTATAGTAACGGCTTGCTCCTTGTTTGAATAGCTTTACCTTTGGATGATGTGTTTTCGAATCTTGTTCTGGAACGGTGTTGGGATATTTTGCAAGTGACCGAGTTATAGTTGATCAGTATTAAATGCGGCTGACAATTGTCTTCATCATAAATATGCTTACAAAGGCTTACAATGTTTACAACTGCACACGCCGATCGCGGTAGACCTAGTAAAAGATGACGAGCTATTTCGGAACAGGTTGGCCCTTGGCCCTGATAATAAGCACCAAATAGGGCGGTGAACTGATATCAATATGTTGAATCTACAATCCTGGACAAAAGTCCTTGGGACACCAAGTGAAAATCCTCGAAAACGGCGAAGTGTCCCAACAATTTTGTCCAGGATTGTCTGAAAATGACGAATTCTTAAATTTTCAATAAAACACAGCTTTTTAGCATGTAACATTGCAAAAAATCCACAGTTTAATAAGAGCCCCCGTCTCTGCTCCCCCTTACCCCCTCAATGGGGGAAGGCCGGTTCACTGGAGCAGAGTCTCTGCAGAGTTCCCACCCGCAGCGGTACCACCAGCACGAGAGCTCTTATTTAATGTGCATATTCACCAACCCTTCTATACTCCACAAACAATCTATTGCTCATGCATGTAGGAGCGTATTTGTTCCATTTTGAAACAAAATGTGCAGAATTGCCGCGTCCAAATCGTTTTTTTGTTCGATTTTATTTATTTCGCCATTTTCAGACAATCCTGGACAAAAGTCCTTGGACACCAAGTGAAAATCGTCGAAAACGGCAAAGTGTCCCAAAACATGTTTAAATATTTTCTGTTAACGTTTGTCCGAATTTAAATAAATTCTATATCAAAATGATCGCTTGAATCTGCCGAATCCGACACTATAGGTTTTGTCTACTAAATATATTAGATCCGTTGTTTAATTTTCAGAAAAACGGCTTTGTTGTTTACATTTGATACTACATTAGGACCATTAGCAAACCTTCGGCGCTTCCTGCACCGCTGCAGTTCATATAAGACCATAGATTCTATTTGTCAAAATCTATGCAATTATGCATTGCCATTGCCATGTATAGTCTTGCTAGAGTATACGCACAGGCTACGCGAAGCTTTCAGAAATCAGTAGCCCGAGTGAACGCCTGCGCAGGCGTCTTGTTGTAACAAGTCTCATAAACTCGTCAAGGTTGTTACAAATTGTTCTAATAAGCCTGTTACAGACTGTTTCAACAAGTCTGGAGCAACCTCGTCGAATAACTAGTGACACACTTGCCAACAAGCAAGACTCAGCCTGTCACACCAACTTAAAATAGCCATAGTTTGAAGCATGCACTGACCTGTGGTAAAAATATTTTAAAATATTATGTCAAGTGCACTAGTTTTCTAATAAATGAGAACTAGTATAAAATTTTATTCAACTTTACTTAACATACAAAACAAGAGAGAAGTGTGACCGTCATTGTTTGTAGTAATATACATCAGAATATCTTCAATGACATTATTTTAGTTATTGTCTATATCTCATATTAAGTATAGTATATTATAAATGATAGACAGTTTGAAGCATTGATGGACATTTTAAATACTCTTCATGCAGATTCCAAACTAAGGTGGATTGTTGCTCCTTCAAATGAACAAGATGGATCTACTATGTTTTTGATAGGCGAATGGTGGAAGATCGATTGTCGAGTGAATCACAACGAGACAGTTAATGCAACATTATGGAAAAGCAATCTTCGGTCATCCAAGCCACAGAAAGAAATACCCGTCGACGGAAAACAGATAAAAATAGAATCCAAAAATGTTTTTCATATACCGTACTTAGCTAAAACGGACAAAGGAAAATACTACTGTAAAGTTTGTGGAATAGAGAAATATGTGGGAAAAATTACAGTTGGAGAAGGTAATAATTATACTTTTAATTTAATTCTAATGAATAAATTAATTACTTTCATGACAATTATTTTCAACGGCCAACAAAATGCTTGGTTTTCTGCGCAGGCCTGCATGCTTCAGAGATCACAAATGAAAAGATCCGCCGCACATTGTATTTAGCAGTTGTGCGACCTGCCTGGGCTATGCCACTCAAGTTTGGTCCCTACAGTCCATCGAGCTACGAACAGAGCGCATCCAACGCCGAGCATCAAAATTTATCTTGAAGCTGCCATTTATGTGCGAAGAATCCTACAGAGACAGACTCATTTCTATAGAACTACTGCCACCTTCTTACTGGCATGAGTATCTTGATCTATTGTTCTTCTTTAAGGCCATAAATGGCATTGTATCTAAATCGAGCGATATTCTACCTGTACGTTTTATTCCCTTAAGGCTTACTAGTTCATTCCGTCAACGTAAATGTAAAACAACTACATACAATCGCTCACTCTTTATTAGAACAACTATATATAGGACTTGGGACTCTCTCCCCGAATACTTAAGGCTAGAGTATTTATCTTTTGCGCAGTTCAAGAAATCACTATTAGACTACTACATTAACGCTTTACTATCCTGTTCAGTACAATGTGGACGATCCTCGAACTTGGAAGACTGTTTGCCTAAAGTGCACCACATCACGAAGTCTCAATCACCGCTTAACTTGCTATTATTAGTTATGAGTATTAATCTTTTTTTTTCTTTTAATTTTTCATTATATTATTCTTTTTTCTTTTTTAAGGGCCCACTGTAATTGGTGTTTAACTGTTGTGGTGTCCCAGCTTCTTTTCTTTCCTTTTTTTTCTAATTATTATATTTCTCATGTAATTTTAAGAAGCGAAGCTAAATAAATAAATAAAAAAATAAATAAATAAAAAATAAATAAATAAATAACTGATAAATAACTCGGTAACTGATTAATATGAGTAGTACCATGATATAAACTTAAAGTGTTTTAAAGGGGCGGAGCTTAAAGAGGACAACTCACTGAAATTTTCAAGAGAAGTATAGGATAAATACCGAGAACGGAGGCTTTAAGCCAGATAGATCCCGAGGGCCGAATTACCCAACTTAAAACACGATTGAAGAAAGTTTTCTAAAAGATAGCATTTGCCGAGTGTCGAAGGACATTGTTATGTCAAATGTTAACGGGATTTTATGAAATAATAAGACTCCAAAGCAACCTTTGAATAATAGTTTATTAAACAACTTGAGAAGTACGTAAAGGTTCATTGAACACATACACAGACTTCTACAAGCTTGTTTGAATAATTAGTATGAATAATTAGTACCAGATCTATCATTACAGCATTGGACATGCGTATTGATGCAGTATCAATCCCACATTTTATGCTCAACGTTCAGTGTAATAAAGTGCTGACTCAACCAACAGATCTTGATGATTTTCATTGGTTTGCTTCCTCTCGTAAACTACGTGGAGTGAAAAGCAAACCCTTGCTCTCCTTCTCGTATGTGGTCGCTACCGGCGTTACCATACGAGATTGTAGCAGGCACACTATGAATTGGGCAATTATAATTTCATAGGGATTATATATATAAGCCCGGGGCTTATATATATAATCCCTATGCATTTATAATGAGGGATTTATGGGATATAAATCCCTCAAAAAAACAAAGAAAACCGACTTGATCGTGTTTTAATCTGGCACATTAACCAAAGTTTGTCATGGTCAAGTTCTCCTTTTTGAAAAAAATGAGCTCTAGGTATATGCTTTATTTGACGTACGCAAATATACCATCGATGCTGAAATCCACTGTTCTTATATGCAGATATAGTTGTCCACTTGCGTACGTCAGAAGGCATTGTTACCGAAAGGACAAATTTTCTCTAAATTCAAACTATAAACCATTCAAACTATAAACGCATTAATAATTCATGAGGAAAACACAAAGGAAATCAGTACCATGTCCGTGGTTTTATACCTGATAAAACTTCTTGACGTCAGAAAGAATACTAATGAACATACAATTTTATATAAAGAATACTAATGAACGTACAATTATATATAAAGAATACTAATGAACATAACATCCAATAACGAATCGTTTTTGAAGCCATTCAAGACACTCGCATCACGTGTTTTATCAGATCTAAAATACTCGGGCTGCGCCCTCGTGGTTTTAAGTCTGATAAAACACTCCTGCTCGTGTTTTAAATATTACTTAGTTCACGGTCACCTCGGTTTTCTTTGATGTACCGCGGTTGTTTATTTATAATAATTACTCCCAACCACGCATAAATCAAATTAATTAATTGCCCCGGGCTAATATATATTAACCCGAGGCAATTAACTTGATTTATGCGTCGTTGGGAAAATAAGCGTTAATCAATGGTCACGAATGTGATAAAGATTTATCATCGCGACTGAACTGTTTTTTAGACAAACTCTGTGATAACGAACTCAGTATCTCAGTTTTCTTAGGCAACCTCGGTGATCTTGAACTCGGTAAATAACTGACGTAGTTACCTCGGGTCGCTTTGCGAAACAGGTTTTCGAACGGACGTAGGTAACTAACCTATACTTATTATACTCTCGCAAATAATCATCCATCAAATCTCTACATTAGCGTCACATGCCAGCCCAATATTTTACGATGTAGGACAACTAATATTGAATATCCCCCAATATTGAATTTTTACTGAAATATTTTGCCATATCGGGATTAGATGAATCCAATAAGTTATAATATCGCTTCCATGCATGCAGGTGACTGATTTAGTTAACGTAATAGGTTGATTTACGAGTGTGTGTATGATCAGTATATATATATACTATAATGAATTATTGCAGTCTACTGATCAGAATGCAGTACGTTTTTCATACACAATTATCAATAATTATTATTCCGACAATTTTATTTAGGTAAGCCATTCGCAAAACCCATCATTAGAAAAATGCCAAAAGACAAATTATCTCGTTACGGAAGTACTGTTACACTGGAGTGCTTGGTGAATGGAAGTTATGACTATTATCAAATAAGATGGTTCAAGGTTTCCAGTGATGGCAGAATAGAGCAGCCGGCGTTGTCATCCAAAGAAATTAATATCAGGTCTTCTAAGGGTAAAACTACCCAAAAAGTACAAGTCAATATTTCCACACTTACCATAAAAGATGCAGGAACATACTTGTGTCAGATAGAACGTTCTGCTGTCAAATACATTGCCAAAAAAACAGTAAACGTAACTATAGAAGGTAAGAAAAAATATATTGCTGAAGTAGAGCATTTATAAAGCATAGAGTTTTCACTAAAAAACCATGCAACTTCCATTGAACTTCGGATATATAGTAAATGAGGTTCGCAAACGTAGCTTAAATACACAAATTCTTCTAAAAGTTTAGGGGGGGGGGGGCAATTTGAGAGGGGGCTCCTAACATTTTTTAATTCGAGTTTTTGACGTAAGAAAGCCTCTCTTCTCTGCAGAGGTTCTTTCGGAGATCGGAGATTTTGGGGATCGTCGGAGATGTGTGGGATCGTTGGAGATGTGTCGGAATCGCCAGCATTTCCCGTTTCGGCGTTTCGCCCGCACTCGTTATGTCCAGCTGGCGATTCCGACACATCTCCGACGATCCCCGAAATCTCCGTCGATCTCCGAAAGACCCTCTGCGGAGGAGAGAGAGTAAGAAAGCGCTGGCTCTATAAAACGCAGGGTCCAGAAAACGGGGGGACCCAGAAAAGGCCCAACTGAACACCAAACCCTATAACATACGTGACGTCATCAGGAGGCCCAAAATCGATATTTTAGCGGCCCTGAAGTCTCGGAGCAACCGAAGACAATTCGTTTAAAGTGTCTGTGAAGTGAAAATTCCCTGATTAGATTAAATTATAGGGCAGATGACCTACGCCGTTAGATTATTAATACGTCATCAAGCACTCTAATAAGGGGGTGATTACATGGGCCGGGCTGGCCCGGTTAACGGGGCTGAGTTTACGAAACGATTACATGGCGCGGGCTAACCGGGGTAAGCTGGGATGAGTTTTGAATCGACGTGGATGATTTCAGGCCGAAATTCGCAATTATCAAGCCAAATAACAGGGGCGGATCCAGACTGTCGCGAGTGTCGCTCAAGCGCTAGTCTTATAGTCCAACTAACCAGACTAGTCTTTTGACTATTTTAGTTGGCTTTTTACCAAAAACCTGTTCAAATATATTCTTCTTGTAAAATTAATTATAGTAAATTTATGGTAATAAAGATTCTTCTTCTTCTATAGTCAGAAATTTCACATTTAATATATCCGAATTCAAAATATTGCGCAATGGGAGAGAAATTTAAACGTCTAAGCAAGTACAGAGTGCTATAAGACTGAAGAAAATCTTCTAAATAAGTAACTTACAGCACGAAATAAACAATCGAATTCGCACAAAAACAAGCCGGCTAACGCCAGCGGAGAGTTTACTTGAAACTTTAATTAAAATATTACAGGTATCGTATGTCAAACAGTCCTGCCAAATACATGCACGCAACCTACACGCGCGATTATTCATTTTAGCTCACATTTGCATGAGCTACACTGATCAGGGCCGGCCCAATCAGAAATCAGAATTCGAGTTGACTATCGCTCAGATATTGAGAGAGCGACAGTGACCAAATCCTAGCCAATCAAACTTCGAGTTGACTATCGCTCAACAGTGCATGACCGGGACAGCCAATCAGACATCTAGTTGACTGACGCTCAACTTTCGCACAGCTATAGCAGAAGTGCTATGGCCAGGTTGCATGGAAATCCCTAATCCTATAACATAAACTATATATTGCTGTACTATTACTTTTATTTCAATACTACCAATGTCATTACTAACATGCGCATGTCCTAACATATATATTTACATTACTTTACTCCATTTTAGTAATGCCTAAACCAGTCTTTCTAGACTTCTTTGGTTCACATGTTATGACCAGGAATGAAGGTGAAACTACTTCATTTAACTACAACGTATCTTCCATTCCCAGTCCAAACATTACTTGGCACAAGTCAACAAATGGCAAAGAATTTAAGCTGGTGGCTTGGTGCTCGCCAATGTCAATCAACTGCACGTTATACAGCAAGGAGACTATTACCAAAAATATATTCAAACTTACTGATATCACGTATTCCAATGACAACAATATTTCATACAAAGCTGAAGCAGCAACAGTATTTGGAAAGTCATCAAGATCATTTGTTCTTCAAGTTTATGGTAAGTGAAATGAAATCAATATTAGTCTATATACAATTTTGTCTTACGATTGATTGCATGATTTTTGAGATATCCTGGTAACAGACAGACAGACAGACAGACAGACAGACAGACAGACAGACAGACAGACAGACAGACAGACAGACAGACAGACAGACAGCCTGACAATGAACTGCTCTATATCAACGCGAAATCCAACCACCCCCCATCTATTATAAATCATCTACCAGAAGCAATATAAGCAGACGAATTTCCAGTCCATCGTATGACGAAGATGGGTAAAAGCCTCTCAACCCTGTAAACAACGACCGACAAGAAAACTTTAGAAGAAACTGTCAAAGAAACATAGTTTGGTTCAACCTCCCGTACAACGCAACCGTTCAATCAAACTCGAACCACAGGAGAAATCAACTACAACTCTACTCATATGAGTTCCAAGCTCGACAATGGGGTCATTCCACCCATCCACAATGGGGTTATTCCACCCATACAAGTACTAACCCCGTCTAACCGGGCTTAATTTTTTGGTGAGAGGCAGCGCGCTAACAGCACACGCCACCCGTGCTCCCCTATATATAGATATATATATATAGATATAGATATAGATATAGATATAGATATAGATATAGATATAGGTAGGTAGGTAGGTAGGTAGGTAGGTAGGTAGGTAGGTAGGTAGGTAGGTAGGTAGGTAGGTAGGTAGGTAGGTAGGTAGGTAGGTAGGTAGGTAGATAGATAGATAGATAGATAGATAGATAGATAGATAGATAGATAGATAGATAGATAGATAGATAGATAGATAGATAGATAGATAGATAGATAGATAGATTTAGATAGATATATTTAGATAGATATATACATATACATATACACATACATAATTATACATATACATATACATACACACACATGTATACGCACAATATGATTGTTCCAAGCTACACTGATGAGCTGTAGTACAGCGAAACACCGTGTCTGTAGATTGAACTATATATATATATATATATATATATAGTATAATTTCAGAGGTGAATATAAAGATTCCGGACATTTGATTGGTTAAAAATTTCTTCATAAATCATTTTAGTATAATTTTTAGTTTATAATTGGTGATATAAACCTCTGGGATAAACCAATGAAAGTCATTCTTTTAAAAAAATTGACCAATGACAAAATGCGTAGTATAGCACGAACAGTCATCATTAGAGCCAGCGGTTTTTCTGTTAAGCAACAATGGCGCCGAAATTATAACGGAGTGGGCAAATGAAAGAAGAAATTGGACATTTAGGCGAAGCAATACGTTCTACAGAAAACAAAAACAGCTACAAAATGGTTAGAATGGAAATTATTAATGGTAAGATCGTTAAATTGTTTATCTGTGTTCGTTTAAAACGAAATAACTGCAAACAAAACAGATTTCAAAATTACGCTAGCTGTTGACAAGATTTCGTGATGTAAACTATATGCTAAATTGAATGTTTCTTTCAACTTTTTGTCACTTTTACAAAACAAATGAGTGGATACATAAAGTTTCAATATTGTACATGAAAATCCATGCTAAATTATGCAAGAAAACGTTTCTTTTCCATCAATTACTGTACGGGCCAAGGAGATGTCCGAAATGACTGTTGAACGTTTGTTGTTGGCTGTTAAAAAATGTATTAAACGAGCCTCAAAGAATATGTTATGGTCGAAAATTTATTTAACTTTTGTTGGTAAATTTATACTAAAACAATTAGACAACGAGCCCGAGTTTTCTATGAGCGAATAGTCGACGAGGCGAAGCCGAGTTGACTATCGCTCATAGAAAACGAGGGAATAACCATAGGCAGCCCAAGCACTATCACGTACTGTCTGTCGTATTATATAATATACTTAAGTATATTATATAATACGACAGACAGTACGTGATAGTGCTTGGGCTACCTATGATATAACATCACAAAATAACATCACTAGAAAGAGGTTTTCGAGGGGAGTCTGGGACTTTTTTCCAACTAAATTGAGTTAACTCGTTCCAGTCTCCCCTCGGAATTATGATTTTGATGAATGTAAATTTTCAAAATGGCAGAGTTTTTTTTTTAAATGGCGACCGTACTTTTAAAGCGAACATATCGTCAAAACTGCTCAAATCACTCAGGACAAATAGACTGTATACATCGAATAGCTTGGAGATACAACTGTCTAAAGGTAAGGAAATGTTTTGTCGTAATTATTTTTTATTTTGGAACAGTTTTGATCGTATTAAGCCGTGCTTTTGAAAGTGACTGAGTGAAGAAAAGATTCAACATTCAATTTCCAAGATCAACGGATAAGATAAACTAATACATTTATAAACGTGTGTTTTAACTTCCTTGGATATTCACCTCCGAAATATTATACTATAACAATTATTCACCTCAGTCTCGGTGAATATTGGTGAATATATTTACCTCGGCTTCGCCTCGGCAAATATTCACCGATATTCACCTCGACTTCGGTGAATAATTGTCATATAGATATATATATATATATATACATACATACATACATACATACATACATACATACATACATACATACATACATACATACATACATACATACATACATACATACAGATCCTACTGTACTTATGAATACGTTTGATTTTCTTTAGTAAAACCATATATTGAGAAACAAGAACAACCACTAATGTTTTTCAAAGGAATGCGACTTAATTGTACCGTAAAGCAAGCCAACCCCCGAAACATAAGTTTTGCTTGGTATTCTTGTGATCAAAAACAGTTATGCGAGAATAGTACAATTTGGAGAAGATTAGATGAAAAAGAAGACAAACTACCAATTTTCAGTCAGACTAAGGCCATAATGATGTACCGTTGTACGGCAAAAAACACCGCAGGAACAGATAAAATGACTTTTAAAGTACGTAAAACACCAAGTAAGTAAATCCTTTGCCTTATAGATAAACGTTGTTATGTTTTTGGTAATCTTGACTTATAGAAACTGTAACTTCCAATGTTTTTAAACAAAATAGATTCCTTTGCCTCCAGAGGTAACAGTAAAACCGTTGTTATTTTCACTACCGTTGCTGCTGGAACCATTACAGTCTTGTTGTCCCTTGTTGTGTTTGTGCTGTACAAGAGGTGGAGAATATATGGCGGATTTTACATATTTACCTATCCTCCGCTATCTGACTACATGGAACAACTTGATCCAAGTAAGGGCGTTCATGAGCAGCTTCAAAAACTTCCATTTATCCCTGAATGGGAATTTCCAAGGGAAAGGATAACGCTCAGTAAGTACGATACTAAAACTACAGATACATACAAACATATACTCTTTCAAGAAACAAGACATACAAGATGTAGTCATATATGGGATACGTTATATATTTTATACTTAGTTTAGTCTTACAAGTTGGAAAGTAAATTTAAACCCCCCCCCCTCTATATGTTAAGCCCTCTTTATATCGGGGGGGGCGAGGTTATTTACAGAATTAAAATACAAATTTTTGTTTTGGAGTGGGTATAAAGAAGTTTGCTAAAGTTGTGTAGGAAATAACACGGTTCGAGAAGAATTAATGAAAAATCGCACGCGTGTTTGGCGAAATCTTCATAATACTATTATGAATATTTCGCCAAACACAAGTGCGATTTGTTATTAATTCTTCGAGAACAAGTGTTATTTCCTTTTAATAACATTTCAATCAATTTTACCTTTTCTCAAAATAATGCGAAGCTTGACAAAACGGCGAAACTATATAAAACATCAAAAGGACGTCGAGTTCTTTCACAGCGTGCAGACATTGATATAAACAGCATATTTGAGCAATGTCTTCATCTAATTTTCAATTGTTTTAAGTAACCTTTACTTAACTTTCTTCGTGACGAACTTCTTGAACGCTCGGCAAAGGAAAGAAACCAGGACTCGTGTTTACTGTCAGCAATTGTTATTTTATGTCGTATCATGATCAAATGTTGCGGTATCAAGTCAGTTTGGCAGTATTTACTGAAAACACCCAGATGTATGGTGATTTAAAAAAAATACCGCATGTGGTATTTTTTTTAAATACCCCCAGTAAAATAATTTAGATTTAATACAGATGTCAGATTAGCCAATGAGGAAAATTGATTGAAATTTTATTAGACCGTAATTTCCCGCCTATTTCTAAATACTGATCAAATGTAGAGTACTATAACCATGGAAGTACTAACCCCGTCTAACCATGTCTTTCTTTTGAATTTTTCTCATAAATTATTAATGATTTGACAAACATGCATATCATGCTTGCAACTTAATACCATGCAGGGTTGTATAAAGTGCGATTTTTAAGCTGTACTCTCTAGGCACGCCGTTTGGAGACATGGTCCCCTAGAAATATAAGAAACACGGACAGAAAATATTTGATTCTTTAACCAGGTTGTACACGGGAGGAACATCGTGACATACAACTTGAGATGTAAATAGCCAGTTGTGGACCTGTTACCAGCTTTACAATCATTTGCAATATACTTTTCACCAAAATGTTTGGAAGTTCGTGCTGTAGTTTGCAAGTTCATTGGGAAGTTCGTAAATTCGTTTTGAAATAAATGTACGCATTTGATTGGCTACTAGGAACCAAATAGCCAATCAAACGCGTAGTTCAAAACGAACCTGCGTACTGTGTAATGAACCTGCGTACTGTGTAATGAACTTGCGAACTTCGGAACGAACTTCCAAACATTTTGGTAAGAAGTATGTTGCAAATGACTGCAACTTTATTTTACAATCTGTATTTAGCCTATTAATCTAGTATATTTAGTCTATTAATCGGAAACGTTAGAGTGTAGATCTATTAAGCTAAAGTTGGGGATGGGAATGAGGGCACGGAAGAACCTGGAAAAAAAAACTCAAAGCACAGAAGAGAACCAGTTAAAGTGTCTATCACCCCAAATACGATATTACTGATATAGATTCTATGTAAAGTGTATAGTTGAATGTCAAAATATTTTTTAATCTGAGATTTTATTTATTGCGATATTGAGGTTTGTATTTCAAAAATGGTAATGAGGATGATGTCAATGCAGCATACTTTGCACACACAACGTTCTATTCCAAAAGAAATATTGGGGGTGTTGGTGGCACAGTGGTTAGTTAGTACACGTGCCTTTCACCTCTGCGAGCCGGGTTCGATTCCTGCAAGGTGCAGTTATCTGATTAAAAAAAAAATTCACCTTGGCCGCATGTGAGAAGAGTGCTTCCAGTTTGACTCTACCAAACACCACAGGTTTCCTCCGGGTACTCCGGTTTCCTCCTGTAGTAACACTGGACCAATGAGGGTGGGCCCTTACTGGACCTCTGAGGATAACAGTTTAGATATAACTGATAGAGTTATCCAGTATAAATAAGGTTAGTTTAGTTTAGTTTTTTTAGTTTATACCCATGCAATTTGCAGGTTATATGAGACATATGAAAGATATATATGAAATATAGAATATGCTTTTCAATCGAATAGCATATTCTATCTTTTATCGGGTTTTTTTCCATTAAAATTTTCAAGCAGCTTATTATAGGAAGAGAGAGAAAGAAACACAAATACTTGCTTTGACGTCATTTTCATTACTATTTCGGAAATACAAGCCTCAATTGCACAATAAATAAAATTTATATCAAAAATGTTTTGGCATTTTACTTCACATAGAATCAGTATCAGTAACATCGTATTTGGGGTGATAGGCTTAGACGAAAACTTTACTCATGTAAGCCCCAAGTTTGACCCGTCTAACCATGCTTAATTTGGGTCTGAGTTGCGAGAGGCAGTGCACCAAAAACACGCCACATGCGCTTTTAAACAACCTACAAAACAACAATACAATACAATACAATACAATACTTTATTGAACTCTCCCCAGGGGGCTTTTCAGAGTCAATTACCATATACAACATATACAGTTAATGAATAACAATGCAAATTTTGCAATGATTATGATTGATTCAATTACGGTTTAATTTTTCTTTAAATTTAAGTTTCTCTTTTTTCTCATTCCGACTTTTCTGCACAGCTATAGACAGTTGTTCTTATAACTTTACTTCAGCGAAGCGAAAAGGGCAGTTGTTTTTTTACCTATACGCCAGGCTTGGACTGGCCTATATGCCATTGTGCCAATGGCACATGCGCCCTTTATAATACCTCAACTGCGCTCCTTGAACTATATTTGCTAAAATAGATATAAATTAGTATGGCTGTCCATTGCATGTAGTTTGTTACTGAATATTCTGCTTTCTTAAATTCATGTTGTGTGTAGTAGCAAGGGGTAGATAGTAGCCTGCGTAGCTGGCGGTTTTTAATAAGGGGTTGGGGTCTTGGTGAAGAAGCGGGTGAGGGCGAAGAAGCGGGCGAGAAAAAGCGGGCGAGGGAGAAAAAGCGGGCGGGCGGAAGAGCGGGCGGGCGGAAGAGCGGGAGCTGGAAAAACCGCCTGCCTCAAAACCTGGTGTTTTTGAATATCGCCCCTAACTAACACATCCTAAATCTAATTAAAACTAACCCAATCATACGATAGTTTGTAATTGAGTTTGTAATTCGATAGCTTGCACGTTGCTTTCAAAACAATAATAATAGTATCGTCTATCGAAAATCATTCAGGTGTGAATCTGTCAAACTTGTGTGCTTGTATACAAGTGGCGAATGCAAACTCCAACGGAAAAAGTAAAAAAAGGAAGAAAACCGAACGTTCAGAGTGCCAACGATTTTTGCAGGTTATGTGAATGTTCCCTGAAAGTCAAATACGGTGATTTTGAGAAAATATCGTATATTTCAACTGAAAATCTCTTTAGACATTCAAAGGCTGCGAGGACATGCCGACGCTACAGGATTAACCTAGGATGTTTGGTGGACAAGTCTTCCAATCAGTCTGAACGGGTTTGCAAGGCATGTGCGCGAAAGATAAGGTATGCCTGTGAGCTGTATAATTTCATCAAAAACAGTTTAAACGACTCAAAGCTTTCGCAAGACTCAGCAAATAAAGCGGATACAAACCACAACTCACCTGTCAGCCCAACTGGTAGATACAAGCGACAATTACCGTCAAGTGTTTCTTCACCTGATCGTAGCCCACAAATTAAGAAAGGATTCAAAGCTAGCGAACGTATTAGCAAAAAAGGAACACGTCGAGAAAAAGCTTAGCATTTGCGAGTATAACAAGCGCAGCAACTGCGCGGTCAGCCATCGAGGATAACACTCCTAGGACTGACGAAATCCTCGCAAGTTTAAGCGTTGACGAGGTGTTAGACACGAACACTACTCGGGTGAAAGTTCTCAAAGTATTCAATGTTTCCAACGCTTTAACAACACACTTCTTTCACGGCCACGTTGATGACTATCAACGATTCAACGCCTCGCGTGAGCCAAAATCGTTTGATCACCGTGGTTTGATTGATGACAGCTATCGACAACAGCTTAAAATACTAACCAATCAGTATTTTCCGTTCACCAGTGGACGGGTAATTCAAAAACACCAGGTTTTGTGGCAGGCGGTATTTCCAGCTCCCGCTCTTCCGCCCGCTTTTTCTCCCTCGCCCGCGAGACCCCAACCCTTAAAACCGCCAGCTACGCAGGCTAGGTAGATAGGAGAGTTGCTGTTCCGTAAGATTTATTCCGGCAAATGGTAATAAGCCTGTAGGCCACTTTCGTGTCGTTTTTCTATACAGTTTCTCTGAGTTAATCATACGTGGGGGAACAGTGGCAATAACAACCACCAATTTTGAAATCTTTCTATTTACAGAGGCTTGTGGGCAAATTTTTTCTGTAATGCACTTTAGTAGCCCAATGTCATTATTTATTAATTTATTTTTTTAACTGCGCATCTCTACCTAATGGCGCCGCCCCTAATACGAAGCCAGTCCGACTCTGCTATACGCAACTGTGTCGCTTGCCTATATATATATATACACGCCCTTGAGATCAATTATCTAGAATAAACGTGCAGATTTTTAATTTGGAAGGTTGATGATACAAATAACCACTTTGTTGTTGTTTTAATTTTTTCGTACAGTTGCTGAACTTGGCATGGGGGAATTTGGATGTGTGTGGCTTGCCGAAGCGCTTGGAATATCTGAGTTTCGTCCAAGAGACATGCTTACACATAAGTCAAATCGAAAACGTTTGTCAGTATTCCTTCGAACGTTTAGAAGGAACAGCTATGTATTTTGCAAAGAAATAACAAGAGTTGCAGTAAAACAACTTAAAGGTTTGGAATATTATATATAAAACCAAGCATATAACTATACTTTTATACAAAACCAAGGATAATTTTAAAGTGGTTATATCATGGTTGGGGATTTTACATATTTAAAATAGTTAGAAACTGAAATGTAAATGTAAACATATCTTCCTTTTCTAAAATTTCATCTAGTTATGGACTTTTTTGCTGTTAAAGTCGACTGAAGTGACGTCAAAGGAGGTTTTTGTATAGACATTTGACGTCACTTCCGTCAACTTTAACAGCAAAAAAGTCCATAAAAATATGTTAGAAAAGGAAGATATATTACGATCTTTAAGAAATCGATTATTAAGAAATCTTCTCCGAAGGTTCCAAATATCCTAAATATGTAAAATCCCAAACTCCATGATATAGGCACTTTAAGTATTGGTTAGACTTGCCATAACTGTTTGTGTCTCCCTGGTTATAGAAAATTGGGATCGAAATAAATTGGTTGACCTACAATCTGAACTTAAAATCTTAATTCACGTTGGAGAACATGAAAATATTGTTAATATTCTTGGAGCTTGCACAAAAGGTTAGGACACATTTTTATGTAAGTTATTACAATTTATTAATATACTTAGTAAAAAATATTCTTATTTCGTGCATAAAATTATCAAAAATAAAATATTCTATTTACTTTTATACAATACCCTAGTTGCTATGCGTGTTTTCATTGGTTGTTGGCCATGATCTATTAGAGGACAGACACATGGTCACGTCAGATCACGTCAGCTGACTTGCCTTTTTCCTTCTTCATGCCCCAAAATCCGGCACGAGTTTCGACAAAGACCTTTTAAATTTGTATTGTATAAAACAAATAGATTCCATTTTTTTGTTGTCTGTTCAGTTATAGATGCACAGAGGACGTCACAACGTGGTAAGAACATCAGTGACCCACTCGACTGCGTCTCGTGGGCCACTTTTTTGTTCTTACCACGTTGTGACGTCATCTGTGCATCTATAACTGAACAGACAACGGCAAAATGGAATCTATTTGTTAAATAGATGATCTTTATATAAATAAGTTTTTATGTTTTTTAGATTACAGAATTGAGAATAAAACGTCATCCGTGCATGATTCATTCATCTACCACCATCCACCTATTCAATGTTTATCCTGTTTTGCACCCTTTCTCTATTTTTCTTTATCATTTCGTTTTATCTGTTAATAGCATCTTCTTATATTTTCACAGGAAAGTGTTCCGACTTGTGGATAATAATGGAATATTGTATAAATGGAAATATCAGAACATTTTTACGAAACAAAAGAGATTCATACAATGTCGAAGAAACATCTTTAATGCCAAATCTTTCCCAGGGGTTTGGTCCTAAGAATATAGTTTTGTTTGCCACTCAAATTGCTAAAGGAATGGAGTTTCTTATTTCAAGAAAGGTAAATTGATATCAATTTTACGTTTTTCAATAATTATGCAAAGTATATACTACATTAGTCAAATCCGATTGGAAATACTGCCTGAAATGGAACAAAAAATCCTGATAGTAGTTTCCTGATGTTTTACAAAATTCCCAATACAAGCCCTGGGGGTAACATATAGACACAAAGTATTTCCACATTTAATTTTTTATTAGTACACAAATAATAAATCACCACGCCTCTTGATGTGGCAAAGCTGGCCATGCAATTCCAAGTGTTTCGTGTTATGACAAATCTACTACAATGTCCCAATCCATCAGCCGATTATTTTGCAGAATTTGTATAAGTAAAATATGTTCTAAGCGTTAGGAATAAGGTTGGTTTGTTTGCTCTATGAATGTTATTTACATATTTGTTTCACATTTCTTGTTCATCAGTGTCGGGAGGCTATTGATATCCCGTAAATAGCACTGGATTAAGAAAGAATGCTATATCCGAAGAGCTAAAGATATATTATTATCCATAAAATTATCGATAACAAAATTATTCAAGATGGCGGAAAACAAGATTGTCTTTTGTCCAAATCAGTGATATTGACGTTTTTGCATAAGAGTCGTTTTGTTTATGATTACCATCATAGGCCAGTTTGCTATTCAGAAAATTTGTAACATTATATTTACTGACAATGACCCCCATTATACCCAAGATTAAATTTCTTTTAGGTTATCCATCGTGACCTAGCTGCAAGAAATATTTTACTTGGACATGGGTATGTGGCAAAAGTAGCTGATTTTGGTCTAGCTCGAGATGTTTACAAATACGCGACATATGTGAGAAAATCATCCGTAAGTAATTATAAGTATAAGTGGGTTAAATATATCATGGGTTAACTCTTTCTAGGAGACGTGAAGACATTTAAGTCTCGTGTATTTTAATTTGACTACCAACAGTAATTCCAAACAATTTAGTTATTTTATTTTGATTTAAAGCGCCTATGAAGCAAAAATCAAGTCTTTTTTGAAAGAACATTAGAGTAACATATTTTACAGTTTTTCATTTCCTTGCTTTGCTTCAATTTGTTTAATATGCAAATTAGACATTTTGACGTCACATGTGCATAATGATGAATTATCAAAGGTTATATATCGTTGCTATTATGAAACATAATCACTCGTGAATATACATGTTTGGTGTTGTGGGAGCACACCCACATCCTTCCTTCGAATTAACTTGGTTAAATTTAATACGTTGAAAATGGTTATCTATTTGATTAATTCAGCTGCTTAATTTACTAAAATGTGATTTTTTCATATTTTGAACATTTTACAGGGTTTAGTTCCTTTAAAATGGATGGCTGTTGAGTCTATCAAAGATTCTATATTTACGGAAAAGACAGACGTGTTAGTCAATTATATTTTATATTAGCAATGGGCAATTATTGGGCATTAATAGGCAAAGTAAAATGAAACCTGAGGTTATTTAATTTTAGTTCAAAAGGTTCATTTTTTGCTGTTAAAACATTAAAAATATGAATAAAATTTCACGTTTATTTTGAATTCCACCACTACGCAAAGAAGTCGACTTATTTGACTAATGCGAGATTTTGCATGTCGTTTGTATAACAGTATATATATAATAAAATTTCTGAGTGTATGTCTAACTGCCGTGTGCTACTCACGACAATAGTCTTATACGTAAAAGTTCAACCTTAACTTCTTATATTTGTGTTTTCAAGTGCTTATGAACCCAAATATGATATTACTGCATATGGATTATATTTAATGTGTATAGTTGAATGCCAAAATATTTTCTGATTTGAAATTTTATTTGTTGTAATATTAAGGTTTGTATTTCCAAAATGGTAATGAGGATGACGTCTATGTAGGCATAATTTGCATACGCAGTATTCCGTTACAGCAGAAATATTACCCAATTCACATGTTAATGGAATACTTGAATAAGTATATCCTATATTATATCATTTTTTTCATTAAAATCTTTAAGCAGTTTATCACAAGAAAAGAAAAAAAAACCCACACAAATGCCTACATTGACGTCATCCTCATTAACATTTTGGAAATTCAAACCTCAATATAACAACAAATAGAAGTGCAAGAAAATATTTTGGCATTCAATTAACTCTTCACGTTACATAGAATCCATATCAGTAATATCTTATTTAAGTTTATAGGCACTTTAAAATACAGCATTATGTTGACAATAATGTGTAAAGTTTTAATTTATAAATCAACATTTATAGTATATGTTGTGTAATGTTTGACCTATAGTAATTTTATCTTCGAGTTCATTTTAATTTGGATTAATCAATAGTTTATTGTAATGTTATGTTTTACGAATATATTAATTTTTTTAGGTGGTCCTTTGGTGTTTTACTTTGGGAACTTTTCACGCTAGGTAAGATTACTTTAAAATTACTTTAATCACTTTTTAAAGGTGACACAATAATTTCCAAATACGGAACTCCATTGTTTAAGGTTTACTACATTTAACTCGGTATGTTTTATAAATGATTATATTCCGTAACCGCGTGTTCATCGTGTAAATTTCGTTTAATATAGTTCGATAATTCAATTCGCGCTACGTATAATCTTACAAAATGTTTTTCCTTTGATGCAAGTTAAATTGAATCGCGTCGAATTGAAATGAAATAGATTGAAGTTGAGTCTAGTCTATAGTAGAATGGAATTAAATCATAGATAATGGAGGGGAACTGGACAGAAAACTTACGAAACCGGAAATGACGTTTGCACAACTTGCTATGGTAATTATACACTTATAAGGGGCTAATTGCACCTAACGGGTGGTCCCACATGGCTAGAATCAAACACTGCTGAACTTAAGTGATATTACACTATTGTTTAATTTCAGCAATAGCTGATCCTGGCCATGTGGAACCACCCATTCGGTATTATTAGCCCCCTATACGTGTATAATTACCATAGCAAGTTGTGCAAACATCGTTTCCGGTTTCGTAACATCGTTTTAAGTTTCCTATCCAGTTATCCTTCGATTATCTATGATTAAATTTAATTGTTAGATGTAAGATGTGCGAAGTAAAATGTCAATGTAAAACGTGAAAGGAAAAACGTATACACGCCGTACATGTACGTAAACATAAACGTAATTAACGTAAACGCAAAAAGCTATCAAATGTAAAATATAATAAGTAATATTTAAAACACTCGGCTACCGCCTCGTGTTTTAGATCTGTTAAAACACGTGCTGCAAATGTTTTGAAATTTGAATAACTTCAAAAACGACCCATTTGGTAAGTTAATTGGCGTAGTAATTTTGAAAAACTCCAACGTTGTCTATGCCGAGAAAATCAAAGCTAACGTTTATGTAAATCAGGAGGTTTCTTTATCAGATATAAAACCACGGACATGGTATTGATTTCCTTTGTGTTTTCCTCATGAATTATTAACGAGTTTTTGAAGTACGGTTAAAAAGACGTTAAATACGCAAAACATAAAATTAATGTAAATTCTACTATAACAATTAAGTAATTTGGAGTCTGCAATTTCTAAAAAAAAGATTACAAAAGTAAATAACAGAATCTTGTATAAAATCAAAGTGAGTCAGCAAAATACGACTATAATTGAGTTAAAGATAAAACGTAAATATTTTATTTGAAGTCATGCATATTGTTGTTTTTGCATCTTGTGTAATACACCGTATTCATAAATATGGATCCAATTTATATTCTTTTTTGTGCATTTAAATTAGCTTTTCCAACCTTGTTCTTGTGTTATAAATTGTCTTTCACTTCTGTCTTATGTGCTCTTGGCTAAAATTAATTTAAAAAAAATAAAAATAATCGCCTAGATTGTAGAACACCGACTTAACGGGATAAATATTTATCAGTGTAAAAAAAGTTCCACTCGAAATGTCAGTATTTCGTTATTAAAACTAATCTCGGCAGTTTAATACCACCTTTCTACTTTGCTCCATATACTATTTTTTTTTAAATATCCCAACAGGTGGAACTCCTTATCCAGGAATACAAGCTCTTCAACTGTATAAATATTTGTTAGAAGGAAACCGGATGAATTCACCAATCCATTGTCCTCTGGAAATGTAAGACATAAAATTATTTTCAAAGATTGAGTATACAACAGATATTCTGCATGAGAGTAATTGCAGTTTTGATTACCATTCTAAAATAACCGATCAAAGAAATAAAAGAAAGGGTTTTGGCTTTACGTATATTTAACTAAAAGTTACATACCGATTACCGACCACACCCATGTTTAATTGTTCCCAATAGTGTTTGGTACTTCACTCAAAACTCACTACAGGTTTTGTATTAGAAATGCAATTCACTAAAATTTAACACACACACATATAGTTCAATCTACAGACACGGTGTTTCGCTGTACAACAGCTCATCAGTGTAGCTTGGAACAATCTGAATGAATTTCACCAATTACTTATACACATGCGATCGTCGGTGACAACCGCATGTGGTACATTCAGATAGTGTGAAGTACATTCAGATAGTGTGAAGTGCGCATGGGCCCAGAGTGCTCAAACTTCCACAAGGGTAGTGAGCGTTGCATTATCGCTAATAGGTACCCGCGGCAACTTCACAGAGTGCTCAACAACACCGAAGTGAAGGAGCGTACGTAGTTCAATCTACAGACACGGTGTTTCGCTGTACAACAGCTCATCAGTGTAGCTTGGAACAATCTGAATGAATTTCACCAATTACTTATACACATGCGATCGTCGGTGACAACCGCATGTGGGACAGCATCGGTGAAGTACATTCAGATAGTGTGAAGTGCGCATGGGCCCAGAGTGCTCAAACTTCCACAAGGGTAGTGAGCGTTGCATATATATATATATATATATATATATATAGAACAATTATTATACGGGACAATGAACTCGGGTGGAGAATAATGATATTAGGTGTTACTCCGAGTGACGAACCATACCGGACAAGTAGAGAAAACTCTACTTGGCCCGGCTGGGATTCGAACCCGCGACCTTCGGTTTACTAGTCCGACGCTCTACGGACTGAGCTACAGCCTACAGGTCAAGTTAGGAGCTAGTGGTCGAATGATGGTACTTGGGTTATTTGATATTTCGAAACAGATACTAGTTTCTTCAATATCTAGACATTAGTCTTTATACATATAGATTTAGAACAATTATTACGGGGCAATCAACTCGGGTGGAGAATAATGATATTAGGTGTTACTCCGAGTGACGAACCATACCGGACAAGTAGAGAAAACTCTATGTACTATTTAAAACACGTTCTGCGAGTGTTTTGAATGGCTTAAAAAACGATCACCATTTGGTAAGTTCGTTGGCGTAGTAATTTTGAAAAATAACGTTGTCTAAGGCGAGAAAATCAAAGCTAAAGTTTATGTAAATCAGGAGAAATTTTATCAGATATAAAACCACGATACGGTTATGATTTTTCTTTGTGTTTTCCTCATGAATTATTAATGAGTTTTTTAAGTATATGTATATGTATAAAGACTAATGTCCAGATATTGAAGTAACTAGCATCTGTTTCGAAATATCAAATAATCCAAGTACCATCATTCGACAACCAGCTCCCAACTTGACCTGTAGCTCAGTCGGTAGAGCCGAGCGTCGGACTAGTAAACCGAAGGTCGCGGGTTCGAATCCCAGCCAGGCCAAGTAGAGTTTTCTCTACTTGTCCGGTATGGTTCGTCACTCGGAGTAACACCTAATATCATATATATATATTGGTTAAATTAGAACCAGAAATAGAAAATGGGGAACCTGAGCCGTAGGCGTGGGTTTACATAAATACTTTCGAATTCTCCGAAACTCACTCGAGTGTTTGCATCAGGTTATATAAACAAAGGGCGTCCATTTTCTATTTCTTTTATGAAATAAGACTAAGAAATGTGCCGTGCCGTCACAAACGTGTTTACATAGCCTGATATAAACACGGTAAATTACCAATCACAGCGGGCGTAAGACGCAACCTATTTTATAAATATATATATTTATATATATATTGGTTAAATTTTAGTGACTTGCATTGGTAATACAAAACCTGTAATGAGTCTTATTAGTTAGTTGTACAAAATTTAGGCTCGGTCGAAGATCAAATTTCGCACGAGACAAATAATTCAAATACGTATTTTAATTAACGTAAGGTTCGCCTATGTCCCAATTAAATTCATGCAACTGAATAATTTTTATTGGCATAATCCATATTTACAATCGTGCATGTAGCAATGTATGACGACCGTGGGTCTAAAGCCGTTCTTTATTCAAAATTTAATCCTTTTTAATAATATGTTTTCTCATTTATTCAAAATTTATTCAAAGTCTAAATCTAAGTCGTAGTCTTGAGAAAAACTTTGAAGAAGATGGTGGGCGAAAATAGCAGAAGTTGAAATTTCACTGAGAATCCAACAATCAAAAACGCGGCTTTGACAAAAACGAACGTTTCCTCATAAGTAACGACATAGATATGTTTTATTAAAGTGCTTATAAACCCAAATACGATATTACTTCTTTATATGGATTCTATGTACGTGAATAGTTGAATATCAACATATTTTTCTAATTTGAACTTTTATTTGTTGTTATATTGAGATTTGTACTTCCAAAATGGTAATAAGATTGACGTCTATATATATATATAGGCATAATTTGCATACACAATGTCCCGTTACAAGAGAATATTACCCAATTCACACGCTAATGGCATAATTACTTGAATAGTATATTCTATATTTTATAAAAATATGTTGTCATTTAGTTCAGAGATGATGGCGAGCTGCTGGGATGCTAATCCAAACAATCGACCAAATTTTATCAGTTTAGTAAAAATGCTAGAAAAATGCATCGATATTGTGAAGAATACGCAGGTATGGAGGTTATTGTTATTATTAACTAACTTTCTAAAATTCCAAAATCACTACTATTGTAATTGTAAAGAAGATTGTTTTAATAAATAAATATATTATTTTTATTTTTATATTATTATTATTATTATTATTATTATTATTATTATTATTATTATTATTATTATTATTATTATTATTATTATTATTATTATTATTATTATTATTATTATTATTATTATTATTATTATTATTATTTTTTCGCAAAAGAGTGTACCTCCTTTATAGCAATGTTAAACGATGTAGGAGTTGATGTGAAGCATCAAAATTATTGTGTCAGGAAAATTATATCTATTGCGAACAACCTATTATATTTTTTGCTGCAGAAATAAGGAATGGACGAATCCTGACTTACTGAACTTTTAAGTTTTTAAGTAGCTTAGTTGTGATTCAAGTAGTCGATTGTAAATTACCTCGATGAGTGAGATTTACAATTGTTTGTTTAGAAAAAATCATTAATAAAGTTTCCATTATTATTATTATTATTATTATTATTATTATTATTATTATTATTATTATTATTATTATTATTATTATTATTATTATTATTATTATTATTATGTGTAGCACGTAGCCAGGTCAAAAAGTAAAGTCTGGCCAATAAGACATTCCCACCAATAATTGTTGGGACGTTAGAGTCTTACTCCGATTGCACTAATCCACTCAACACTTTCCGTATAATTGTCTCTCCTTCCATAAGTACTGTCTGTTGCATTGTCCTCACTATTCTTGTTACGTTCTTTTCTTCCTCAATCACTTTTGCCACCACTTTGCTCGTCTTCTCCACACCACCACCCATACGTCCAATGATAACTGGTGCCACTTCCACTGCATAACCTGGTCTCTTCTCCCTAGCCTCGAACGCAAGTTGCTGGTACTTTCGCAGTTTGGTTCGCGTTACCTCCTCTATGTTCCTCTCCTTTGGGCACGACATTTCCACCAACCATATCTTCTTCTCTCTTTCGTCCGCCAGGGTCATATCGGGTCTACGTGCTGTACTCGTTTTCCTCATTTTGTACTCAAAGTCCCAACAGAGTTTGAATTCATTACCCTTGAGTACATGTCCCTTCTTCCATCTCTCCCCGTACCATATTGTGCTTTCAGGTATAAATCCTTTATCTTTTGTCCAATTGACTCCTAATACCATCAGTGCATATTGCGTCTGCAGATGTATTCAGATCCCGCCAGCATTTCAGATTCTGCGAGCAGGTGTTGAACGGTTTCATCGTGTTGTCCACATAACCTAGACTTTCCATTTGTATCTCAGATTCCTCGCATCGCTTTCCATTTCCGGGTTTCGACCATTTGTTCCAACATATTCATAATTCCTGCTGTCTTCTGTGGTGTAGTGTTTGAGTTCAACCAGATGTGGCTTTCTTTTTCCTGCCTTGCAAACACTTGGCTCTGCATGACTTTCTCTTTGTACTCGTTCTTTAGCTTATCCTGATATCCCTTCTTCATCTCCTTCTTCAGCCCCTTTCAACAACCTGACCAATCATTCTCCACCTTCTCTCCATCTTTCCAAATCTCCTCCTGCTTGAAGTCGACCTCAAGCCCCATTTCCTGCTTGTTCTGCTTCCCTTTTTCAGGCTTTTGTACTCGCTGTTATACTCTCTCTTCCATGTTATCCTTATCCAGCGGCTTGGGCTTAGCACCATGTATGTTGCCACACGCACTTTCGTCTCTTTGTAGACCTGTCTCAGACTCTTTAAACCTCGCCCACCATCCTGCCTATTCATGTATAGCCGTTCGTCACTTTCGTGCCTACCTAGCATTCCTTTTCTGCGTAGGATATCCTTCACCATCATGTCAAGATCATATAGTTCCTTTTTCGTGAACTGGCAAACATTCATTGCATATCCTGCGACTGGTATGACTCTGCAGTTGATTGCTCTCATAAGGTTCTTATCATACAGCCCTAACTCTACCAAGCTCTCCAATCTCTTCTTCATTTCTTTTCTTATTCTTAACATTGACCTTTCCTTGTCAATCTGTTTTCCCTGTTCAATCCCCAGGAACGTATAAAACTCCTCCTTCTCCGGATCTGTGTCCGGATCCAATGCCTCTGCCTTCGCATTCATTATCATCAAGCCTTCTCCTTTGATCATCTCTCCTCATCTAAACACAATCTCTGCACATTTCTTCACACCATACACTGCTCCTGTATCATCACTGCCTCTTACAGTTATCTCGTTGGCAGCTTCCATTTGCTTATGGCTTTCATGGTAGGTCTTCAAGTCGTCTATGAACAAGCTGCGTGTTATCTTTCCTGCGTGAGTCTTTCCCGAGGCGGCCCCATCCTGTAGCCTCTTGTTTCCTCCAAAAACATTGTGATTGGAATTTCGGTTAGGCAGTACAGCTATCTCCTTGCAAAAAGCCACACCGAATTTCGATCCATCTGCTCTGCTGCTCTGCATCCCCCCCCCCCCGATATTCAACTCCAACCGCGTTTTCCAATCAGTTGTTCATCAATTTTCGTAACACCTTAATCACCTTCTTTGGTATCCCCATCAAGTTCGTACACCATGAGCATCCAATCGTGGTGCACTTTATCGTACGCCTTCTGGTAGTCATAGAAAGCAACTGGCAGATCCTTTTTATGTTCTCTCACCTCATCCATTATACATTTATCGATGAGTAGTTGGTCAACTGTATGTACCAAGCACACCTTCTGTGGCTCCTAGCTGTCCTTCATCCCAGATGTCATTTCGTATTGCATGCTCTTTCATGTATCTTCCCAGTATCCCTATAAAAACTTTGTGAGATGTATTGAGGCAAGTTATTGGTCTGTAATCCTTTTCGGGTGATAAGTCCTCAGTCTTCGGCAAGAGCACTGTTCTACCTATTGTCAGCCATTCCGGGATACTGTCTGGGTCTTCAATCCGTTTCCTCATACTTCTTGCAAGTGCCTGCCAGGTTCCGCTTAACCGTTTCCACCTGAAGTTCTGGATCCCGTCTAAGCCAGGAGCAGTCCAATTTTTTCCTCTTTTTTATGATTTTCCCAATGATTTCCTCACTTATATCGATATCTTCTACTTCTTTAATTTTTCTTTTCAGCTCCTCTTTAATCTTCCTTATCCATGGTCGTTCGGTGATAGTTTTCTCTTCCTCTCATATACCTCCCCAGAATTCGACGAACTTCTCCATTGTGGGGTGCTCACCCTTGAATTCCTTTGTCCCATTAACTTTCTTATAGAAGGCCCCTTCATCTGCTGAGAACATTGCGTAGTTCTTCCTTCTCTTCCTCTTCACCACTACCTTTTCTACCTTTACTTTCGGCTTTACTCTCAGCTCGTCCAACCACCTTTCCGAGGCGCTCTCAAGTTCTTGTGTCTAAATTGACCCTCCTTCTATGTGTTCTTTCAGTTCCTTTACGATTTTCACCTCTTTCTTAGTTGCCTCCCTTCCTGTTCTTCTGCGATGTATCTCATTATTTGCTCTTGCTATCTCTTACAGAAAATACTCTGTCTCAATGATTTTATCTGGGCCTGCTATTTCCTTTCCCTCCTATCTCTCTCCACCTGTGGTTTCTTCTTTCTCCCTCTTGTGGCATCAGCCTTTACATTGAGTAATTTAGCTATTGCCCTTCCCATGGCATAAACTACATCTGTAATCTCCTCGATCTTTTCGCTGCTTTTGAGGTGTTCCGAAAGTATCTTATTTGCACTCTTTTCCATTTCTGGAGGTAGCTTAAGTTTTGGAAGTTTTTTCTCACCAAAACCAAATTTGCTATATCTTTCTCTTTCTTAAATCTGGCAGCGTTGTCTCTCAACGTTTGGTCTTTCAGCCTCTCATCAAGCTCTCATCTATTGCCAATTCTCTTCATGAAACTGGGTATTATTATTATTATTATTATTATTATATTATTATTATTATTATTATTATTATTATTATTATTATTATTATTATTATTATTATTATTATTATTATTATTATTATTATTATTATTATTATTATTATTATTATTATTATTATTATTATTATTATTATTATTATTATTATTATTATTATTATTATTAAAAGCAACTTTTTAACAATTGGTAATCTTTTTAACTCCTAGACATCTTTCAACAATAATGGAGACGTTGAAATTTCCCTTATTGACAAGAATAAAGAAATATATAAAAGAATGAAATCAACGGTTCTTGATGAATGCGACGAAACAAGTGTATAACGATTATAGTGTTTCCTCGTTCATTAAATTCACTTCAAGTGATTCTCGAAAGACTATTCGTGTCCTTTAAAATTATAATGTAACGTAGTCAGCTAAAATAGTGGCCATTCTAAGGCGTCTCATTTTCCAAAATGGGCAGTTCTAAATGATAAATGGACAGTTCTAAAATTGAGTTGTTACTCAAATTAATAGAATTACCTCATTTACTCCCGTATATATATATATATATAATATATAATATATAATATATAATATATATATAATATATAATATATAATATATAATATATAATATATAATATATAATATATAATATAATATATAATATATAATATATAATACCTATGCGACCCATAGTTTCATTTTGTTGGTCTCCCACACACGAACTTTCCAGGTACTTAACAATACTGCAACCGCTAACGAACAAATCACAACACAGACTACAATCCACCAAAACTTTGTCTAACCTCTACCTATACTTTCAATATAACGACAAACACTACAAACAACTACACGTTACCGGTACGGCAATGGGATCACCATCTCTTGTTGTGATTGCTGAAATCGTGATGCAATCCAGAGGAACAGGCCCTTGCCACCTATCGACACTAACGTTGACGATACCATTAGTCCACTACACGAGAACGACATTGACGATTTTTACGATCACATTAACAAACAAAACTGTGACATACAATTTACCAATTAAGAAATCGAAGAGAATTGAGCACTTCCTTTTCTAGATTTTTGGTAACTCGTAACAATAACAGACTACAAACGACTGTTTTCAGAAAACTAACACATACTGACAGACTACTAGACCAATCATCTTACAATCCTACTTCACACAAAGCAACTACCATCAATTAAACACTGACGAGACGAGCACAACTTATTTGCGACACACCTAACGCCTTACATAACAAAAATAAGTACCTATATACAACGTGTGTTTTACAAACACAATTCAACTACAGCCCAGACTTCGTCAAACGCAACGTTTTCAAAAACGACGAACCTAACATAGCTGACGATACAACAACAACAACAACAACAACAACAACAACAACAACAACAACTGTTACAGCAACGATACCTTACATCAAAGGTACGTACGTCTGAGATTATCTCGCGTATCTTACGAACTTACAACATTCGCGCAGCGACTAACGTTAAAGACAAAGAACAACCTTACGACAGACAGGATGCAGTATACAAGGTTAAATGCCCCGACTGCCAGGCGACGTATATCGGTGAAACCGGCAGAAACCTAAAAACGAGACTAGCTGAACACAAACGCGGGTAACAGAAAACGGAGACGGGACTAACCACATTGCCGAACACCATCGACAAACTAAACACAATATTGACTGGGACTCGACAGAGTGCGTTAGTTATTGCACTAACTACAGGCAACGACTTATACACTGGAAAGTTGGTACACAAACTTAGAACAACCATTAAACCGATCACAACCATTACCAACACCTTACAAAAGACTTATCCATAACGCTTTACAAACAAACAAACAAACAAACAAACAAACAAACAGTAGACAATTTTATTTTTATTTTAATTTTTTCGACAACATACTGACAAACAAATACCGACAGCACCATCCACGAAGAACACCCACCATAGATTCCACACATACCGCAATCGTGACATAATTAACCAGACACATAAATAAGGATAAAGGACTGGGGGCTAATCATCCTTACTCGCAGCCATGGCCGTGTCGAGGCTGCCTCGTACCCAGACGTCTCCGTTATATTTAATTTCGCGAGTTCTCAGCATCCTGCGCAGAGAGTCCCAGGCTTACGCACGTGATTTGCGCCCTTTTCCTTGCATTAGTTTCCAGTGCTCCTAGTCTTTTGCGCGCGCGCGTCGTTTGATGCGTTTTAACTAATATATTTGCCTGTATAAATGCGTTTATATAATAAATCCTGAAGAGACGCCTGCGGAGGAGGCAGGTGTCGAGGCATATCAAAGGCGATCCAGGCAGCCGCCATACGACACAGTTCAGACCACGGATCACAGCTAAGATTTAAGTGTTGATTTTATGGAGGGAGGAAAACCGGAGAACCCGGCGAAAAAAAACGAAGCACAGGAGAGATCAACTACAACTCCACGCACATAAGTTCAAAGCTCGACAACGGGGTGATTCCCAAGCTGTCGCCCATTCTAGTACTAACCCCGTATAACCGGGCTTAACTTTTTGGCGAGAGGCAGCGCGCAAACAGCGCACGCCACCCGTGCTTCCCTGAAAGAAACCAGAAAAGCGAACCTGAAAGAAACTTTCACTAGACTCTGAAGATGACCGCCGCTGAGCCGTCGAAACGTCAGTCACTGATCAACAACAGTCTTTCTCAAGACAATTCATGCACTAACCTAAACGACCAATTTTCACAAACATGTACTAATCCTAGGTTTCAAACCATTTACTTAATAGACTATATACTATAATACTAAAATACGAATAAATCGAATTTAAAATGAAGTTCGAATTTTGAAATGAAGGATTATTGTAATAGTTATGACTATAGGGTTAGGGTTGGGGTTAAAATTAGTGATTAGGTTATCTTAACATTTTGGGATATTTATATGAAACTTCAGCCGATAAGAATGTGAAAAAATGTCATAAATTGTTTTCGTATTCCGTGGTAAAGTTGATGGAAGGTTCAATATTGTTAATATAATTGCAAAATTTTATCTCGTTCTAAAAGCAGATATCATGTCATCAACAGTGGTTACTTTATTTAAAAAAATATCTATTGCCCCGAGGATTTTCGAATTCGCGCAAATTCTTGACGATGAGAAAAAACACACATTTAAACTCGCGTAAAATTTACATCTCTATCTTCAAACACTGAAATATCAGATCCGATAAAAAAGAAATTTATTTGAAAAAATAGAACCTAAAAATCCACATATGGACTGAAAGCTTTCAAAAATGTTCAGCATTTTGTTCTTACTATATAGTCCAATTCGGTAGAATTTTTATAATTTTCGAATTGCCTAGTCCATATAATACCTGGTGAGTTACTGTCAGCTTGTTTCCTACCGATATGATTTCCAATGTTTTTTAGTTGCGCGCGTTTAGTTGCACAGCGTCACCCAGGGTATAATTCAAATTTAAATTAAGATATCTGTTTTTATAAATTCAGCTAGAACTTGGTTGGGCAGTTACCGAATTTTGTCACGATTATAGAGGATGGTCTCACGTAAAAACACAAGGATCGATTACCATGCATGCATGGAAAGCGTTTATAACTCTCCCCTTACATACATACATACATACACACATACATATACACACATACATACACACATACATATATATATATATATATAATTTGCCACTATCAGATTTTAATATTCACATGGCGTTAATATTATACCATGCAGTTAAGCATTTTCTTAAGAGAAAAACCCGCGTGGGCACGAAAATTTGTTTTAAATTGCAGTTATCACTAGAGCATCAAAGTGAGGTTTACATTTTGAACCATCTGGAAACTTGTGCATGTATTCGGTCTATAAATTAAGGATCAAAAAAGATAAAAATAGCGAAGTCAATGATTCTGTTGGAGATGCTATACAGATTAGACCATTGGAAAGGTACTCGCATCGATTTCATCTGTCAGTCATGCATGTCGTATTAATTAATAACGATCGATTAAACAGGTTTGGTTTAAACCAAAACATGCACGTTCTTTATTTTAATATCACATGTAGAAATAAAAAAATAATAATATGTATTTTATCATGACATTTACTAACTAATCCTTTCAAATTAGCAGAAAATATAGTTACCAAAAGCCAAAGCAGCAGTAAATTGTTAAAAAAGATGAAAGAGAGTATAGTGCATATGACGATTGGCGAAACTCTTGGTTTCTTTGTCGGTGGACGCGACTGTGGAAAAAAAAATAGTAGTGCATATACAGTTTTGATAACTAAAAGTTTTGGGGTGTTTTTTTTTTCTTTAGTTTTTTTTTTCTGCCGATAAGCGCGTGTTGTTGATGCATGAGATTACTAGTTTCTTCTACATTTTTCTTAGAAGTAGGGCAAGAACAAATTGGGGCAAACATAAAGTTACCTACCATGCTGTCAATTATTTTAACAATTTGGAACCTGACTGTTTTAACTCAAAGTCTCTCGCACTTTTTAAAAACAAACTATTTATGCTATGATTTAATATTGTAATATAGTTTACTATCTTTTTTTTATATATCTGTAATATATATATATATATATATACATATATATATATATATATATATATATATATATATATATATATATATATATATAGTTCAATCTACAGACACGGTGTTTCGCTGTACAACAGCTCATCAGTGTAGCTTGGAACAATCTGAATGAATTTCATCAATTACTTATACACATGCGATCGTCGGTGACAACCGCATGTGGGACAGCATCGGTGAAGTACATTCAGATAGCGTGAAGTGCGCATGGGCCCATATATATATATATATATATATATATATATATATATATTGTATATTAATTTGTTAATTGTATTCATTCTTCTGCAGGGCCGTTCTGAAAACCACTTTTGTAATGAATGCACCCTGAATAAAGATTGTTATTATTATTATTATTATTATAGAAATTATGTTGGAACATCTTACAAATAGTTAACAAGTCTTTCGATTTCCATTTTGGGCTGAGTAGAAGTTTATGTATGATAAACCGTAGTTATAGATCACGCGCACGCGCATAGAAAATATTAGTAATTGCATGTAAATATGTTATGTTGCATGAACATAATAATAATAATCAGACAGGTGAATTGCGACCACGCCAAATACTGATAACTTAAGAATTATAAAGCTGATATAAATTTTAGTTATGAAAAAAAATTGCCATATGTTGATAAGAAACAAAAACACAATCATTCAGCAGCTGTTTCCGTCAACTTATACCAAAACACATAAGTGCATGTTGTTCAATATAAGAATATAAATTTTGAATACATTTATCATTTTGCATTTATCCTCTCGCATTTTTGACTACATACTCGAAGCAGCAATACTCGTCCAAAGGTACGTTTACTATTAGCTTGGGGGTTTTATTCAATGCAATAATTCTAACGATAGCTTCAATACATTAACCATTTACTGCTTTTACTTATAAAGTATTATTTCAAAACGTGCGTGCATGCATGCATAGTAATTATATAGCTAAAAGTCGTGCTTAAATGTATACTGTATATATATATATATATGCTTTACTATATCAATTTTAAAAATTACATTCTGATGAGTAAAGATATATGTAAATTTCGGTTCATTTCTACAGGTTATGTTTAATAACTTAAAACATGTTGTTTGTCAAATTAATATAAAAACACTTGTGGATGTTTGAGAGAAAGAAAACTGTAAAAACATTCGCGACTATACGTTCGTGTTCGCGTAACCCCGTTTTTTTGTTGTTATAAACTTTTACCAGTTTATAAATAAGAATAATTTCTTTTTATTATATTTTGTAAAAAAGCGTTTCGAAAGGAGGGTGGGTGGGTGGGTGGGGTTAGAAAACAAAATGAACATGCACGTCTAAAATATACGATAATAATCAAAATGAAGAAATGAACTATAAAAATAATTTTAAAGCTACCTTCATGATTCTAAAGACATTAAGGTGGCTCGATAGGAAAAAGTTTTTAAAAAACAGATTTCCCCCTTTAAAACGTTTTGCAATTTACATTTGCGCCTCATTCTAGTTCCTTGCATAGCCCTAGTGTTAGTGTTGATAATTAAAAAGGTTTTACACTTGCAGCATTTGTGTATATGGACAAGTCACATTTATTGTAATATATTTTATTGTAATAATTTCTGAACTCACTAGAACAAAGATTTCTCCCCTCCTGAAAATCGTGGACTGTCTAATACTTTTCAATACTGAAGAGTAACACTAGGGCTGTGCAAGGAACTAGAACTACACTATGAAACGTTTTAGAGGGAAAAATCTGATTGTTTACAGATTTTTCCTATCGAGCCACCTTAACGGTGTGTTTAAATCTAGCATATTGTATGTATATATTAATGTATTCATTCTATATAAATGTTGCACGTTCAGATTGTTAGACGCTTTTGTCAAACTAGTAAATAATAGAAGCTTGGAAATTTTGTTTCTTATTTTTATATAGACCATACAATTAACGCGCTTATTTGAAGTGTTTAGTTATGTCCATTAGTTGTTATGTTGGGTCTTATATATGCATGTTGTTGGTTATATATATATATATGCATAAAATAAGGTCGCTGTGACATTTTTTTCTTCTTCTAGTTAGTCAGCTTTTATTTATTATCCTATCCATGGCTATGGGATATCAAAGAATTTTATTGATTTCAGCAATCATGTTTTGCTATACACCGACTATAGTACAATTGGCAGGTTGCAATAATAAAACAGGTAATAATTGCGTCTAAAAGTTTCTTAGTAAATTGAAAGAAGAGATACACTGGTAGAGCACAGGCATAGAAATTTACTTACAAAGTCCGAGCTGGTGCGGTGATTTGCATGCGATTTAAATTAAAATTAAAAGAAAATTCTGGTCTCACCATGAGATAATCGACTATAAACGTTCAAAAAACCAATCAAGGTAAGCTTAGTCATCAATAAAATAAATTTGCTTTGGTTATAGCATGTTGAAGCAAGTATTGTGTAAAGAGATTCATGTGGTGTTGCATGAAGTTAATCAACTTTGCGTGCAGGGCACAACCTATTAATTTTACTATAAACCTATTCTCTGATATTAAGTACTTATTAATCGAGCGCGAGGTCCGTACGGGAAAATATTTTGCTTGAGATCTTTTGAGTACAGACCTCGCCCCGTACGGACCGAGCTTGTGAGGTTAATAAGGAATTTATTATATGTCTCCACAACAACGGGAAATAATTTAGAGAAAACATTATCGTATACAGTACGTCTTCCTGCACGTCAGCGCAAGCGGAGGCTGAGCGGTCTCATAGTCGCGATTCGATATAATTGACAACAAAACAACCAAAAGGGAAAACATTTTGAAAAGAATATAATTTTTAAGAATATAATTTTATTTTTTTTTTTTTTATAATTTTTAAGAATATAATTTTTTATTTTTTTTATTTTTTTATTTAATTTTTTTTTAATTTTTAATTTTTATAATTTTTTATTTTTTTTGTATGTTGTTTTTGTGCGGATCCGTACACCGAGTCCGTACGGTAAAGTACGGACTCGCACGTTAGCCAATCAGCGTTCAATACGCCAGTTTGGACTCGCAAGACATATAATAAAGCACAATAGCCAGGCCCGCCGGGCAAAATAACTAGATAGAAGAAGTCTTATCTTTATGTATAATTTGGGAGGCCTTCCCCCAAATTTAAATTAACGAGTCTCTGCAAAAGCATTTCTTGCGCTATTCTCGTATTTTCGGTTGCAACGCCAAGCTAAGCTATAGATTCTGATTCTTTCGCAGATCTCTGCCTCCTATAGCATACGAGACACTGTGTCAAATTGACCCTCCCCGCTTGGACCAGTATGTGTGAGCTAAAAATTACGATTTCGTCAATATTCTTTGCATGGTTGTCTTCGATTCTGAAATTAATTTTATCATATTATTATTTCGTCTATTTCTTTTTTTTCTTTTGATAATACATCAAAGAAATATAAAAAAATGTTGTCGTGCTTCTTTCAGAAAATTTTTAATTTTATTCTTTACTGATAAAACTATACTGATAAACTTTGTTGTCACATCAGTTACGTTTTTATCGAAGCATCTGATGCTTCTATTGGCGACAAAAGTTAACAAAAATAACATATGGCTCCTTCCGTAGTTCTCTAAGGTCCTTAAAATTGTATTAATTAAGTGAAGAAGAATAATTTCAAATGAAGTCGAATCACTGCTGTAGAGAAATAAATATATTTGATATGTGGATATTTCTGACTGCAACCGCGAGTCTCAAAGCTCAGTGCATGGTAGAGCCGCTGGTATGTTAAACCAGAGACTTTGAGTCCGATTCCCGGTTGGGGCAGTCAGAAAACTTTTCTCTACAGCAGTGATTCGACTTCATTTTAAATTATTATTATTCACATATATACGCTGCTAAAGGACAACTGACCGTTAAATGTATTAATTAATTGTTAAAGAACCAAAACTAAAGCTTCACGATCTAAAAAAAATGTTGAAATAGGCTGATCATTGCCATACATCAAAGGTGGCACAATAAAAGTTAGATTATAACTTGCAAGCGTCCCAGTCGTTTCCCACCCTATTTTTCTCTCGCACTATTTTTCTCTCGCGTACAAAAGTGCTTGTGTTAAATGTTTATAATTGTAATGATCCTCGTACTTGAAAGCCTGTGCATATTATTATAGCGGCTCAAATAGAGCAATTTTTAGTTATATTTACTTTTCATTAGGGAATCGCCGTAACTGGAGTTATATCTGTGGAGAAATCTCAAGCTCGACTTATTTTCAGTAATTATGTAGTGGTTAAAGCTATTTAAATAATTAAATCATTAAATTCATACAGCTCATGGTATTAACCTAACCCTATCCAAGCAATGTATTAGTCAACAGTAAACTCCAGTTTGTGTAATCTAAACTAAATAGTTCATGGTTAGGCGTTCCCCTCCATTATCTATGGAATTATCTACAAACAGATCTAGATATATTTTTCAAAAAATTGTTAGTCTTCCTTCTAAATTGTGATCATCGCTTTTCCTTGATGTTTAAATTGGCAGACAATCTAAATTTCCACACAACATAAGCAGTTGCTATGCTTAGCCCAATTCGCCACTGAGTTTAGGCTTTTTTTGACGTGCCTATATAGATAATCGGTATATGTATACTGACCATGTTATAGCCATATTCCAACTCAACGCAATCAAACATCAGCATGCATATTTTAATAATTATGAAAACGGATGTTATGCACAGAAAAACATTCCGAGCATCAAAAACTGTAATAGAATCATCAACAGCGACGTTTTAAAATAGCTGATAATCAATCTAATTTACTTAAAGAAGATGACGATTCGCATTATTTCACGTTCAAATAGTCTTGCAAAAATAATAATCAATTAATAAGCCAATTTCTAATTTAAAAATTATAATTTTTACAAAAACAAAAATTATGTATTTATTTGGTGACAGTTTTTTATGCTCAGTTTCCGTCACAAGTTAGCAGCGTTTTATATGCAAACGGTTGCATTAATTCGTTCGGTTAGTTCTACCTACGGCTATAAATATTATACGGCTAAATATTTGCCTACTACAATCCTGAACAAAATTGTGTGGACAATACAATTTTTTAAACGTTAATTATTTACTTTCTTTCTCTTTTTAATTTCTAACTAAATAAAACGTTCCTTCCTCTTCTCAAACATCAATGTTGTATTATTCCACAACTAGTCCCAAAAAAATCAACAATCACCAACATTGACTGGGGGAGAGGGGTGGCCGTATAATTTTGGTTCCGATTAAAATTCTTAATAATAATACAAAAGCGCGTGCTGTGTCCACGTGTGTTTTGTCCAGGATTGTAGGTCCTGGAGTACTGTAAGATATACCTAGCTATTTGTTTATAATGATTAGATATCCTCCGTTCAGCCACGATAATAGGGAACTTAAGCAAATACAACACGAACGTCAAGGACAACGTCCTTAATACAATTAATTTTTCTCAAACAACAAAGAAAATTAATAATATTTAGTCCCAAGAGTAATCTTAACGCCTTCCCCGTCCTACATACAACGTTATTTAGATGTTTTCAGGACGACGTCAACTCGTGAAATGGCGAAACCTATTTGTTGCAAACCCTATTTGTTGAGTTTGCGACAAAATCCTTACTACGTAAATGATTCGTGGTTTCTGCTAGATACTGAACCTTAGATTGCCGTCGTCGTTCTAGCTAGCTTAAGTTCCCTAATGTAGCTACGATGATTTGACCACATTTGGGAACTTAATCGCATTTATATTAATTAGATATATAACATGAATATATGCAAGAGCTAATAATATCTAAATCATATAGATCGTTTTCACTCACGTGATCGGTGGTCTCATTAAGGTGGTGAAACAATAAAGCTAAATTCCCATAGAATAAAGATGTACACGAATATAGCCGCCATTTCATTGTTTCGGTACACAAATATGGCCGCAATGACGTATCGATGAAAACAATCTATAAATTATTATAGCGTACATTTGATTTGATTGACTCTAAAGTCTAAAACATCAACACAATGTGATTTTATAGCCATGACAATTGACATTATACCACGACAGCTCAAAGAAATTAATTCTAAACATTATTTTAACCAGGTTCCGACCTAACGTTTCTCGCACCCGAGATCGACAAAAATCACGCGTTGACCAGCCTTATCGTCGGGGAATGGTGGAAAGTTGACTGTAGACTAAACAACAACGACGTTAATGCAACAGTTTGTAAAGTTGATAGGTTTACAGCACCGCTCTGTGAAAACATACCTGATGGAGAACGCATAAAAAGTAAAGATAGAAATGTGTTTTTTATAACAAAATTAAAGCTTGATGATCAAGGGAAATACTATTGCAAAGCTTGCGATATAAAGCAATACGCTGGTGGAATTGAAGTCAGAGGTAAGAAGGTGGCTGTACTGTTGATAGCTTTAAAATAATTAATTGGACACTAGGAAAGCTGCTCAAACTCGCCGATAATTAATGCGCAGATATTATATTGCAAATACTGATGACAGAAGAACAAATATAAAGCAATAACAATTTATTTGTTTCCTTTTAAAGATTATTTTCTTATATTTTAAGATCATCTAAGCCTGGTTTATAATTGTCACAACCGCTCAAAAATAAACTCGGTAACCTTAGCGATCTCAATGATTTCAAAGATCTACCCATGCTCCCAGCCTGGTTTCCAGGCCTCTCGTGTTTAACGTGAGCGGGCCTGTGTGATGTCATCAAAATGAGTTATCGAAAGAAAAAAGGACTAGGAGCTAGTCTGCATAACCTCTGCTCCATATAATCGCTATAGGATCGCTGCGAAACCAACACGTGGTTAGCGGAAATGACCGCGTGGGATACAAACTTACAAATAAAAAACAACTTTATCCCCGGTAGACGAATTTGAGAATATTTTGATTCTTGTTATCGAAAGCTCAACTTATCATTATACTTGTTGTCATCAAAAGAATTGGCTAGCTGTGAAATATTTGACGTTCGAGAAATTTAATATTTCACATGAGAGAAGAGCATGAAGCTTTTCACTTTTGTTCAACAGTTTCAGCAGCTTCATGACAGGAAATTATTTTACATTTTTCTTAAAATATCTCTTACTTTCAAACCAATCTTATTACTATTTTGATCGGCACACACAGATTGCCAAGATCGCTGTATGAACCACTGTTTTCATAGATCTCTGATTCGTACTTTCTCACAAGTAGTAGTTATAATTCACCCCAAGGGCTCTTAAATAGACACTGAAATAAAGGAAAATTCTGAGCGAAATAGATTTATATTGTATGACTCGACGCGAAGGCCAGTATATACTGAACTCGTACATGCATAATATAAGGTCTCGGTAACCGGTGCCTCCCTAGCTCAGTTGTTATAGAGCAGTACGTTCCAAAATTTCACTTCACTAAAAACCCAAAGACATATGATTTTGTGTTTACTGAGTTGATGCTTTGTAAAAGCATATAACTACTATAATGTGAAAATACAAAAAAAAATTGAAACGTACCATGTAAATACGACGTTAAAATCCACAATGTTAAAATGTGGTAAACTGGCCGAGATTTTTAGGAATGAAATACTGCATGAAGATTTAAGCGGATTCGTACCGGCTGAGAAAAATATTTTCCCGAGGTCCCCAAAACGGCCCGGCATAAAACAAACATAAAGACAATACCAGGTATTGATCATTTCTCAATACATGGGCTACCACTGTCCATAACACCAAATGATACGTTCGGGAGGATGATTAATCGTAGTTTTGGCGTTTTCCAGAAGTGCCTTCACCCATACTGTTTTGCCGCTCTAGTACACCCTGCAACCATGCATGTGAACGGATGCTGCATGACTGTTGCGTCAGTGAGAAGATGTGCTGGTCTTGAATAAGTACTGTTTTTATGGAAATATTTTATATGACGTTGCATGTTGAATAGTGTAGAAAACGTTTTTCCACTAGTGCTACAGACATAAGACATGTTTACTCGTTGAAGGGCATGAGCAGAATAAATATTTCTAGAGAATTTCTTATTATTTATTTATCTTTCTCCTCCTCCTCTTTCTCCTCCTCCTCCTCTTCTTTCTCCTCCTCTTTCTCCTCCTCCTCTTCCTCCTCCTCTTAAAATATGTGTTTTAGTAGCGTTTTCCTCATTTAGTTAGTCTACATGATTCGCTACCATTCAAAGCCACGTACCTTAAGACCCTCCTACGACTTCTCACCTAGACTTGCCCACGCATTAATACCTCTTCATGCCACTTATTATCCTCCCACAACTCACGATCACCCCCTAAAATAAATTAGATATTCTACTTATATGCAAATCCGGTTATGTTTTAGTTATTAGTAACCTTTAACGAGTTTTCCCTTTTGTGTTCTGCACGTGCGAGAATTTTATTTTTTATATCGTTCTTATTAACAGAAAACCTAGTAACCATGATGTATCTTTGCTCTTCGCACGACTTTTCGAATTGACTCCTCATAATATCTTAAGTTCGACTTCTCGAAATGATTCCTCATTCTATCTTCGTACAATTTCCTCGCTCTTGAATTACATTTATTCAAGAAAATCATTTATTACTTTCTCTCCAGTAAGAAAGATATCCTAGAATACATGGATTCTCCGCATTATTATACAATTGCCACAGTGCATACGCAAATATCACTCTTAGTAACAGAAAGCGTAGCAACAAGCTTGAAGAGTTATTCCGTTTATATAAAAACTTACCAACCGCATGTGGGGGCATTAAAAATGCGCATGCTCTCAGTACACTACAGTATGACGTTAGTTGGGCATGCCCGTTCCTGCCCACAGTAAGTACCTTGTTGCTAGGATACAAAATCAACACAGTTGACATGAATAAATTAACATATAACTTTAAAATGCTTACGTCAGCGGTGGAGCAAAGAGCACCACGTACCGGCACCACCGGACTCAGAACCCCCACTCTGTATACTACTAGTAACAGTAATAATTCTATTTTTAGTTGAGGTAGCATTCGCCAGACCTATTGTAACAAAAACACCAAACGCAACCATATCTCGTTATGGAAGTGTTGTAACCCTAGAGTGCAGTGTGAAAAGTCTAATGTATGGCATGGAATGGTTAAAAATCACTCCTGGTGGTCCAAAGTCATTATCTCCGATAGGCAAAAACCAAATCGGCATGAGAAAAATGATAATCTACAATATTTCTTACCTTACGCAGAAAGACGATGGAATATATCTGTGCCAAATATACCGTCGTGTGGTTAAACACACCGCCAATGGTACAATAGCAATTAAAACAAAAGGTAAGTTATCAACTTAATTCAACACAAAAAAATTTCCTTGGAAACAAAGAGTTTACGCGATGATTGCAAATCTCCAAAATCAGATAACCTCCAAAAACTTTAGAAAAACTAACGGGTAGAATATGCTATCAGCGTGACGTGTCTCATTGCTGAAGTCTGTCAGCCAAGTCCGATTAAGTTGGGCGAGATTAGCACACAATTGGTTTCAATCATATTAGTACTTCGAGTCGCATTTAGTTGTCTGCTGCATGTGCTTCTTATTAAAAAGACCAACTGTAGTGGTGGATGTGTAGTAGTCACCACAATTGCATAGCAGCTGTCATTTGCAGTGTTCTAAAATAATTGCAGAGAGGGAGAGTACTGTTTTTGGAAAATACTTTTTTGTCTTCCGGGTTAACGACATTAAATCGTAGGGCTTTAGATCCCCTATCATCATCATCATCATCATCATCATCATCATCATCATCATCATCATCATCATCATCATCGTCATCGTCATCGTCATCGTCATCGTCGGGCTTTAGATCCCCTATCATCATCATCATCATCATCATCATCATCATCATCGTCGTCATCATTTTATTTAAAATCAAAAATTAATATACAGTAACAATCACTGTCCGCAATTAGCAAAAGCTAGTCGGGGCGAACAGTGATAGTTTAGAAAAAATTTTGAAATAGGCTAATGCATGATGACGTTCAATGGTGTTGAGTGACAAGAATGCTTTGCCAGTATCCTAATGCCAATAGATGAAGAATACCGGCAAAGCATTCTCTTTTGGGATGTAAACTGTTCCATACATGTGTCCAACTTATAAATATATAATTAAAACAATAAACCAACTAAAAATACATATTCGCAACAAACAACTGGTCAACATTTCTTGTTACAATCAGATGTAGTAAAAGTAGTAAAATCGGATTCAGGGGATCGTACAAATATGGTGGCATTGAAGCACTCAGTATAAGTTAGGGTTCGAGCCTTAGGGTTGGGCATGGCAAAAATGAAAGCGAGCTTCTAAAAAACAGCCAGCTACGCAGGCTTCGAATACATTAAATAACTTAATGCAATCGCATGATATTAATGATTTCTATTCTATTTTAGCGACAAGACCACCGACATTTCTCGATTTTCACGCTACAGCTGAAACTATATTACTCGAAGATGAGAGTCTTTCTGTCAACTACACCATATCTGGGACCCCAGATCCATTTATTACCTGGTTCAGATCAGAAAATGAGAGAGAAGAAAGAATTACCACGTGTCGTCCAAAGTCCATCGAATGTAAAACCAGGTTTACCAAAAATGTATTCACAGTCAGCAATGTGAAGTATCCCAAAGACAACAACGTTTCATACAAGTGTTATGCAGAAAATATCTATGGAAATTCATCACGGTCATTTGTTGTAATCGTTCACTGTAAGTTAAAATAAAAAATTAGATTTAAACTAGAGGGCAATCAGGGACTGTATATACCTCCATCAGCGGGTTATTACAGATGTTTAAAAAGAGAACGAGCATCCCGCTAACCAGCTAGCTCACGAGACCAACACATGCATGCATCAATAAAATGCTTGATTGCACTCGTACCAAAATTATGCAAAAATATTTGCATAAAATAAAGATAATGAGCGCAATCAAGCATTTCTTATACACGAAGAATCTTTCGGTCAGATTTTTATTAATTTCTCATCCAAATTTTTACTAAATTCAACCAAAATTTAATGGATTGGTTGTTGGTCTATGGCCAACCCTTCTGCAAACGTTCATGAAAATTGGTGCAATAGTTTTTGAGATATCCTGACAGACAGACAAACAAACAAACAAACAAACAAACAAACAAACAAACAAACAAACAAACAAACAAACAGACAGACAGACAGACAGACAGACAGACAGAGACAGACAGACAGACAGACAGACAGACAGACAGACAGACAGACAGACAGACAGACAGACAGACAGACAGACAGACAGAAAGGGGTAAAAACAAAACCTCCTGGTGGAGTCTACACATGCACACTTGTTACTTTGTCAACAGAGAAGGTGATTCCTTACTTTTGCGGTATTGCGCATGTTTCCGCGCACAACTCCGCGCAAAACTCTTCCGAAATAAGACTCTTTTAGGACAATGCATGGGTGAGGGAGAGAAATAGTCTTTTTCTTAATTTTTACACCACTGCTTAAATGTTATACACTGGTAGCCAAAACAGAACCAAAATAAAACCCCATGATTGGATTCTAAAAACATTATTAGTAAAAAGTTGAAAAACTCGCAGAAATATAGGTGGTTCGTTAATTTTGGTCACAAGTGTGCATGTACTAGTTAAATCTTTAGTCATTTTTTCTTCTTTGGCTAATTTAGCAAAACCTTACATCGCTCCAGTTCAAGAAAGAAGAACAATATATACGAAGGGAATGCAAATTAATTGTACGATAGAAAAGGCCAACCCAAAAAACATCACCTTTTCTTGGCACACTTGTGACCCTGGCCAGTCACCATGTGCGAAGAACAAAAGTAATGAAATGTGGAAGGAATTATTAAAATATCATTCAAAGAATCAAACCAAGTACTTAATCAGCTCGCTAGTGATAGCAAGTCAAATCAAGAGAAAAATCATCTACCGTTGTACGGCCCAGAATTCTGTTGGCACAGATAAAATAACTTTCGAGGTGATCAGGATTGGAGGTAATTTCAGTTTAATATAAGATAATTTTGTAATAAATAATTTTGATAAACTTATAATTTTGTAGACTATTTTTGTTCTAGCTAATATTAGCGAGGTTCAGATCACACTTCCACTACCGCTACCGTAAATGTGGTTAAACTGGTGTAATGTTTGTTTTTTCGTCCTGTAGTCGTAGTTGGTTTTAATCCTAGTACCGTAAAACGCTTTCTTTTTGCACTAGGTTCGAGACCTGCGACTATTACTGAACGTAAAAACAATATTTGACATGCTTAATTATATTTATGGTAGAGGTAGCGGTAGTGGAAGTGTGATCTGAACCTCGCTAATATTTCTAAAGCTACGGTTACACACACCGATTTGTGTCGCAAGGTATTGCGAGATAAATCGGTCACCCGGCTACACACATCAATGGATGTGGATCAAGGATGGGCGGAGCTTGAACAAAAGAAATTTGGCATGATTGCAACACAAATCGACGACAGGTATGTTACACTTGTCGATTTGTGCGGCGTTGCAGATTTTCGTTGCAAGTTTTTTATCCCTTGTCAAAAACTTGCAATGCTTCAGCAACGCATAAATCGGTGTCGACTGGGTATGTTACACACACCGATTTATCTCGCAATGCCGTTGCGACATACCGTAGCTTAACATACCCAGTCGACACCGATTTATGCGTTGCTGAAGCATTGCAAGTTTTTGATAAGGGATCAAAAACTTGCAACGAAAATCTGCAACGCCGCACAAATCGACAAGTGTAACAAACCTGTCGCCGATTTGTGTTGCAATCATGCCAAATTTCTTTTGTTCAAGCTCCACCCATCCTTGGTTTATTTTTAAACTTGATTTTTCTTCAACACAAATTGATGTGTGTAGCCGGGTGACCGATTTATCTCGCAATATCTTGCGACACAAATCGGTGACAAAAATAAGTGTTTATCTCCCATATACAAACTGAATTTAATTGAATTGTCATTATAAATGCAGTCTTTATCTGCCAGGGAAGTATACAGATAAAGACAAAACCTTGTGAAATTTGAAGTAAATTAGTTAATTACCTCGAACCTCGGCATTACGCCTATACTTTTCTCGACACGTTCTCGGTAATTAACTCTTACATAATGCTATATATATATATGTTTTATTAAAAAGCTATAATTTTGTTTGGTAAACTATTAAAAATATAAAAATTAAAACTCCGAATAAGTGCATGGGTGATTTATTAGATAATGTTCTTATAAAATAAAACTGAAAAATCTTTTTCTCAGTTTCACAGCACTGCTAAATTTGTAAGTTTCTTGATTATTTCACTATAAGTTAAAAAAACAAAAAGTTGATGGATAATTCATGAGCAAACCAACAAATTATATAGATGTGAAGATTTAGAGAAAGGACGTCCAATCAGTTAAAAAGTATGCATAATACCATAGATTGTAAAAGGACTAGATAGGAAACTAATAGTCATGTGGGGTGTTTTGAGCCTTTTGATTGGTTAAACCGCATTTACTCAGTTTGCAAAATGGTTGAAACCTAGTTGCAAATTGTGATGTCACGAATGGCGTGAGTATGCTTGTTTTACTGAGGTTTTTAAGTGAACTTTTCTTCAAATTCTTCATATTCTCACATTCAGATGACTATGTTGACGTTTCAAATGATTTTATCGGATTACAAATCGGTCTAAGCCACATTCGAGTGTTCAAGCTAAACGTTGTTGATCTTTATTTTAATGTTTTTTGTGTCGTTTCAAAGAAAATGGCGTCGCAAAATAGTACTTTGTTTTGCTTGGAGTTTGCGACGCATATTTTAACTAGTAAACCTTGATATTTTCTTTTAAAATGCGTAATAATAGATGGGCATTCTATCGTGCTTTCCCTTTGCTCATCCAAACCATAAGTCAGCTTAACTAAAGCTAACTTAAAACACTACCTTTAAGGCTTATATTAACCGTGGTGGATGTGCATGCACTTTTTATTATTAAAAATACGCATGGGCTTTGTTGGTTTTCTTGGCTGTGTTTCGACTGAAACGTTGTCTTTTGAATTCTTCTTTCTGGAATCCGATTCTACTGAATTGTTTTTATCTCAGACTCTATTATAAATGTAATTTCTGAGCTGTTAATTACTTTTAATACTGCCTTTGCAAAATGTACATGCATAGAGAAGCCATTTAAAGGCTTGCTAAAATTAATCCCTTTTGAAACCTCCTAAAAACAATATATTTTTTACAACCAGAATTTAATAATGAAATCTAAATTTTGCTTTGATATGTTCAACTTTCATTAAATGATTTAAATCAGTTTTCTCATCCTATCGACCTATCCATAAATTGTAAAATTTAATATCCCAAGGATTTAACATCATTTGTTTTTATATCTGTTTGTTTTTGTATTGGCTGTATATTAGGAGTGCATATTTTAATCAGGGGGTGGGTGGGTGTTTTAAAAAAGAATGTAAAAGCGGGCGAGGGGTTGTTGCGTTCATGTATTTCTAGTAGGGGGATTTTTAAGCTTGTCAATTTCAACCAGGTTGTCATGCTCACGCCATCAAGTTTCCTATCCAGTCTTTTTACTATCCATGATAATACAGAAACAATCTCTGACCTGCACGCAGCAACAATTTATTTATATTAGCTTTTGGCAACCAGTTTGTAGCCTTCAAACAATTAGTAGAAAATATTTATTTTCAAGCATTATCAACACAAAAAATGTTTAGTCATAAGATGAAAATCGTACTAATTACTGTCACAACTATAAACCCTTACAAACGCTACCTGACGACTCTCGTTGCCAAAACACAGACTGCCACCTGGGCAACAATAGCATCTACAAAATTCCTTGCGCAAATTGTCTATGCATGTCATGCATTGAAACCAGAAAAAATAAACACATTAGAAACATTACAAATTGCGCAAGCTATTGTTCATATTATAATTGCTATTTCTATAACTTACGACTAGTAATTATAAAAAAAAACAAGTCTTCTAACTGTTGAAAGCCATAAACTAGTGACCGAAAGTTCAAGGTACACATAAAATCAACTGAAAGTATTATATACAATGCATGTGTGCGCACCACTGATGTTATAGAAATGTCACATGCAATAAGATTACTGAGAGTTAGCTTGTCCTTGCTTGTGCAGCAATATCTTAAATATATATATTGAAAACAAATTTCTTTATTGATGGAAAGCATCAAGTGAGATATTTATTAGAAAAAATGATATAAGATTTAAAATCACTTGACAGACAACTCACTGTAACTTTTATTATCATAGTTATTATATTAATATTATTATTATTATATATATTGTTTTTATTATTATTATTATTATTATTATTATTATTGTTATTATTATTATTATTATTGTTATTATTATTATTGTTCTTAATTATTATTGTTGTCATTAATATAATTCACTGTATATATATATATATATATATATATATATATAGTATGGGACCCCGTTATTGGAGACTTAGTCTCTGTGGTCAGTTCCTGCCTTTGTCTTTGTAATTGTTATTATTGCCATCATTGTTGTGTTTTGTCATTGGCAATACTTGTAAATAAATAAATAAATAAATAAAATACTTATACTGTATATAAAACATGATTTTTAATTTTCAGGACAATTTAGCAAAGACAGTTCAATTGATTTACTAAGCATCGCCCTTCCTTTGGGATCCATTGCGTTAGCTATTCTGCTCGTGATTTCCTTTGTGCTTTACAAGAGAAAGAAAATTTACGGTGGGCTTTATATATTTTCGTATCCTCCATTACGCGACTACATCGACGAACTGCATCCAAGCAAAGGTATTCATGAGCAGGTGCATAAACTTCCTTTTAGTCCTGAGTGGGAGTTTCCAAGAGAAAAAATTACACTACGTAAGTTTCAAAATATGCATTCTTTATTCATACTAATGTTAATGTGCATTATTTTATTATTACCTCCGCCAGGAGGTTATGTTTTTACCCCGTTCTGTCTGTTTGTTTGTCTGTTGGTTTGTTTGTCTGTCTCAAAACGTATTGCACTGATTTTCATGAAAGTTTGCAGAAGCGTTGGCCATGGACCAACGACCAATCCATTAAAAGGCCATGGACCAACGACCAATCCATTGAAATTTGGTTGAATTTAGTCAAAATTTGGAAGAGAAATTAATAAACATCTGACCGCAAGATTCTCCGTGTAGAAGAAATGCTTGATTGCGCTCATTATCCTTATTTCATGCAAATATTTTTGCATAATTTTGGTACGAGTGCAATCAAGCATTTTATGCATACATGCATGTGTTGGTCTCGTGAGCTATATATATATATATATATATATATATATATATATACACGTAATATACACGTCAGAATTTTATCAGTTACACTGTCAACTATAGTGTAAATAAAATAAAATAGCTTTTTGTGCGTTGCAGTCTAGTTATATCCTAATAATATACATGACAAAATTACTGCATCCTGATTGGTCCAGAGGAGTGCAATTTTAATGTAATACAGTGCAGAAAAGGTGTAATACAGTGCAAATTTCAATGAGTATTAAGTATTCTGATTGGCTAATAAACAACCGGAAAGCTAATGAAATGCCTATGCGGATTTTGATATATAATCTAACATATTTATCTAAAAGTGCAAGTCCAAATAAAATTTAATATTGAAATAAATTTTTAAAGTTGACTTTGTTAGTGTATGATGCGGATGGGTTTCTTTTTTGTTTTCTACTGGCTCGATTGAGAATAATTCTGATACAATTTGGCAAATTTGTAGATTCTGAGCTTGGTGTGGGAGAATTTGGAAGTGTATGGCTTGCCCATGCAATAGGAATTTCGGAATTCTGCCCACGAGATATACAAAAGCAAAGGTCGAATAGAAAAAGTTTTTCTGTTTTTCTTCGACGTTTGGGAACAGGGAAGAACAATTATGTTTGTTGCAAAGAAGTAACTAAAGTTGCTGTAAAAAAATTAAAAGGTGCGTATAATATTTGTTTGTTAAAATTAAATCATGGTATTAAATTTTATTTGACTGAAGTTTAATTTGGAAGTTTTTTGGAAATCTTTGCTGTGTCAATGACGTAAATAATTTGATAACAACTTTATTTAGATAAGACTTTAAAACTTTAAACTGACAAAATTGTGGTCCTCTAAATATGAGTTTAATGACTATAACTTAAAATAAAATATAAGGTGATCATTGACTGGTATGTCCCAATGTGATTTACTAAAAAAGCCTACTGATCAATATTTTAATTCTTTTTTAAATGGCCTGACAGTTATCTGACTGTCTTCTAGTAATTTTCGAGATATTGTGTTCTCACTTACCCCGCCACCAGTATTTTTTCAACGACGGATTTATTTTATTAATATAATTTTTGTTTATTGCAGAAAATTGGGATCGCAGTAAACTGGTTGACCTACAATCTGAACTTAAGATTTTAATTCATGTTGGAGAACATGAAAATATTGTAAATGTTCTTGGGGCTTGTACAAAAGGTTAGAAAACTCCACAACAGAATGAGTCTTTCGTGTTTCTATTTCTCTGCATTCGTTTTCTTTTTTTGCTTTTTTTTTGTTCCCATTGACTTATTGCAACAACAACTTCAGTTTTTCTATGTTCATTATTTTAATAGGACCAAGTTCTAACTTGTGGATAATAATGGATTATTGCCCACATGGAGATCTTCGAACATTTTTGCGGCATCGACGAGATTCGTACGACTTAAAAGCAACGTTCTTAGCGGCCGATCTTTCGCAAAAGTTGGGTCCAAGGGATTTAGTTTCGTTGGCTTTTCAAATTGCAACAGGAATGGAATTTCTTATTTCAAGAAAGGTACTAAAACAATAAATTAATTATAATACTATACAGTACGGAGGGCACCCCGTACCTCCGCCGAAAGGCAATATTACATTCTTGCCCAAATGCTTCGCCCGATATAAAATACTACATCTATATGCTGTCAAATATGTATTATTTAATTATGTACAAGCTTGTGCCTCAACAATATACATTTAATCGCATGATGTATATACGCCAACAGTTCTGTCCCCCTGATTTATTTGACTCTTAGGCATAGCTTCCTGTGCAATAAACAAAAAAAAACGAACAACACAATTTTACTAGATTTGAAAAAAAATATTTCAACATCAGTTTAGGTATGCAAATAAGCTCAGGTATACCATAATCACCTTAAGTTGGTTTGTATTCATGTTGAATTTATCGGTTTTACTTTTCCATATCTCTCGTTTCACGTGTTTGAAAGTACATGTAAATCAAAGTTTACTCCTTTTAAAATTTTCGTGTAGGCTACAGAACAAAAGCTTTTATACATCACGTATACCTCTATCACGCAGTATTATTCTTTCTCGGTTTTAAAAAAATCACGTGGATATAAACTCCAGTACTTACATGAACCGTATAGCAGTATCGCAGTAACATGCATGTATGAGCACTCCGTCGTTTTAGCCCGGCTTTACACCAAATTATAAACGAGTTTACGTGAAGCTAATCAGAAAGAGTTGCGTATAGTTTTCGGTGATCTTTACGTAAGTTTATTGTCGTTTTCTTACATGAAGACAAGACAAGAGTTAAAAACCTTTAAGGACAAAGCTTTACACGCTATTAAAGATAGCCCAACCGAATAGATGTTTTAAGATTCAGATTACTGAATAGAAAAAATATAACGCCGATTCAGACAGATAAGTCGTAAAACGCAAATTCAGGCGCTACATTTAATTTGTTAATTAATAAGAGCATCAATTTGAACAAACCTAATTTTTAGCTACATTGTAAATATAGCACATCGTGAACAGTACCAGAGGTAAGACAGTTGGCTTTCCCAAGTTTCCCACACTGTGATTTTAAAACTGTTTATTATGCAGTAACTACAGCAAGTTATAAACAAGACCAGAGATCCATGTCAGGGTAAACAAAATAAAAACCTGGTGCCAACGAACGCCATGACCATACAATAATCCATCGCTTTCCCAATGCAGAATTTTTTTAACTTTTTTAGAATATGTCCTTTTATATACATTCCTTATCTTTCTGTCAACACATTAAAATCAGGATGATTAACAGAGATTATTAAAAAAATATTTGCTGAGACACAACCACAGCCGTTGTCATACCAGTGGAGTGGCGGACACTAGAGGGGGGGGGGGGGTCCACCCCCACCCCACCCCCCCCCCCCACCCCACCCCCCCCCCAATAATTTCTAAATTAAGATTTCAAGGATAGCTCATTAGCTTAGTAACTACAGTGTAAATAGTAACAATTTTTTTACAACCGTGATAGAGCAGGGCTGGTTTCAAATATCAAAATATCGCCCCCGTAACTGTTTCAAATTGAAAATAAACCAGCTGAACATTTTTGGCTTTTCATGATCCATGCTTTTACTTAATGGTGCAGTGCTTACACGGCAGAGCTTATCAAAACATCAAATTCAAACTTCACACTGCCAATTGTGAATAGTAAATTGATATGCATAGTGAACTAAGTCCGCATACTCAACTTCAAATATTCTTGTACCTGTATTAAAACAGCAAAGACCAACGTACATGCAGGCGGTGTTGCAATAACAACGGAAGTCTACCAGGTCAATTTCAAGAAAGACTTTGAAGAAAGTTATTTCCTGGCATTAGATCAGCCACTAGGATTAAATAGACGTGTACTGGAATTCTTGTTCTAGCTTGGGTAAGCTATTTCTCTTTGTGATTTGAACCTTCAATTAACTTATATTTTTCACATAACTCTTTGAGAGTTTCAGGCTTTTGGGTCCTTATAAGACTCCACAGAGTAGTTGGACGATTTTACTCTCGGTCCTAAAATTGGCACCCTTCACGGCTTCACCCCCACCCCGCCAATATTTTGTAAAGTGTCTGGCACTGACACACTTGCAATCCCCACCCTTCTTGTGACAATAAGTTTTAAAACGCAGGGTATTTTTGTAGCATGGAGGAAGTGGAGATAAGCCCCTGGGTACAACGGCTAGCACAAACTTACATGAAAATTCATCCATGACAAACAGACAGAGTACAAGATTATCAAAGCAATGGCCAACACACTACAGTACACGATTCAATCTTATCATATTCAAGTTAAAAACAAGATAAGACAACAGGAGAAGTCAGAACTTGAATATCAAGTCGCAAGATGATGATTTTCGGATTATGTTTTATTCTTTATTTTTTTAAATTGTCAGCTGGTTATGGTTTTTGTTAGAAATTACGTTAACAATAATTTCAATACAATAATTTCAGTGGTACTCAAGCCTTACTATATTTCGATTTGTATTTCAACACTGCCTACACAGCAATACTACTTTTATTTCACTGTTTTTATAAGGAGGGTTGGTTTTAGCACAAAGTGATGACAAACATCTAGGGAGGTAGGAACATGCCCCCCCCCTGGGAAATTTTTGAACTTTGGATTTCCTGCATTCTGTGGACACTTTTGACCAAAATATAAAGGTTTTAAATGCACATGTTTTAGGCCTCAGAAAGAGTAGAAAGTAGAAGTAACTTAGTAACTTTTGACCTCTTGCACTCTCCAAAACGTGTAGGTAACACCCCTGCCCCCTCATTGTGCACCTAATGGCTATTCCACTTAATATCCATCCCCTCCCCCCCCACCCCACCCCCCCCACGCTTATCAAGGTCACTGGAATTCTTCAGGGGTAAGGACTATTTTGCCTTGGAATTCTTCAGGGGTCGAGTGAAAAAATTGAATTCTTCAGGGGTATTAAGTTAATACCCGGGTAATAGCTGTAAGACAGGAATTCTTCACGGGTAGCTGTTGTAAAAATTGAATTCCTCAGGGGTATAGATATTTACCCTTGTCCTCGATAGGGGGGGGGGGGGGGGGTACGAATTGAATAGCCATTCACCGAAGTGGGAGGTAATGCTATTAAAAACAAGAATTATCCAGACCTCGGTCCGAGCCTTCGGTTTTGGCAGATTAAAGGTACATGTAATATTAACATTGACCTCGGTCTGGATAATGCTCATTCAATTTCAACTCCGGTATTCCGATTTGATGTCGTTCGATTTAAATTATTGATCAATCATCAATATGGCAAAAATCAATGCCCACCAATTTAAAGTGTTTATGAAACGAAAATTAAGTTTGTCTTATTTGAAAGTACTTTTGAAATGACAAAGTAACATCTTTTGCTGTTTTTCGTTTCCTTGCTTCGTTTATGAGATATTTCAGTTTGTTTTATATGTGAAACTAACCAGTGACATCACAACGTGAATAATGACTTACTGGGAAAGGTTATATATCTTTGCTATTACTAAACGGAATCAGTTGAAAATGTATATTTCTGTTGTTGTAAGGGAAAAACGCACACATAATTGCTTTGAAGTGATTCTGTTTGATAACAGAAAAGATATATAACTTTCCCAGTAAGTCATTATGCACCTTGTGATGTCACTGGTTAGTTTCACATATAAAACAAACTGAAATATCTCATAAACGAAGCAAGGAAACAAAAAACAGCAAAAGATCTTACTTTGTCATTTCAAAAGTTCTTTCAAATAAGACAAACTTAATTTTCGTTTCATAAACACTTTAATACTTAAAATGTATCATCTAATTCAAATTGAACTATCTTTAACTTACCTTACCTTAATATTGTAGAAGTACATGTGATGTTCCCAACTAAATAAAGCGCTTATCTGCCATCTCTTGGGCTCAGCGAGTCAGCGCTCTAATTTTCTAAAACTTTTTCACTAGAGCGCCATGTTTGTTTAAAACTTTGGTAACATGAATGATGAGTAAAACCTAAGGTCCCTATTTGTCCCCAATACTCCCTAAAGTTCTCAAGGAAAAGTTTTTTTGTTATTCTTTGACCTGACCCGATCCTCGCCCTGATCCCAACCCCAATCCTTACCCTAATCCTAACCTCAATCATAATCCTAACCCCAATCCTAAACCTAATCCTAACCCTAACCCTAAAGGCCTGGCCAAACGCTTTCAACATTTCATGCAACATCGTTCAACATTGTTGAACGCATGTTGAACAAAAATTTGAACATGTTTAAATTTTGTTCAACACCATTCAACAACGTTCAACATCATTCAACAGGGTGGCCAAACGCTCTCAACATGTTGAATCACGGTTGAATTCAACAATGTTGAACGATGTTGAATGAAATGTTGAAAGCGTTTGGCCAGGCCTTAATGCATATATTCGTGCGCGAAACACAAAGTAATAACCAAAAGAAGGCTCTGCTCGCAGGGTATTAAAATATTAGAATTTCACGTTTAAATAGCCAAAATTAAGCCATATAATTTAACATGTAAAACAATAAATCAGAAAACAACAATCGAAATATAGTAAGGTTAGATATACTGCCGAAACAGAGAACATAGGAGTCTAACGTTTCGAGCGAAGGCCCTTCGTCAGAGAGAAACGTAAAGAGTGTAAACAAACAATGAGCTTATATACAAAAGGTAATCATGTGACCAAAAATAAGCCAATCAGATAAAAATAACAATAACAAATTGATAATGAGATGCGAAAAATTAGCCAATCAAATCAAAATAACAATAACAAATCGATAATGAGATGCGAAAGAGCAAGAAGGAGGGGGTGTAAAAAGGATGAGCGAGAGTAAAAATGGAAAAATATATAAAGTGAAAACGCTGTTTATGTCCGCCCTTGCTAAACAGAAACAATTGGCTAATTTTTCGCATCTCATTATCAATTTGTTATTGTTATTTTTATCTGATTGGCTTATTTTTGGTCACATGATTACCTTTCGTATATAAGCTCATTGCCGGTTTGTTTACACTCTTTACGTTTCTCTTCTTTTCTTATCTTCTAAGGGCCTTCTACGTTCTCTGTTTCATCAGTACATCTAACCTTACTAGTACTATATTTCGATTGTTGTGTCTACCTTGCCTACGCAGCACGCTACTTTTATTTTACATTAGAGAAAGCTGGACTAACTGAGGACATGCACAACCAATCCAACAATTAGATCAGAGTCGAGAAAACTCTCAGCTCCAGAGTCCAGACGGGACTCCGGACTCGAACGGCAACCCACAACCGCCAGCCGGACGCTCTCACCATTACAGTCGTTGGCACCTAAGCGTGTACACCGCCCATCAAAACATATGTTTTATGTCGAAGTCAAAGTTCAGTAAATGTTTACCTTGCAAACGTGTTAGGCTTTCATTCGATACATTCGAACCAGTGGCGTAGCCAAGGGGGGGCGACCGCCCCCCCAATGGTCTTCCAGGCCATTCCTGTGAAAAGTTTAAATCCGGGGAGAAACTTGTTGAGGGGGGGGGGGGGGGGGGTAATGATGTTACGTAGTGAAGCCTTCAAGGGAGAAGCAAGTTGACTCGTAATGATATTACTATATATTACTGTTTTAATATGCACGAAAATATTAAACGATCTGCGGCTTCGACGTTAAACGCAATGTAGCGCAATTCATCAAGGTCGTATATTTGACCTTGTGATTCTGCACAAACGTGCTGTCGCGCTTACGTGTAATCAACTTAATCCTTACCCCCCTTAAGCAATGTAAGATTATATGCCGCAGTTGTAAAGTACCTACGTACATATAGCTATATTTAGAATGACAAGGCAAGGTTTACTGTTGATTACAGTTGTAATTCCGGAAACAACGCCCTAGATCTACGCAGAATATTCATCATACTGTATATTCTAGCATACCCAACCCAGACTGCCCCTTTTATATAAATATAGCCTGAATATTCGACAAAGTATATAAGTAAGAGTGCTGTGTCAAGAATGTTTTCCGTAATTTAACCTAATTTGCATTGATTTTGGTTCATGTGAAGTTCCAGGTTTGAACTTGAGCTGAAACTTTTTGATGGGTCAAATTTCAGTTTGGTGTAGTCTAGATGGAAAATATAGCATTACAAGGTCCACATACATACGACTTATCATAAATAATTCTCAATAAATTTTGATATGTGTACTACATTGTTTTGGTTTGGAGACAACAAAACTTTGCTATTTATGACGATCAGTTATTTTTTTAAATCTCGCCTCAATTCGACGCTCGACCAATTTCGCTCCCCCAAAGACAGAACCCTGGCTACGCCACTGATTCCAACCAATGCATTATTGTCACATGAATGTGCCCTTAGCCAATCACGTCTCGCCAATCCCACGGTGTTGATTTCAAAACGGTTAACTTTGGCTTAAATTTTTAGAACATGTCAGTAAGTTTTAACGGGCGGTGTAGGTGCCAACGACTGTATTTGAGCCACTGGAACCGAGGTTGTTTTCGGCGTTGAGAGCGTCCGGCTAGCATTCGGAAGGTTGTGGGTTCGAGTCTCGTCTGGGGCTCAGAGTTTTTCCTGAGTTTAACTTACGACAATGAGCTTGTACAGCAAAAACATCATATGAAAAAAACTTTACCAACTCAAGCTGAAAACACTAATAACATACAAATCCAACAATGTTACAATAATTTGGAAACAAACTACAGTTGGCAAACTATTAAAACTAAATTGCCAAGTATATGTTATATTGATTATTGTTTATCTTTGCCATCATTTTTATTTTTCTTTGTTTACTGTTTTTTATTATCTCCTTTTTTTTCTATTTTCTACTTCATTGTAATTTTTAATTCAAAAACAAATATCCGATAGTCCAGCAAAGGAATAATGAATTAAAACCGCTATACCGATATATATAACTTTTAGTTAAAATTGTTAAAAGCAACATAACCTTGATAATATAAACATTTGCTTGCTTTTTAATTTCAAAAATAGATTATCCATCGTGATCTAGCTGCAAGAAATATTTTACTTGGATTAGGATATGTTCCAAAGGTGGCGGACTTTGGATTAGCCCGTGAAGTCTTTAATTACGACGCATATGTGAAAAAATCGTCGGTATGTAAAAATAATAAAATAGCATAAAGTTATTAATATTTTAGTTTATTTAATTTTATTAAGTTGGAACTACAGGTGGTGTTCAGTAATGATATCAAAAATTGATATATAAAGTGCCTGGAAGTGAGGTTGGTGAAATTGATATCCTGGCCGGCTGGCGGCATAAGTTGGTATGAAAGAACATAATTTTACGGTAACCGTTTTTAATCTTAAAGAGTATTGGCGATAAAAATTAAGTTTGTTTAATTTGAAAGAACTCGTGAAATTGTAACAGAAGACCTTTTACAACGTTTTTCGTGTCTTTCTTCGTTTGCAAGATATTTAACAATTATTGGATGAGGTTGAGCAAAATATCGTGATTTGTCAGTGGCGAGCAGATCAGTTATTTGCCGATGCCGAAGGTTCGCAGTTCAGTTATTTGCCTCTGCCTTCGGCATCGGCAAATAACTGATCTGCTCGCCACTGACAAATCACGATATTTTGTGAAAACCGAGTTCAATAATTGTTTTATTATTCGATTTATTTTTTATTTGACATTGTTTACCTGTAATTATGTCCATTCATTTCTTTCCAGCTTGGTTGAACGAGCGATTTTATACGTTTGCCGAAATTGAGTGTAACGCGCATGAGTAGAATATTATTTGCTGCAAAACAACATTTCCGGCTAATGCGCATGAGCAGACTGTTATTTGTAGGCAGTTATTTGCAGCTGACGTAGTGGTCCCTCAACCAATTAAAACGAAGACAAAAATAAATCGAATAATAATTAACAATTATTGGATGAGGTTGAGCAAAATATCGTGATTTGTCAGTGGCGAGCAGATCAGTTATTTGCCGATGCCGAAGGCAGAGGCAAATAACTGAACTGCGAGACACTGACAAATCACGATATTTTGCTCAACCTCATCCAATAATTGTTAATTATTATTCGATTTATTTTTTATTTGACATTGTTTACCTGTAATTATGTCCATTCATTTCTTGCCAGCTTGGCTGAACGAGCGATTTACGTTTGCCGAAATTGAGTGTAACGCGCATGAGCAAAATATTATTTGCTGCAAAACAACATCTCCGACTAATGCGCATGAGCAGACTGTTATTTGTAGGCAGTTATTTGCAGGTGACGTAGTGGTCCCTCAACCAATTAAAAGGAAGATAAAAATAAATCGAATAATAATTCAATTTGTTTCATACGTAAATGAGATGGGCTCTAACGTCAGGAATAGGGTACATTATTTTTACACAAAGCAACATCAGTTATGAAATGTTCAGTGTCACAAGGCATTTTTATGTGCACAGTTTCAAGTGATTTCGTTGAACAAATTTAGAAATATAACTGATTTTGCTATGTGTGAAAATACAAAAAAATTGTAAAAGAACTTCTGTTACAATTTTATGAGTTCTTTCAAATTAGACAAACTTAATTTTTGTTGCCAATGTCCTTTAATTAAGTAAAATTGTCTAATCCATTGATAATTAGAATTTATCTTCAGATTATCATGGTCAAACTGACTAGGAGGGGTACTTTTTTATTTTTAAAGTTAGTCGGGACTAAGTAAATTTTTAGTATTTTTAGTTAAAATTTAATTCATCGATTTCAATCGATGGAGCTTTGGCGCAAGTTTTAATATAAGATAATTAAGTTAATGAAAAATTTAGTTTGAATAACACGCATAGTTTCATTTCTAACACATGTTATGAATAATTATCAATGTTTTATAATGAACTATGTAAAAAGTTTTAAATAACTAAGTTTTGTACAATAATCTTAAAGGTGCATTACACTCCGTTCTGTACGAAACTGTTTACATCTATATTTGCGGAAAAATACTGATACTTCTTTCAAGATTGTAAGCTTTTCTTGCTTCTTCATTACGTGTACTGGAAACAAAACATTTTTAAAAGAAACAGAAGAAATCCGAAGAGATATCCTCGCTGAAACGCTTGGTTTTCTGCCATGTTGCTCCGAACGGTTAACACTGAGCAGAGTACTTCATGTAATTATCTTCGAATGTTGTGAGTCACAAAAACAAAATAGCGGATCATGCGCAGAACGGAGTGGAATGCACCTTTAAAGATGTATTGCGTAATTTTCCCGATGTGTTCAGTAAAAATTAATGTATATGGACCTTTTTATTGACATCGCAAAGTATCTTATTTAAATATGTTTTGTTTTGACATAATCAAAATGACGGCTACGTTATAAATTAAGCGTTAACATACCACCCATTATATCATTTAAACCGTTGAATGATGGCAGTAAACGTGATGGTATATCCTTTCTTACAGAAGCAGCAGGACGCATAATTTAGCAGAACTTTTTACACACTCCATAATAGTCATGATTTAAAAAAATTCATATTTAATACTGCAACTGTTTTCTAGATCTATATTAAAATGTAATGTGTTTTATTATTTTTCTTTAGACGTATATTTTAACCTTTTCACCAATTGTTTTTGTCGAACAACTTTATTTTTTTACTCCGTCTAACGCCAAGATTTTACTCGACAAGGGGAGGCGTCTTGTAAAGCCATGCATGAAAAGGGTTAATGTTGTAAAAAAATTAACTAATTTTATCTAATTCATATTAATTTTTGATATTGACAGACTTTGCTTCCTTTAAAATGGATGGCTGTCGAGTCCTTACAATATTCTGTGTTTACAGAAAAGACAGACGTGTAAGTTTAAAAACATAAATATATAAGAAATGTAAAGATATTTAATTAGATCAATATTCAAATTTCAAATGCGCTAACTGATCTCGTTCAGTTTAATTTATTCAGTTTATAAACTGAATATTAGCGCATTTGAATATTGATCTAATTAAATATCTTTACATTTCTTATCCTTTGATATCTACTATTATGTTTTTTATATCATTATATCCCATATCCATTATATTTGTTTTGTTTTATTGCTATCTATATTGTATATTGTTTGAATCGTAGATTCTGACGTATGTCCGACATGTTATGTCGTAATTTCATATTGGGTATATGTGTAATTAAAAGTAAACGGAAGAGTTTAATATTAAATAATTATTTAGGTGGTCATTTGGGATATTACTTTGGGAACTTTTCACCTTAGGTAAGTAATCAGTAAATTAACCCACATCATCAACTACATGCACTATCTTCTTTTTAAAAAACGTGTAACACTTTTAAGAACAACATTATAAGTCCGAGTCGCTCGTCAGTTATCGGTACACCCGCGTGCCTGGGTCCCGCGTGGGCGCGCGCGCGTGTACTGATAAATGAGAGACTTAATTGGAGCAAGTCTAACTTGTAGCTAGTGCATGTGGTACGTTTTCTAGCATGGCGTAGTGCGTATAGGCGTTTGGTAAACGTTCATTATGCCACCCAAACACATTCAAGAGGGTTACAGGTTCGATCACTGTTGGGAGTGGGGATAACAGTTCCGTGTTTAATTAATATATACATTAAGCAGCTAGTCTAACCGGATATTATAACAATTTTTATAGGTCAAAGCCCTTATCCTGAAATACACAATCTTGATTTGTACAAATATTTGCTGAACGGAAAGAGAATGGATACTCCTGTCCATTGTCCAAGTAAAATGTAAGATTTAATTAGATTAGAACACATTTTCATCGCCATTTACAAATATAATTCGTTGTTTCACGAGCTTCTGGATTGTTTTTATGCACATTCAAAGTTTAACTTGTTGAAGGCTCTAGACTGACAAGCGACAACCTTAATTACCCGTAATCCTTTCCAATAATTTAACGTTTGCCCCCCCCCCCCCCTACATTAAAACTTTTCGTGAAGTATAAGTATGAGTAATCATTAATCAATAGGCTGATTTAAAAAAAATTCTGAAGATCCAAATTTTTTAAAAATTAACCAACATGATTTTTTCGAAAAAAAAAGTTATTCCTTCTACAGAATTTTTTTTAAATCGGCCTATTGATTACTCATACTTCAAGAAAAGTTTTAATGAAAAAGAAATTGGGGGTCACCTAAGGGTAATTGGCAGCCATTTTGAAACGTCATTGTTGCCATAGGCCATAGCAACAACTGTTGCTGGTGCTATTTATTTGGTAACAGTTTTTGACTGTTTAACTATACATAACATTTAGTTTTATTCTTTCCCCGAATTGTTTATGCACGTGTTTTGGACTCTCAAACTTGTATTTTCCATTTTTCAAGAAACTCGGTATGGAATAATGTTCGTTACCCAAAACTAAAAAACACCACTCCAAACACTCTTTATCTCTTCCTCCTCCTCCTCCTCCTTCTTTTTATTTTTTTTTACTTATTTTTTTCTTTTGGCCGAATAACCAATAGCTCTCGTTTTGTGTCCCGAAACTTGAAGACTATAAAACCCAAGAAATTTTTAGTTTTGGCTAAAACGCCTTCAAAAAATGCAGAACAGTGCGCATTCAAATATATAAACAAAGTGTATGAAAATCCAAAAAAAGTGTAACTTTTATATGTGTGAAATATATATAAACTAATAAATTCGAAAATCATAGATATATTGTACAACAATTTTTTACTATATTTTATATTTAGTTCGCAGATGATGAGAGACTGCTGGCAAGGTGATCCAAACGATCGTCCATCTTTTGCAAATTTGGTTAAAACTTTGGACGAGTATGAGGTAAAATTGTATTTCGAAAAATCATAAATGAGTATTATATAAATAAGACGTCGTTATAATTTATAATTAGCTGGGGTTACTTAAATACGTAATGTTATTCTCTTGACCACTGTAAATATATATTTAGTGTGATCTAATTATTGTAAAAGCATCACTCAATGTGGCTATAAAGTAAGCAAAATTGTCTGGCGTTAGACAGAGTAAAACGATAAAGTTGTTGTACAACGACAATGCGCATGAAAGGGTTAAACAAAAGTGTGTTTAAGCCTGGTTTCCATATAGCCGTAAGAGCTGGCGGCATGGCTGTGGCAACAGGCAATGGTCCAATCGCATACAGCTTTTTATTGCTGGCTAATTCAACACGGTCTATGATTGGACCATCGCCCCTTGCCGCAGCCATATGCCGCCGGCTCTTACGGCTATATGGAAACCAGGCTTAAAGGCCACGTCCACACGTATGCGTTTTCATAGCGTTTTTATATTGTTCTCGGTCCTCATGCAGGGGAGCAAAAATCAATGGACTCATTACCTGAAACAATATGAAAACGCTAGGAAAACGTATACGTGTAGACGTGACCTAACCCTTTCATCAGTACATGGCTTTCCGAGACGTCTCCCCTAGCTTGACGAGTAAAATTGTCTCAGGCATTAGACAGAGTAAAAGATAAAGTTGTCGCACAACAATTAACAATGCGGTAGTGAAATGATCAAGCCTCGACCTACATGTAGATCCGCGATAAGCATAACATCCCACGTGTCGTTGCAAGTATGATTTTCAACTGCAATCATTATGATAAAGTGAGAACCAAACTAAGGCTCCGTTTACACTAGAGCAAAAGTATCCGGATTCACATTGTTTTTCATCCTCATGGGAATAAAAAACAATGTGAATCCGGATACTTTTGCTCTAGTGTAAACGGGGTCTAAATGGTATTTGTGCATGTGATTGTCATACACACGGTCGCATATTACAACTATATACGAGAACCAGCCGTGCATGGCTATACCTTGCGAAAAGGGCAATTATCTGCCACAATAGTAATAATGCTGAAACTTTAGGATTGAGATTAACAATTAATTGAAATATTATTATTGCTTTTGTAGACATCTTTTCCAGTTAATCAAAATGGTGAAGATTCAGATCTGGACCAGCTTGATGAATTGTATGAAGCAGATGACCTTGGTCAAAATAAAGAAAGTTACCTACCGGTCATTTTCGTAGAGGGTGGCGAAGAAGTTCAAAACACAGCATTCTAGTACTGCATAGTGTATTGCTAAATCAGTTCTCACTATAGTCTAGGATATTTTTACATGCAGTTATCCTATAAATATTAACTGTATACGGAAAGATTCACATTTGTTAGGTCATTAGTGAGAGCAAAAATGAAAAAGCCTTTCGAAAACATTTTCTATAGATATATCACAGGAAACATTGTTAATCTATGTGGCACTGTGTAAAAAATAGTTGGTTTAAAAACTGATTAAAGTCTAAAGCTATTTAAGTCAAGTTCGCAGAGTGCTTGTCGACATATTTCACTTTGAAATTATTGTAACCAAATCACTAACTTTCCAATATACACCTCAAAGCATTAATAATTCATAAGGAAAAAACGTCAAGGAAATCAGTACTGTGTCGCCGGTGGTTTGGCGATATCGTAGGATTAAGAAATTACTATTAATATCTCCAATCATTAATAATTCATGAGGAAAACACAAAGGAAATCAGTACCATGTCTGTGGTTTGGATACCGGAGGAAGAAATTACATAAATTAAAGCAAACTTTCACCTTGGTTTTCTCTTAAAATACTGATTTGTTTGAGATGCTATATATCATACACTCGGAGGAGTGTTTCATCAGGATATCCAAACACTCTTCGTGTATGATATATTACATCAAACACTCGCGGGAAGAGTGTTTGATCATCAATGATATCCAAACCTCGAAGTTTGTTAAAGAACCTCGGCTTTGCCTCGGTATATCATAAACCAAGTTCCAAGTTTCCAAGTTTTTTAATAATAATAATAATAATAATAATAAAATTAAATTACAATATTTTACCAACACGCAAGTAGCATAACATAAAGAACAAGTAAAGACTCACTTAGTTAAAAGTTAAAACAACAAGAACGCAAACAAACGAAAATTGACTTTCAAATGATTGCAAATGAGCCATTATCTATTGTTCGGACTGCAATTATATATAGGTAAAACATGAGCGGACAAACTTAAATAGTGACGTCAACACGACGGAGCGATATTGAAATAATAAATATTGCACCATCAAAATGAACCGCAATAATACTATTATCATTTTCACCCACACGCAATCAATGGAAGAATGGTCTGAAAACTCGATACATTTTAAATTGCTCTGATTTATGTTGGAAAAACTTTTACGGTCCTTGGCCTAAATTAACTAGTAATTTGCGATACTCAGTAATATAATCGTGAAAGAAATTGAACTTAAATTCGATTTCGCCACGTTCAATTAAAGTGCCTATATCATGGTTGGGAATTTTACATATTTAGGATATTTGGAACCTTCTGAGAAGATTTGTAATATATCTTCTTTTCCTAAAATTGCATCTTCATGAATTTTTTTGCCGTTAAAGTTGACGGAAGAGACGTCAAAAGAGGAATCTGTAAAGTGTTTTTCATGTAGACAAAGTCCTCTTTCGACGTCACTTCCGTCACCTTTAACGGCAAAAAAATCCATGAAAATGAAATTTTCGCCTGAGAAGATATATTACAAATCTTCTCAGAATGTTCCAATTAGTATAAATATGTAAAGTCCCTGAGGATGACATGGGCACTTTAACCAACATCACCATATACAATTGAATTTGCATAAATGTAGACATAGATTTGAGCATGGACCATGCATAGACCAAAAAACAGACGTAAACGTGGATTTAGACGTGGATATAGGTTTCGAACTATTTCTTTGTGGACAATCAACAGTGCATGTGTTTTATAACGTTTTATTAATTACGTGCACGAGCTCTCGAAATTAAACAAATGAAATACAACGAACAAGAATTTCGTTTCAAATAACCTTTTGCGCCATTGTTGTATCGGTCGTATATAACCATAACCATTTCCAGTACACGTATAATAAGCAGGATTACACCATGCTAATTACTAAGTGGTAAATGCTTTGTACGATTGTATAATAATTTTACTTCAATTAATTTTATTTCATAATTATACATTACAATTCACGAATAAAAATCATATGCGCGCATTGGCATAACGTTATCCGGATATTTAACAAATAAATTCCCAACACAGCCAGATGAAAAATCATGCAGACATAGTTCGACACCATATGCATTCCGGCTTAAAAGTTACACATTACTTACTCTTGATGTCCCAAAATTTCGGCACTCCAATCCACTCTTCACAACGATCACCCACAATAAAGACACTCAGATCGGAGTGTCAAAACGAGCCAAGCCATGGGAAATCTATATCATTCTAATCTATATGCCGGTATACTGAAACGCTGTATTTTAATGCTAAACATCATGCAATGTAATTAATATATAAAATAATAATGGCACGAGTATTTAACAACTATATGATTTTATTTCTTCGGTTCAGAAGATTATATATACGAATACTAATGAACATACAATTTTATATAAAGAATACTAATGAACATACACTTTTATATAAAGAATGCTAATGGACATAACAACTAATAATGAAACGTTTTTAGCAAATCTATTGTCGGCGTTTTTGAAGCTATTCAAAACACTCGTAGTCGCGTTTTAAATATTACATAATATATGCTTCAAAAACTCATTAATAATTCATGAAACACAAAATAAATCATTAGTTATACAGTTTAAACTTTAGCTTTGATTTTCTCGGTTTAGACAATGTTGTTTTTCAAAATTACTGACGCCAATGAACTTACCAAATGGATCGTTTTTGAAGCTATTCAAAATACGTGATTAATTAGATCTAAATCACTCGGCTATCGCCTCGTGTCTTATCACAACAGTGTTTTATTCCCGCATGATAAAACACTGCTGCACATGCTGTTACATACTAAACTTATATATAAATGTAATATGAAATAATCGAACATCAAGTTGTTTTTTTGCTTATTATGTAATTAGTTCACTGCTGCTTGGTCAATCAACAAACATATCCGTTAACAGAGTTTAGTTAAACTTTAGTCCCCACGAGTTTTTGTGTTTGAAACTCTAACTTATAATTGCGTTTCCTTTTTTGACCACGGTACATGACAAACAGAGTAACCAACAGCGAACCACCTAAGAAAATTGTTGCATAACGCCATAATCCAATTTCTTCTGAGTTATCGTTGTCTTTGCCGTTAGTAGAAATAACGGACCTGGTTAAGCACATTGGTTTACTTGGTTCATGGTTAATATGTCGTTCTATAAAAAAGTACATAATTATATATACAGTATATATATATATATTATTTATTATTATTATTTATATAATTTATTATATATATATTATATTATATTATTTTATATATTATTTATATATATATATATTTAACAATTAGACAACAAGACCGAGTTTTCTATGAGCTGATAGTCTATCTGCTCGTAGAAAACGAGGGCGAGTTGTCTAATTGTTTTAGTATCAACCATACAGTAAAAACCCGCGTATAAGAACCTAGATTTTAAGAACCTGTTAGGCTAAGATTTTCCATTTAGACCCCTTTACATAAGAACCTGTTTTAGGCTAAAATTTCAAAGCAGGTTCATATTTTATCAAATAGAGTCAAAACTAAAAATTCATGAATCAAAGAAAATAGGCTCTACAAAGTAATGAAATTGGCAAATGTCATGTCTACAAAGTAATATATAAAACAGTCTACAGTTGTATATGTTGTTTTGTTCCCTTTTACATACAGTAAGCTTTAAAGTACATACAGTGTAGCTTTAAAGTGCATAAAGGGTTTGTATTTTCTTAGGATGCAGTCATTTGGAGAAAATTTATGCATAATTTACATAAATAATAGACCACACCTATACCAGCAACGAGTAGCTTTATTCTTAAGAAAATAAGAACCCGTTTAAGAACCTTATAGTAAACACCATTTATATAAGAACCTTTTTAGGCTAACTTGGAAAAATCTAGGTTCTTATACGCGGGTTTTTACTGTAAGCAACTTTTCTTTAACAAAAATAAGTCTTATCAAACATTGTTCCAAAATTTCAGATAGTCACCTTTTCGTTTGCAGAAGTCTCCCCATTCAAAATGTAGTTCGATGGCACATGATAAACAATCGAGATTGTAATTATTTTGCTTCAAATTTGGTGTAAATATACTCCATAGGCATAAACGAATTCATTTTCTTATTCGAAAATGTCAAACTGAATAATTTCCCATTACTTTTGGGTCAATGTTTTCGTGATTTCATCACTCGTATATAAATTTTAGCGGACGCCATGTTTGGCCTAGTTTCCAGGTTTTGCTTGCAGCGTGAATATGTCGTGGCTTCTGATTGGTCAGAATAGGAGTATTCCAGCTATAAGAAGGTTTGTCATTGGATAACCTACTAGTGGTCTATCACCAATAGACAACTAGTAGCTTAGCCAATCAGAATGCCGAATTTGTAATAGACCACTAGTTGGTTCGTACTAAAATATATATTAGTTAAGAAATAGAAAATGGCCGCCCGTGTTTATATAATCGAAATATAGTAACTTAGGTTAGATATACTGCCGAACTCTGAGAGAACGTAGGAATCTAACGTTTCGAGCGAAGGCCCTTATATATATATATATATATATATATATGTATAAATAAAAGCCGTGTTCTATTTAATAAGTAGGAAATAGAAAACATTTTCCGTGTTTCTACAGAGTTATAAAAAACGAGGGGAAGTTTGGGAGAACGAGAAATTACAGTGGGTTTCGAGTACCCAATGTAATTTCTCGTTCTCCCAAACTTCTTCTCGTGTTTCTATAACTCTATAGAAACATGAAAAATGTTTAAATTTTCTATTTCTTAAATAATGGATTAATGGCGTATTGGGTGGCGTATTGGACAGCGTATGAATCTTTTTATGCTTTCTAGTTATAAAAACATGGATTTTCAGCAATATATATACCATTTGCGTCTTCGAAATGTTATTTTATAAAGCTCTATGGAAAATTTAAAAAAAATTTGTCATAATTTTACAGTAGCCTAAGTATCTGCATAGAAACTTTAGCCTACCTTGTATTACGATTTTCCAAGTTAGTGTATCATTGCCATATTCATTGCGTGCGGAACAACGGTAAAACATCATTGCCTTCTCTTGATTGTGAATCGTAAGTGAACTGTTGCATTCTGACGCTTGGATATCAAACTCTTCATTTGATACCATAGTTTTCCATATACTTCTTTCATCACACTCTGTAATATTTTGTGCTTGTTTACAGAGTTTCCAGGAAAACGTTGTGTTGGTTGAAATGATGCCCTTCGACAGTCCACAGTAAAGACGCATTTCTTTTTCATAAACATGTATTTGAATTACAGACTTTGGTCTTGTCAAAACAGGTTTTGCTGAAAAAAACAAAACAAAACAAATTTACCTACTTGAAAAAGCAAAAAAAAATTCAAAGAAAAATGTATTCTGCTTCAAATTACGATGACTAGCATATATAGTAAGTAGTAACATACATGCATGAATTATCTACCTTGCACGTGGGAACAAACTATTATAGTATGAATTTATAATGAATTTCAACATGGCAACCTCTTTACGTTAATAGAATTAATTAATGGTCAACTTAGACGGGAAAACCTTGCAGATTTGTCAGTGCGCTGTTAGATTCACTGTAATTATTAAGTATAACAAAGCAACCATTCACGTGCACGTACTGCTGACCAAATAAACAATCGCATGTAGCGGTAACGTAAGTGCAAAAAAGCGCGCTCCCTTATAGTCAGTCATAGCTGATCCGAGTAATTTCCCCTGAATATTAATGTCATTAGTGCAATTGGTCATATTTAAATTTACCATTTAAACGATTTTTAATTATTCTAGTTTTTGACAATTAAAATTAGCAAACAACAACAGTCATGCAGTTATTGAATTTTTATAAACTCACTTTTGACAAACACGTTGAACGATTGTGAAGAATTTCCTTCGACATTTTTAACTTGACATATATAGGAAACATTGTTGTCTTTTGAATATGTCAAATTACCAATCGAGAATGTACTTCTGCTAATGTTAGCTGTTGTGAGATTTGTCTGACAGGCGGAATCCCGAAGGCACCGGGCAATCTTTTCTTCTTTGCCATTTTTTAATCTGAACCAAAAAATATCTGGTCGCGGTGTACCAGATATATTGACGTTAAAGGAAATGGTTCCCATTTCTGCCACAGGGATAATAGGGTTACTCGAGAAGCTTGTAAATTTTGGAGGGAATAATTCTGCAAAGAAAAGAAAAGAACTGGTTGTTTAGCTTCACTTAAATAGGAAATACAACAAAATGAAATCTTATTAATTTTAATAATCCTTTCCCGTTGGTGAAATTTCTCTGCGGACGAGTAAAATGTTTTTTTTTTGCGATATATAGCCAGACATCATGATGCCAGTGTGCGCTAACTGCATGGAAAAATTTCTACAGAAAATTTTACATATTCTTGAAACTAGAAATATTTTCAATTCATAAAATTCCAAAACATCCTTTAAAACCAAGGACAAAATTTTAACAGGCATCCTTTGTGGACTAATACGTACGCCCCTCGCCATCTGAATGTCACAATCCTTTAAGCAGGGACATTATCGCTTTTTTAATGAAATAGCACTCAGCAGTGTCCACAACTTACAAACCTGAACGCCGAATAACAATCAATTAGTGCCTGGCAAAAGTATATGTAAAGCTGAGCCATGTATTTATAACAATAATTGTGATAAATTTTCTTTGAATATTTGCATAGTGACAAATTGTAATAGAAGTAAGAATTTGTGGTAACATCACGTTTTTTATGTAGTAAATTTGCCATAAATTCTCGCTTCTATCAAGAATAATAGTATTAATATAACAAAAGACGGAATGACTTGTTGTGTTTCTTATTTCGTCCCAGGTCCCCCCTAACTCAATCTTTTTATGCACGTGAGTACGTCATAACAGACTCATATAATTTATTCACTCCTGGTATTTTTTAATTTGTAATGTCAGAGCCAAAATTGATACTCCATGAAAAGTACGAACTAAATATTTTTAAACTTTTTAGGAAATTTAGTTGGGTAGAAGACAACCCGTTAATTTCGAATGACTATTGTGGAACAGTGAACTCGCGCGGGTGGGGCAATAATATTAAGGTGTTACTCCGAGTGACGAACCATACCGGACAAGTAGTGAAAACTCTGGTCGCGGGTTGAAATCCCAGCCGAGCCAAGTAGAGTTTTCTCTAATTGTCTGGTATGGTTCGTTACTCGGAGTAACACCTAATTAATATTATTCTCCACCCTAGTTCACTGTCCCACAACAGTCATTGGAAATCGTCATGTATGAAGACTGTTGTCTAGATATTGAAAAAACTAGTCTGTTTCGAAATATCAAATAGCCTATAAGTACTATCATTCGACCTTCAGCTCCCAACTTGACCTGTAGCTCAGTTGGTAGAGCTCAGTCGAACTAGTAAACCGAAGGTCGCGGGTTCAAATCCCAGCCGGGCCAAGTAGAGTTTTCTCTACTTGTCCGGTATGGTTCGTCACTTGGAGTAACACCTTAATATTACAACCAGTTAAGTTTGTCGAGAAATACTAGATCGAAATTTTAAGTTTATATATAAGCTTTAGTTAAATGCACAGTCATGCTCATAGGGAACTGCTAAATGGGTCCTAATAAAGTTTTGTTGTACAAACATCTTTCTTACCTTCCATAGTTACGTTTACAGTCATATTAGCAATGTGCTTGACAGCAAAACGTCTTAACTGGCACAAGTACGCTCCTACGTCCTTTTTAGTAAGTGTAGATATCTTGAAAACTTGTCGTTGTTTTCGTTTGTTTATGTTTTGAGACCATATTGATGTGATTTTGGGTATCAATAGTTTTCTTTTGCCATCCGTGGAAACCTTGAACCATTGCATGTCATAATCTCCATAACTTCCTTCAACCAAGCACTCCAGTGTTACAGTACTTCCGTAACGAGATACTTCAGTTTTTGGTGTTTTCATGATTTTGGGTTTTGCAAACGGATTACCTAAACACAAGAGAGTTAAAATCAACAATTATTATGCAGTTTTCACTCTCGATTGTGATTTGGTGTTGGAATACGGACAATTTGTGATAAGACTTGAGACCTTGATAATACTTGATATAAGAAAAAGTCGAATTCAATAATTGTTTTATTATACATCCTTAGTTGAAAATGTAAAGAAAATCACTCCCTCAGAAAAAAAAAGTTCAAAAAAATCCGCAATTCAAAGACTGTTGCTTCTCTCCCGCGCTTTTGGATACCTCCAAAAACTACAGATAATAACATTGTGGGCTCAGAACAATTACAGCGGCAATTACGACTAGAAGTGCAGATATCAACACTGATTCTCACTAACTTTCTAACCAATTATATTCAAAGATTTAGAAAAAATATATAACAATAGTTTTTCCCATATAGGTATGGCGTCATTTCTACACATAATAGCTGCAAATTCAAAATAATCGTTTTGACCCAAAGGAGTCATTTCAGCTCTTTTAATCTGGGGGTATAAATCTAGTTAGTTTAGTTTTACAATACAGTTTTAGGAACACTGTACTTCTATTACCACAACAGTAATATTTTCATGCATCGATGTATTATTTAGGCTCAGCCACATCGGCTTCATCTTTGTTTAAATCGACCAATCATATGTCAGCCCCCCAAATTTTGGGGGGCATAAATTTCACTCGTAAATGACGAAACGTAAATAATTATATGCTTTGGTAAGTACGATTAGCGTAACTTCGATATAATTTTATCACAAAAGTTTGACGTTTGTTGGCAATCAATAACTCTCTGGCTTTCATTGGAACGGAAAATATCACTCCACAAAGAGCACACAAACTGTTATTGAATTCTGAATGCCTGGTTAGTAGTTACACCAATTTGATTTAAATCGTAGTCTGGATTCCGCAAGATGCATGCAAGCCATGATATATATTTATGCAGGGGAATTAGATTACTTTACCGGTTTGGAATCGCATTAGAATAAGTCACCGAGACCCAACGGCTGGAATCTGAGCCTATGTATTATTCTGTTAATTAAATTGCCCAATAAAAATAGGATCATGTATACACGTTAACGCGTTTTTTACCTGTTATATAATCGACTCTTGTGTGAGATTGTCGATCAGTTTATCATTTAGTGACAGAAAAAATCAATGAAATACTTTATTCAATATAATAATAAATTAATAAATTAATTCATTACAATTAAATTAAATTAAATTAAAAAATTATAAGGGTTACCGTTTCTGACAAAAATCCCCCCGGCATATTTCTTCATTCCGCAAGCTTCACAATAGTATTTTCCTTGGTCAGTTAGAAGTAATTTTGATATACGAAACACATTTCTTATTCTGATTATGTGTTCTCCGTCAGCCATGATTTGTTCTTGAGAACTGCTTCGCCACACTTTTCTTTGCCATAACGTTGAATTAACTTTCTCGTTGTCATTCACTCGACAGTCAATCTCCCACCATTCGCCAACCAAAAGCTGCAATTTTCCATTTTGTGGATTTGAAGGAGAAACAATCCATGTCAGTTTAGAATCTATAGGTTAATAAGATTTCAATCAATATATTTATTCTTGATTGGTTTATGTGAGCAAAATTACATGTAAGTTGTTACCCATCTGGAATATTTTGAAAACATACTATATGTAATTTGGTTGGCATTTTTGTTCTGAATTTCTAACATCAAGAATATTCTGCTTACAAATTACAGTGCACTTATATACTACATACAGTGCATCATCGCCTGTAGATTTAAATTAATTTTTGAAAAGATTGATAATGGCAGGAGAGAACACAACAGAATAATAAAGTTTCATCAGAGGAAAACTACTGACGAAAATAAGGAGTGAAATTATTGTTAGAGGAACTGATTATTTATTGTATATATAGTAAATATATATAGCTACATCGCCTGTAGCCTGACAATTAAAGTTAATCCGAATTTATACAAAAATTGTCCATGCATTGTTTAGGAAACCATTCAAACAGCCACCCTCTTTTCAATGATGCCTATTACATGAAGTATATATAGCAGATCCGAACTTGATAACATTCAAAATGGCGAAGCAGTGAGAAGATGCCGCGTTTTATCAATGCTAAGAAATGCAGACGAGTGCACTAAAGAGACATAATTAGTACTTTAATGTCGCCTAAGGTAAGTTTAAACATTTCTCCTGTCCATCATAACTATATTTATCAAAATTAAAATGAGGTAGTCATTAGACATTAGTTGATAAAAGTTGGCTGATGGTATTAATAATCGCACAGTGACGCACACAGTGTTGTGTAAACTTATGAGTCTTTTCTTGGCTGACAAAAGTAAAGATTTAGCCAAACCACCTAAAATCTAAATAGATGAGTTAAAGACGATTGTAATTATGTATTATGGTCTTATGGTGTGGTATAATTCTGTTTTAATTTGTAAATTTCCAAAATATAAAGTCAGTTAAGACTACGCGCTGTAGCTCAAAATGGGTCTTGATTTTTTCAGTTTGAATTTGTGAAATGTTGCTTTTCATTTTATTAATACAAAGTTTGTTGTAAAATCATTTATTGTCTAAATAGTTACCATTTTGTTATAGATTATAATATTTTATATAATAATTGCCATAAATTAGCATAATTTGAAAAGTGGGCTGTCTGACAAGACCTGAAAACCTAAAATCTTAATAGTAGAGGTAAAAATGATTTAGTATATTGTGGTATTATTTTTGTGTTATTAAGCCCTAATCAAACGAGAATGCAAGTCATCGCAAGTTGGCAGTCAGAATTTTTGTGGCGGTCGTTCGAACACCCAAATTAACAAAATAAAGGTTTCATGAGTGTTTTAAACAAATTTTAACTTAGTCACGGTACATGATATTTTCGGGAAACTATTCAGAGCAGCTGGCTGAGATAGCGTGACTGCCAACTTGCGATGACTTGCGTTCTCGTTTGATTCGGGCTTTATGCCATGTTAACTCACAAATTGCTGAGACCACCTGCTGTGACTGGTCATGGACTGGTTTTTGAGTGGGATGACAAACAGTGGTGGAGGCTAGGCTATCTCAGCCTCTGATTTGAAACCAGATGAGAAATGAAGATATACTGTACAGCAGGAAATGAAGGTTAGATGACTGAGTGACAAGATACAAGAGAGCAGACTGAGGTGGTATGGGAATGTGAAGAGGTGGGAGAACGATGATATAATCAGATGGATGGTGGGAAGAGTGGAAACTGGTAAAAGACCAAGAGGGAAGTTGAGAAAGAGATGGATGGATTGTGTGCAGCAGGATGGAAGAGTGGTGGACTTAGATATGGTAGAAGATTGTGCAACATGGAGGATGATAACAAGAAGACACAACCCTCCTTCCCTGAGGAGACAAATGGGATGATGATACAACCCCCCCCCCCCCTCCCTGAGGAGACAAACGGGATGATGATGATGATGATGATATGATGATGGTGATGAGTTTCAGGGGCATCGCTAGGGGCAGGGACTGGGGGGGATGAGCCCCCCTTTTTTTCAAGACCAATTTTGAGATTTTTCCAAATCCTGTGAGAAACGTTGGGGGAGGGGGGGGGGGGGTATGTAATGATTCCAAGTGCTCAGCTCACACTGCTAGCTGGTCAAATAGTGTACACGTATGTGAATGTGTTTTTCATATCTTTTCTTGCCTTAGTTTGCTCTGGAGACGCCAATCATTCGTCTCGTAGCTACCATGTGTTAGGTCCACATAATAATTTAGGTTAGGTTTAGGAACAGGTAGTGTTGGGTTAGCACTACCTGAAACAACCAGAAACCATCATATATATTTTAAAATCACAATTATCTGTATGAAAACTATTATGTAGAATGAACATGAAGTACAGAAGTACCAAGAATTATGACGTCATATACCGATGATGTCATCATTTTGTCCTCCCCACTCTCCCAGGTCTGGTGGAGCCACTGATGAGTTTGTGCGTTAGTTCAATATGACGTAACATTCTTCTTTAGAACACACTATCGTTTATAAGAAACGGGTTACGCTGAATACGAAATGAGTTATTAAAGTCAGTATACGCAAGTTAGAGTATCTATAAGCTAGGCATGGTCCTCACCTGTAACCTCAGGACAACTGGAAAATATCGCTTCAGTTAGCAGCAACAATTGAAGAATTTTGATAAGGCACGTAAACTGGCAAGGAAAAAACATGATTTTTGTCTCTTATACAACCAAAAACGGTGCGGCTCTAAAACAAAAAAACACATTGCCAATGTTAATATAAAAATACCTGTTCAATAAAGGAAAATTCTATATAGATGTGAAGACGATGTTTAAAAATACAAAAAGGTTGAAAGCATTAATGCAAGTAAATCAGTTATTACTTGCTGCGCTCTTCTTCCAGTTCCAATCAGTTGTACGACGAACCTTGCAATATTATGTGATGTGCGTTGTTTGTGTGAATGTCTCATATATATAAGCTAGATCTACTATTCATTTGCATATCATTTGCATACGCAAATGCATCAGCTATACTGACATAGCAATAATCTAGTTTGAACTAGATTAATATGGAAAAGCCCAGATAAATTAGTGTACATCATCAGCAAGAGACTTACGTGCTTCAAATTTGGTGTCGCGCAGCAAGAGACAATGTTATATTCATCTTGCCAAATAAACTATAATTATTTAATGACTATTTTTAAATATTAAGAATATAGAGATGTGGAAATATACGTCAGTTTGTGATATAAACGTACAGTATAGTAAGCTCAATGATCTGATACAGTAATTTAGCGACGTACGGTCCAAACAAAAATATTTTCTGTAAATCAAAGACGGTTGTTACTGAATGCAAGATAGTACGTAACCACAACAACAACGTAACGTTATTGTTTAGATAAAACATCAGTTTGTTTGGAATTGAAAGGTTTACTTTCTCACGACGACGTCCTGATTCACGTCACCGCATACAAGCTGAGTCACAACTGAGCTCTTTTTCACGTCAACAGTAAAAGTTATTCTTTTATATTCTAAAATTTAGTGAGTTTGAATAGTCATCGCCATTGTAGCATGTACATCTTTTTCAAAAATACTTCCTCGTACGTCTTTTAGATTTTATTCTGGCTACTCCTCGAGAGTCGAGACAACGATTGCGTGCAGCGGAAGAAGCGTTAAGTGTGTCATTAAGTATATGCATGATACGACAGCTGCAATGCCTGCATAGAGTTGACGAATTGTCGCGTATTCAAACCCGAGCCGAAGGTGGAGGACGCGAATATTACAAAGTACATATATGATATCCATTGATGTGAACGTTAGTTTGTCGAAAATCTTAAAGATAGAAATTATTTTAGGGCTTTTTAGATTCGAACATGATATATGTATACGATACCTGTATTGGCATATATAGCATATAGGCGCTATGCACAGGCATAGAACACTATGATCTATGATCTTCTGTATGCCCTATGCCCATTTGCTCTAAGCCGTATGATATATGTAATGATCTATGCTATGATCTATGATTAATTATGGATAGAGTTAGAAATAGTCTAATTCAGTTGCGTCATGATATAACTGTTTATACTATACTGCTATTACACGTATTCAGAAATTGTTTACCTAAATACACAAAACAATTTTTATATAATCATAGCTGACAGTTTATAATTATAAAATATATTTGAAAAATAAACTAAGCTTCTATAGTTATACTACCATTGCTATATACAAGGAAAATTAAGCCAAGCTTGGCCCTAGGGTATCAATTAAGTAAAATATATAATGTGCCTTTCATAATATTCATTAGCACGTTCTAAAATTCAAAGAATTCATTGTTTGAATATCGTCAACGGAAATATGTATAAATTTTGTTATTAAATCGTTTATTAAATGAAGTCTTTCAGTTTTATTTTAAGATTGTAAGTATATTTTAGTTAATATTCAGTTTACGCGACAGTTTATTGTACGAAGTCCCATTTTTAGTATTATATCAAGCTCTTGAAATGAGTCCAGCAGATTCCATTAAATATTTAGCAATGAGGTAGGAGACAATGGACGTATACATGACACAGCATGCATATGCATGTGTTTCAAAAAGGTTTATTAGTTCTAACGTCAGAGAATGAATGATTAATAATATTTTACAGGTAAGAGGTATAAAATAACATGTGAATATGACATGTTTATCGAATATTCCACGTGTATCGCAAGCATGATGCACATGATGGTTCGTAATATAAACCACTGTACAGTATCCGTTTAATTTCAGAATCATCTTCAGAGAAACGTGAAGAGAAAACTTTACAACTTCATTCCTTACGACATCGAATCCGATACCGCTACAATAATCTATATTTATTTTGTCCTAAATGCAATCCACATGCACCATAATATCCTGCATGCGAAGCAGCACTGCACGAGGTTACCGCGGGGTGGCTCGTTTCCTTTTTAAACATCTCTAATAACCCGCTAGCGGAGGTATATGCAGTCCCTGACTGCCCTCTAGTAAGTAAATCAATTCTTATTTACTAAGTTTTACAATGTCTTGCATGCAGACAATGAACAAGGACTTTACAGTACAATTTGCCATCAAAACCCTGCCTATATCAGTATATGTTTATGACTTTAAATTAATGACCTGCAGGTTTTTTAATGACCTGCAGGTTTTTTAATGACCTGCAAGTTTTTTAATGACCTGCAAGTTTTTTAATGACCTGCAGGTTTTTTAATGACCTGCAAGTTTTTTAATGACCTGCAAGTTTTTTAATGACCTGCCAGTTTTTTAATGACCTGCAGGTTTTTTAATGACCTGCAGGTTTTTTAATGACCTGCAAGTTTTTTAATGACCTGCAGGTTTTTTAATGTCCTGCAAGTTTTTCGTCGTTCGGTCTGTACGAAAACCTCAGGCAAATACTTTCCCGTACAGTCTTCGAACTCGCCTTTATTAATGAATGGGCAACCAAAACGAAGTTTGTTCTGAGCGCTTTCCACCAAAAATACGTGACATGAGGAAAAATCCGTTTTCAAGTACGGCTTACTTTGGCTTGTGTCTGTATATCAGATAAAGATCAATTGCTCATGTTTTACATCAAATAAAGATCGGCTGCTCACGTTTTATCTATTATTTATCAAATTCATTAATAATTCATAAGGAAAATTCAAAAGAAATGAATATTTAATCAGGTGTTTGTAAATACTGTTCAAACATTGATTAATAAAACATCAATGTTTTATCAAAGTTATTAGACACTAGCGGCTCAAATTCAGTTTTTTCTGAGTTAAAATGATCTTATCTAACGTTTCTTACAACTCTTAAACAAAGTATTCATCATGTACACTTAGAATTTGATAAGTTAGTTAAAATATTGGCGTCCGATCTTTATGGGCGTAAATGCATGCCCATAAAGATCGGCCGCGAATATTTTTACTACGTTATATTTCCCAAACTCATTAATAATGCATAAGAAAACCACAATGGAAATCAGTTACCGAGATGTTGTTGATAAACTGGTAATAAACTTCCATAATAAAGACATATTTTACCCCAAAATATTTGAAAAAGGTAAATCGGCTGGAAATTTCGGGCAATTTCGATATGTATTGCTGTGAAATGTTCAAGCAAAATTCATACGTTAACCCAAGACTGAAAAATACGACTTAAAAATCAATAGTTAACCCTAAAATTTTCGGGAAAAAAATCTCCTCTCCTCCCCCCCCCCCCCCCCCCCCCCCAACAGAATTGGGCTGCTACGCCTATGAACAATCATTTACCAACAGCGTCTCGGAAACTGATTTCCATTGTGTTTTTCGTATGAATTATTAATGAGTTTGAGAATTCATTATTGCTGCATTTCTGTACCCGAGAAAATTATCATTGGCGACTTTAACGCTCGTGTTGGAAAAGACAATCTCACTGAAAGACGACATGGCATGGGAATGTCCAGCAGCAACGGACTAACTCCTTTTTATGTGCTAAAAATGGCTCACTATAACTAACATTCTCTTTTGCTTAAAGAACAAGACATCCGGCCTGATGCACCCTACAAAGTCCCACAAACAATATATACGCCTAAAACCCGATGCGGATAAAAACTATTCAGTAATAACGATGCGCCTCGAACCAGGGATGACGTTGCTGAACAGTCCTAAAATGTCTGATGTAATGACAATAGAGTGTTCATGTGTCTCACTTTAGTACACTAGCAAAGGGTCTCACATTGGTGGTAAATTGCCTTAAGTTTGGTTTCTGTTGTTAGGTCCCTGCAATCAAAAACTCTCTTTCTTAGCCTTCCTACATGCAGCACATGATGCAGCTTGAATTGGTGAAGTGATTTCTTTATCTGGTTTACAGTCACAGTGTGGTGATATAACTGCCTAGATATTTGAAGCGATTAACTCTTGCTAACTTCTGTGGATCAATGTAGCAGTGTTTTTTTGTTTGTTTTTTTATTGATTTGCCCCAATTGCCCATATAAAGTTATTTTCTTATTTCTACTAATTCTATAAGTTTTTAAATTACATTAGCACTAGGGGCTTACTAGAAACCTTAAGGCAACAATTTATTCAAATAAATTGCGGTTAATGCACAAACACTCTGCACATGCGTCGTGCCCTCTGGGTACCTGTAATCAGCTTTGGAGATAAGCCTCTTGAGCCTCTCATGCAACATACGTAACATACCAAGTGCCCTCTGAGGACAAAATATACCAGTATAAAATGGAAAGAATGCAAGATAAGTACTCGGCATTCCCCGTATTATTCCATATCATGATCCACGTGCCCGGCGCGCTCTATATTCACGTGTCGGTCCGAAAGTCCAGAGATATAGATTTAACTATCCAATCGCAAAACGCAAAGCATCCTTTCTCCGAGCAAAGGTCATTTTGCGCACTACTTAAGCAGCCAAAACGTGCCAAATATTATCAGTCTACTGGCAAGTGATCCAAAAACTAACAAAATGACAATTCTGAATAGCAGTTTCAGTTTTTCGGGGATTTTTATCCTAAGTTCAAAGCCCGCCTCGTCCACGTCGTCAACCCTCACATAATTCATCATCTAACCTGGTCCACCACCAACTGCCACAACCATTTTCGAGCAAACCATTACAACCGAAGGCTCTGGTATGTAACCACAACTCCCACAAGGCCCGCATCAGCGAAAAGTATTTGTGAGTATGCTCCTTGCTTTCCGTCCCTAGCATATATACTTGTGTCGTTACATCGCTTGAGGTTTGGGATTTCCTTCCTTACTAGACCTCGAGAATAACTTATTATTGCGGTCAAATGACTCGACCCAGTTAATACTTGTCGACAGCCACTCCAGTCTCGGTCAGTCGACGATTAATATATGGATACAAAAAGAAAGAAAAGAATAGTATATATATATAAATAATGAGGCAATCACACAACTGTTCGAAACCTTCGATATCCTTCAATAGTTATCAACTAACGCGCTAATTTCTGACAATAAACACTTAAACGCATGATCGTCCAACAATCTGTTTCTAAGAATATCCAGGGCAGTTGTTCAAAGGCCGGTTAGTACTAACTTTAACTCGTTATGCTGCGACTACCATGAAACCTACCCGAAACCCGACGAACGAATATCACTAAGACGATCGAAAGTCCTGCTAATGGAAATTATCGAAAAGGACAACATTCTTACGATCAACAAAAAATAAAATTATAGACTAGTCGCTTCAGTTAACGATAAGAAACATACAAAATGTGTAGCCTGATGTCTGTTGTTTGACATAGAATTCGGCATTCAAGACACGATACGGAGCGGCACAGTGACGCTTCAAAATTTTAAAGAAATTTCCCTGCGCGCGCCTTTAATATAATACTTTATACCTTGGTGATCGATGACATAAGAGATTATTTAGAATATGTTTCGGCCCACGCATATTGGCGTCCCTATTTGATCACTGAGAGCGCAATAGGTCAACAGACACGGCGAAAAGCAGACACGGTTCTAGCGCTGGTATATGGCTGTTATGAAAACCTATTTTTCTTCCAAATTAATATTTTATTTTAGCCTATGGTCATTGCAGAGTCCCAGCCTATTCGTTTCTTTCTGTTCCACCCTCTTACGATCTGTGATTGCACAACCCTTCCCTTTGTTTCTTTGCGTGTTTTTCCTTTGTTTTGTTTTGCTTTGCTTGTCCCGTTTTCTTGTTGTTATACCAATATTAGATGACAGTTTTTGGCAAACCACAGACCCCCAAAACCACCAAAAGCCAAGACGGAAGGCACGTGGTTGCCACGGCGATATGACTCCTTATTGGTTTACATCCACTTGTACTTCAATTTGAAGTCCACACATGCAGAGATTAAGGCAAAGACTCTCCTCACGCACTCACGCAAGTTACGAACATAACCGCAATTGACGCAAATTTGTGTTTTCTCAGTTCCGCAATAGCCTATTCTATTTTGTCTAACACCGTTGAATGTTGATCCCATTCCGACTTCGATCATCACCCTTAGACAGTACTCAACAAACCATGTGTTAAAAATTACAAATCCAATAATAACAAACTCGAACCAATTCCTACGCGATGCATACTATAAATATAGCTTGACGTTGTTTCGCAAGATATTGACACTCGGCACCAAATTTGTAACATAGCTGCTTTGTGGAGAAGCTGCTGGTTCGTCTTGGCTCCACCCAATTTTTTCCTGTCACTGGCTTTTCCCACGGGTTTTTTACCAGTGTTAGGTTTTTCTGGCCTCCCTGACATTCCAGCAAGTAAGCTTTGAGTGTCGGTATTTGCCTAACAACACACCCATTTTTCCCAATCCTCGATTCACACTTTAGTAGTACAACTAGCGTCAACTGCGGTCATTTATATGTTAAACTGACTAATGATTTGTAGCAATTATCGAACTATATACAGTACTCCTAATCTAATCCAATCCATAAATATTTCTACTTTCTAATTATTACTAGTTTAAATAATATACTTTACTACTATACCAATCCAAAACCTTCAGCGGGGGAATTGTCACTGCGTTCAATTCGTTGAACCCAAGGTCCACATGACGATTACTGATATCATTTTCGAACCAATAATCACTAACCCTTCATGCGTGGTAGTTAAAATTAAGAAGTCCAAAATGGACGACCCCCTTTTCGCCCGGGAAGCCTACTCACGATTGCTGCGTCCAGTTCCCACGTATGTGCTGTCAAAGCAATGGAAAATTACATCCTACAAGCATCGTATAGCACTGGATAAACCTCTTTTCCGACTCCAAAACAGCAGACCTCTGACACGCACTTTGGTGTCTACCGAACTCCGGCGCCTACTGGCTATGTGTGGTCTCGACACCTCTGCCTACGCAACTCACAGCTTCCGTATCGGTGCTGCAACGACGGGCGCCGCCTCTGGAATACCATCTTGGTTGATCAAGACAATGGGTCGTTGGTCTTCCAACTGTTACGAAAGATACATTCGCACACCATCCGAACTAATTAAAACAGTATCAGAAACTATGGTAAAAAACAATTAGGACAGCAAGAGCTTGCCGATTAAGGATAATTAGTTCAAATAACTGTGTTTGTTAATCCGTTTCGTTGTTATGGTTAAGTTTTAAGTATATTAGTAATTTAGTATGTTAAACGCCAGTCAGTTTCAGTGGGGGAATTCTCGGCTTCACCTCAATTCTTGGCAGGGAATCGCTGTCCTCCGGACACCTCCTATCCCCACTTAATAACTTAATCTGGCTCAGTGCAAAGAAACGTGTCCTGAGCCACTTTTTCTCTCCCTCCCCTACACAGAGTAGCTGGGGTTCCGACTTCCGAGATCAACCCCAGCAGTCGGCGCTCCCGACTTGGGCACCCCCCTTGCTCTGTGGAGACTCATAGGCCTGGTATAATGTCACTTCAAAGCGGGTACACACTACCTAGCTTGATATTTACCAGCCAGAGGTTGGCACCCCCACCTCAACGTCTCAACGTCCAGATTTGTGTGATGCCACGATCATAGCTGCTGGACGATCTCCACAGCTAGGTATCCACACTTCTGGTCCCCCAGATGGATCCTTACCCCGACCCAGGCTTTGTGTCCGTTGGACTAGCTTTTCTCCTGCTTCCTTACTGCCAAATAAGTCTAGTAGTCTTTTCTCTTCCTTTTTTCGGACCTCATGGTAGACAGAGGAGTGCAGTGCATTAATACGGCATTTTACGAAGATGATCTTAAAGAAAATTAATTTTAACTCATCGAGTCTTTTCTGTTCGACCTCACAGGATCGATTAAACGTTTTCTTTTACCTCAAGGCAAGTTCAGATGTTTAGTTCATACTTTTATGTTCTCAAAATGTGCTTTACAGATTCATTTCAAAGTTTTTCTTGCGAACACAAGTTGATGGAATTACTCTATTTTCAATGAAAACAGCAATTATCCCGGCCAGGGCCGGAGCTAGGGTGGGGTGTGTGACACCGCCCCCAAGAATTGCTTTATTATTTGTTCTATAGTTGGCAGACAAGAGATTTCAGTCGGCACCAGCCAGCGGCCAGACTCGGCGAGTACTGACGAGTGACGATTATGTGGCAGTCGGCAAAATTAAGCGTACAACCCCCCTGCAAAATTTTCTGAGGACGGTCCTGATCCCGGCCTCGTCTTTGACGAAGGATAGCAAAAAATCTCATCTGTTTGGGGAAAATGCGTAACACGTTCAAAAATTGCTCACGATGACCCATGGTCATGACGATACTGCCCCAGCGCACAACAATATCCACTTGGCGAGACATCTTGTGAATGAATGGCACTGCAAGGCGGAGTCCGGTTGCAGTCAATGATCGTTTTCACTCACGTGATCGGTGGCCCCGGTTGGGGTGGTGAAACAATACGAAATGTTTGAATAAAAATAGAGTTAAATTCTCATAGGATAAAGGTTGTGCACCAGTATGACCGCATTTCATTGTTTCTGTGCACCAATATGGCCGCCGTGACGTCAGATGAAAACCAAGAATTGGTTGGCCAGACTGACTGCCGCCAAGTTGACTGTGGAGTCGCCGGTTGCCGCCCGGAATTGCATACCGCAGAGTTGACTGTTCAAAACCATGGCAATGCACTTCAGCTTACGAGCGGGCTAATTCGGTAACTTTCCGAAGGTAACGGATATCGGTATATGCTTTCAAACTAGAAGTTGTTGGACAGACCATCGATTTAATGACAATCGAAATATAGTAAGGTTAGATATATACTGCCGAAACAGAGAACGTAGGAATCTAACGTAGGAATCTAACGAAGGGCCTTCGCTCGAAACGTTAGATTCCTACGTTCTCTGTTTCGGCAGTATATCTAACCCGGCCGCCAGGGTCACCCTAGCAAACGCGTTTACATGGTTATGTAAACAAAAAGATAGCCCAGGTAACCCTCCCCCCAAGCACTCATGTAAACGAAACACGAAAAGACAATGAACTAGGGTAACCCTTTTACTAGAGTAACCCTTCTAAAGGGTCACTCTACCTCCATGTAAACAGGGAAAATATTTAATCGGATCACATCACCTGATTGCACTTAATACATCTCCATATTTTTATTGCTTTCTCGAGAACGTCTTTGATAACGCTAGGAGAGATTTGAATATTCAGAGTGCGCAGTTCCTGTTGGCAATCTTAAGTTAGGGACACCTAGAAGTCTCGAGATATAGAAGCTATACTCTGCATCATGCATTGTCGATTTTTAAAGTTTCTAGAATCTCTGACGTGCGAAAATTACATCGATTTGGGAATTACCGCTCGTGCCAAGATTGTATACTCACAGCAATTCAACCGGATCAGAAATTGAGAATTGAAAGACGAAAGTTTCTATGAGAAACTCAACGAATGTATGAGACAAATATCTTAACGATTTTGTGGTTGCCCTTCCTGTTCTTATACACCTTGTGAAGTCTTTTGAAGATATCGAGCAAATGACGCCAACAATAACATGTAAACCGAATAATATTTTAATCACTCTAAAGATGTTGCTGGATGTAACGAAACTCATTGGAGCGGTTTGTTCTAGATAGGTTTTTCTTTGACATCTACAGATCATCAATTTTAATGAGATTTATATACATACCTTACTCTATTGGAATTTATTGTGCGTGGTTTATATGTGAGAACGAGCCAACAAAGTGGTAAAAATTACCTTGCATATTTTTGGTCAGTTTGTTCATATATGGAAAACAAACCCGCGGATAGGGTGGGATCGCAATGAAGTGGGATAAAGATTATACCCATATATGCCCGCCTACAGCTTTGACTTTAGCCTCCGCGCGTGCAGTATACGCGCACTATATATATACCAAAGACCAGACTTGCATGCACGATCTTACTCATCAGTATGTACTTTAGATTTGAATGAAGTATATAATTATACCCTTATACATGTAGACATCATTCATGCGTTTGCCCCACCAAATGTCAATGCAAGATAGATCTTGAATATAACGATCAGTATAGATTTTCTGTTATAGTCTAATGCTCTATGCCGTTCATCAGCCTTCTTCTCTGTTATATATGTAAATTAAATATTTAAATAAAGATTTTGTCATGGGAATGGCAAAGCTATAATATAGTTTAACACTTTCTCGACTGTATAATTTCTTTTGGAACGATGTAGCCTTTAGTAAATTAAAGTAGTAAAATAGCCTTTAGTATTTTAAAATAAAATAAACATATCTGACAGCGGTTTTTTCCTCAACCTCTGCGGAGGAGAGAACCGCTCTCCCATTGACGAGTAAAATTCAAAATATTAAAGGCTACATCGTTCCAAAAGAAATTATATACAGTCGAGAAAGTGTTAAACTATATTATAGCTTTGCCATTCCCCCTCTCTAGATCTGATTCTTATTTTTTGCAATATTATTGTATAAAAATGCATAAAAATAATTAAAACACAACGGAAAACGATACAGGTTTACATAGTGTTAAGCGTAAAAGCTATGGAGTAGAGGATGGTTAAGATATTCGACGATTTAGACCATATGTATACCAGATATCGACTATTTTGTGCCAGATATCGACCGAAAGTTGGCATTGAACATTGATCAAAAACCAAGACAATGGTCTGATCTTCCTGCTCAGTTACCAGCAAGGCTGAGTTTCCTTCAATTTTTCTCTTGTTTTCGCTTCCGCCCACAAACATATCTGACAGCGGTTATTTCCTCAGCCTCAGAACCCTCACGGAAACCTCTGCGGAGGAGAGAGTCACAAGGTTTTGTCTTTATCTGTACTTCCTTGGCTTTATACAGATAAAGACCGTGCATTTACAATAAGCAATTCAATTCAATTCAGGTTTTATGGGAGATAAAGAATAATCTATGGCAGTCAGAGACTGCATATACCTCCACTATTTAATAGGCAGTTTTTCTTCTTATTTCATTTTAAACTATATCAGGTATAGATCTGCTATATATTCACCATGGTATTTACGGTTTTTAAAGCTTTATTAAAATTATATATATTCAACTATATACGGTGCAGCATAATCTGCATGTCAATCACAATTAAAAAATATAAGTCAACAATAAATTATAACCGGACAAAAACCAAAAAAAATATTATATTATATTAAAAATATAAAATATAATACAAAATCAAAGAACCATGCAATTTAACTTAAATACGAAATGTATGTGTGTGTGTTGCTGTGATAGAAGCGATCAGACAGTAACTATCATGTATAAACTGGATAAAAAGGTTGAAACTGATATAGTTTAAAATATAAGATTATATATATATATATATATATATATATATATATATATATATTGTCATAGTTTATTCGTTGCTGGAGGTAGACAGCTGGGCGCAACTCCTAACTGAATAGTGTTTTTCAGTTGACACTATCAACCCGCATTTTGTTTAGGACTTCCAAACGCCCTCTATATATGACTAACTTGGGCAAAGATCGCCATTTCCTTCACGTAGATAGGTCTACTGCTTACCCTTTTATGGCTGGTGCATGGGAAGGGCGAGGCCAAGGTGTATTTTACCTGCTCACAGTTCCGAAACCCATGATGATGATGTATGTATATATATATATATATATATATATATTATATAAGTGAGTTTTGGTTCACGAAATGTTACGAGAGTGCTCAATACCATATATAGATAGAGCAAAATACATATATATATAATACATATATATATAATATTGAATTGCACACTTGGTCACATACACATGTTTGGTATAAAAATTTCAGTTATATAATACGGCTTCTAAAAACTGTATTTCTAGAAATATCTCTTGATCGTATCTCAGACCCCAAGTTATTTGTAGACAGGGTTCCACCATATATTTTTCTACCCTATTCCACTTAATTATTTACTAAACTATTTATAAATGCACGCAGCTTTAACTGGTGACAATTATTTCTTACCTATAATTATATAGAGAACACCAAAATGATCTCGTCTGTTTTCTTATTACTGATCTGTGAGTCGTCAAAACTTGATCCGCGCGTTGTCGTCAGAAGTGTTTGAATGTTGCGTTGCCTGCGTCAGCACAAACATGCACATGAACTGAAATGAATGTTTAATGAGCACTTATAGAACTGAAGTAGTTGCCGCCAACACAATTTTTCTTAGTCACTTATTACCATGGCTGTTGTTTGTTGCAATGATAATTATTCTGCATCATGCATGTTCCATGACTTTCTGCGGCGTTGCCTGCGGTTTACCAACCAGTCATAGAAGGTTGGATACTTCCCCAGAAATTAAGCCGATCAAAATCATTCAAACACCATTTTCTCATCCAAATCAAATCGGAAAGTTACTGTAACTTTTCAACACCAAAAAAAAGATCGATAGTTGCCCTTTTTTTATTGTGTTTAACCTCCAATATTAGAATAAGCTCCATTCTCCATTCGAAATCAAACAATTTGGTCGATCCGATTCTACTGTCAATTGTGGCGGTACGTTAGGACACCAAAGGCAAAGTACGATTCACACACTTGAATCTGAGAAAATTGCCGGAAAATTGCCTTGAGTACAAAAATGCGTTTGGGTATGTGAACGTGATTGGCCTTTGAATTTTCATGACATGTGCACTTTAACAATTTGAATTGTTGGAAAGGATCCAGAGAGCGGAAGAAGCTGGCGAGAAATCAAAGGCAAAGGCACGCGGTGAAAGCTTGAAAATTATCAATGCAATTAAGACGTCGAAAACTGGTAGTTCTTCCCAGGGAAGACGCGTTTTATAGAACACCTTTAATAATTAACTTTAAAAAAAATTTCGTGATCAGTTATGAAAACATGTATAATTACACAATAGCGTGCTGCGTAGGCAGTGTAGAAACAACAATCGAAATATAGTAAGGTTAGATATACTGCCGAAACAAAGAACGTAGGAATCTAACGTTTCGAGCGAAGGCCCTTCGTCAGAGAGAGACGAACGATGCATTTTATTAACGCGGATTTTAAAAATTCGCGTTAATTTAATTAACGTTAATTTTTATCATCGTTAATTTCAAGTATGCAATTTTTAGTTATCATTAATTAAAAAGACCTTGATTTGTTTTAAATAACACTAACTCTTTTGCTTTGATTAAAGTATTTGACAATGTAAACGCCTTTCAAAGACGGCGGTTGCTTTGAAGTTCTTTGACCAAAGACTTTGATCACAGAAACTTTGATGGTGTAAACCATAGCCACTGGAAAGGTAGCCTGCGTGCAGACTCCACCTGAATTTAATAATTAAATATCATATAGAGTCTGCGCATCGGCGGCAGAAAGCTTGTTCTGTCACGTGGGACTTTTGGAATAATTAAAATAATTTAGACGCGAGAAATTCATAATTATTCATGGCGTCTCTCGAATGCGTTATATGTTTCGCCAAGATAGAAAAGAAAGGCGATGTTAAAAATAAAGATTTCCTACTTGAAAAAAGCCACAGACAACGTCAAGAGCACGTACGAAAGTTTCACCTTTGAGCTTCTCAGGATCGATATAAAACGCCATGTTTATTCCTTGGTATTAAATCGCTTTAAACATAAATTATAACTAATCATGAATATTTAGCGATTGACCAATCACACGCTTTCCCCGCTTTTGTGGGGAAACCCACGTGACAGAACAAGCTTTCTGCCGCCGATGCGCAGACTCTATATGATATTTAATTATTAAATTCAGGTGGAGTCTGCACGCAGGCTACTGGAAAGGGAGAGGGCTGTGAAACTCCGCTCTGAAACAATGGAACTTCCGGTTTGATGTTGAAAATTGCACGCCTGAGCGTCACGTGATCTTGAACCGGCATGGCCAGTGTATTCTTTGATATGGCTTACATTAGATTATAACCTTGTTCTTCGTTAAACGGCACGATGTCGGTTATGGTGACTTCTAAAAATCCACAAGAAACATGATATTTACAAGTCCAAAGGAGTACCGTTGTATTTCGTTAACAAAATTCGGTAGGAATTCGGTTTTTGACGACCTACGAACTTAAGACAGCGACAGTGCTGTATAGTGCATGTATACTGTAGTCAGTCATTTTTATGATAAATTTTATATTTTACATTGATTCTGCGTTAATTTTAGATATTAGTTTATTCAATAATATGATTGTGTGCACAAAGAAATCACCTCAAAAAGATTGGATTGGTTTTAACAGGACCGTGAGAGTTTTTAAGTCGCGCATTTCTCAAATAAGACGTAAACAAATATATATGGTGGTGCATCGTTGTGTAGATGATCGGCGTTCGGTTTCATGATGGACTTTATCGTGACATTAAAATGATCATTCCTTGAACATTACACAATCGTATCATGATCAAGCGCTAACTCATGCATGGCTCACTCAAATAATTCACACTCTGGCATTATGAGCAAATTAGCCGTAGCGCGAACTATTTTCTCCCCGCCGGACTAATTAATTATTATAAGTAATAACATGACTTGAGGGAAATTGGCAATTAAATTTCCCCGCCGCCGAGGGAAGATTTGTGAAAGTACGAGGGCCGCAGGCCCGAGGACTTTTACAAATCTTCCCGAGGCAAAGGGGAGATTTAATCGCTAATTTCCCTCAAGTCATGTTATTAGTTTGTAATATTATGATCGCCGAGGAAAACTTTGAGAATCTTACCGACTAGCCTGCGTAGCTGGCGGTTTTAAGGGGTTGGGGTCTCGCGGGCGAGGGAGAAAAAGCGGGCGGAAGAGCGCGCGGGCGGAAGAGCCGGAGCTGGAAATACCGCCTGCCACAAAACCTGGTGTTTTTGAATTACCCGTCCACTGGTGAACGGAAAATACTGATTGGTTAGTATTTTAAGCTGTTGTCGATAGCTGTCATCAATCAAACCACGGTGATCAAACGATTTTGGCTCACGTGAGGCGTTGAATCGTTGATAGTCATCAACGTGGCCGTGAAAGAAGTGTGTTGTTAAAGCGTTGGAAACATTGAATATTTTGAGAACTTTCACCCGAGTAGTGTTCGTGTCTAACACCTCGTCAACGCTTAAACTTGCGAGGATTTCGTCAGTCCTAGGAGTGTTTATATCCTCGATGGCTGACCGCGCAGTTGCTGCGCTTGTTATACTCGCAAATGCTAAGCTTTTTCTCGACGTGTTCCTTTTGCTAATACGTTCGCTAGCTTTGAATCCTTTCTTAATTTGTGGGCTACGATCAGGTGAAGAAACACTTGATGGTAATTGTCGCTTGTATCTAGTTGGGCTGACAGGTGAGTTGTGGTTTGTATCCGCTTTTTTTGCTGAGTCTTGCGAAAGCTTTGAGTCGTTTAAACTGTTTTTGATGAAATTATACAGCTCACAGGCATACCTTATCTTTCGCGCACATGCCTTGCAAACCCGTTCAGACTGATTGGAAGACTTGTCCACCAAAAATCCTAGGTTAATCCTGTAGCGTAGGCATGTTCTCGCAGCCCTTTGAATGTCTGAAGAGATTTTCAGTTGAAATATACGATATTTTCTCAAAATCACTGTATTTGACTTTCAGGGAACATTCACATAACCTGCAAAAATCGTTGGCACTCTGAACGTTCGGTTTTCTTCCTTTTTTTACTTTTTCCGTTGGAGTTTGCATTCGCCGCTTGTATACAAGCACACAAGTTTGACAGATTCACACCTGAATGATTTTCGATAGACGATACTATTATTATTGTTTTGAAAACAACGTGCAAGCTATCGAATTACAAACTCAATTACAAACTATCGTATGATTGGTTAGTTTTAATTAGATTTAGGATGTGTTAGTTAGGGGCGATATTCAAAAACACCAGGTTTTGAGGCAGGCGGTTTTTCCAGCTCTCGCTCTTCCGCCCGCCCGCTCTTCCGCCCGCCCGCTTTTTCTCCCTCGCCCGCTTTTTCTCGCTCGCCCGCTTCTTCGCCCTCACCCGCTTCTTCACCAAGACCCCAACCCCTTATTAAAAACCGCCAGCTACGCAGGCTACTTACCGACAGGAAATTTACACGGTTGATCAGAGAAGTTGCATCTAATTTTCCCGTGCATGTTGATGAGGGAAAATATATTTAAGTGGGAAATTTAGAAGAAGACAAAAGATTTCTTTGTCTTCTAATTTTCCCTGGGAAATAGAAAGACAAAGGATAAATTTCCCTCTTGCATGAGCGATGATAGCCTCCTTCGCAGACGTTCTTATGGCTCGCTTACCTCCCCAAACTAACGTCTGCTCACCCGAGAGCTACATTCCATTCCCTTTGTGTACATGGGCCAATGAAATTACACCATTGTCGTGTTAAATAATTAAAGCCGTGCTGGGCTAGTGTTATGTGTAATTTGTTTAGTCGAAAGCTAATATTTTGAAAAGTTCAGCCTAGAACTTCACGAAATTTACGAAGAATATTGTTTTGATTATGTTCTTGCTGCCTATGCAAACAAATAAGCGTGAAAGTCAGTGTAAAGCGTAAGAGCGTTGAGAGAAATTTAAGATCGTAAACAAAAGCTCAAAGGTGTTTACCGCGTTTTATAATGTCTGAAGCGACTGCCTGAATTAGTTTACTTGAAAGCTAATATTTCGCTTACTATAGCTCAGAGCTTTACAAAATTTACGAAGAATGGTATTATGAATATGTTCTTGCTGGTCGTGTAAATAAATCTGTGCGAAAGGTATTTAAAAAGCTAGAAGTGTCGGCGAAATGTATCTGGTGGATAATAAATTTTACGGGGATGTCTGTCCATGTCTGGCTAGCAACCTCAATGTTATTCAGCTTCATATTCCATGCAGTGGCGCTTTTAACTTTATTTCATGTACATGTATTCATATTGCGATTCACAGTTACAACATCATCTCATTGATTCCATTTACGCCAAATTTTTACTAAATTACAAGCAATAATTTTCGAAATATTGGTTCAAACTTCAAACATTGAAACGGCAGCTCAAGGTCGGAAGTCAGGTTCCAGATATTGGAAGTCTGACTGTGATTGGTCAACAATTGGAAAGGAATTTACTGCTCGGGTAAGCAGCAATCTCGTACCCAGACCCATACGCGCGCGGCAAGCGAATGGCTCTGGGACAATCCATTTGAAAATCGACTCTGATTGGCTTAATGCGTTGACGCCTACTGCGCTGCGCAGATAATTTCACACCCATTCTCCCATCGCGGTCTTCATGTAATATGGCTTGTTTTCGAGAAGGAGCGAAGCGAAATAACATGTTTATTGGGACTTAATCTGAGAAATTGAGAGTTATTCCTTTGCAAAAGTCATTTCAAGGAGACAAGAAATACTTACTTGCCTTTGTGGTATTTTTGGAACTCTGGTTCGAGTTTAAAGTATGACAGATAACAGATTCATCGTGGCCCATGCATCGTGACCGTGCTTCGTGACGAGTTCACTTTTCAGAATTCATAGTTTTCCGTACTTGTATGTAAAATAATTAAATATTTATGGTATATTGTCATATGGACACTGGATTTGACTTCAAGAAGTATCATTTGGAACGTATAAATGATGGCTACATCTTTCAATCACCTCAAATATTCATAATTAGCTGAGTGACTGATCAAGTTTATATCAACATGTATGTAGTATCTCCTCATATTTTTAACAAAAAAATATATTGTCTTATGGCTGTTGACACTGTGTTTATTACTTTTTATATATGTTATATGTGACATAATATTCTTATAGCTGTACAATGTACTACAAGGCATTGTTTTTTTAATTTGTATCTACAAGTAATAATACATTGGTTTGAAGTATTATATCCATATGGGGTAAGCATTAGTTGCTGATTTATACATTTTACACCAGTTTTAAACTGGTACTATACCTATGTGACCATATTGGAAGCATGGGTGGTGAAGAGTTGCCTGACCACTGTGATCCAAAGTTAAGCTTGATTGGATGGCGTTAGTACTTGGATGGGTGACCACTTTGGACACCTTGTCACAGGCTTGAGCTTGGAACTCGTGTGAGTAGAGTTATTGTAGTTGATCTCTCCTGTGGCTTCAAGGGTTTCTCCAGGTTCTCTGCCCCCCCCCCCCCTCTCCATAAAATCAACAATTCAATCTTAGGAGAACAACCTTGTAAGGGACCTTGAGTCTTATTGTTGTTTCTCCAGTATCAGTTAGGTACAAATGTTAATAAATAAAATATATGATAATAAAATAATAAATGGTGAACTTATTTTTCTATTTAATTATAATTTAAATACAAGGAGATACCCACTCTATGTAGTGACCCCATATAGTTTCCTTTTTAATATCTTGTTTTAAGTGATATCCATATTAAGTGATAACCCCCCTCACCCCTCCTAGCACTGAAAGGCAATGAGTGGAAGCTGCCCCTCCAGTGGTGTACTAAGCAATTTGATCTTGGAGGGGTACAGCTTCAAAAGGGCACTTTGTTCAGGGGGTAGGACTTCAAAAGGACACTTGAGGCACATGTTTTAACATAAAAAGGGCACTTTCCTGTTGCAAAAAGGGCACTTCATGACAAAGTTGGGGGGGGGGCACATGCCCCATTTTCCCTCCAGTTCCTACACCCCTATGCCCCTCCTGGCATCCCTGATCATAAACAGACAGTGATTCATTACAGTGATTCAAACAGACAGTGATTCGTTACAGTGGGGTTCATGGTCGGATACCTCCTCGTGGTGAACCCTGGAAACGCAGAACTTTGTGTACTGCGGCTAAATACTGACCAACTTTGTACAGAATATGAACACCATCAATGATGATACACCATTGATGTCAACTTCTCGTCGCGGTGTGGCTCCTGCGATGCGCACTGGCTCGCCCCGGTGCGGTACTGGCTGCGAAGACAATGCTAACGTGAGCGTGAGACGTGGACATCAATACTTGGGACTTGGAAATCAAATCAAAGTCGCCACTTGGAATTGTGGTGGGCTATCCTACACTCAGCGAGAGATGTGCCGAGAACTGAACTATGATATTCTAGCTCTCACAGAAACTCACGACAGGGGAACTCTCAAAAACAACCGTAACTTCATCACAGGCGAACCGGCACCGAGCGAAGACCCCTACTCTGGAGTGGCACTGTTACTGTCAGATCGAGTTGCGAAATGTGTGTCGCATAGTGGTCAGTACGGATCCAGAATTGTGTATGCCAAAATCAGGTCCAAGCCATGCGATCTGTTCGTCATCGGTGTTTACATGCCACACAGCCAGCGCAAGACCAAACCACTCGCATCTGACGTGCTCCAACAACTCGTAAAGGTGCTGACTCAGGTTAACCGTCATGACTGCGTTGTGCTGTTTGGAGACCTGAATTGTAAGCTCGGGAGAAATAAGAACAATCTCACGGGCAGATGGTGCATCCATAAGAACGCAAACAACGAAGGAGAACTCATGCTTGCGCTAATGCAGCGAATGAAACTAACTGCCGTCTCCACGTACTTTCAGCCGAAAAGAGGTAAAACTAACGCAACCTATCTGGCCAAGGACCCAAAATACAAACCATCGCAGCTTGATTACGTGTTAGTATCGTCGCGTTGGGCCACGGCAGTGCGGGATTGTAAGGTTAAGTGGGGAGTGACGTGCCAGCGATGGGGCAGACACTATGACCATGGTCTGGTCAGCTGCTTATTATCTTCCCGAGTCAAAGCAAGCAGAAAAACGGATAAACCTCTGGACTACAGTCTTCTGAAAACGGACGAAGATGTAAGAACACGGTTCGAAGAGAACGTACGCTCAAATTTAACCCAGCAAGCATATATTCAAGGTGACCCATCAGAATCGTTAGCAAACCTCCGAAAAGCAGTGTCCGCCGCTGCAGCTTGTGTTCTTCCGCAACGTAAATCTGTGCCTCTACGTAAACGTCATATCAGTTCACGCACTAGAGACTTGTATAAAAACAGACAAGTAAACTTTCAATCATTGAGCGCACTGGAACGCAAAGCTGCATCCAAAGCGATATCGAACTCGAGCCGTGAAGATTACAGATCCTACGTAGATGGCGTTCTTGATGACATGGAGTCCGCAGAACGAACCGGCAATAAACGCGAAGTGACGAGACTAACAAAATTTCTAAGTGGGAAAACAAATTCTACTACCACCATGCCGTCGAAAGACCTAACAGGCCAACCCGTACTGTCAACCGATCAACTACTTGCAGCATGGAACGAATTCCTGACAAAGAAGTTCGCATCACCGGATGTTGACGCTAACCGCCCTCGTGAACATACAGTCAGCCCAGAGGATCATCTAAGTGAAAGTGAGCTGGAGGATTGCTTAAAAGCTCTCAAGAGCGGGCGGGCACCGGGATGGGACGAAATCCCGATAGAAGCATATCAGAACTCGGTATCGGCGAAAAACTGAGCTGTTCCGCATAGTCCATCTGCTCTGGGAAAGCGAGTGCATACCACCCGAACTTGTCAGAGGAATCTTCATCATGCTCTACAAGAAAAAGGACAGGAACGACTTCAGCAACTATAGAGCGATCTGTCTGCTATGCCACGCGTACAAACTCCTGTCCGCAGTTATTGCACGGCGACTCCACCTTGAGCTCGAACCAATACTCCCAGATAGCCAAGCGGGGTTCAGACCAGCAAGAGGAACCCGTGACAACGTGTCCATCCTGAAATGGACAATCAGCATGATATTGCGAGAATCAAGACAGGCGTTAGTCACCTTCATCGACTACACTGCCGCTTTCGACTCTGAGAGCCAGATATTCCTCGACGAAGCACTCAGTAGCGCTGGAGTATCACTAAAACTTCGTCGTGTCATACAATCAATATTCAGCGCGGCTTCAGGATGTGTTCGTATACGAAGCCCTGACGGCACGACTGTTCTCTCAGAACCGTTCGATATCTCACGAGGAGTCCTGCAAGGCGATATCTTCTCACCTGTTGCGTTTATCGCAGGGCTTTGGCGAACATTTATACTCCACGACTCGCCGAATGCCGGTGTACGAGTAGGAAAACCACCGTATGAAGTCAATATCGCGAGTTTGGAATATGCGGACGACGCAGGACTGCTAGACGAAAATGCGCAACAAGCTTCGCAGCGGGTGTCCGCGATATCGACCGGCTCAAAACGAGATGCATCGATGGTGATATCCGTCACGAAGACGAAGGCTCTGCACATACATAAGAAGGTACGAGTCAGTGCCACGACAGAGTCTGAGATTGCAGCACTGCATTTCAAGCACAAATGCGCAGACTGCAGTAGAGACTTTCCAACTGCGCGAGGCCTTGCCATCCACCATGCCAGATGGTGTGATGGTGGCCGCACCCTGCGGTCACGCAAAGGGACCCTTGCGGACAAGGCAGTACAACAGGTTAAAAGAAAAGCGAAAGAAAAAGAACTTGATCATGTGATACTCGAAGGACAGCAAATAGAGAATGTGCACGCGTTTGAATATCTGGGCAGCCGGCTACAGTGTGACGGTGAGGATAAAGCGGACGTTAGTTATCGTATGGGGATAGCGCAATCTGTTTTCAGCTCCCTATCCCATATGTGGACCGACCACCGCTTACCACTGTCGATGAAGCTGAGACTGTATAAAACTGCCGTGTGCTCGACACTAACACACGCTTGCGAAGCGTGGAAGCTATCGGACAATGTGAAGAAGACAATCAACGGATTCAACAGCAGATGCCTGCATGTTATCACCAAGGAAGACTACCGAGAAACGGCATCCAACCCCGTATTCGACTTGGTGCTCGCGATACGCCGCCGCAGACTATGTTATCTCGGTCACATCTTGCGTATGGCCGCAAACCGTTTGGTGAGGCGCACACTCGTTGCCTATGTTCACGGTGGTGATGTAATACCAGCTGGGTCCCTACTCGAGGACTGTGAGCGGATGCCATTTGAAGACCTGGCACGCCTCGCAAGAGACAGGGAAGGATGGCAGAAGAGAGTGAAAGCTCTCCGCTAACTCTTACGAACGCATTGTAGCATTGCACCCAATGGGTGCGTGATGTAAAACATACATACATGGTTACAGTCAATGTTTTAGTACACACTGTATATCCAAAGTCTGCTTTCTAAATTAAAGAAAATTACTTTGAAAATCAGTTCAGCCAAAGGTCTTTTCATAGTAGTCACCAACTGTAGTTTTACTTTTGCAAACAACAATCTCTGTATTATTTCTTATGTACTGAACAGCTGCATTTGGGATGTATTTAAAAGCCAGAAGTTAAGAATTCCCACCTCGAGAGAACAATTTTCCACTACTAACTCTGTTACACATATTGTTTACACAATAAAATTAATATTACATTTACTGTGTTTCACATTTTGATTTGGACCATAACCCATTCCTGCCTACACCAGCTACTGTAACTTAATTAGCTGATTAACAGGGATTCTCAGCAAACCTAAGCAACAGTGAGTTGACCCATTCAATGTGAGCTTGCAAGGCCACCCCAACCAGCTAATGCATTCCCTCTGCAGTAGAATAAAATCATCTGGCATGTTAACCAGAATGAAATTCTAAATAGCTTAACCTGGTGGTGAAAAGGTTAATAAAATGATTTCTTAAAACTCATAATTTATTGCTGACTATGACTTTACTCATCTTAGGCTGCACATAATGTAGCCTTGGTTCAAATATCTTCAGTTGGCACTTTATCCAAAAGTAAATTTATCAGTAGAGTATACAGTACAAATGAGAGCCTTACTAACTGTGGACACCCTTGTTATAAATGGGGACTACACGCATGCCAGCATTATCTGGCAGAAGATACTTCGCATTAGCCTAATTCGTCAAAATTAATAGTAAGGTGGGGTGCGTTGCGCTTTCCCTTGGAAATTTTAATCCTGACTGACATTTGGACACTGGTGGGTCACAAGCAGTTGATTGTAGTTGCTGGGATAGAATAAATCCTATCCCAGCGGCAACTCTGTCAATGACCACTAGTGACCAAATGGAAACCAGGCTTTAGTCACATTTTAGCCCATTTTCAGAGTTACCAATGGAGCTTAGGAAAAATATTAAGTGGGCAGCCTGTACCCCCCCTAGTCCCTCTATGCAGCCTGTACCCCCCCCCCCTAGTCCCTCTATTGTTACACCCTTATCAGTTACCAGACTGCACAAGATGCCAAGTCTAAAGGGTATTTTTTGTACCAGAAGCTGCTTTATTACAGTATATACACCAGTAATCATATAATTGTAATGTTTTTAAGAGTAAAGTTGATATATTTAAGCAGTGTTTTGGGTATAAAGTTAAGAAGGTGGTGCCTTTGGTTTTACTCTGATGAAGGGCTCCACAAACTTTAGTAAATTTTACAACTGAACCAGACACCAAAATCCAATATCCTTATAAATCATATATTAGCTAAATGTGAGCATGTGTGCCACCTACCCCTCACATCTTTGGTGTTAACTACTTTAAGTGCTTAAAAATAAGTAAAAGAAGAACCTCTCACTTTGTTATTTTTTTATGCATAGAATTTTTTCGCCATACTCAAATGGGCAATATAAACAGGCCGCACAAATATCGCTTGTTCATAGTGAGGTTCAGCTACTGGTGTTTGAATATTCAATCACATAGATCAGTATAAACAGATGTAATATGAATTCATAAATGATTAAAACTCAGAAAGCTACAGTGTCGATTATTTCGATTACACACAAACAAGTGGATTATAAAACATGTAACAAATTAAATGTTGCAAATCAACAAATGACAAATATACCAACAAGGTCACGTTTTATTTGAAAGACATACATGCAGTACTATATACATGAAATAAGTTTTTCAAATTCCAGATTTCGTTGTAATTTACCTTGTAGCTGTCTACGAATATTCGAATAATATTCAGAACAATAATACGATATTTTCGTGTTCATCAGAAGGTCATGAACTGGTCATCGATCACTATCACGCCTGGTGCATTATTTTCCATTTATCAGTCTCTTATCCAGAAATTTCTGCCAAGTAATACTTTATTAATACATTTCTACTGCATGCTATTTGTTACTATTAAATTCCAGAATCAGCCACAACGTGTCGATGTATTTTGCAGAATATTGAACGGCCGTGCTGAAGGGTTTCGTGGGTCTGGGTACAAAAATACCAACTGCGCATGCCCCAAAATACACACTTTTTCGTGTATTTCAAATGGATTGTCAATCTCGTCCCCAGAGCCAAATTGCCCCGGCCGCGCGGGCCAATATAATGGCTCTGGGCAAATCGATTTCAGACACCCAAAAATTGGGTGTCCCGTGACCTGCGCAGTAGTTATTTCGTACCTAGGCTCTCTAGAATCTGTATACGCGGTTGAAATATTCTCTTTTGGAGAAGTCTATTTCTTACTTAGGTTTTCAGAATATTGGCGAAAATATTACTTTAATTCATTATGACAGACGGTAGAGGACACGACAATTGCTCGCTAGATGCCGCCATTGATTTTTCTGTGGAAAAAATTGGGAAAAGCGGCTTAAAAATGAAGCCTCAGCAGAGGACGATATTCAGTACGTGAACTGGCATAATACAAATTTTGTATTTGTATTCCCAAGATGTGCTTGCAGCCAACTTGCTTTGCTAAATCCTTTAATTTTTCAACTATCCTATTGCCTTTCGTGTACAATTTTCTGAAAGGGGAGAGTCAACGCTGGTGTTCCTTTAATAATATGGTGATACCACTCGACAATATGAAGGTATGCTTTTCTCATAAATGCTTGTTTTTGAATTACCGTGGTAGTGTGGTTAGATATGTTAAAGTGAGTTAATTGTCTGGCGTAGTAGTAGGTGTTGTGCATAATTGGCATTTTAAATCTGGTCCAAAGTTCAGTTCATAGTTAATTCCAGTGTGAGATACCATGCATAATGATCAAATAATTTATTGTACCTAACCCTCGCAATTAATCATCCAATCAAATGTCTACATTAGCATCACATGCCAGCCCAATATTTTACGATGATATAATTTGGGCAGCAACCTTTGGACAGGGACAAGGTATATGGTATTTACCCGAATTGCAACAATTATTTGTTGGATATAATAAGAATACCTATTGGATTCACCTGATATGGAAAATATTTAAGTCTCAAATTTTAATATTAACAGGCTTGACCTGCGATCTTGCCCAATATTGAATTTTTGACTTAAATATGTTGCCATGTTGGGCTTAGATGAATCCAATAAGTTATATTATCCGCTTACTGACATACAATTAAAATTTATTGGTTTTCTAAAATAATATAAATTAAAACCAAGCCAAAATATATGTATGGTTCTAATTTTAGTATATATTTGTTTATTTAAACTCATTTGATTTGATGTGTATTTACATGTATATTATTTTGGTCTTTTAGGAAAGATTTTCACCATGCTTATGGGAAACTGGGCTTGCTTACTACAAGATTTCCTGATTCATCTAAATTGGCTTTAACTGCAACAGCAACCCAAACCAGAGAAAAGGAGAGTGTGAGTCTTTAGGGCTTACTAATTATCAATGCAAACATTATTGAAGTAAACCCAGAGCAGTGAAATACTGTATATATTTTGCTGTGTCAAGTTGGCCAAACACAGGAGAAGACAAGCCACACCAGATCCTAACGTTTGTTGCTGATGAACTTAGACAGAAGAAAATAAATGCACCAAAGACATTAGTGTATGGTACAATGGAATGGATGTTATGGTGCATACTTGGAACAGATGGATGACGACATTAAGACATTTGACGTGTGACATCATCCAACAGTATAGTATTATTAGACTATAAAAGCTCGATGTGTGGAACATTGCAGAGTTGTTTCTAGTATAACAAGAAATTTAGAATTTTGAGAGAAAGAACTTCTAGGATAACATATTATACAGTGTATGTAAACAAAATAGATTTTCTCTAAGATGGATATGTATCTACAATGGACAGAGTGAGTCCTTAAGATTTCTGCTGACAGAGTTCCCGCTTATATATTCAGTGTAGTTCACAATGTTTGTAAGACATAAAGACAAATCTTAAAGATATGAAAGTATATTTGACCAAAGTGTTGTATCTGTTAATAAAACTGACTGAACATTTTAACAGTAGAGTACACATAATACTAGGTTATTAGACTCAACAATAAATCATTGCCACAATACTATCGGTAACCCAACACAGAACTACTGGGCAGTGGCAGCACTATGTGGGTGTGGGCCCGGGTGTGAGAAAAAAATTTGGGCCCCCCTCCCACAAAGTGACGACATATGTAGGGGTTCCAGGGGGAATCTCCACTGGAAAATTTTTGAATTTAGGGTCTCTGAAATTTCCTGCATTTTGAGAGCACTTTTGAGTAAAATCTGAGTGACAACCTGTGCAGTCTGTTAATAGTTTGGGGTTTGGATGGGCCGATGGGCCCCAGTGCGGCGCACAGTTTGCACACCTGTAGTGCCACCACTGCTACTAGGAACCACCTACTAGTTTGGTGGTAAAGACTGCTGATGAGAACTTGGACCATGAAATATGTCTCAAACAGTAACAGTACTAATTGCAAACACACCACTAGCTTTTTTATGTCATTTAGTGTTTATTATAATTACAGGCATTGGTAATTTAAAAACTGGTCAGAACACAGTAACACCTAAAAAAACATTTTCATGGGATACATTTCCACTGATTAATTTCAATTGTCACAATTATGAGATTATAGATTGGATGGGGGGGGGGGGGCTTAGGAGTTGGGGGCCTCTAACTGTCTGTTATGCCACCAGGTGCCATAAAAAAACAATAACAGAAAAAACTGACCTGTAACCATCACTGAAATAAAAGTAGTGTGCTGCATAGGCAGTGTTGAAATACAAATCGAAATATAGTAAGGTTTGAGTTACTCAAACCTTACTATATTTCGATTTGTAACCATTACTGACTGTTCACTTCATGAATATGAATGAATGCCTTACAATTATACCATCTGTCAGTATCATTATAAAATGGCATGGGGGTGACAAACCGTTTTCACTTAACCTACAATATATTATAACAATGGGATTGAAAGGAAAGCTTCTAAGAAACTACCACGCAGGTATATGCATGATATACATGTACAGCTGTATACCTATTAGACATGTCCAATTAAAAAGGCTCAAACAGTCTGACAAAACTTTGAACTGATGTGAGTATATGTTTGTTCACTTAATATTGTCTTAAGTTAGGACATAAAAGGTTTATCTAGGTGCTTTATTAGTGTGTTCTTACCCTGCAAATGAAAATGGTTTCCAGGAAGTCTCAAAATTCAAAATTATCTGGGAGAGCATACCCCCTAGAGGGGACACCACAAACAACATCTTGCCTCCACACTCAAAAACATGTTCTGCAACCCCTGGGCAATAGTAGTTTTTGTCAATATAGCACCAGTCTAAAACAGGACGGTGTAATTTGGCAACTAATGCTTAACCCATTTGGATATAACCATGTATAAAATAATGGACGCTGGCCCCCGTCAACTAAAATTTAAACCACTATATAGATTGTCAGATTATAATTTTAAAAAAGCAATGCCTTCTGCCAGGCAATACTGCCAATTAAGGTATAGTAATTTTACACATATAAAAGCTATAAACACAGTGTCATATTGATAAAATAATATATTTTTGTTAAAATCAGAAGATACATAACATATTTAAAGTCATATACATGTACCTTTAAACCTCAGATAATTATATGAATTGATCTATTAAAGTTATTATTCAAATAGTCATGAGAATATTCCAACGGATACTTTTTTGAAATCACTCCCAATGTCGATATATTTTGTGAATATTTATTTTTGTACATACAAGCAATCTGTATCCTGATATGTATTCGCCACGAGCAGTCGACAATGATGAAATCTGTGCCATATCTGTCATACCCATACGTTCTTTTTCTCGGATAGAAACTCCAAACATATTACAAAGGCAAAAAAGTATTTCTTGTCTCTTGTCGCACATTTTGTCAGATTGTAGTCCCAAATAAACATGTACTTTACTTCACTCCTTCTCGAAAACAGCCACCATTACATGAAGGCCGCGCTGGGAGCATGGGTGTGAAATTATCTGCGCAGCGCAGTAGGCGTCGAACGTTTAACCAATCAGAGTCAAGTTTCAAATCGATTGTCCCAGAGCCTTTATTCCGCTCGCGTGCGAGGGGTTTGGCTCTGGGGACGAGATTGATGGATTGTCCCAGAGCCATTCAATCTCTAGCCTGGTACCCTGGCCCAATCAAAGAATATGGGCCAGGTAACCACTAAAGACTTCTGCTTTCCTATTGGTTGAAATTTAGCGCGTTTTTAGTGGCTATGAGTAAAACTGCAATCGTCATAAGTGGATTTAGCCCTGATGACGCGAGAATGAGATTAGTGGTTACCTGGCCCTTATTTCTTTTGAAATTGGGCCAGGGAACCAGGCTATTCAATCTCGTCCCCAATCTCGTTCCCAGAGCCAAATATGCCCGGCCGCGCGGGCAAATCAAATGGCTCTGGGACAATCCATTTGAAATACCATAAAAAGTGTGTATTTTGGGGCATGCGCAGTTGGTATTTTTGTACCCAGACCCACGAAAACCTTCAGCACGGCCGTTCAATATTCTGCAAAATACATCGACATGTTGTGGCTGATTCTGGAATTTAATAGTAACAAATAGCAGTAGAAATGTTGTAAGAATATAATCGTGGCTGGTTTGTGATGCGATAAAGTATTACTTGGCAGAAATTTCTGGATAAGAGACTGATAAATGGAAAATAATGCACCAGGCGTGATAGTGATCGATGACCAGTTCATGACCTTCTGATGAAACCCAGTTTGAATTCTTGTTTATTCAAACTTATGAACACGAAAATATCGTATTGTTGTTCTGAATATTATTCGAATATTCGTAGACAGCTACAAGGTAAATTACAACGAAATCTGGAATTTTAAAAACTTATTTCATGTATATAGTACTGCATGTATGTCTTTCAAATAAAACGTGACCTAGCTTGGTGGTATATTTGTCATTTGTTGATTTGCAACATTTAATTTGTTACATGTTTTATAATCCACTTGTTTGTGTGTAATCGAAATAATCGACACTGTAGCTTTCTGAGGTTTAATCATTTATGAATTCATATTACATCTGTTTATACTGATCTATGTGATTGAATATTCAAACACCAGTAGCTGAACCTCACTATGAACCAGCCATATTTGTACGGCCTGTTTATCTTGCTCATTTGAGTATGGCGAAAAAATTCTATGCATAAAAAAATAACAAAGTGAGAGGTTCTTCTTTTACTTATTTTTTTAAACATTAACTTTAAAGTACTTAACACCAAAGATGTGAGGGGCAGGTGGCACACATGCTCACATTTAGCTAATATATGATTTATAATGATATTGGATTTTGGTTTCATTTGTCACAGTCTAGTTCAGTTGTAAAATTTACTAAAGTTTGTGGAGCCCTTCATCAAAGTAAAACCAAGGGCACCACCTTTTTAACTTTATACCTAAAACACTGCTTAATTATATCAACTTTACTCTTAAAAACATTACAGTTATATGATTACTGGTACATGTACAGTATATATACTAATAAAGCAGCTTCTGGTACAAAAAATACCCTTTAGACTTGGCATCTTGTGCAGTCTGGTAACTGATAAGGGTGTAACAATAGAGGGACTAGGGGGAGATACAGCCCACTTAATATTTTTCCTAAGCTCCATTGGTAACTCTGAAAATGGGGCTAAAATGCGACTAAAGCCTGGTTTCCATTTGGTCACTGGTGGTCATTGACAGAGTTGCTGCTGCGATAAATTATGAGTTTTAAGAAATCATTTTATTAACCTTTTCACCACCAGGTTAAGCTATTCAGAATTTTATTCTTGTTAACATGCCAGATGATTGTATTCTACTGGAGAGGGAATGCATTAGCTGGTTGGGGGGGCCTTGCAAGCTCACATTCAATGGGTCAACTCACTGTTGCTTAGGTTTGCTGAGAATCCCTGTTAATCAGCTAATTAAGTTACAGTAGCCAGTATAGGCAAAAGTAAAACTACAGTTGGTGACTGTACTATGAAAAGACCTTTGGCTGAACTGATTTTCAAAGTAATTTTCTTTAATTTAGAAAGCAGACTTTGGATATACAGTGTGTACTAAAACATTGACTGTAACCATCAATCACGGTCTGTTTATGATCACGGATGCCAGGAGGGGCACAGGGGTGTAGGAACTGGAGGGAAAATGGGGCATGTGCCCCCCCCCCCCAGACTTTGTCATGAAGTGCCCTTTTTGCAACCGGAAAGTGCCCTTTTTGCAACAGGAAAGTGCCCTTTTTATGTTAAAACATGTGCCTCAAGTGTTCTTTTGAAGTCCTACCCCCTGAACAAAGTGCCCTTTTGAAGCTGTGCCCCTCCAAGATCAAATTGCTTCCTACACCACTGGAGGGGCAGCTTCCACTCTTGCCTTTCAGTGCTAGGAGGGGCAAGGGGGGTTAACACTTAAGATATTAAAAAGGAAACTATATGGGGTCACTACATAGAGTGGGTATCTCCTTGTATTTAAAATATAATTAAATAGAAAAATAAGTTCACCATTTATTATTTTATCATATATTTTATTTATTAAAATTTGTACCTAACTGATTCTGGAGAAACAACAATAGGACTCAAGGTCCCTTACAAGGTTGTTCTCCTAAGCTTGAATTGATTTTATGGAGGAGGGGGGGGGGGGGGGGGGGGTGGACCAGAGAACCTGGAAAAACCCTTGAAGCACAGGAGAGGTCAACTACAATAACTCTACTCACACGAGTTCCAAGCTCAAGCCTGTGACAGGGTATCCAAAGTGGTCACCCATCCAAGTACTAATGCCATCCAATCAAGCTTAACTTTGGATCACAGTGGTCAGGCAACTCTTCACCACCCATGCTTCCCATATGGTCACATAGGTATAGTACCAGTTTAAAACTGGTGTAAAATGTATAAATCAGCAACTAATGCTTACCCCATATGGATATAATACTTCAAAACCAATGTACACTATATTACTTGTAGATACAAATTAAAAAAACAATGCCTTGTAGTACATTGTACAGCTATAAGAATATTATGTCACATATAACATATATAAAAAGTAATAAACACAGTGTCAACAGCCATAAGACAATATATTTTTTTGTTAAAAATATGAGGAGATACATACATGTTGATAATTGATATAAACTTGGTCAGTCACTCAGCTAATTATGAATATTTGAGGTGATTGAAAGATGTTGACAATTATTTATTATTCAAATAGCTATCATTTATACGTTCCAATGATACTTCTTGAAGTCAAATCCAGTGTCCATATGACGATACACCATAAATATTTAATTATTTTATATACAAGTACGGAAAACTATGAAATCTGAAAAGTGAACTCGTCACGAAGCACGGCCACGATACATGGGCCACGATGAATCTGTTATCTGTCATACTTTAAACTCGAACCAGAGTTCCAAAAATACCACAAAGGCAAGTAAGTATTTCTTGTCTCCTTGAAATGACTTTTGCAAAGGAATAACTCTCAATTTCTCAGTTTAAGTCCCAATAAACATGTTATTTCGCTTCGCTCCTTCTCGAAAACAACCCATATTACATGAAGACCGCGATGGGAGAATGGGTGTGAAATTATCTGCGCAGCGCAGTAGGCGTCAACGCGTTAAGCCAATCAGAGTCGATTTTCAAATGGATTGTCCCAGAGCCATTCGCTTGCCGCGCGCGTATGGGTCTGGGGACGAGATTGGGGTTGTTTTCGAGAAGGAGCGAAGCGAAATAACATGTTTATTGGGACTTAAACTGAGAAATTGAGAGTTATTCCTTTGCAAAAGTCATTTCAAGGAGACAAGAAATACTTACTTGCCTTTGTGGTATTTTTTGAACTCTGGTTCGAGTTTAAAGTATGACAGATAACAGATTCATCGTGGCCCATGTATCGTGGCCGTGCTTCGTGACGAGTTCACTTTTCAGATTTCATAGTTTTCCGTACTTGTATATAAAATAATTAAATATTTATGGTGTATCGTCATATGGACACTGGATTTGACTTCAAGAAGTATCATTGGAACGTATAAATGATAGCTATTTGAATAATAAATAATTGTCAACATCTTTCAATCACCTCAAATATTCATAATTAGCTGAGTGACTGACCAAGTTTATATCAATTATCAACATGTATGTATCTCCTCATATTTTTAACAAAAAAATATATTGTCTTATGGCTGTTGACACTGTGTTTATTACTTTTTATATATGTTATATGTGACATAATATTCTTATAGCTGTACAATGTACTACAAGGCATTGTTTTTTTAATTTGTATCTACAAGTAATATAGTGTACATTGGTTTGAAGTATTATATCCATATGGGGTAAGCATTAGTTGCTGATTTATACATTTTTACACCAGTTTTAAACTGGTACTATACCTATGTGACCATATGGGAAGCATGGGTGGTGAAGAGTTGCCTGACCACTGTGATCCAAAGTTTAAGCTTGATTGGATGGCATTAGTACTTGGATGGGTGACCACTTTGGATACCCTGTCACAGGCTTGAGCTTGGAACTCGTGTGAGTAGAGTTATTGTAGTTGACCTCTCCTGTGCTTCAAGGGTTTTTCCAGGTTCTCTGGTCCACCCCCCCCCCCCCCCCCCCTCCTCCATAAAATCAATTCAAGCTTAGGAGAACAACCTTGTAAGGGACCTTGAGTCCTATTGTTGTTTCTCCAGAATCAGTTAGGTACAAATTTTAATAAATAAAATATATGATAAAATAATAAATGGTGAACTTATTTTTCTATTTAATTATATTTTAAATACAAGGAGATACCCACTCTATGTAGTGACCCCATATAGTTTCCTTTTTAATATCTTAAGTGTTAACCCCCCTTGCCCCTCCTAGCACTGAAAGGCAAGAGTGGAAGCTGCCCCTCCAGTGGTGTAGGAAGCAATTTGATCTTGGAGGGGCACAGCTTCAAAAGGGCACTTTGTTTCAGGGGGTAGGACTTCAAAAGAACACTTGAGGCACATGTTTTAACATAAAAAGGGCACTTTCCTGTTGCAAAAAGGGCACTTTCCGGTTGCAAAAAGGGCACTTCATGACAAAGTCTGGGGGGGGGGGGCACATGCCCCATTTTCCCTCCAGTTCCTACACCCCTGTGCCCCTCCTGGCATCCGTGATCATAAACAGACCGTGATTGATGGTTACAGTCAATGTTTTAGTACACACTGTATATCCAAAGTCTGCTTTCTAAATTAAAGAAAATTACTTTGAAAATCAGTTCAGCCAAAGGTCTTTTCATAGTACAGTCACCAACTGTAGTTTTACTTTTGCCTATACTGGCTACTGTAACTTAATTAGCTGATTAACAGGGATTCTCAGCAAACCTAAGCAACAGTGAGTTGACCCATTGAATGTGAGCTTGCAAGGCCCCCCCAACCAGCTAATGCATTCCCTCTCCAGTAGAATACAATCATCTGGCATGTTAACAAGAATAAAATTCTGAATAGCTTAACCTGGTGGTGAAAAGGTTAATAAAATGATTTCTTAAAACTCATAATTTATCGCAGCAGCAACTCTGTCAATGACCACCAGTGACCAAATGGAAACCAGGCTTTAGTCGCATTTTAGCCCCATTTTCAGAGTTACCAATGGAGCTTAGGAAAAATATTAAGTGGGCTGTATCTCCCCCTAGTCCCTCTATTGTTACACCCTTATCAGTTACCAGACTGCACAAGATGCCAAGTCTAAAGGGTATTTTTTGTACCAGAAGCTGCTTTATTAGTATATATACTGTACATGTACCAGTAATCATATAACTGTAATGTTTTTAAGAGTAAAGTTGATATAATTAAGCAGTGTTTTAGGTATAAAGTTAAAAAGGTGGTGCCCTTGGTTTTACTTTGATGAAGGGCTCCACAAACTTTAGTAAATTTTACAACTGAACTAGACTGTGACAAATGAAACCAAAATCCAATATCATTATAAATCATATATTAGCTAAATGTGAGCATGTGTGCCACCTGCCCCTCACATCTTTGGTGTTAAGTACTTTAAAGTTAATGTTTAAAAAAATAAGTAAAAGAAGAACCTCTCACTTTGTTATTTTTTTATGCATAGAATTTTTTCGCCATACTCAAATGAGCAAGATAAACAGGCCGTACAAATATGGCTGGTTCATAGTGAGGTTCAGCTACTGGTGTTTGAATATTCAATCACATAGATCAGTATAAACAGATGTAATATGAATTCATAAATGATTAAACCTCAGAAAGCTACAGTGTCGATTATTTCGATTACACACAAACAAGTGGATTATAAAACATGTAACAAATTAAATGTTGCAAATCAACAAATGACAAATATACCACCAAGCTAGGTCACGTTTTATTTGAAAGACATACATGCAGTACTATATACATGAAATAAGTTTTTAAAATTCCAGATTTCGTTGTAATTTACCTTGTAGCTGTCTACGAATATTCGAATAATATTCAGAACAACAATACGATATTTTCGTGTTCATAAGTTTGAATAAACAAGAATTCAAACTGGGTTTCATCAGAAGGTCATGAACTGGTCATCGATCACTATCACGCCTGGTGCATTATTTTCCATTTATCAGTCTCTTATCCAGAAATTTCTGCCAAGTAATACTTTATCGCATCACAAACCAGCCACGATTATATTCTTACAACATTTCTACTGCTATTTGTTACTATTAAATTCCAGAATCAGCCACAACATGTCGATGTATTTTGCAGAATATTGAACGGCCGTGCTGAAGGTTTTCGTGGGTCTGGGTACAAAAATACCAACTGCGCATGCCCCAAAATACACACTTTTTATGGTATTTCAAATGGATTGTCCCAGAGCCATTTGATTTGCCCGCGCGGCCGGGCAAATTTGGCTCTGGGAACGAGATTGAAACAACCCATATTACATGAAGACCGCGATGGGAGAATGGGTGTGAAATTATCTGCGCAGCGCAGTAGGCGTCAACGCGTTAAGCCAATCAGAGTCGATTTTCAAATGGATTGTCCCAGAGCCATTCGCTTGCCGCGCGCGTATGGGTCTGGGGACGAGATTGTCTCGTCCCCAGAGCCAAACCCCTCGCACGCGAGCGGAAAAGAGGCTCTGGGACAATCGATTTGAAACTTGACTCTGATTGGCTAAACGTTCGACGCCTACTGCGCTGCGCAGATAATTTCACACCCATGCTACCAGCGCGGTCTTCATGTCTTGCTGTTGTTTTCGTGAGAAGGAGTGAAGTAGAATACATGTTTATTTGGGACTAAAATCTGACAAAATGTGCGACAAGAGACAAGAAATACTTTTTTGCCTTTGTAATATGTTTGGAATTCCGAATTCGTGTTTCCATCCGAGAAAAAGAACGTTTGGGTATGACAGATAAGGCACCGAACTGGCGAACTGCTCGTGGCGAAATATACAGATTTCACATTCCCGTGCTTGCATTGTATGTACAAAAATAAATATCATTGGGAGTGATTTCAATAAAGTTTCCGTTGGAATATTGTCATGACTATTTGAATAATAACTTTAATAGATCAATTCATAATTATCTGAGTTTACCGGTTTAAAGGTACATGTATATGACTTTATATAATATGTTATAAAATAGGTTGCGTCTTACGCACGCTGTGATTGGTCAATTACCGTGTTTATATCAGGCTATGTAAACACGGTTGTGATGTCACGGCACATTTTTTAACCTTATTTCATAAAAGAAATAGAAAATGGATGCCCTGTGTTTATATAACCTGATGCAAACACTCGAGTGAGTTGGGAGAATTCGAAAGTACTTATGTAAACCCTCGCCTACGGCTCAGGTTCACATAAACTTTCGAATTCTCCCAACTCACTCTCGTGTTTGCATCAGGCTATATAAACACGGGCGGCCATTTTCTATTTCTTAATTATGTATCTTCTGATTTTAACAAAAATATATTATTTTATCAATATGACACTGTTTATAACTTTTATATGTGTAAAATTACTATTCCTTAATTGGCAGTATTGCCTGGCAGAAGGCATTGCTTTCTTAAAATTATAATGTGATAATCTATATAGTGGTCTAAAGTTAATTAGAAAAGTGTATTATTTTACATGGTTATATCCAAATGGGTTAAGCATTAGTTGCCAAATACACCGTCCTGTTTTAGACGGGGACTGCAGAAGATGTTTTTGAGTGTGGAGGCAAGATGCTGTTTGTGGTAGCCTCTCTGGGGGGTATGCGGGCATGCTTGAATTTTTAGACTTCCTCAAACCATTTTCAGGCTCATTTGCAGTCTGGGTAGGAATGCACTAATAAAGCACCTAGATAAACCTTTTTTGTCCTAACTTAAGTGAACAAACATATACTTGCATCAGTTCAAAGTTTTGTCAGACTGTTTGAGCCTTTTTAATAGGTCATTTTCAAAATCACATGATATGGTTCATACGTATTATTATGCTGGAAGGACAAAATGTTTAATATGGCATCAATCTCATTGAGAAAGTGATGTAGGATCAGTTTATCATGCTTTGCCCATACAGCTGTTGTTTACTCAAATCCTGAAGCATTTTCCTCCCAATATAGATGGCATTATAAAATGTTGTCCTTCCAGAATAATATATGTATGAACCATATGTATGTGGTTTTGAAAATGGCCTATTGGACATGTCTAATAGGTATATGGCTGTATATCATGCATATACCTGCATGGTAGTTTCTTTGCTTTCATTTCAATCCCATTGTTATAATATATTAGGTTAAGTTAGTTAAAAATGTTGTGGGGGTGAAAACGGTTTGTCACCCACGCATGGGGCACACTTCCACCACCCCTGCTCATGTCATTTAATAATGATACTGACAGATGGTATAATTGTAAGGCATTCATTCATGAAGTGAACAGTCAGTCTTATATTTCGATTTGTATTTCAACACTGCCTACGCAGCACACTACTTTATTTCAGTGATGGTTACAGGTCAGCTTTTTTTTTTGTTATTGTTTTTTATGGCACCTGGTGGTATAACAGACATGAAACAGAGAGTTAGAGGCCCTCCATCCAATCTATGATCTCATAATTGTGACAATTCAAATTAATTAGTGGAAATGTATCCCATGAAAATGTTTTTTCAGGTGTGTTACTGTGTAAAATTACCAATGCCTGTAATTATAATAAACACTAAATGACTTAAAAAAGCTAGTGGTGTATTGGCATAGTACTGTTACTGTTTGAGTCATTAATATTTCATGGTCCAAGTTCTCATCAGCAGTCTTTACCACCAAACTAGTAGGTGGTTCCTAGTAGCAGTGGTGGCACTACAGGTGTGCAAACTGTGCGCTGCACTGGGGCCCATCGGCCCATCCAAACCCCAAACTATTAACAGACTGCACAGGTTGTCACTCAGATTTTACTCAAAAGTGCTCTCAAAATGCAGGAAATTTCAGAGACCCTAAATTCAAAAATTTTCCAGTGGAGATTCCCCCTGGAACCCCTACATATGTCGTCACTTTGTGGGAGAGGGGGCCCAAATTTTTTTCTCACACCGGGGCCCACACCCACATAGTGCTGCCACTGCCCAGTAGTTCTGTGTTGGGTCACCGATAGTATTGTGGCAATGATTTATTGTTGAGTCTAATAACCTAGTATTATGTGTACTCTACTGTTAAAATGTTCAGTCAGTTTTATTAACAGATACAACACTTTGGTCAAATATACTTTCATATCTTTAAGATTTGTCTTTATGTCTTACAAACATTGTGAACTACATTGAATATATAAGCGTGAACTCTGTCAGCAGATATCTTAAGGACTCACTCTGTCCATTGTAGATACATATCCATCTTAGAGAAAATCTATTTTGTTTACATACACTGTATAATATGTTATCCTAGAAGTTCTTTCTCTCAAAATTCTAAATTTCTTGTTATACTAGAAACAACTCTGCAATGTTCCACACATCGAGCTATTATAGTCTAATAATAATATACTGTTGGATGATGTCACACGTCAAATGTCTTAATGTCATCATCCATCTGTTCCAAGTATGCACCATAACATCCATTCCATTGTACCATACACTAATGTCTTTGGTGCATTTATTTTCTTCTGTCTAAGTTCATCAGCAACAAACTCACACTCTCCTTTTCTCTGGTTTGGGTTGCTGTTGCAGTTAAAGCCAATTTAGATGAATCAGGAAATCTTGTAGTAAGCAAGCCCAGTTTCCCATAAGCATGGTGAAAATCTTTCCTAAAAGACCAAAATAATATACATGTAAATACACATCAAATCAAATGAGTTTAAATAAACAAATATATACTAAAATTAGAACCATACATATATTTTGGCTTGGTTTTAATTTATATTATTTTTGTGGATAATATATAACTTATTGGATTCATCTAAGCCCAACATGGCAAGTTACATATTTAAGTCAAAAATTCAATATTGGGCAAGATCGCAGGTCGAGCCTGTTAATATTAAAATTTGAGACTTAAATATTTTCCATATCAGGTGAATCCAATAGGTATTCTTATTGTATCCAACAAATAATTGTGCAATTCGGGTAAATACCATACACCTTGTCCCTGTCCAAAGGTTGCTGCCCAAATTATATCATCGTAAAATATTGGGCTGGCATGTGATGCTAATGTAGACATTTGATTGGATGATTAATTGCGAGGGTTAGGTACAATAAATTATTTGATCATTATGCATGGTATCTCACACTGGAATTAACTATGAACTGAACTTTGGACCAGATTTAAAATGCCAATTATGCACAACACCTACTACCAGGCCAGACAATTAACTCACTTTAACATATCTAACCACACTACCACGGTAATTCAAAAACAAGCATTTATGAGAAAAGCATACCTTCATATTGTCGACAAATACTTCTGGATGGGCAAAAATTAGTTGAGACTTCAACAGCAGATCATACGCAGTGGTATCACCATATTATTAAAGGAACACCTGCGTTGACTCTCCCCTTTCAGAAAATTGTACACGAAAGGCAATAGGATAGTTGAAAAATTAAAGGATTTAGCAAAGCAAGTTGGCTGCAAGCACATCTTGGGAATACAAATACAAAATTTGTATTATGCCAGTTCACGTACTGAATATCGTCCTCTGCTGAGGCTTCATTTTTAAGCCGCTTTTCCCAATTTTTTCCACAGAAAAATCAATGGCGGCATCTAGCGAGCAATTGTCGTGTCCTCTACCGTCTGTCATAATGAATTAAAGTAATATTTTCGCCAATATTCTGAAAACCTAAGTAAGAAATAGACTTCTCCAAAAGAGAATATTTCAACCGCGTATACAGATTCTAGAGAGCCTAGGTACGAAATAACTACTGCGCAGGTCACGGGACACCCAATTTTTGGGTGTCTGAAATCGATTTGCCCAGAGCCATTATATTGGCCCGCGCGGCCCGGGCAATTTGGCTCTGGGGACGAGATTGAGAGCCATTTGATTTGCCCGCGCGGCCGGGCATATTTGGCTCTGGGGACGAGATTGGGTAAGCAGCTGGTAGTTGAGGGGAGTGAGAACGAACCCGAACTGACGGCTGCGAAGGAGACTAGAGCGATGAGGGAAATACGAGGTTTACATTCCCTCGGAGAACAAAAGAATCCGAGGCGATCATGGTATTATCACAGAATAAGGATCAACCAGAAGTCCGACTCAGCGTCGGCACCTTTGATGTAAGCGTCCTCGCGAAATGTCGGCCTGCGTTCCTGGCGCCATTTTGAAAGTAAGTGCCCCCGGGAAATTAGCCCTCTCGTCCTTGCGACCCTCGGGCTCCCGTATTCAATTACTCTTGGCCTTCTTGTCCAATCTTGTGACCTTTTAATTAAATTTATATTGTTATATATATATATAGATAATATTTAGTTAAGTAAATAAGTAATTTACTTTAGAAAATGGTTCTTTGGAAATAAAATTCTTTGAACCACAAGGTTATTAAAACTTCAGTACGCAGATACTACGGGTAAGAGTCCGTGGCAAAAAAGTCCTGCACTCATGAAGCGGGCTTTACATTTCTCGATTATGCCGACACATTTGTTTATAGAAAAAGATGGCAAAAAATTTCGGAACTACGCATTGTTGAAGTACATCGAGTACGTATGTTGTTAGAAATTTTATAAGCTTTCATTCGGTGTATAGTTCAAACTTTAGTGTTACCTGTAACTTTTTAAAATGTTCAAAATGTGCACACCATTGTTCGTAAAATAAGAATTATATGATGGGAAATGGACTCCTCACAAGTGTCGTAGAATTTTGGATATTGTTTTTAAATACTAAACGCACAACCCTGAACAACATATTAAACATAGGATACTGTGAAGTGCCATTCATGTCAGAACTTTTAATTTTCTCGCCGGGAAGTATTTTAAAGAATAAAAAAACATTATTTTGGTCTGGACCGTCTGAAATGGATGAATTTCTTAAGTTTGTTTTGCCTTTTGCTATTTTGGTGTTTGCTATAACCTCAGAAAGACTTCTGGTATGAACCTCAGATATTTCTTAAACAAAAGCTAATTCAAATATGAAAGGAGTGGAAAAGTTTGCAGATTTCTAGTTGAAGTTGAAAATGTTTTTGGTGCAAATTAGTGATCATACCTTTTCAACATATTAAAAAATATTAAAACTTTTATGGTCAACAGTGAGAACATTTTGAACATTTTAAAAAGTTACAGGTAACACTACGATTTGAAATATATACCGAATGAAAGCTTATAAAATTTCTAACAACATACGTACCCGATGTATTTCAACAATGCGTAGTTCCGAAAATTTTAGCCATCTTCTAGTCTATAAACAAATGTGGAGTTTATACTCACGAAGCTGTCGGCATAATCCAGAATTGTGCAGGACTTTTTTGCCACGGAGTTTTACCCGTAGTATCCGCGTACTGAAGTTTTAATAACCCCGTGGTCAAAGAATTTCATATCCAAAGAATCGTTTTCTAAAGTAAATGTTACTTATTTACTTAACTAAATATTATTTATATATATAGATAATAATATGAAGTTAATTAAAAGGTCACAAGACGGCCAAGAGTAATTGATTACAGGAGCCCGATGGTCGCAAGGACGAGAAGGCTAATTTTCCGGGGACACTTACTTTCAAAATGGCCGACTGGCGCATGCGCATAAAAATAATGGGACACTTTTTTCCGCGAGTCGGACTTCTGGTTGATCCTTATTCTGTGGTATTATTGACAAACATTTATAAGATTCTCAGCTACAAAAATCTGGGGAAATATTCCCAGTGATTTAAAAACCCTTTCTGTTTTAATATAAAAAATATTAAGTCACCAAGGTTGATCTGAATTTCATTCTCGTATTATACAATGTCTATTTTGTTACTTCGACACGATCTTAATATTTCATCCTCTGCTGATCCCCAAACTTATTAATATGCGACTATAGGCAGTGATTAAACTCGAAAGCTTTATACTTTAATTCCACTCTCACATATGTATATTCTTTCATAAAATATTTTGTTTTATATCTAACTCTGATTTATTTAAGTATCACTATGTAAACTTTGTATTTTTCATTGTAAGTATTAAAAATAGTGTGAATAAATTGAAATTATCATAAATCGCCACATGTCTACAAAGTACAAATTATTAATAAAAGAAAACCAAGGAACAACGCAGTCGAAAAGCATTTGTCGTCTCCGTGCCATTATTAAATCGGAGTTTTGCACTGTTGTTGTCAGATGGCAATGTTTCTTAATACTTTAGTTATTCTTTAATTATACGTATACGTAAACTGATACGCATACGACAATTGCCAGTCCTCGCCGTTGTTTATGAAACGCAATACACCAGACATTTAGTGCATTTAATATTCAATGAAGGCAACTCAACTTACGACATATAATTTAGCACAACCATTCATATTGAGACAAAAGCGAATTTTAGTTTTAGTTGTACTGTTGGCAAAACAGTATTGTATCATTATTTTACCTCGGCTCTCACTGTACGTGTTCGGTCCGACCATTGATCGTTTATTCGAATTTACTGCACTTTATTAAATATTCTTTGCAAAGGGAGTTTTCATGAGGGACCATCTATGCATATAATGTCCAAATGAAGTGGAATTTATATCGAAATCAACACGGAAGAACTTTCGTTGTAGCACTTGTAGGTACGCGCCTCGCTGCTCTAATGTAAAATCTTGCTTTTTATTGCTCAATCATGCTTATTCATGCAGTTTCAACGTCACGTGATCTTGAATTTAGCGAACAATAACATAAATCTCAGTCACGCCCACTTTCACAGCCCTCTCCCTTTCCAGTGGCTATGTGTAAACCGGCCTTAATAACATCACTCCTCCCCTTCACTGTCACTATCAGATTCTGAATCAGATTCAATAATCTGTACATCATTTAATATCGACTTTAAAATTTCTTTTGAGTCGTCTATGTAGCTCTCTTCTTCATCTAATGGATACTTTACGGAATCCACTTTTTCCTTTAAAATTTTTAGCGCTTGTTCATCTTCCCATATCACCGTCACTTCAATCGGTATTTCAAGGCCGCCTTGAAGAAGTGGCGATGGTTTGTATTTAACAGACTTAACTTCTGCTTTTACGCTTGCGCCTCTCTAGTGCGTGCCAGATATATCGACTGAGCTCCAGAGGGATATGCCCAACTGTAGAAGGGGATAACGTTCCCGGAATCCCGGTAAGTTTGTTTGACCAGCAACAGCGAAACGATCGTGTTCGTTATTCCTTTCTTGCTTGAAAGTTATGCACTAGTCAATTGAAATCCCGGCCCCCCGACCCCTGGGACTATGCGGGGTTTTAACGGGACTTTGCCGGGGAAATACAATACTATTAAATTCAAACTTTTGCTATGCTTTTTACAATTAGACTATCATCTTTTCCAGGTTGTCACTCTTTGTCTGTTATCATGCATATTTTTTTATATAAAACTCATTAATATTCATAAAGAGAAATTAAAATAATCATGTATATTATTCACCAATTCATGTAAATCGATTTTATAGCTTTCGCTCATTTACATAAAATGTTTCGTTTGATTTTATCAGTTTATATTAAAACATCTTTTCATGTAAATCATCAAAATAAGATGTATATGTATACGTTTATAACGTTTCATGTAAACTAATATAAATATTTGCATATTTCCATCTTTCATATCTGATATACAAAAATTTGGCTCATAGTCTGTATATCGAATATATGTCGAGACTGACTGCAAATACATATTTTATCTTTATAGTTATGAACCAAATTTGACCTTTTTGCAGGTTCTTTTCCAATATGGCTCTAGAAATATGATTAAATGTATTGAAACTAAGAGTGAATGTCTCCAGTCAATTAAGAATAAACTTAGACAAGACTTCAGTATCAAAAGTGGTGAAGAAATAGTACTTCAAAAATTTAACAAAGAGAGGGATGAATGGATTGACATTAAAGTTCATGGAGATCTTCAAGACAAAGACAAGATTAAAGTTATAAATATTCCATCACATATAAAGACAACTTCAAATATAAATAATATAGAAGGTAAATCTTTTTAGCAGCTATTTTTTACTGTTCTTGAAGCAAATATACATATACCGTATAAAACATCTGAAAATAACCCCCCCCCCCGAATATATAGCCCTCCTGAACACAAGCCCCCTCACATCTTTGATGCAAAAATCCGTGCAATAACCCTCCCCCCCATATAAGCACATGGGTGTATGTTCTACATACATATAATATATATACAAAATAGACTAATTTTAAAACACTAAATTCTCTATGGAAATAAGCCCTCCTGAAAATATTAAGGCCCTCTCCAAATGTAAGCCCACCAAAAAAAGTCTTTTGAACCAAATATAAGCACACTCCAGGGCTTATTTTCAGAAGTTTATAGTATACCATATTATACAATATAGTAGATACTGACTTACTATTAAATAATCACCAAGCAAAAAAATGTAGGCCATCCCATTAAAAATTGTATTTAGTGTTCCTGACCTTTCTCGAATTTGCTTGAAGACAAACAATGGCTTTGAGTTATGTTGGTTTCTCCAACATACAGTACAAACCTGAACTAGGTTGATTCAAGTCATTGGTGTATGAGCAGTAAAACAAATTCAGGAAAAGTCTAAATTTACTTTATCATACATGTACATATTCATAGTTTTCCGCTCTCACTGAATAACCACCACATATAAACCCATTAATTGAGTGTACGGTAAATGCCAATTATTCTCCTTTAATACGGTACTATTTAACAATTAGTCGCCGAAGGCGAGGTGATTACAAGCCTATATTCACTGAGCCGCTTCGGCGAAGTGAATATAGGCTTGTAATCACCGAGCCTGAGGCGACTAATTGTTTTAGTAAAAATTTTCAGGTGTTAACCAATAATAATATCAACTTTATTAAAAACCACGCAGTTTGAAGCAAGGCTCGGGGACTTTGTGTGTCAACATCAGCAAGCTCGCCTTTCTCGTACAGCTTCTTGATGGTATCGGCTGTCAAAGGAATTTTGTGGACTGTGGCGGCTATCTTTCCTTCTTTAACGAGCTGTTTAAGGTACGAACTGAGTGTTTTATTCGCTTCACTGAATAATGCTTTGTCACATATCGAAAATCTTTTGTTGTAAGGCGGTGCTTTCAAGTAGCGGTCAAGTGCTGACCGTATAGACAAAAGACTTGTTTTCTTATAAAAACTTCCGTCTTGCTTTCTTGCCGAGACGTAAAACTTAGACAGACACTTGTTCATCTCCTCAATACTCATGCTTTCAAATGCTGTGTTGAATTCATTTTGCTCATGAAACCAGTCTATTAAAAAATGAAGTTTTTGTGTTTATTTTGGTTATCGTATGTTTACATAATAAAATTTATGCCCACATCACCGCTTCGCCGGTGCAACAAAGCCAGTTTTCCAAGATAAAAAGAACGTTAAGTTAAACTTTTTACCTTGAAAGATTTTTACACCATTAAAAATGACTATTGTACTATTATACTTCGCCGAAGCGGCTCAGTGAATATAGGCTTGTAATCACCTCGCCTTCGGCGACTAATTGTTAATTAGTAAAAATTTTCAGGTGTTAACCAATAATAATATCAACTTTATTAAAATTCACATTAAATAAATTATTTTAATAACATAATTTGCATCCGGAAGTAAGTCCGCCATAAGTAACGTCACAACCTCACATGCGCTGTGTGTTGTTGTATAGTTCGAAAGGAAAGAGACAAGTCAGTCAACAGTTATTAAATTAAGCTAGGCTGAAAAAGCAAATATCGCCAAACAAATCAAGCAGAAATATTCTACAACATAATCCATATCAACGAGTATTGTTCACATTCACATTGAATGTAAATTGGCAATTGCTGAACGACCCAGATGGAAGGATTGAACCCGAATTTAAGCCAAGCGACGTGAAGAAGCTTTCATGTTCAGTCGACGGCAAATGTTGGCAGGATAATGGGCATGGAACTGATGGAAGTGGTGTAGAAATCGAAGCCGATGACCCTTCTTTCGCCTTGGATAAATCAAGAGACCGGCGGCGAGATTCTGGACTTCTGTCACTATGAATGAACGATGTTAGAGCTGTCGACATTTGCTTGAACTGGTCAAGTGTTGGTCGTTCACAGTAGCTTTCGATGCTCGAATCGCTCTTGTGGCCCGTGATGGCTTTGATTTTCCGAGTCTCGATGTTGTTTCCAGATAAAACAGTAACGGTTGTCGCTCTCAAAGAATGGTTAGTGAGATACGGGTTGATTTCAGCTCTTTCAGTCATCCTTCGTAGCATGTTTTCCAGCGTATTGTGGCCAACGTTGCAAGCATCGTACCAGACAGCATGAGCTATCGGATTAAATTTCGTCGAGCTCTCACTTTTCGGCCTTTGGAATAAAGCATCAATATTGGGGTTCAGATGGCTCAAGTACGTTTTCAGGATTTCCACAGAGCATCTTCTTGAGTCTGGTTGCGAAAATATTTTTCCGTCGGAGTGGTCTTCGGATCCATCTAGGCCTCCCGTGTGGTTTTTGGTCGTGAGAACAACACCAGGTTCACTTCTGTTTAACTCAAAGTATTCCTGGCCGTCTGCAGTTGTAACCAGGCGCAGCATTGACTTCTTTAGTGAACTTTGGTTTTCCCTGCCCCGTTTTCCAAAGTAGATGGAAATTAAAAACCACGCAGTTTGAAGCAAGGCTCGGGGACTTTGTGTGTCAACATCAGCAAGCTCGCCTTTCTCGTACAGCTTCTTGATGGTATCGGCTGTCAAAGGAATTTTGTGGACTGTGGCGGCTATCTTTCCTTCTTTAACGAGCTGTTTAAGGTACGAACTGAGTGTTTTATTCGCTTCACTGAATAATGCTTTGTCACATATCGAAAATCTTTTGTTGTAAGGCGGTGCTTTCAAGTAGCGGTCAAGTGCTGACCGTATAGACAAAAGACTTGTTTTCTTATAAAAACTTCCGTCTTGCTTTCTTGCCGAGACGTAAAACTTAGACAGACACTTGTTCATCTCCTCAATACTCATGCTTTCAAATGCTGTGTTGAATTCATTTTGCTCATGAAACCAGTCTATTAAAAAATGAAGTTTTTGTGTTTATTTTGGTTATCGTATGTTTACATAATAAAATTTATGCCCACATCACCGCTTCGCCGGTGCAACAAAGCCAGTTTTCCAAGATAAAAAGAACGTTAAGTTAAACTTTTTACCTTGAAAGATTTTTACACCATATTTTGTGGCTTCTTTGGTTTTTTGTGGAATACTATCTTCTTTAATTTTCTCAATTTCTTCTTCTGTAACTACGGCAAAACGAGCAGCCATTTTGAAGAAAATGAAAAAGTTTATAGTCACTGGGTAGCCAGTGACTATAGCATCAGAGAGGGTCAACCTCGACGAATCAGATTACGAGAAATTCAATAGTCACCTGAATTTACTTCAAAATGGCTGCTCGTTTTGCCGTAGTTACAGAAGAAGAAATTGAGAAAATTAAAGAAGATAGTATTCCACAAAAAACCAAAGAAGCCACAAAATATGGTGTAAAAATCTTTCAAGGTAAAAAGTTTAACTTAACGTTCTTTTTATCTTGGAAAACTGGCTTTGTTGCACCGGCGAAGCGGTGATGTGGGCATAAATTTTATTATGTAAACATACGATAACCAAAATAAACACAAAAACTTCATTTTTTAATAGACTGGTTTCATGAGCAAAATGAATTCAACACAGCATTTGAAAGCATGAGTATTGAGGAGATGAACAAGTGTCTGTCTAAGTTTTACGTCTCGGCAAGAAAGCAAGACGGAAGTTTTTATAAGAAAACAAGTCTTTTGTCTATACGGTCAGCACTTGACCGCTACTTGAAAGCACCGCCTTACAACAAAAGATTTTCGATATGTGACAAAGCATTATTCAGTGAAGCGAATAAAACACTCAGTTCGTACCTTAAACAGCTCGTTAAAGAAGGAAAGATAGCCGCCACAGTCCACAAAATTCCTTTGACAGCCGATACCATCAAGAAGCTGTACGAGAAAGGCGAGCTTGCTGATGTTGACACACAAAGTCCCCGAGCCTTGCTTCAAACTGCGTGGTTTTTAATTTCCATCTACTTTGGAAAACGGGGCAGGGAAAACCAAAGTTCACTAAAGAAGTCAATGCTGCGCCTGGTTACAACTGCAGACGGCCAGGAATACTTTGAGTTAAACAGAAGTGAACCTGGTGTTGTTCTCACGACCAAAAACCACACGGGAGGCCTAGATGGATCCGAAGACCACTCCGACGGAAAAATATTTTCGCAACCAGACTCAAGAAGATGCTCTGTGGAAATCCTGAAAACGTACTTGAGCCATCTGAACCCCAATATTGATGCTTTATTCCAAAGGCCGAAAAGTGAGAGCTCGACGAAATTTAATCCGATAGCTCATGCTGTCTGGTACGATGCTTGCAACGTTGGCCACAATACGCTGGAAAACATGCTACGAAGGATGACTGAAAGAGCTGAAATCAACCCGTATCTCACTAACCATTCTTTGAGAGCGACAACCGTTACTGTTTTATCTGGAAACAACATCGAGACTCGGAAAATCAAAGCCATCACGGGCCACAAGAGCGATTCGAGCATCGAAAGCTACTGTGAACGACCAACACTTGACCAGTTCAAGCAAATGTCGACAGCTCTAACATCGTTCATTCATAGTGACAGAAGTCCAGAATCTCGCCGCCGGTCTCTTGATTTATCCAAGGCGAAAGAAGGGTCATCGGCTTCGATTTCTACACCACTTCCATCAGTTCCATGCCCATTATCCTGCCAACATTTGCCGTCGACTGAACATGAAAGCTTCTTCACGTCGCTTGGCTTAAATTCGGGTTCAATCCTTCCATCTGGGTCGTTCAGCAATTGCCAATTTACATTCAATGTGAATGTGAACAATACTCGTTGATATGGATTATGTTGTAGAATATTTCTGCTTGATTTGTTTGGCGATATTTGCTTTTTCAGCCTAGCTTAATTTAATAACTGTTGACTGACTTGTCTCTTTCCTTTCGAACTATACAACAACACACAGCGCATGTGAGGTTGTGACGTTACTTATGGCGGACTTACTTCCGGATGCAAATTATGTTATTAAAATAATTTATTTAATGTGAATTTTAATAAAGTTGATATTATTATTGGTTAACACCTGAAAATTTTTACTAAAACAATTAGTCGCCTCAGGCTCGGTGATTACAAGCCTATATTCACTTCGCCGAAGCGGCTCAGTGAATATAGGCTTGTAATCACCTCGCCTTCGGCGACTAATTGTTAAATAGAGATTTTATTAGTAGGACTTTCCATCAACTTTTTCTTAATTAACTTTTATAGTTTTAAGCTCTGGCACTACTACTGGCAATGAAGTTACAACTAACAAGCAAACCACTCTTATCTTTTCTGGTGGAAATTTGGAACTGGGACCTCCAACAGTAAGCTGTTAATATATAAAGATGTTTTATACACTGTCTGTACTTTTTAGTTACATGTACTTCTTATGTGTAAATATACAAGCCAATTATATATGTAGGGATCGAGAGGCCTTAATTATACAAAATTTAATACATACATCACTTTAGTCTTTAGTCTTTCATTGGAAATTGTCACAAACTGTATGCAGGTTTTCTAATTATATGTTTAGTCCTTTGTCTAATGTTTGTGATTGCCCATGGTTCTTTGGCTCTTTGTACTTTTTTGTAACTGCTGGGAGGTGGAGTAAGAAGGAAAGACACCAATGGTTCACATTAAAATTGTTAAACGTTTCACAAGAGCTACAGTATAATTATGATGATATACAATGTCCACTTTGGCCTGTGTGGTGCCCCTGTCAGGCACACAATTTTGTGTTAGGCAGCAACTTCCTTACATTGATAACTTCTAGTATTTGAAATAGATAAAATTAAAAATGGGTTAATAAACTCTCCTGTATCCAGCTGGATAACAGAAATGATCAGCCAATAATAGGGATGATCCAGCTTGTTAGTGGATAGTGAAATGATTCGCTATCTGGCCAGATACTAAATCTAGCTGTTGCGCCCCTAAAACTATTTACAATTCTTCAATATTTTGCTTGAGATTTGGGATTCCCATAACGTTATTAATTAATTAATATAATTAATTAATAATTAATTAATTTTTATTTTTATTTTATTTATACTTGTTTTCTCTAGGCTGGGGAAGTGTCTGTAATAAACCAGCAAACCATTAAGGTAGATGTTGGGAAAATCCGCAAGGAAAGTCAAATTTATACGTTGAAGTCTGATGACAAGCTTTTCGAATATCACAAAGCAATGAATGAGGCTTGTTTCGCCGAAGCCATTAAAGATCCATCCCTTTTGAAGAACAAGCAAGAATTACAAAACAAAGCAAGAGAGCAGCTTCACAATACGGATTTCCAATATAAAAAAGGGAGTTCCAGGTCAAGGCACTTTGGAAGACCAGAATCTTCTAGTTCTACTAAGAAAAACATCACACAGGAACTTCGGCAAAAGCGACTGACACAATTGCGAGAGGATGTAAAAGAAGTAGATCTACAGTTGAGCTTTTCGTTGCAGCAAAGAGATAAGTGTGCAAATGTGAACAATTTTAGCAAAGCAGTAGAAGTGTCGCAGCAAATTGACGACCTCCGAAAGAAAAAAAGGAAGTATCAGGAAGAATTAGATTTGCTTCAGAGTAAAGAGGCAGCAAGTAAACGTGTAAAGAAGTGTATTGGAAAAAATAAGAAAGTATCAGCATCCCAGACCTTAACACAGTTCCTGAAGAAAGCAGATTTACCGCAGACCCAGCCTTCAAAAAGCAAAGATGATGATGTTGCTGTACTTATTGAAACTGCTGACGAACTACACCAAGAGATAAATAACAAGGCTGTTTCGTCAAACAACGACTCACATGTGATGCCTAAAGAAATGGATCCCAGTGGTGATCAATCGCCAAAAGTCACCTGCTGCCTACCACCAGATCAGCGACCCTCAGATCAGTCTGTTACTTCGGAAACGATAGTTGACATCCCAATCAACGTGCCTGGAGACGTCTTACCAGAAGAACAACATTTTTTAATAGAGCCACCAGTGTTGAAATGCTAGATACATGTGCAGATACATTGGTGGGCTCTACTAATTTTGAAGAAGAAAAATATGAAACGTTTGTTGCAAATGTGCGTCTAAAACTTAGTGATATCAGCCTGTGCCGTCTAAAAGATGGGCTATATGTTTCTTTAATGTGTGCCGTTTCTTTAAAAGAGTTCATTGTTTATCGAAGCGAATATTGTGAAAGGTGTCACAATGGTTGTTGTGGAGAATGTTCTGCGTTGGTTAATATGGCGTCCTGCATCTTGAAAGAAGGCATCGCGAAAGTATCTGAAGTGTTTAAGAAACAATTTCCAACCCAATTGTACAAGTCAGACAAAGCAGTCCAGCGCCTTTTGCAGTTACCTATAGTAATTTTAAAGGGGGAATTCTTGTTTGTTACCGAGAAGAGACCAGATGTGGACTACAAATTATTGTCAGAACTGCTCCCAAGTATGCTACCTGAAAAGAACGTTGGATGTCGGCTAGATAAGGAGACCCTTAGGTCTCTTTGTCAGTTGGCATCCACTGAATCGGATAGGAAGTTACTGAAGTATGTAGCAACTTGGGGGCAGTCTGCAAAACAAGCAAGATTAGCGTATGGTATTGATGACAATGCTAGAAATGTTGACAAGGTGAACCAGGCAATGTTGATGGCAAGTGAAGTACAGAAATCAGTTATGGAGCTTGCAACTCTGGAAGATACAGCTCTTCTCAACTCCCTGGGAATACCAAAAGATATTTCAAGTGAATCCGAGTCTGATGAATCTGAGTCAGACACTGATTGTCTCGACAGCGATATGGAGCAGGAGGAAAATAGCTTGGGATCAAACGACACCTCTCCTATAGAAATATTTAACAAAGACGCAAGCGAAACACCTACCATTGAAAAATTGCTGTTATGGTTAAAAGAAGTCGAGTTAAATTGGTTTTTATTTCATCACGGACTTCAGCTACGTTTAAAGCATCTGAGCGACGAGGAGCTTGATGAACTGTTAACTGTCTTCGCAAGTAATCTTTCAAAGTCTAGCCTAACTGAGGAAGAATTGGCCCAGGTAAAGATTTCCCATGAACAATTTATTGAATATCAGTGCAGACAACCGTTGATGATAGATGGTGAATCTGTATATTCTGAGTCTGATTCTGATCACCTGGAAGCTCATGACGAAGAGATTACTCGGTGGTGTGGAAATGCGAAAGAACGTATCCAGACAGTGCGCCGAGCTATTAAACAAAAGGCAAAACGGAACGTTGCTAAGCAGTTAGCAGTCCGAAGCATCCTTAAAAGAAAGTTTCCGAAGAGAACAAGCCGGATTGTCAAAGAATTTCCAAATATCGGGAAAGATATTGAGGAATTTGTCAAGTCGAAAAGAGTAGGGGCTGATGCTTGGCGACGAACAGGCGTGCTGACGTTCGATGGTTCTCGCTGTAGGGAAAGAAAGTTACCTACAAAAGTATTCAGTGTCATCTCCAGGAAAAATATCGCTGCAAAATAAGTTATGGGACTGTGGTCCAACTTTGTGTTATAAGAAGCAAGCGACGTTTATCAGCTAAGCGATATAAGGGTATTGCCAAAGTCACATGCCGTAGAGCTCGAAAGGGATTCGCGGTAAAACTTAACGTAAATGCACACTGGAGTAGTGCTTTTTACACGGGTATTGATTACATCCAGTTGAAAGAAGGCAGGGACAAAGTGTTGTTGAACAGAGACGACCAAGCCGGGTTTCGACTCGATACAACCTTCACCCACAAACAAGGCAAGTGTATCACTCTGGAAAGCCAACCTTCACTCACCACAAGAACTGATTTTGTGAACAAATATCCATCTCTTCTTCAAACATCGTCATATTTGTTTTTGGACACCGAGACAACAGAAAAAGCCTGCGTTGGAATCGTGAAACCGCACTTCACTCATCCAAAGTCTCCCACTCAGCACTACATTGATTTAAACATGTTGGAGACGAAGACACCTAGCTACTTAAGTGCGAAACCAATCGATTGTATACGAGTAGATGGAGCAGGAGACGAAGGACCAGGGCATGCGGAAGTCCAGTTCCTGTGGACAGAACGACACATTCTTAAACAGAAGATCTGCACCGTTGTCACAACCAGACATAGCGGTGGCTCCTACTTAAACCCAGTTGAGCTCATGAATGGGTGTATTGCAAAGGCGCATGCCAATCTGTACATCCCATCAACTCTTGCCGGTAGTAACTTTAATGCCAATGGCCTGGATGAAGAGAAACTGACCGAAAACGTAGACCTGGCTACGGACGTGTATATCGATCGAGTTAATGGGGCACCATGCTGCGGAACCAGCATTCAGCTTTTTAAAGGAGGAAAGGATTCATCCCTAACGGAAAGGAGAGAAGCATTGTTAATTTTTCTGAGAGGAAAACCAGATCAGAAGAAAGAGTTGAGAGCAGTCAATCCAAGTCTTTATCAACACTTTGAGCGAGTGTGGGCTGTACGTCAGAGCCATATGAATTCTGAAATCCCGACACAGTACGCCTTCGTACTAACTCTTTGCTACAAGCAACAATGTACACATCCCTTGTGTCATAATGCGATGAAAGAGTCATATTGGTTTGAATCTGGACCACCTTTGTCTTACATTCCTTTCCCGATCCCAGACCCTAAAAGACCATGGGGTGGATCATGTGTCGAGTGCTCTGGTGTGTGTTCTGGCCATTATCTTAAGCCTGAAGACCACTTGGCTTTTGTAAAAGATCTGGCGTATGATACCACTAAGTTTATGTACAAGCCACCAAGCCGTACTAATCAAGGAAAAGGTCTAAAATTCTTTAAAGAAAGGGAATGAAATGCCAAGAGTCGAGTTGGAGTCTGTTGCTAAGCAGGCATTGTTGACCGTTGAAGAAGTTTTAATGCAAGTGGAACATCTAAAGGGAACCATGGAGCGAAGAAAAAAAGGTGCTGAAAAGGCTGCCTTAACACGGAAAAAAAATAAAACAGTCCGTAAGTGTTTAGGTATTTAAATGACTCGTTTGGTCAAATGTCAGTCCTATAATTGAAACCACGTCACTGAATTCTCTTTTTTTCTAAAAATGTATTTAATATTACATTCAAATTTTATTTAGAATCCAAAGCAGACGTGTGGTGTTGGTGTCAAGACAAAGAATATGGAGAAATGATCCTTTGTGAAGGGAACGCTTGCCCATTCAAATGGTTTCATATTGGATGTCTTGGCTTAAAGTATAGCCCTAGTTTTACCTGGTTCTGCCCAGATTGCCAAGGTGAGCTGAACACAATAAAATATATTAAAAGTTATACAAATTACCATTTAATATTTCGTATGTTCTTTTAACATATATAGTGACTTATGTTTCATTTCTTCGTTTATAATACAGTGTATAGATTTGCTTTGATACTTTAACGTCATCCCTGTAATTTTACCTAGATTAAACCACGGGATTAAACAGATTTTTATTTTTCTTAAATTTTTAATATAGTTGAGACTGATCTATATTGCTTGTGCAACCAGCCGGAGTTTGGCATGATGTTGGCCTGTGACGACAAGGATTGTGCAATAAAATGGTTTCATATTCGGTGTGTCGGTTTGAAAGATCCACCAAAGGGTTCGTGGTTCTGCCCGAAGTGCAAGCCTATGCGCAAAAAAAAAAGAGTTATCTCGATTTTTATTCTCTATTTCTCTATTTCTTATTGAAAACTTATTGAGAACTGTGAAAATCAGGGAAAACTAAATCTTTCGGCCCGGGGAGCCGGGTATTTTAACAACTGAACGGTATTTTTAAGCGGGGTTTTTAACACTCGTGAAATGTTAAAATGCCCGCATAGTCCCAGGGGTCGGGGGGCCAGGGTTTCAATTGACTAGTGCATTAGCGGTTGCTTCAAGTGTGGTTTCCAGCTTGTTCGGTATACATGATGTCCTCGTAAACCAGTGACGAATTTTATCTCAGCAACAGTTCCTTCAGTCACACCGGTATTCATTCAGTAAAGTTTTTAAAAAAAACTAATTTTCGTTCTGAAATATCAACCACGAAAACGCGTTCTCTCTCCCTGTCAACAACAAGTCTCTATCCCTAAATTTAGCTTTTAGCACTTAAGTGTCATTTCCGCTTCTTCTAAATATGGTATAACAGTTCACGACCAAGGTTTTTACTGTAATACATTATACATGTTTATTTATTATTTTTTCTTCTTTCGGGTTTGTTTCTGTTTTTTGGCTGTTCCGATTTTGGTTTCGTTCGTTTCTGTGGTTCCGGCCGTTTCGTTCCGGTTGTTTCGTTTCGGTGTTCCGGGTTTTAGACGAACAAAACATTGAACAAAGCATTCCTATATCCAAACTCGTACCCAGGGTCTTATATCCGCTCCCCCGCCCCCGTCCTATATCAGGGCATTGATACGTTGGGATGTGTGAAATATGATTGGCCGGAGAACTCAAAAGTGGCACGTCAGTTTCTGTATAAATAACAAGGAATGAATTCGAAGGTCGAGCCATGTCTATCATGCAATATTTCTCTGTCCCAAATAGAGATACCGGTAGACCTGCAGAAAAGATCACCCTTCCTTCCAGAGAAGAAGCAGGGGTATCATCAATTGAGTATGACAACATCGTTGCGGAAGTAGAAAGTGTGCCGAACAAGCGCAGAAGGATAACCTACCACGAACACACGATCGGAAATCGCATAGAAAATCGGCCACTTTCATGGGGCAGTTCGCAGTCCACGTGCGTGCTGGCTCAAGTGAGTTGTCGGCCGTGTATTAGAGAGCTTAAGCAAGCGGCGTTTTTGACAACACGGACGTCAACCGGAAGTAAATTGTCGTTGTTTTCGCGGGGTTTGAGGACATCACGTCCGTGAAGTCAAGTGACCGACGCCAAACCTCAAGCTTTGCCGTACGTGTTGAAGGTCAAGAACGTCTACACGCAAGATATTCGTTCTACGCATGCGTAGCTAATACGGGTCAGCCCGTATAGAGCGTTTTCATCTGACGTCCGGCGGCCATATTGGTGTACCAAAACAATGAAATGGCGGCCATATTGGTGTACGGTATGGGAATTAGTTCTTTCTTATTCAAATATTTCGTATTGTTTCACCACCCCCATGGGGCCACCAATCACGTGAGTGAAAACGCTCTATTTCGCGAGCCTCGACAGCCGCCATTTCCGATCGTGAGACAAAGTAAAGATCGCCAAGTATGCTCAGTAATGTGTATGGTGTAGCAACCGCTATTAGACACTTTCAACGTGACTTCCCAAGGCTGACTGAGAGTACTGTGCGTCCATGGTTGATAAAGTATCGTGTTGAACTAAAGAAAAGTTCGCCAAGATGTGTTCTACCGGTAATATCAGCGAAACGAGGGAGACCATTGCTACTGCCTGACGATCTTGATCAAAAGCTTCGCATTTTTATCAACAATACGAGGACAGCAGGAGGTACGGTCAACAAACATGTGGTTTATGGCATTTTGATGGGTCTTATTAAAAGTGACCTCGCAAGGTATGGTCGCTATTTGGATTTTGTGATTACGAACGGTTGGTTACAGTCCCTTTACAAAAGGATGAACTTGAAGAATGATGACAACGTCAAGGCCTGTTATCACAAAATCGACATGGTTGGAAGTGAAGGCAAAGTTTTTACACGATATTCATGTGTCAGCTACAATCGAACACAAAATTCCAGATGAATTAATCATCAATGTCGATCAAACCCCATCAAAATTTGTACCGACTGAAAACATTACGATGGCTGAAAAGAATTCCAAGCATATCCCGAGAAAAGGTGGTAATGACAAACGTACTATAACTGCCACTTTAGCAGAAACACTAAGTGGAAGTATCTTGCCATTCCAACTGATTTACCAGGGAAAGACACGTCGATCATTACCAGCATTCGAATTTCCTGCAGGTTTCTCTTTGAGTTACAATGAGAAACACTGGAGTAACGAAGCTGAAACGATCCGCTTGTTAAATGACATCATTGCTCCCTACATCACCAAAGTTAAAAAAGAGTTAGGTCTACCCGAAACTCAAAGCGCATTGCTGATATGGGACGCATTCAAGGCACAATCAACCAAAAAGGTCACTCGCGAACTGGAAAAACTTGCCCTCAAACATGTTATGGTGCCGAAAAATATGACCTATCTTTTGCAGCCATTAGACCTAACAACAAATGCATCTGTAAAAAAAATGGAAAAGCGTGGTTTTAGTGATTACTTCACATCAACCATCACTCACGCAATGCTGCAAGACCCGCAAAGAGATGTTACTACGATAGAGGTTGACCTGAAGTTATCGACATTGAAGCCCATGCATGGGAAGTTGATGATAACCGTGTACGATTTCCTTCGCCAAGAACAAGGAAAGGAGATAATCCTGAACGGATGGAGAGCCGCTGGCATTACGGAGGCAAAGCTAGAAGTACGGGATTTGTGCCATCTTTAGACCCGTTTGCCTAATGGAATGCTAAGCTCTTTATATTTACATTTACAGCCTAAAGACTTCATATTTATATCAACGTCACACTTTTGATCTACTGTACCCGCGGTCTATTACTTTAATTGGTAGTATATAATATTAAACTTTTGATATTTTGTTTCTATTTTCCGACTCGCGTTAATTTAATTAACTTGTTTACCATGGAGATCAGATTCGCGTTAATATTAAATCAAATTTTGAAAGACCTAGAAGCAATCCGCGTTAATTAGATGTCGCGTTAATTTATGTCGCGTTAATTTATGTCGCGTTAATAAAGTGAATCGTTAATTTCCTTTATATAATAAGGTAGTTTGCAGACTTCAATTGGTGTTGAAGAACGCAAAACATCAAAAATCATCTGTATTTTTCTCATTTTGATTAGATTATATGGATTGGAATCCATTTAAGCATACGGAACAATACTACTAACGGAGTTGTTATACTTTCGTCTATAAAGTTAATCGAGCTGCTCTTTTTTGGAGTTTAAGAAGTTGATCGAGTAATTCATTTCGTGCATTTCCTCAAACCATATTACAATATAATAAATGAGGATATATTAAAGCGTAGTAAAATTGAATTCTTGTATTGAGCGGTAAAGATTCACGAATCCGTTTGAACAAAAACAGCCGTGAATTAACAATTTTAAAGACTTTATTAATTTGGCTATCCCATGCAGTCGAGGTGATTGTCAAGAATAATTCCTAAAAGTTCGCCACTCTTAATTTCCTCAATATAAATATTATTCATGTTAACTAAAACTGGATCTATAGGTTTGGAAATTTACGCCTGGAATATATCCTCATAGATTTTGTTTTTTTTGTAATTTATTACCATGCGATTTTCCTCGGCCCACTCTGTCGTGTTGAATAAATCGTTAGAGAGGTTATCATTGATTTCAAATAGCTCAGAAGCATGAGTAAGCAGGGTAGAATCATCAGCGGACAAAAAGGGATCAGAGTTCTCAATGTTTGGGGGTAAGTCATTTATGAAGAGCAAAAATAACAAAGGACCCAGAATAGAACCCTGAGGTACCCCGGTTTGAATTGTCAATTGGATTGGATAAAGTGCCTTTAATAAGCACTTGTTGGGTGCGATCTTGTAAATAAGAAGTAAACCATTGTAAAGCTAGGTCGGTAATTCCGTAGGATTTTAATTTACGAAGTAAAATTGAGTGGTTCACTAAATCAAAAGCTTTTGAGAACGGTCCAGAAACAAAATACCATTGATTTTACCTTTGTCGATGGTATTAACCAAGTGTTCATAAACCATAATTAAAGATGTTTCGCAGGAATGATTGGGTCTGAAGCCATGCTGATGGTTAGAGATTATTTGATTTTCACGTGAATAAATCATGTAAGAGTTGAAAACATGCCTTTCAAGTATTTTTGACATTATAACTAAAATAGATATTGGTCTATAGTTTCCTCTTTTGTCCTTTTCATCTGACTTATAGACAGGAATTAATTTAGCTTTTTTCCACATAGCAGGGAATAAACCTTTGTTAATACTCAAATTACAAAGAGTAGTAACAAATTTCGTTATTAGCCACTTTTATGAAATAAGAGGGAATACCATCATAGAATCACCGATAACAATGATAGGTTTGGCAGTATTCTTCTTGTTCTTTGGTCTCAAAGGAGGGGTTACTTTGATTTAACGGCTTATCGTTGGTTTCGTTAGATTCAGCTGGAGTAGCAGCCAAATGGACTCGTTGAAATTGATTGCTTTGTCCACTTATGGGGGAATTAGGTTGGACCTCCGGGATCAAATTGTTTATAAGTCAGAATATTGGTTCCGAACGTTAGAACTTGATTTCTGAACGTTTCGTCTTTGCTTTAATTGACTATAATTATCTCGACTGGGTGGTCATATTCGGCTGAATCACTATCAACTGAAAACAATTCAAATCTATTTGACGTTGAAATTTCACCTGCTTTGGGCATTTGGGACTGACTAACTAGCGGACAATTCTCTTTTCTTTTCATAGTTGACTTGAATGGTTCATGATCTTTTTGTTTGTTAGGAACATGTGTGCTGGAAATGTTTTGTTCAAGATCTGAATTTAAAAGTCGAATTGTGGTTAAGAGACTAGCCTTTTCTTCTTCGATGGTCTTTATTTTGGTTTCAAGGACAAACAGTTTTTCAGCTAGGGTTTGGTTTAGTCTTATTTCATCATTTTCTTGCTTTAGCTTTGCATGCATTAGCCTCGTAAACCTCTCGATTTGTTGTCTGCGAAAACAAGTCTGTTGTGTTGCTATTACACCCATGGGTATGATGAGCTATATTATGAGACTGTGTGGCTTCTGGCTGAGTTTTGTAAGACAAGTTTTTGTTTATTAAAGATTCTAATTTATCGTCTTGCTGTTTAATGAAATTGGATTGCTCGACTATTGTGGCTTGAGTACCGCTGCTTGAAATTGTATGATTTGATTGAGGTTGGTTGTTTATACTGTGAGTTCACTTTTCTCATATATATTGAGTTCCTTTTCTAAGTACTCTTGAAGTCTAATCTGTAAATCTTTTTTAACACCGGACTTCTTTTGTCCTCTTCGCTCAAGTTCATTTTTAAGTTCATCCACCGTTAATTGGCAGACCGGTTTACCACTAACCGTTTTAGACCGATTTTCTGTACAAGGATTAGTGACTAACCTGAGGCACGATTCCTCTTTTATGTTGTACTCATTCAAGGTTCGGCTATCTTCAAGTTGCTTGTCGATAAAAGTAAGTTGTTGTTGGTCGGCTTCACATTCGTAATTGTGTCACTCGGTTCAACTTCTAGAATAATTGACTTTTCTGTAGAAGTATTGACATAGATTTTCATTGCGAAAAATTACTCGAGATGCGGAGCCTCTTATTTTCAAAATATTTAAGCTCAAACTCTTTAAAACAAGTCTATATTGCGGCAAAGAACTAGCCCCACTCTGGGGTTTAACCCCCCGGCATTTTCTAGTTTCATATTCGTGATTGGCTAGTTTCAGATTTACTTTCTTCGATAAGTGATTATCACAAGATTTCCGGATTTTTCCTGACTTTCTAAAAAGTTGTAAAAAAATGAGAACGACACTGGATTTTTCCTATCCAAACGACAAGTGATTTGAAAGAAAAATTACATCTACAATTTTTTATGATATTTGAGGATAGGTATATTTGATAAAAGAAGTCTTTAAAAGATAAAAGACAACTCTCACAAAGCGATTTCGTTGTCGACTTTGTTGTTTATGTTCGTGTCAGATAACAAAAGCCGCGTTTCGCTAGCATCTCTCTGGATTTTTCCTGGCGAAACGGTAAGCGCTAGAAAACTGTAATTTGCATCAAACTATTAGGTATATTACAATAATGGATATATTCGACAAAAAAATCGTGTAAACTTTATGCCTTTTGCTAGAAAATGATATAATACTTTCATCGGCGCTCAAAATAACGTGTCGGAAAGTTGTATCAACATTATGTACTACAAGATTCCCGGATTTTTCCTGACTTTCTAAAAAGTTGTAAAAAATTGAGAACAACACTGTCGAAATCAAAATTTATTCCACATGGGTATATTTGACATGCTGTTCCATCACCTTGTAATGTTTATCCACGACCCGCGTTTTTACAATCAGTGATAGCTTTTTGGCTCGAATCTGAAACTGAATCTGAAACTGGCCAGTTACGAATACGAAACTAAAAAATGCCGGGGGGTTGAACCCCAGAACTAGACTAGTTTTTTTGCGCAATAATACCAATATAAATTTGTTTTAGGGAGTTTGACGTTTATATATTTTAAGATGCCAAATGTTGGAATGTTATAGTGTTAAGATATATTACATACAATTCATAAGTTGAGTTCACACTGGAGCTGGAACGGCACAAAAAGCTATCCGATAAAAGATGTACGTACCTCTTTCGAGATCGGACCGGCGCACCAGCGCTCCGACACAGAAATTGTGCCGGAACAGGCGTTTTGTGTGTGTATACAGAAGGCCTATCCGGTGTGGTTTTCGTGCCGGCACAAAAGCTATCCGGTATAGTGTGAACGGGGCCTTAATAGCGAATTTTATTATATTTTCCCACTGACAACTGGCGCTGATGGCCAACGCAGCCGGAGAAGTACGCCTGAGTAGATCCCACTGAATCGAATTAAATGCGATTGTAGGAAATTCTAAATTAAATTAAGCCGAAGTGGCCACGTCTTGCGTGAAAATGATTAAATTAACTGTTGGGAAACAGCGAATAAGCATTTTCCTTCGGATGCACATATATTAGCTGCCTAATGGCCACCCTCTTCTCAATTTCAGTTTATTTTGAACTCGTTTCCTTCTACTATGCAAGGCACATTTTCGCAACACTCTTCGAACCGGTGAATGTAAAAGGCGGAATGACTCTGCGGAATGGCATGTGGATGGGTTGCGGAATGACTTGTGGAATGAACAATAATTTTAAAAAAATTAAAAAAACTTGTTGATAAACGCACTAGACCCAAATGGTATGAAAACCTTGTTCAACCCACCCTTCCTCAAGTGCTTTAGATGTTCAGGCAGATATAAGATTAAGAATTACTATTACTTTACAGAATACTTCATGAACATGTTTTTGATAAGTTAAGAAGACTTAGGGAGCGGTCATTATTTATGGAGGGGGTGGGTAGGTGTTGGGGTAAAAAATGAGGGGGGTCACAAGTATTTAATTTACAAAAAAGGGGGGTCATGTTTCATTTAAGCCCTTAAAGGGGGGGTTGAAAAATAAATCATTCAATTTTTAAAATCATTGCTTTGTAACATTTTCTGTAGAACAACTTTCATTAACATTTTTTGTAGAACAACTTTCATTTTCTATTTTAATAGTCAACAATATAAAACTCAACATGTTATTTTTTATAAAATGATCAATGTGTGTGAAACTGCAAAGGTCAATAAATTAGTCTTCTAAAGTTAATAACCCCGATCATTATCAGCATCACCTATAGACTAGTTACTGCTGTGTGCTCTTAAATAAATAACAGTATATACTGCGCTTTGTTGGAGGGGGGGGGTCAGAAAATAAAATTACTTAAGTGAAGCTTGCCAGTTTTTTAAAAAAATGATGCGCGCGCAACACCCTGAAACTCGCCTATTAGGAACCGGGTGGCGCTAGAGTGTGAAAATTAGCGTTCCTGAGCCAGTTGAGCTTCTGTATAAATTAACCTTGTTTTTATCTCTTTATTTACAATTCAAAACATTATTTCCATAAAGAAATCAGAATAATTTGTCACAGTCAGTATAAAGTTGTTTAGAGTGCTTGGAAAGTTACAAGACAACTCACAGAGCTGGAGAAACACTCGGCTATGACCTCGTAATGTTCAGGCATATCTTGTGTTTCTGAACTTCGTTGCCAAGGTAACAGTATTTTTACACAAAGCAACATCAGTTAACCTCGCGCATGTGCGACAGGAAAAGTGTTGGATGTTTGCAGAGGTCTCTTTCCTGTAGAGAGACCTCCGCCAGCAGGGAATACATATACTTACTATTCATATGTTATTTGTCCAAACTAAACATAATTACAATCACTTCTGTGGTGTCATATTACACTCCTACCCCTCCACAACGGCCACCTCTCGACAATGGCCACTAAACTCCATCCCAAGGTGGCCATTGTAAAGAGGTTCGACTGTACAGTACCGCTCATATCATACGCGTATCATATGCGTATGACACTTGTATGATACGCGTATGATACGCGTATGACACTTGTATGATATACGCGTATGACACTTGTATGATACGCGCATATGATACTTGTATGATACGCTGGTATGATATACGCGTATATAAAACGTATACAAATCGTATTTATACATCTCCACTTCTTTCCACTTGTCCTGCATGTCTCGTACACGTATTCCTCCTTATGAGCAGGGGAGCAGGGGTGGCGTGTGCTGTTAGCGCGCTGCCTCTCACCAAAAGTTAAGCCCGGTTAGACGGGGTTAGTACTTGGATGGGTGACCGCTTGGGAATGACCCCGTTGTCGGGCTTGGACTCATGTGAGTAGAGTTGTAGTTGATCTCTCCTGTGCTTCGAGGGTTTTTCGCCGGGTTCTCCGCTTTTCCTCCCTCCGTAAAATCAACACCTAACATCTTAGCTGTGATCCGTGGTCTGAACTGTGTCGTATGGCGGCTGCTTGAGCGCCTTTGATATGCCTCGACACGGCCACGTTGATCTGCGTCCTAATCACAATTCAGCCACTGGCTGCAAGTAAGGATGATTAGCCACCCAGTCCTTTATCCTTTATGCTAGAGAACACATTATGCTATTGTCTAAGAAAGGAAAAACGTTTTCCGACATTTCAAGAGAGTTGGAGCTTTCTGGATGTCCAGTGAGTAGACAGTCAATCTCGCGTTTTAACAAGTGATCCGCTTGGTGTTCAAAGCTAATGACGGACGGATTTTGTTTGAAAAACGAAAATATAAATGCCGGTGATTACTTTCGAATTTAAATCAGCCCGTGCGTGCTGATTCGTCATTTTAGATTTACTTACCAAAACGGTAAAAGTCGCGTTCATTGCTGTTCAACACTTTCAAAATTAATGTAATCTGTTTCGCCATGGTTTAACACTCATAGGATCATTGGGCTACCGACTTGAAACGATTTAAGAGATATTTGAAAGGTTGTATATCAAAGAGAAAGTTGTTAAAACACATATCGCGTTGAACTCCAGCATTGGAGTTGTTTTAACCCCAAATAATACATGAGTTATTTTAACTATAGCCATGCAAGTTATTTTAACTCTCCCGAAAAATAACTCTGTTACTCTCTCAATGGAGTTATAATATAAGAGTTATTTTAACTCCAAATAATGCAGGAGTTATTTTAACTCTATGTCAGGACAGTTGGTTTAACTCCTTTTGAAGGAGTTATTTTAACTCCAGGTAATACAAGAGTTAATTTAACTCAGTTAATTTAACTCGGTGAGTGGGAGTTATTTTAACTCGGCTTTTGGAGTTAAACGAACTCTTGGACATGAAGGAGTTATATTAACTCGACGAAGGAGTTATATTAACTCCAATATTGGAGTTAAAATAACTCTAACACCGCAATAACTCCACCCGAAGGAGTCAATTTAACTCCGCAGACCGAGTTATTTTAACTCCCGGAAAATAACAGTATATATATATATATATATATATATTCAAACAAACAAAGTGTTGTTCGCGAAATGCCGAAAAGTGCTCAATACCGTAAAGACAGAGCGAATATACTATAAGTGGGCTTACCTCAAATGTTCATGGTCGCTACTGTCAGTTTCACGCTGGGCGATCTTCAGGCGGCTGAAGATTTTTGATTCGGCGCTGTCTTAAATAGGTTGAGTTGCTTACGTCATTGCTAATTGGGTGTGTGGGTTGATGGCGGTGTGTGGGTTGATGGGGGTGAGTGTGTCGATGGTGCGCAACCTACATTCCTACCTTTGTTCTTGCCTACACCTACGTTCTTTATCTTAAACTTGTTTTTGTGCCGACATGTTGAAAGGATTTCTGATTTTTTGTTAAGTAAAGTTTGGGATAAGCCCACTTATAGTATATTCAAGGTCACTACTGTAAGTTGGCGTAAGGTTCAAGAGCGCTCAATATCATTATAGGCAGAGCGAAATATAATTGAGTTTAATGCTGAGTCACTACTCTGATCGCGTAAGCGTGAAACTCAGAGTAGTGACTCAGCATTAAACTCAATTATATATATATATATATATATATATATATATATATATATATATATACGCGTTTGACGACCCGCAACGCTAGCGTCTAATACGCGTATCAATACACGTATGATACGCGTATCGTACACGTATCGTACACGTATCGTACACGTATGATACGCGTATCGTACACGTATGATAGCTACGCGTATCATACGCGTATGATACGCGTATCATGTGTTAAGATATACGCGGGCGGTACTGTAGTACATAAGGAGTGTATTTTGAATCCTCAGGCACCCAGCATATGTTTTGGGCCCTATCTTCAGAGATATTGGGGCTGGGAGTTTGGCCCCTCTAGCCACCTCCCTCATGTTCCGTCGTCCTTGCTTGTATATACATTGTCCATGTCGGATTTAATGCTGAGTCGACTGAGTTTTCTATGAGCGAATAGTCCCGTACGGTAACTGATGGGAAGTTTTCTTGCATAATTTATGTACAATATTGAACACTCATTTGATTTGTAAAAATGACAAAAAGTTGAAAGAAACATTCAATTTAGCATGTAGTTTACATCACGAAATCTTGTCAATAAGCAAGCGTAATTTTGAAATGACTGTGTTCTGCTTGCAGTTATTTCGTTTTAAACGAACACAAATAAACAATTTAACGTTCTTACCATTAATAATTTCCATTCTAACCATTTTGTAGCCGTTTTTGTTTTCTGTAGAACTAATTACTACTTCGCCTAAAGGTTCAATTTCTTCTGTCATTTGCCCACTCCGTTATAATTTCGGCGCCATTGTTGCTTATTACAGAACAACCGCTGGCTCTAGTGATCATTGCCCGTGATATATTACGGATTTTGTGATTGGTCAATTTTGTTAAAAGAATTCGAAGGCTTTTCATTGGCTTATTGCCAGAAGTTTCTATTTAACAATTAGACAACGAGGCCGAGTTTTCTATGAGCTGATAGTCAACGCGGCGAAGCCGAGTATCAACCATAAACAACTTTTCTTCAACGTAAAGAAGTCTTATCAAACATTGTTCTAAATGTTGAGATAGTTTTACCTTTTTATTTGCAGAAGTCACCCCATACATAATGCAGAGCAGTTCGATGGCGTATGGTAAACAATTGCTCACAAAACACAAGATTGTAACTACTTTGCTTCAAATTTGGTGTAGATATACTCCATAAGCATAAGCGAATTCATTTTCTTATCCGAAAATGTCAAACTGAATATATTTCCATTACTTTAGACCCAATGTTTTCTTCACTCGTACAAAAATTTTACCAGACGCCATGTTTGATTTTTTAGCCTAGTTTCCAGGTTTTGCTTGCGGCGTGAATATGCCGTGGCTTCTGATTGGTCAGAATAGGAGTATTCCAGCTATAAGAAGGTTTATCATTGGATAACGCTACCATGGTCTATCACCAACAGACTATGGTAGCTCAGCCAATCAGAAAACCGGATTTGTAATAGACCACGAGTTGGTTGATACTAATTAACAATTAGTCACCGAAGTCGAGGTGACTATCGGTGGATATTTACCGAGCCGCGAAGCGGCGAGGTAAATACACCGATAGTCACCGAGACTGAGGTGACTAATTGTTTTAGTATAATTTCAGAGGTTGATAAAAAAACAATCACGTTGAAACAAAAACTTTTAAATAACTGCTTTCATTTTAACAGTGGTGATTCTGTTTTTTCGCAGACGATGTTAGCAAGCCACAGTCTTTGTCAGTAAATAATTTCAAAAAAAGAGTAAACAACATCCTACTTTGGAATTGAACTTGTACATACATTCAAATATATGCTAAAAAGACTTTTACTCTGGTGTTTCGGATCCTGTGTTACGGCTTTTTTGCACTTAATTCATGTTCAATATGTTCTTCACTCATGACGAAGTTTTCGCCACATCGCTACGACCAAAATCTAGCCAAAACATACAAAAAATACGTAGAATTATAGAAAATATTCTTCCTTAGCTTTATAAAGTTTTGTTTTTACGATATTTGATATGTACAACATCTCAGTGATAAATGTTTTCAGTATTATGCTCTTTTGTTTGTCTCAAAAACTACAGACCCCATTTTGAAAAAAAAATATCAACAGTTCAATGAATCAACAAATTCTAAAATCTCACTGAAACGAGTAAAGTCAGTGCAGTGTTGAATAAGTACCAGTCTCTTTTCCAAAACTACTTTTGAAGAACAATTTCTTGTGATGCAATAGTCACCGCGCTAGGCGGTGACTATCACCTCAGATTCACCGCTGAGCGGACCAATCAGAAAGCTGGAAAGCCTCTTTTCCACTATGAAATTATACTAACAGCGGATAGTAACTCCTGCGATAACCAATGAAATTCAAAGATTTGTGATAGAAACTTGTAAATTTATACTAAAATTGTCAGTGTAAAAAAGCTGTTGGGAAATATTTGTTAGCCTGTAATTTTTACTAAACTAACTATCAGTTATGTCTAAACTGTTATCCCTAGAGGTCCAGAAAGGGCCATCCCTCATTGGTCCAGTGTTACTACAGGAGGAAACCGGAGTACCCGGGGGAAACCTGTGGTGTTTGGTAGAGTCAAACTGGAAGCACTCATCTCACATGCGGCCAAGATGAAATTTTCAATCAGATAACTGCTGAGAGCAGGAATCGAACCCACCACTGTGCCACCAACATTATTATACTTATATAGATGGTTAACGGTATTGTTGAATATATTGCTGAGCCGGTTTAGGACATAGTCCAAATATCATCTAAAAATTGTTAAAGAAACACTAATTTTACTCTTTATCCAATATTCATAATGTTAAGCCAAAACGCTGGTAAACGAGCTGATTGCAATATTTTTAATTAGTGCTTCTTTCATGGCTTGTTTACCCTCCAATGACTAATGAGTGATATTCTGGTATCTGTTTACTAATAGTAATTTAATAGTAATAGTTTGTAGGAATCACCCACTCAAACTGGTTTATGATAAAAATAGAAATAAAAGTTTTTTGACCTTTATTAATTGGTTTATACGACCAATTGCTATTGTTTGTCTCAGATCTGTGGATTTTAGCAATTTTTGTGGGTTAAATTCTTTCCATTTTTTACAGTGTACAGTGCAGCGCTATACAGCACTAAAATCGTGCACATCCACTGAAAAAATAATCCTGCACGAACAATTGACAAAAAAATGCTCCCCCAATCTCTTTTTTGAAAGTTGGAAATTTCAACTTCCAAAGCGACTGAAAAATGCACGCTCCGCCCGCGCGGGCAAAGTGGACGTAATGAAAACAGCCTTTTGTTCGTCCCTCGGCTGCTAAAATCGACCATCCTAATAGCAACTGTAACCTAGTATCGAAATATGTCAGAACACCGCATATAACAACAGGCAATTAAACTATAAGTATAATACGTAGAAAAACAGTAGATCAATTCGTTCGGAAATGTAAGGGTTTATTTGGAAAAAACAACCGTATTTCTCACAGTATTTCTTCAAGATCTCGGCCTACTAAAATAGCATTCAATTCAGGACAGTTGTAAAGCTTGTTGATTTGTTGGACATCTCCTCTACTGAATCCAAGCCGCTGACCAAATTTGGCGTTTGGATGAAAAATAGAAGTTATGGTATAACCACCATTTTTAGAGAAGGCCTTGTTGCTGTAATGCAGGACAGACTAGATAACAAATTACATAAAATAGTAAAAGTAACGAATTGACTGAATGTTATATATAAGCCTAATATATAATTGTGCTTTTATTGCTAGGGCTAGCGTTAATGCCATATACAGTCGCGTGGTAGTCTAATTGATGTCAGACCGAGATTGATAAGTTTGCTAATCTTGTATATTCCATATGGAAAATCATATTTTTATCATGGCCCTAAGATGCGGACTATGTTTAGGCCGAAACATTAAAAAAATATATAAATCGTTTATTAAAAAGAATGTAGTACGTTTCCACGTTTTCTTCACAAGAACAATTGTTTTCACCAAAAACTTGTTCCGTTATGCAAAACAATAAATCTAACAAAATTAATGAACCCTTCATAACTAAACTACCACTATACATTGAAATTAAGAGTAAACAACCAGATCATCTTCGTTATTATACATTTTCTTCCAAATCCAATTATCATTATTATTGGTCAAAAATCTGCACTTTTAGTGACATCTGCTGCAGTGATTGTCAAATTCTGAGCCCGCAATACTATTATTTGTAGTTTCTGTAGGTATTATCTGTAGGAAAAAAGACTTATCATGCATGTACTATTGATGTGAAGCTGTCCAGCCAAGCCAACCGATGAAAAGCGCGGGAAAGAAGCAACTGTCTTGAGTTGCGATTTTTAAACGTTTTCAGTTGGTCCTGAGGGAGTGATTTTCTTTATATTTTCAAGTTAAAATGTATAATAAAATAATTATTGAATTTGACTTTTTTGATATCAAGAATTACCAAGGTCTCAGACCGCATTGTCACCCTCAGTTTTCGGCTTCGACAGATAACACAGACTTCGACCTTGATAATTCTTGATATCAAAAACGTCTGATCCAATAATTGTTTATTATCTGTAGTTTCTGGAGGTATATATTATCTCTAGGAAAACGGACTTATCAAGCGTGAAGTTGTTGACGTGAACCTGTCCAGCCAGGCAAACCGAAGAAAAACGCGAGAAAGAAGCAACTGTTTTTGACTTGCGTTTTTTAAACGATTTTTTTAAAACGGTTTTGATGGAGTGATTTTCTTTACATTTCCTGAACTGAAAATGTATAATAAAACAATGATTATTTAATTCGACTTTTTTTTATATCAGCCTTCGGCTTCGGCAGATAACACAAACTTCGACTTTGATAATTCTTGATATAAAAAAGTCTCATCTAATAATTGTTTATTATTATACATTTTTTTGAATCCTTGATTATAATTGGTCAGAAACTTGGTAAGAATTCTTGGTATCTGGCTATCTGCACTTTTAGTTGTATTTGCCGCTGTAATTGTTTGATTCTGAGCCATGCACAATGCTATTATCTGTAGTTTCTGGAGGTATTATCTGTAGGAAAAAGGACTTATCATGCATGTGCTGACGTGACGCCACTGACGAGCTGATAAACCGAAGAAAAGCGCGGGGAAAAAAGAAACTGTCTTGAACTGTATTTTTTGGTTCTGAGGGAGTGATTTTCTTTATATTTTCAACTGAAATGTATAATAAAACAATTATTGAATTCGACGTTTTTGATATCAAGAATTATCAAGGTCTCAGACTGCATTATCAGCCTCAGCCTTCGGCTTCGGAAGATAACAAAGACTTCAACATTGATAATTCTTGATATAAAGAAAGTCTCATCCAATAATCGTTTATTATATATGTTGCGCTGCATGCTCGCAATGAAACGACACTTGTCGGACTATTAGAATGATAAAAGATAGATCCAGAATTACTTACCTCCATGTTGTATGGTACGTCTAGATTTCTGTCCAGTGATTTTGGTATCTTCCTAAAATTATGCTTTAAACCTGAAACAAATTTAGGAATCAAACAGATAGTACAACTCCATTGGTCTAAGTTATTACAAGAAAAATCCAATAAGAATCCATGACTTATGGCATTATTGAAATCCAGTAAGAATCCATGACATAAACGGCATTATTGAATATATTGCAGTCAGCTGCAATATATTCAATAATGCCGTTGGCCTCCGTAATTATCTATCAAATAAACTTTTAGAAAAACTTATCATTATTATCATTTATTATTATTATTATTATTATTATTATTATTATTATTATTATTATTATTATTATTATTATTATTATTATTATTATTATTATTGTGATTATTATTATTGTTATTACTATTACTACTCGGGCTACCTATGGTAGGCCGAATCTAGGTTTCGGCTTGGTTTTTGAGCTATCATTTCCTTCAAATTATGAAGCTTAACCAACTATTAAAACCACCATCTGATTGGACAACATTTTTAAACGAAACCTCACCCCCATACCACCCCCCGGAAACCCTAAACCTAATCACGCCCCCTGGAAACCCTAAACCTAATCACAACCCTCCGGAAAAATGTCCCACCTCTCATACCCCGACCACAACACCCCTATAGGATTTTTACCTTTATGTGTTCAAGTTTAACATCCCGCTTGTGGGATGGTTTTATTAGATGGTTAAGCTTCATAATTTGAAACCGATGATACTTCGTTTTTTTGGGTGTCACGATTTCGCATTTTACTTTTTACTTCCGCTACTATTCACGCTTCCGGTGAATTCCGCTTCCGGATCTTCCTTGGTCCACTCCCACTCTGCGAAAGACTCCGCGGAAGAGACTTCGCACTTTGCCAGTAGCCCGAGTGAACGCCTGACCCAGGCGTCTTGTTTATATACAGTTGCAATTAATAGTAAAAATATCCAAAACTATAAATCACCTCTAAAAATTATTAGTTTTGTATTTAATCTTTTTACTTACCTGGTTCGATGTTATCCCAATGAATTTTGACATTTTCATCCCGATCAGGACGAGCCATTTCATGGAAAAATCCGAGGACGTGCATCATTTCATGTATTGGAGTTCCTAATCGATAACATCCGTATCCGATGGAAACTTTTTGCATACCACCTCGGCGTCCAACATTAGAATAACACCTAAATATACATTACACATTTATTAGACTGCGTTCACACGAGTCCGGTATAGAAAATAAACGGTAAAATGTGGTTACGTTCACACAAATCCGTCAAATTTAACGACGCTTTGAAGGTGTTCACACGACTCCGGAACCTTCTGGTGTACATCGAGTATTTCACCAGCCGTTTGGTTGGGAGCTGAAAATTTAGGAACTGGGTACTAAAGCGGAGCGAAAAAGTGTCGGATCTTACGTTCACACGACACCGCCAAAGGTTCCGTTTTCATCTCGGTCCGTCTAGAGTTAGAGCGCCGTTTTCACACAATTCGATCCGGTGCTGTGTGAACGCAACGGCGTTTTGCGACTTTTTAGCACCGTTTTCGGCTCGCTCCGGACTCGCGTGTGAACGTTGTCTTAATTTTGACGTCCATAAAATTCAGTGTATTAAGGTAGTCTTGTACGTTTATACCTCATTTGAAATATCGAGTAAAATATCCGAAAACTAAATGAAATCCTGTTCGAGTTTGAGTTTATGGCACAGGCAATCATGTCCGGTAAACCTCGTGCAAGCGCGAACAACACAATTTACATCATGCAGATTTCTTTTTTCGAGAAATACAACAGAATAACAATAGAATACTAATACATTTTAAAAATAGCATATCCCCCGAAATTGTGACTCGCGCGTGCTTTCGTACTGAATAGCCTCGTTTGTTTGTTTGTTTGTTTGTTTGTTTGTTTGTTTGTTTGTTTGTTTGTTTGTTTGTTTGTTTGTTTGTTTTTACAGAAAAAAAAAGAAGAGAAGGACTAATCATCTTTACTTGATTACCTGACCTGAATTACAAAAGATGTTCAAAGTGGCCGTGAGTCGAAGACTCTCCTCCGCAGGGGCTCTGACGGGAAGGCGTGCGGGCGAGAGAGAAGACGCGCAGGGAATGATGGGAAGAGGTTTTCTCGTTTTTCGTCTTCCCATCGTCCAGCGTGCCTCTGATCTTCCTCGGCCCACTCCCACCTTTGCTCGCGCGCCTTCGCCTCGGCTTTATGCGGAGGAGAGAGAGTCGAAGACATGTCAAAAAGGCATTCTTGCATGGCGGCTATACGACAAATGTCAGGCCACGCGGAAGACGGTTAGGTGCGGTTTACGGAGGGAATAAAACTGGAGAGAACTCTGCTCGTAGGGTACTGATATATCAGACGACGGTCTTATTCCTCGCCTGCGGCTCAGTACGTACTGTAATTAAGACCTTGGTCTTATACTTTACTCTACAGATCTCGCATTCCGGGCAACGAGAATATCTTAATCTGATGAACGTTTATCTGGGACCGCAGTAATTGCCATTAAGCTGTTGTGGGCACCCTGCCACGTAATTGTAAATTTGTTATTGTGATTTAATTGTAAATTTACTTATTTATTATTTTATTATTATTAACTTTACTCAAATCTAATTACTTAAAGCACACTCACACAATAAATAAATAAATAAATAAATAAATAAATAAATAAATAAATAAATAAATAAATAAATAAATAAATAAATAAATAAATAAATAAATAAATAAATAAATAAATAAATAAAATAAAAATGTACGGAGAGTCATACGTACGCAGATCCATTGGATATAAACCGCACATAGTTTTTCACACCATCGTTTTTTTTCTTTTTCCTAAATTTGATACACGTATATCTTCTATATTCTTTAATCGCAGCTCGGATTTGTCTCTTCGAGTGTTTATCTAAATATAAAATAAACAAGACACCTGTTTAGGCGTTCACTCGGACTACTAATCAGTGTGCTGTAACCTTGGCATACTGAGCCCATGCATGGAACAGCGCACATAAACGTGTTTAAAAAGTACATAAATTTCAGACGCAATGAACCAAGCAAAAATCCAACGAAAACCCAGCTATATAACAAAGCACTTAATGTCTAATCCCTTGGGAAAATTTAGTTTTGTTTTTCCTCGAGTCTCGATTTAGACTCTCGGGGAAACAAAACTAAATGTTTCCCTCGTGACCTGGGCCATACGCAAGATTTTTTAGTCAGGGGGTTGCAAGTAAGACGAATCCTGAAGTTAGTGCCCAAAAATACGATATATTGTCAGCAAGAGGCTTTTTTGTCCACCCCAGGAATTTTATAAATGTTATGATTTCAGTACTTTTTCAGCAGTTGTACTATATAATTGTCTGAATACCAATAAAAATTAACAATCAACATTATAAAAAAAACTTATTTTGGATTTTCTCGGGGGGAGGGGGGCAGTTGCTCGTGACCAGATATTAAGTGTATAATATTGCCTTGGATATGTCATCAAAAGGAATTAAATTAGTCAAATTGCGATTAAGCATAAAATATATGGTGTAGTGTTGTGTTTGTTGTATTATAACAACCTCATTCTCAAAAATTAAAAAGGCTGGAGACTCCTGATCGCTAACCCCAACATTCGATGGCCGATTACGAAGCAATGGATTGTTTTCACTCACGTGATCGGTGGCCCCCACAATACGAAATGTTTGAATAAGGATAGAATTAAATTCCCATAGGATAAGGATTGTGCACCAATATGGCCGTCATTTCATTGTTACTGTGCACCAATATGGCCGCCGTGACGTCAGATGAACACCAAGAATAAATCCTCCATTCCGTCTCTTTCAAAATCACCTCATCGCCGAAGGTTAGTAATCCTTCTGTCCGAAAATCGCACTGGAATTCACAATTTGCAAATTAATCTGCAAAATTCCTACCGATTAAACGCATTTAGAGCTTTCTGTTTTCCTTTGAATTCGCTAGTAGGTATACCCAAGAAAGCGTTAACCATTGACCAATCGGAGGGCGTCTATAGAGTGACGCGCGGTTAAATCGGTAGAAATTTTGCAGATTAATTTGCAAATTGTGGATTTCAGTGCGATTTTTGGACGGAAGGATTACTAACCTTCGGCGATGAGGTGATTTTTGAGGAGATTGGAGGATTTATTGCTTCGTAATCGGCCATCGAATGTTGGGGTTAGCGATCGGCCAGCCTTTCTAATTTTCCTTGCAAGTCTGGGGCGAGCGTACCGCAAAGCCACCAATGTTGTTAAAAGAATGAGACTGTTATAATACAACAAACACAACACTACACCAGGTATTTTATGTTTAATCGCAATTTGACTAATTTAATTCCTTTATCAGACGAATCGCATGCAGGGGATGCCTGTATGGAATGTAGAACCGCACTGAGACTCTGAAAGCTATTTTGATTGTACGGTTAGAGGAACTTTTAATTCTCGATTTGCTAGTGTTAAAATTTAAAATTACGACAGTACGTACGTGCGGTACGTACGTAGGCGAGGGGGCAATTGCCCTCAAAAAATATTTGAAAAAGGAAAATTCGGGCACTTTCTCTTAAAAGCTGTTGATGTTTCGTGCTTGATTTGGCGAGTTATTTTATTAAACCAGGAAGTATTGCGCAATTTTGCAATTTGTGCCCCCCCCCCCCCCACCCCCCACCCCCCCCACACACACACAACATAAAAACAAACAACAAAATACCAACAAAAGGAACCAGCGGGCGCATTATTATTAAGGCCGTTTTCCATTACGTCCGCATTGCGCGCGCAGGTGCATTGTTCAGTTCGCTATGGAAGTTGAAAATTTCCAACCACTGATCTCAATAAAACTGGATGGGGCATGTGGCCAAGATGGCTGCCACTGAAGTCCATAGCTTTCGTAGATTGAAAACAGACAAAAAGATTTATTTTAAGAAAATTTAAACGAATGTAAGGACACAAGAAGTACTTAATAAGGTTTATAAGACGCTAATTTCTTGTATTTGTTTCTGTTACTGAGCTGTAAAACCTTTAAATTTCGTTGTTTTTCTTCAGTGGCGACAACGGAGAAACTTCACGATAATATAAACTGAAAAACAGACCGTAAAATCTACGAAGAATTCAATTCCAAGTCTTAAATTGTACCTTTTATAGTAATCTTAATGCCTTAACAATATCTCGTGTTGTGTACTTGCCATCTTTTGACTGTATTTGTTGTTAAACAATGAAAACTAAACGAACCGCGGCATCTGCTTTACGGCTTTTCCCACTCCCCCGGCACAGAGTACTTAACATTCCTCCCCCCGGATAATCTGACCGTGCTGACGTCAAGATTGCTTATGCCAGTCAACTTTGGGACTGGGAACAAGTTCTAAGGCCGCAATGCGTCATATGTTCCACTATACGTAAGATGGCGGCGATTGGCACGAAATGTTTGACTGCTGGCCATAGGGAATGGCCTATCCAGTTTATATAGAGATCAGTGTTTCCAACTTTCAAAGCCCGCTCCGCCAGCGCGGGCAAAGCGCACGTAATGGAAAACGGCCTTTAGAGATGAGAAAACGAGTCATCCCGCTAACCAGGCTAGTGGAATAAAATGCTTGATTGCAGTCGCAGTTAAATTATACCAAAATGTTCGCATAAAATAAGGACAATAAGAGCGCAATTAAGCATTTCTTCTATATACGGAGAATCTTGTGGTCAGATTTTTATAAAATGCTTATCCAATTCTCAACCAAAATGTAATGGTTAGTCCTTGGTCAATGATCAATCGTTCGGCAAACTTTCGTGAAAACCTGTGCAGTATTTTGTGATATATCCTGGCGACAGGCACAGTGAAACAGACAGAAAACAGAGGTAAAAACATAACCTTCTGGATGAAGTAATAAAGTTACCTTATTTTAATAATGAAAGTTTTTATGAAAACAGCGACATGACAAGAGAAAACACAATTATATTAGACTGCCTGTTTTATACATATAATTTTTACAATTAAAATTTAAAAATCTAATTATGTGCAAACACATTTGCGTATATATCAAATAGAAACTAACGATCATATTTCTCACCAATTTTTGGATCAAATTCATAGGGCAAAATGCCTCCTGGCCAGTAATACTCGTGCAAGCTAACAACATCACGCTTGTTGGCTTCTCCATTAAATATTTGCCGAACAAAATTATCCATCACAATGTCCCCTTGGAATAAGTCTAGCACAATAAACAACAATAATGATATTTTCTATTGACATAATAATAATAATAATAATAATAATAATAATAATAATAATAATAATAATAATAATAGTAATAGTAATAATAATAATAATAATAATAATAAAATGATAATAATAATAATAATAATAATAATGTAGTTTGAGCCATACAGAAATAACGTTCATCTCAAAACGAAACATCAAGCCCGGCATACACTAGAGGAAAATTTCCAAAACACGGTTTCAGAAACAAAAGTTTCCAGTGTATGTTGAAAAGTTCCCGAAACTTTGTTTCTATTTTTTGAAACAAGTTTCGAAAACTTTTCCGAAAATGTGTTTCGGAAACTTGTTTCAGTGTATGCCGGGCTTAAGACTATCAAAATAATAAATAAACGTGTAATTAAAACAAGAAATAAACAAAGTTTATTTCCATGTAAGATAATTATCTGTAGCTGCATTTGTTTTACTGTGTGTAAAAACTGTGTTTAGTAGGGGTTTTTTCTTTTCTTTTTTTGCACAAACTTCATATATGCAGGTCTATGTATAATCTATGTCATTCTAGGTTTAGATGATAAAATATTAATAATTTTAACTTCACACCTCCGTCTTTTGGCATTTCATCTTCATATGCTGGTGATAACGTTTGTCTATTAAACCCTGCAGTCAAAACATAAAAACTGTTAGCCAAAACTCAACTATTGCTTTATGAATTATGAAGCATCAGCTATTGATTGACCAGGCAGGAAGCGTAATCTAATTATGAATATCAAAGCCCAGCATATTATTTTCATAAAAGTCATTGAGTCAATAAAGTTCTAACGTTTCGTTGTTATACATCATTCATTTACATGAATGCATTAAGACTAAATATATAATTACAGAGTTGTCATTAATTATGCATGCATTAACCAATCAGAAAGAGTTACTATAAATAAAAGTTACAAGTAAAAAAGTAAAATTATAAAAGGAAGAGTGGCACAGAACCAATATTGGCGTTTAAAGAAGGTTTAAGATTGCAGGCTTTTATGAAAATAATATGCTGGACTTTGATATTCATAATTATGAAGCGCTATTTAAAAACCAGATCCCAGTATAAAAATAACGACCCCTGGGATTTCAGGCGTTCAGTTGTCAATTAGCCGCCAGAGTGTATATACCTGAGACTATACGATCACATGAACATCGTCTTTATATGGCTTATATGCTGGTCAAAACCTCAAAAATTGAAGAAAAACAGGCAAGACCTACAGATAATATTTCTAGTACTTGTGTTTTATGTCACTTCTTCCTGGAACAATATTATGTCAAGATCTTTCAAGACTAAATTGTGCGACCATGCGGTGGCAAAAATGTTGTGTTTCTGAGCAGATTTAAATTTTAACAGAAGTGAGAAGAGCGCTAGTAGCTATCCCTTGTATAGCGGACCTCGTATTTAAGTGAAACAAAAACAAAAACAAACACGCAACAAATTTGCGCACATCTGCATTGAAAAAAACATTACGATTTTAACTATAATAATACAGTAAATATTGTCCATGACAAATGATGTCTTTACTTAGTGTAAGCTTATCCAGTTCAGGTAAATTAATCAACTTTTTTTGCTTGCCAAAACGCGGTACTTAATCATACCTATCTATACCTATTCCATTGATGACACTAAAATTACATTTGCTACCTGAGGCATTCCCAAAAGCAAATTACCAGCAAATCTATTTTTTTCACGCTGTATTAAATATGCAAATAATAGAGAATAACTGAATTGAAACAGACAGACAGACAGACAGACAGACAGACAAACAAACAAACAAACAGACAAACAGACAGTCAGACAGACGACGCTAAGGTAGTACCCTCCACTAAGCTACGAAGATCGTTCCGAGAGTTTAGTCACAAGCATAGGCGTACGAGGCGGGGGGGGGGGGGGGGGAGCAGGGGGGCAACTGCCCCCCCCCCCCCCCCCCCCCCCCAGACGAATGGAAATGTTGCTAAGTCGGGCAACAATATAGGGGAAAAAATTTAAAATAGGATGAAAATAAGGAAAAGTAATCAAAACAATTTAATATCTGTGTATTGTAGGAGATAAAGTACATTGAACAACAAGCACTTAGTGGGTTTTTTTTATATCAAAAGTCGGGCAATTTCCGTTTCAGTCGGGCAAAATGTTCTCCGCTCCCCTTATAAATTTGTGCCCGTACGCCTATGGTCACAAGTTTAATATATAGACCTCTTGCACATGACGTCAACCTAGATCCAACTTCAAAGTTCCGACGTTCATCAAAGCAAATAATCCAAGAGAAATTAATTGTTTATAAGCATTTATGGGAATAAGTGCAAGTAGTCTATTCGACTCTTGTAAGTGATGTCAAAGTCGCCATGCTGGGTGCCAACTTCAAAATACTGACGTTTAGTGAACCAAGCAATGAATGGTAATCCTTTTGTTTATATGCATTTACCACCTAGCTTGGGAATACGTGCAAGAGCTAGAAATATAACAGTGGTAATGTCAGGCATAATAATTGTCATATCTTCCGATTGAACTAAATGTTCTAGACCTTTTTGGTTAAAAAGAAAAAAATGGTGAAGAAAATTTTTTTGAACTAATTCGGGCCCTCTATGAGGCCCCGTAGCTCACTAAGGTTCAGAATGGTCAGCTAGCATTGTAATGATTGGGAGTTTAAAGTGGTTGATCTAATTAAAACAGAATAGTAATTTTTAAAATCGACTTCTTCTTGCTGATTAGTAAAAAATCTATTTGTAATAGAAGCGAGAATTTGTGGAAACACCACGTTCTGGAAGCGTCGTGTTTCCACAAATTCTCCCTGTCACTTTTCAAAACATTCAAAGAATTAGAAATTTATTTGTTTTCTGATAAATGATATAATTAATCAAGTAAAATGCAATCTATATTATTTTTTATATATTCAGCCAGTCACTTTCCCTCCCAAATCAAGGATATAAGAATATAATGGCAATGTAAATTCGTTCCGTTAGTTATTTGTGCATTTGTTCGTTCGTTCTTTCGTTTGTTTGTCCATTTATTTCTTCATTAAAGTGGTTCTCTGATGAAAATATTGTTGGCAATGTATTGTTTTTGCACAATCCTAAAGATGTTATGGTAGTTAGTAATCGTGCAAAGTTTCATTTCGAAATTCATTGAAGAAAAGGTGATATTTTACGTGTGAAGTTTGTATTTTAGAGCGCCGCCATTAAAGTGGCCGAGCTTGAGAAGAATGAGTCGAGGAAACTTATGACGTCATAAACTCAATAAGAACAATGACCCTTTTGTTGACAACAACAATGATCTTTTGTTTTTCTTGAGGCTATGACGTCAAAGTTCTCCTCAACTCATTCTTCTCAAACACGGCCAATTTAATGGCGGCGCTCCAAAATACAAACAGTTCATACGTAAAATACAACTTTGTTTTTGAGAATTTCGAAATGAAACTTCGCACAATTACCAACTATCATAATATCTTTAATATACCAACAATATTTTCGTAAGAGAACCACTTTAATTATGAATACGCATACCATCAGCCGTTGAGTCGACGTCCAACCATCGTTTAGTATCTTCATCTGAAGTAGTTTTGTCCAAGGTATCACTTTCGGCTTTAGTTTTGGCATTTAGAACATTTGTTTTTTCTTTACGTTCTTCCTTTAGTTCTCGATGGGATAGATATTCGTTGTCGTCATGTTCCCAACTATCCTGTACTTCGTTTGTAAATAATTCCAGCTCTCGCTTATAACTTCTTTCATTTCCGTCCTCTATAAATAAACGAAATAAACGGACAATCAAATATTGATTTAATTGTGGTAATAAAAAAAATTATATTTTCAATGCGCACGGGATTAATAAAAAGTGTGAATTTATGTCGGGACAATTAGGTGTACTATTCCCATGACATCAGTAGAATCCAGTTTTTCAGCCTGTCCATCACGTGAGAGTTTTTATTACACCTCTTATACCCCCTCAATTTCCCCTTTTTTTAACCCTATTTCAAAAGCTCAAAAAATGGGCCACTCAATTGGACCTTGCACCTGTTCAGTTCTTTCCTGGGTTTTCCAAAATATATCGTCAAATTTGTTTTTTCCAAATTTGTGGCGTCTAGCTTCATGCAGTGAGTCTCAAGATTTTAGAAATCTTTTCGATTTCCTAACCACAACATAAACCCTAACCATAATCAGAAATCTGGTTTACTGCCTAGCTTTTTGGAAAATCACATTTGACGACATATTTTAGAAAAGCTGCGAAAGGACTGGATGGGTCCCTTTGAGTCATCCCTTTTAAGACTTAATGCAAAGTATAAAGACATATTACTACCCGAACAGGCGAACCGAGGCCATGCAGCAGGTATGATTACAAACTGAATCAGCATTTCCAGTTTATTTCACGCTTTTAACAAAAAATTGACAGATCCTGTATACCTTTATCTTAATTTCCTGCGAGTCTAAGAAGTGTCAAAGATGATAGGTGAGTTCAAATAGTTAGAAATATATTAATTTTGTTTAAAGTGGCCTCGGTTCGCCAGTTTTAGCAGTAAATAAATTATATACTGCATATTTGTTGTCAACTATAACAAAGCCTAGCAACCAGAGACCAATATTACTTGCATAATTAGTAATAAATAAGCATCTCTATTCCTCAACAATCTTTACTATTACCTGCATTTTTATACATATACTTATTATAGATAATGTATTTTTTAATAGTAATTATACATTTTAGATGTAAATTGTGTGTACTGGTTTTTATAGTGTTATAGCGCCTTTACATGTACGTATTACGTGATCATATGTATTACTATATATAAATATTAGTTTGATTTGATTTGATTTAATGAAGCTCCTATATCCTACAGGCTTTGTATAGCCTAGTTTCATATCGTGGATGAATTAGGGTGAAACTATAGACAACCGTCAAAACAATAACGATATCTTCAACATCTTGCAGTGATTTTTTGTCCATTGGCATTGTATTGACATTGAGTTCCTTTTGTTGAAGATATACGATATAAACCGGCAAGTGCATGTCAGAAATAACAAAACGCTTTGACCAAAGAAAGATATTTTGTCTTCTGCGTATCTCACAGTCGAACAATATCAAAGTATATAAAGTCTTTGTGGCAATGTCTATCTAACAATAACCAATATAATTAAATTCCTTAATCATTAGGCATGCATTTACACCATTCGCACGATTATTGTTATTGCGGCGTAGGTGCTGAAATACTGGGTGACGATATACAAAGTATACAAGATTGTACTACAGTAATGTACAGAGTGGGCGATTATTCTGACTGAAGGCTTAGATTTTCCTGGGACTATGACTATAATAGAAACAACTGTCCTCACAGTCCTCACTTCTTTCCAGAAACGTTGCTGTTATCAACGGGCACACGGACACGGACACGCGGACACGGACACGCGGACACGTTTCCCAAAACGTATAAGGAACAATGAGTAAGAACTGTTATCGTAATGGGGTTGGGATAAAACGCGGATGCGGATAGACGGACGGACGGACAAAAAGGATAAAACGCGGATGCGGACAAAAAGGATAAAACGCGGATGCGGACAAAAGGGATAAAACGCGGATGCGGACAAAAAGGATAAAACGCGGATGATCATAGTTTTGGCAATAAATAAATAATACAGCATACTTTGTTGCCCCCAGCAAAATTATTAATTATTTAAAATTATTCGGCAAAATATAATTAAAATTCAGTCTACGGCTTCAGAAAAAAAACAAAAAAACGATTACCTATCAAGAAATTTGGGGTTTCTGCATGAAATCCTTTATAGTCTCCGCGGTCACCTTCGTTTATAATTACGGTGATCGATCTAGTTGACAAAATATATACCTTACAACATATAATTACAGGCCAAATGTTTCCGGTTGGATTATTTTCCCTTGTATATAGCGCTTCTGTAAATTTTGCGTGCGTATATAACATCGAACGGCGCAGATAACAAAGGGAAAGCTTTATATTAATAGTTAGTCTATAGAAAAGTAACAGAACCAACTTAATCAAGTTGAAGCTGTTTAATTTGTCGGAAAGCTATATAGTGAGGTGCTTGACTGTTCAGATTAACCATATGTATGGGTTTTGCAGCATGCGTGTGCCTTCGGATCGAGCTATAAATCTGAAAACCCCGGACTATTTGAATAAAGGGATTTGTTTAAAACAAACCTTATCTCCAAGTAGAGCGGTGTTTAAATAATAAAAGGCCTAGAAATTTTGGCTTCGGGGGCAAATAACGGCTTACATATAAAAATGCAGCGGATTTATTGAAAGAAATTCTTCGCCGGTTGGATGTTGTAAATATATTTTGTGCAGGCTAAAGACTACATTTCATTTTTTATGTCAGCAGACGTGGCCAAGTTGCGTCAGGACGACGGAAGGAATTCAGTGATTAGCAAGCACCTCACTATACGTATTTCACCAAAACACTCGCCGCGCGCTCAATTTTTGAGTTTTGTCTCTCAACCTTGGCATGCATAATGATAAATCACTGCAGAAGCTAAGAATTTAAAAACTGCACCTTTAAAAACTGCAGTTGCTACGAGGTGCTTTTTAAACAATAGCGCCCTTTACGCCATGGGATATTGGCGGTTCTGGTTTCACTGCAGAAGCTTCCAAAACATCACATTTTTCATCTCAAATCATCAAAGAATAAAACCATGTTCGCATTCTCAGACAGGTATTGTATTCGCTTTATATTAAGCGGGCAAGTTGACTCATCTTGACTTGGTAAAAACGATAGAAGAAATGCATATTATTGGAAAAATATTGTACTAAATCTCAAATGCGAGCACAGTTTTACTCCTTTGCTGTTGTTCAACATTGTGGCAAAGTTTGGAAAGAATTGGATAAAACGCAAGCCGCCAATATCTATTTTTGTAGAGGGAATTGGCGAAATTTTCTTTCTCTGTAAACGGAGGATATACGATTTTGCGGGGTTTTGCTCTTTTCTGTGGTTCCCCCACCAACACATTTAATCCTCCTATCACATTGGACCGTAAACCAATCAGACTCAACTCTACATTAGTGTGTCTTGGCGAGGTTTTCTCCCGATCAAATGGTGTGGACACTTCTTTACATCATGCCGGCGAAACGCAAATAGAAGGCTAGCGCGCGGTTATGTTTGAGAAAATATTTCTTGCCAGCTTTTTGTTACTTGCGCTCGCAGTCATTCTTTCCGTTGTCGTAAAAGAACTGGGAGCGTCGAATTGTTGTGGCCATTGACCATTGTTGTTCCTGAGAGAACTATGAACCAATCTCATTATCCGCCAGAAATCCTTTCGGATGAATCACACCTTCTCTTTTTCCGATTTTTATTTATTGATTTATTTTCGCCCATGCATGTAGTACTGTTTAATAAACGAGCAGGAGTGTTTTATCAGATATAAAGACACGAGGCGAAGCCGAGTGTTTTTATATCTGATAAAACACGAACTGCGAGTTTATTGAACGCCTTCAAAAACGAACCACTTGGTAAGTTCATTGGCGCAGTAAGTTTGAAAAATAACCTTGTCTAAGCTGAGAAAATCAAAGCTAAAGTTTATGTGAATCAGGAGGTACCTTTATCACATATAAAGACACTGATTAAACTTTAATTTCTTTTGAATTTTCCTCATGAATTATTAATGAGTTTTTGAATGCATTTTAACTAATTACATGAGAATTATTTATTTGTTGGGCTAGAGGCCTATTAGAAACCTAAAAGGCTTTTTAAATAAGACCCCTAGTGGAAGATATATTCATTATTCTATTTACATATAATCAGTTCAAAAAATTTACAAGTTTAAAGAGAATTATATAAAAATATAAGAATAAAGAAAGAAGAAAATTATTATATTTACAGAGAGTAATAAGTGCAGTATAATGAAAGTATTATTAAAGTATATAAGTAGTTCAGTATATATAAAAAAGTATAAATAGACAAGCTGGTTAACGAAAAGTTACTAATATTAATATTATCTGGAGATTAAAATGCAGGATCCAATGAAAGCAATATAATGAGAAACTATATTTACAGAAAGAAATCTATAATGGTAATAAAGTAATAACATATAATGTTGTATAATTATTTGGGAAATAATAAAAAATTAATTCTGTAAAAAGTATTTCTTTGTTTCCATTTTATAAGATGTATAGGATTTAATATTTTTTAGTTTAGTTTCCAAACCATTCCAAATATCAATGCCTTTGTTGGAAAGAGATTACATAATTTGTTCTGGAGTAAAATAGCTTTGTGTTTTTCCTCTGTGCCTTTGATTTCAAAGGCATGGCGCCCGCGGACTCGAGAGACCAGTAATATACTTCTTTCGGAATTTCACTGTGTTGTTTATAAACGATGTCTTCAAAACATTCCCATGCATTCACACATTTGATTTCACACAAAGATATTCGATACTCGCGAAGATTTCACGTGGAGCGTAGACTAATAATTCTCCAATCATAATTGCAACTTTCGCCCCAAGAAATTCAGCTGTAGTCGTAACATTTTTGGCTATATCTTGGTCGCTTTTTAATATTTTCGGAAAAAAAATTGCGGCAGTCGAGAGATTTCCAGTTTTTTAATGTAAATCGATAAAAATGTAAAATATGATGAAATCAGTGTTTTATCATATATTATCAAATCATTAATAATTCATGATGAAAATTCAAAAGAAATGAACGTTTAATCAGCATCTTTAAATACGAATAAAACATTGATCAAAGTTAATAGGCACTAGTGGCTCAAATTCAGCTTTTTCTGAGTTAAAATGATCTTATTTAACCTTTTCTACGACTCTTAAACAAAGTGTTCATCATTTACACTTACAATTTGATAAGTAAGTTAAAATATTCGCGTCCGATCTTTATGGGCATCTACATGTAACCTTAAGTTGGTTCTAACTTTTCTATAGACTAACGAATATAAAGCTTTCCCTTTGTTATTTATCGAATTATCGGCGCTGTTATACGCACGCAAAATTTACAGAAGCGCTACAAGGGAAAATAATCCAACTGGAAAAATTTGGACTAGATCGCGGAGACTAAAGGATTTCATGCAGAAACCCCGAATTTCTTGATAGGTAATCGGGGTTTTTTTAAGCCGTAGAAATTTCAATTATATTTTGCCGAATAATTTTTAATAATTAACAACTTTGCTGGAGGGAGGGGGGTAACAAAGTATGCTGTATTATTTATTTATTGCCAAAACTATGATCATCCGCGTTTTATCCTTTTTGTCCGCATCCGCGTTTTATCCCTTTTGTTGTCCGCATCCGCGTTTTATCCTTTTTGTCCGCATCCGCGTTTTATCCTTTTTGTCCATCCGTCCGTCTATCCGCATCTGCGTTTTATCCCAACTCTATCGTAATGAGATCTGATTATCTGCGGATAGGTTTCAACAAAATGGTATGTCGGCACTTTCGTCCGCATGTCATCAAAAACGTTTACATTTTTGTTGACATGAATATTCCGTCAATATCACGTGCACATCACAAGTGTAGCAATCTCGTGTATTCCTTGACCCGTTGCCCCCAGATTTTTGTATTTACGGCTGATAAAAACTGGATGGGATTTAAAGAACACAGAAATAATTAACTTGTGCTAGGCCATGGTAAGGCAGGCTACTGACACGACAATATGGCATCGGCATGCAATCACCCGGCAAGTGAAAAGTTATTTTTTCATTTTGCTGTCGGTCTCACCTAAGGTTCACACTTTTTCCGGACAAGTCTTTGTACGTTGGTGGAATGGTGTGAAATGGCTCAAACATATAAGCTACGACGTCAACATTTATAAAGTTTTCCTGAAGCACTACACAAGCTTCACAGTTTCACTTCAAAGCTATTGAAACTGTTTAAGTGTTTTTAAAATCTCGCCAAATGACGTATTCCAAACTGTTGAATCGAATGTCGTGATTGATAAAAATAGTGTTTTCTTTCGGTACCTTGCTGTGTCAGTACGTATACTAATTTTTATTTATTTATTAACTTTACAACCATGGAAGAATGCAAATATACAGTAAATAAAGAGTGCAATGCTAGAACATGATTGAAGGAATGATCAACAGGACACGAGTCCCATGTGAAGAGAAATAGTACATGTCATAACAATTATTTTATCAAAATGTAACCCCTCCTAATTGTTCAAATAACACGTAAGCATAACGTATTAAAGTGCTTCATGTGCGTGTCCGTGTGTCCGTGTCCGTGTCCGCGTGTCCGTGTCCGCGTGTCCGTGTCCGCGTGCCCGTGTTTTCCAGATAACCAGTTTGTCGCGGCTTTAGAGTTGAGTCACATTAGTTGCTCTATAACGCTAGAGAATTTTATTCCTCCTTGCCATGCTATGCCAGGTAGAGAAAACGAAAGGATATATTGCCCGATATATAAACAAAAACATACTACATGTTATGCCAAGCGATTTATTATATTTATGTGCGGGAAGATGTATAATACAATACTTAGAAGAATCGCGCATTTAGTAGCACAGTTATGTTTTTCGCACTTAATTTCAGATTCATAAAAGTAAACACAGCTGGCGTCAATATAACTTGGTCGTTATCTTCCATTGTGAACTACTGTACTTCCACAGTTCCACTTTGCTGCCTACAGCGAAGTTCTAATAACTGTTTCTTCCAACATGGGCACATATGGCCTTGTACTCTGTATGTATATACAAAAGTTATTCCTTTCTTGAACTCATTCTATATATATATTCACAACTTCCTATGATAAGGTCTCTTTCAGTATACAATCTACATCGTGCTGTATATGTGTTTTCCGCGTATACATTTCAACTACATTCAAATAAAAAACATGTAGTTTTACTACAAAATTGATACATCCATGGTGGCTTGTAAAAGTGTTTGGGATGTGAACAGTTAACCTTATTTATGACACTAGCTTTGTTGTCTGTCTTGTATCAGTTGCTTCAGGTTTTAGTTTTTAAGATTCATATAAACTCATGTATGTATGTTGCCATGTTGAATTAAAAGTTCAACTATAATGATCAAGTAACATATGGGTTGAACACACCTTTTTTAGCTAGAGAAATGTTCGCTGAAATAGATTTGTTATCAGAAAACTATGACACAGAACTAGAATAACGAGTTCACATTATCATGAAAGTTATTTACTATATATACTATAGTCAGAATATATGCAAATCATCGTAGCTTAAACGACGTTTTATTTAAACAAGAGTCGGGTGAACAACAGTTCGTTCCTCTACCCTCATGATCTTATACATACCAAAAACGTCGATGCTAAAAAGCTATCAAAGTAGTAAACCGATGGGCTAGAATCTGTATATATACTTTTGGTATATTGCTGAATGATTTATCGGTAAGCGCTACGGATGTCGCCAAAGATGTTACGGCAACATCATTCTTATCATGTTCAATAGGGGAAGTGTAAATGTTCTTATGAAGAAAAGTTCAGAAACAAGAACTCAGTATTGAAATAGGCCATTTCATAAAGATCTTTAATTTGAGTGCTATTTGGGACCGTTTACTGTAAAGGGTATAAGGATATATTACAGCTATTAGCCTTTCTAAAGATAGTACGTACCAACTGGCTTCGAATGCCAGACGGAATTCAGTTCAAAACATCTGCATGAGAGTCGGTTGTTTTCTTACCCCAGGCTCAAAGTCACAGTGTACAAGAAGTTAGTTAGTAAGCAAAAGAACTGTTCCGTGAACAAGAAAATAATACCTACGCGCAAGATACACGAAAGCAGCAAAGAAATATTGTCACTAGCGATTATAATTAACTAACATGCATATGGCGGCTCGGCATAATCACAATGACTCACCTTCTTGCTGTATCGGGGCAGCTTCACTTGGTCGGATGTATGGTCCACATACACACAAAAGTACTAACCCAATTGTCCACGACACCATTCCACAAGATTGTTTCTTTTACTCCATCTGGTTTTTTTTGTTTTCACTGTAAGAGCAAGGAATTAGAATGTCTCAATGGATATTGTTATAATGGTTATTATTATGCGTTCCACTCCAATGCCTTATAATTTTATTCATTTATGCAACAGGCTTATCAACAATTAACATCAGCCTACGCTATACTTAGTTATTTCTTTGTTTTCAAAAGACGTTTTGTAAATATCAAAAGCTGAGTTAACAATATAAAGATGTTTTTTTATCACGGTTTTAGCTTCGGTCTATGGCCAAGCTATACGTTCTGATTTCTTTTTCTAACTCAATCGAGTAAAAAAATAACGTCAACGCGTAAAAGTATATACAATCAGTTTATCAAACTGCCTTCTGAAACGGATTCGGGATGTTACCACAAAACACATCTTCTGCTTTCTATTTTTTTTATAATTGCATGGGCGTCTGATGCACTTTAATTAGCGTTTAAGTTGCAGAGGTGTATCAGGTGTTATATGAAAGCAAAGCTTTGACCGTATATCTATGTATATATATTTAGGGAATGGTTGCAGCCACTCAGCCAATTTCGATCGAGTATTTCAACGCTCTATATTCCATAGTGTTTTGATTCATCAATATTAGACATACTAGCGAGCTCTATATAGAGTCCACTGCAAAGATCTTTTGTTTTCTTTTGTCATAGCACAGTGAACTCTATATAAAGTCACTAATAAATTCAATAGCTAGAGTCACTAATGAATTCAATGTAGAGTCACTACTGTAGTCTATATAGAGTAAATTCTGCGGTAAACGTGCTAGACGAAAAAAACAACACATTTATAGTTAAAACTGAAACTTCTTCGTGGTTGCAACCATTCTCTAAGCCGGTTAGGGAATATAGAGTCCCTCGAATTAGATAGACCACTCGGGCTCCGGCCCGTCGTGGCCTATCTAATTCTTGGGACTCTATATCCCATAGAGCACACGTGACCATTCTCTAACCCTTACTACCCCAAAGACACCAGGCAAATTATTTTTAGACATTCCTTCCTATAAGTGGATATATACCCGAGGACGCGTATAAAGATCGAGCGCCATACCTGTTTTCCACGCTAAATAAGTATACTGAATGAGAATTCCTTTTAAAATACTTGTTTCCACTTGACATGTATATCATCATCAAAATCCTAAAACATACAATATAAAACTCTATAAACGTTGTTGTCTTCCCATGTTAGTGCTAACACCATATTCATAAATGGCCGGGGATTTAATATTCTTTTATGTGCATATAAATTAGCCCCTCTGAACTCGTTTTCATGTGCGAAATTCAAAAGAATCTTTACTCTAAAACGAGGTCAGAGGGGCTAATTTATATGCACTTAAAAGGATTCGAAATCGTCGGCCATTTATGAATAAGGTCATAAATCGCCCAATATTAAAGTCGGGTAAAATAACAGTTGCATATTCATGCACTTAATATTCCGTTTACCGTTTTATGTAAAAGTTTACAAAATGCAATAACTAATTGTTTAACAATATATAGTTGAGAAATGAATGTCCTAAACATTAGCTCATTGTATTATTGGGAATATACAACTACCAAGTGGAGAGAAAATTAAATCATTGGACAAAAATGAAAAACATAAATATTTGGGTGTGCTAGAAAGTGATAAAGTGAAAAGCGAAGAAATGAAATCAATCTCCGCAGAATACGGAAGATTTTAAAATCAAAATTAAATGCATGTCGGTAACACAATTCAAGCTATGAATAATAATAATAATAATAATAATAATAATAATAATAATAATAATAATAATAATAATAATAATAATAATAATAATAATAATAACATTTATTTATACCGCGCAAATTCAACTTTAAGGTTTTCAAATGCGCCTTACAATAATTTTTGACATGGCCGAGTCGGAGGCATATCAAAGGCGCTCAGGCAGCCGCCATACGACACATATCGGCCCACGAATTATAGATAAGGCCTAGGTGTTGATTTTACGGAGGGAGGAAAACCGGAGAACCCATCGAAAAACCCTCGGAGCACAGAAGAGACCAACTAGCTAAACTCTACTCACATGAGTCCCAAGCTCGAGAACGGGGTTGTTCCCAGACGGTCACTCATCCAAGTACTAACCCCGTCTAACCGGGCTTAACTATTGGTGAGAGGCAGCGCCCTAACAGCACACGCCATCCGTGCTCCCAGTCTAGCTGCATGCATCTATCATACGACATGCATGGAGCTAGAGTCAGAATGGACTATAGGAATTAAAGGGTAAGAGCAACAAAAATTAAAAGTACACATTTTAAAATTTCTGATTAACAAACTGTCTTGTGAAGATAATCCAAGTATAAACAAAACAACTCTTGTGCCTAACAACATCACTAATTTCGACAAAAGACAATCTTGCCATTCGCCATCTTGTTGTAAGACCTTGCCTAATTAACTGACGTCACAAGCTGGGTAAACATGATGAAACGTTTCAGCTAATAACATACAACATTTAATGATGAAACTTATTCTTCTGGCAGCTAAATTTCTGTGGTATGCTTTTAAAGTGTTGTGGTTTAATCATGAATGAAAATCATCTACAAAAAATGAATTTCAAACTTATATTGTGAAAGTATGGCTAACTAAAGTTTTCGCTTTACCCAGCTTGTGACGTCACATGCATATAAAAAATGTATACAAGATATCGATGGCAGATACTGACTCAGATTAATAGCAACTTTAAAAGTGCAATTAAGTTGTTTTATTGGAATACTTTGGGTCTAAATAACAAAGTAGATTGTATCTTCATGTCATTGGTTTGCTTTGGAAATTTTTTGTTTTTGTTGCCTATACCCTTTTAGGGAATTGTTAGGGAAATGTTGAGAATGTACTACAATGCACCCGCAAGATGTACATCTACTTTATTGGGGAAGAGCAGAAGGTGGAAGAGAATGAATGAATGAATGAATGAATGAATGAATGAATGAATGAATGAATGAATGAATGAATGAATGAATGAATGAATGAATGAAGGAAATATAGGTTTCCACACACAGAGAAGAGTTATGAACACTTTTTTGACAAAGACAAAAATAAGTCCTCGGGAATGACGAAGTGATTAAAGCTATTGTGAGATTTAATTCTACATACAAACAAACAAACAAATATATGTATGTATGTATATATATATATTTAACAATTATACCATGAGCTCGAGTCGTATATGAGCTATGTCGTTGGCTATGAGTTCATATACGACGAGAGCGAATGGTATAATTGTTTTATTATATAGCCAAGCACTGTACAAGAGACAAAATTATAGCGAAATTTAATGTTTCAAACGACAAACTTCCGGCATAGGCAACTATATAATACTTCCGCCATGCGTAATGATGCATTCACATAGAGTTTCTCGCAGGCTGCATAGCTGTTCGGTAAACAGCTTCGAAATGTTGTATAAATGTTGCTCGAGAGGCAAAAAATGTGTTAAGCAGATCAAGAAAAAAGATTAAAAGGTACCTTTATGAAGTCAAAAGGTGGGTCAGTTGTTTATATTAGCGTTGCTGTCGTGAAAAAGGTTTTGATTTCATGCAAAAATGAAACTGAAACACCTTCGGCAGCGAAACTAAATTACTTAGTTGGTTCTTTTTGAAAAAGAACATGCTTTTTACTACTCCAAATGCTTATCTAAATAAAAAAAGTCTCTTTACTGGTGATCTCCTACGAAATGTGTGTTGTAAGCTTGATTTTAACAGTGAGTTTCTTTGTTTGGCAACAAATTAATATCAACCCGCTAATTTAGTCGGGTTTTTGAAGTAAAAAGACGTAATTTTTAGGTGAATTTTACCATTTGACATGCTAAATTGTGTATTTGTTAATGTATTTTTACACAATGTTGTTTTCTTATACATTGGTTTGAGGGTGTTGATGTTTTTCTGTATAAAAATCCGTCAATTTCAACTCTTTTCGGCAGTTTTAAAAAACATGCCGCCATCTTGTTTTTCCTCTACTAGTAGGATATGAGCTGATAGCCTAGTAGTAGGGAACCAATCAGATTACGCAAAAGCTCATATCCGATAGCATGCTATATAATATTTAAGAAATAGAAAATGGCCGCCCGTGTTTATATAGCCTGATGCAAACACGAGAGTGAGTTGGGAGAATTCGAAAGTTTATGTGAACCCGAGCCGTAGGCGAGGGTTTACATAAGTACTTTCGAATTCTCCCAACTCACTCGAGTGTTTGCATCAGGTTATATAAACACAGGGCATCCATTTTCTATTTCTTTTATGAAATAAGGCTAAAAAATGTGCCGTGACATCACAACCGTGTTTACATAGCCTGATATAAACACGGTAATTGACCAATCACAGCGTGCGTAAGACGCAACTTATTTTATAAATATATATAGTCTGTTCGTTCAATACTAGAACTTAAAAAAAAGCGAGAAAACATTATTTTATCATTAAAAACCCCGTCTCGACCACTCTTTAGTAAACAGAAGCCAAGAGATTTCTAAATCAAATTTTAAATTACATTTAAAAATTTAATGAAGATCGTTTTAGTATACGAAAAATCGAGTAATTTCCATAACAGAGAAAATTTTAAAAAAGCGCTCAAAGCACGGTCAGACCCTTTAAAAAATACAACAGGGAAAAAATACACAACCAATACGTCATTTTATTTCCGTGTGTACCTAATCGAATGTTACATTTAATTGTTAGATGCATTCAATTGCAATTAGATTCAATGTAAATTATACTAAATTTAAAAACCCACATATCCGGGCATGTACAAGAAACATATAGCTAATAGAATAACTAGTGACATTTTATTGGTATATATACATTGTGAAAACATTGATATAGAAGTAATTTTATAAAATTACTAAGAAAAGTCCCAATAGAATCGGTCGAACGTCGTGGATTGACGCCGTACTTTAGTCTTACGTAAATAATATGTAAGAAGGATTGATGTTTAATCTCCTAAATACCCATGTACTTCATGTAAGTCTGTACCCAACACAAACACGAATAATAATCCAAGAATTTAATTTAGAACCTTACCATTGTATTCTCACTCTCATATTTAAAACCCTGCATTACGTTTACATTGTTATAAAATCATCTTTTGTAATAAAGCTGTAAAATAACAACAAACTAACTTATAATAATTTAGCCTGGTACCCTGGCCCAATTTCAAAACAAATATGGGCCAGGTAACCACTAATCTCATTCTCGCGTCATCAGGGCTAAATCCACTTATGACGATTGCAGTTTTACTCATAGCCACTAAAAACGCGCGAAATTCCAACCAATAGGAAAGCAGAAGTCTTTAGTGGTTACCTGGCCCATATTCTTTGATTGGGCCAGGGTACCAGGCTAATAATAATTATGCACCTATTAATTAATCGCGTAATTTAATTGAAAATTAACTTAAAACTATACATAAGCTAGCTAAAGTTACAGAAAACACTTCAATGTAATTATTTCGAAAGGTTTAAAGTCTAGAGCAACACCGCCATCTTGCCACGTCAGCTCTGCTCCTTGAGGTTGCTCCAGAAGATTACACCTGAAGATAAAACAATTTTAAACTCTTGAAATGAAAAATTAAATGGTCTAAATTACTCAGCCTACATTGGTTACAACGGAAGATAAAAACGCGACTTCTAAACTTAAATGGTATGGTCCAAATAAACTCAGCCTGCATTGCGTAGTTTAAAAATGTGGAGTGTTGAGTAGGCAATATTTTACATAGAGAAAAGTGAGAATGTGGTAAACGTCTGAGGTAGTGACCAGTTTACCTGGTTTAATACATGCACCTAGTTAAGGTTACAACTGAACATAAAAACGATTTCTAAACCCTTGAAAAATGATATTTATCTATAAAAGCCTGCATGCATTGCGTGTTTAACTGCTTGAAAAGACAATCACCAACGTCGTGTTCGGCGAACAGCAGGATTCTGGACAGCTGTTTCGTTCTCTTGGGGCGCTTCACAACGTATAGCTGATGGTAGGCCATGCTTCAAATCCAAATTGTTAGATAACGCAATTATGAGAATATCAACACAATACATGTAATTATTAGGAGTACATCAAGTATACTTACTATATAGTTAAAACACATGAAAAATATTACCAAAAATATTAAAAAGTACATTTGACTGTTGTCCAAAATACAAGCTATCATTTATTTACGTCCAAATAAGACTATTCCGAACCGGATAATATACAAAAAATATATTGAGCAACATTAGATCAATTCAACAAAGTCGATACCACTTCTTACCATGGTCAATGGTACTTAGTTTCACGATCACCTTGGTTTTCTTTGATGTATCGCGGTTGTTTATTTATAATATTTATAATAGTTACTCTCAACCACGCATAAATCAAGTTAATTGCCCGGGCTAATATACTAGCCCGGGGCAATTAACTTGATTTATGCGTGGTTGGGAAAATAAGCGTTAATGCCACGAATGTGATAAAGGATTATCATCGCGACCGAAGTGTTTTTAGGCAAACTCTGTGATAACGAACTCAGTGTCTCAGTTTTCTTAGGCAACCTCGGTGATCTTGAACTAAGTAGGTTAGTTACCTCAACCTCGTTAAATAACTGACGTAGTTACGTCGGGTTCGGTAACTAACCTATACTTAATATATCTTATAAATAAAAAACTTAGTTTATTTGAACCATTCATTGCAGTTAAACTACACAATGCATGCCCAGTTAATTTAAACCATATTATTTAAAGATTCATATTTTTACAGTGTGGTGCATTATGCAGTCACATATAACTCATATTTCAAAAAAATAATGCCTTTTAAAATAATTCATGAGGGAAATCAGTACCATGTCGATGATTTTATATGCGATAAAATTTGTTCAACATTTCTCCCTGATTTTTACGGCTTAGCCAACGTTAATTTTCAAAATAACTACACCAAAGAAATACTGAGAAAAAGAAATACGTCGTTTTTAGTCGTGTATTTAATAAACGTACACCATGTGTTTCATCAGAACTTTACAACACTTTATTTCTCGTATTTTACATCGAACAATACACTGCTGCTCGTGTTTTATATACTGCATGCCATGAATATTAATTATAACTGTTTCTAGTATTACTCAACTTTGTTATTAATGAAAACCATGAGAACGTTTCAAATTTAAAAGCAGATTTTTTAAATTACCTTATAACCTTTTCAATTTTTAAAGTCGATGCTATCCTTGTAGAATTATGACCTCCAAAAGATTCATAAGCCCTCAAAATTAAAGCTTTAGTATCATCTTCGGCCTAAACAAAATAATTCAAACAGTGCCATTATTCATAATCAATGATATTCAATATCAGTTTCGAGTATATGATGATGTCGGTGTTAACTGCATGCCTGTCTGATTAAAAAAAATTCACCTTGGCCGCATGTGAGAAGAGTGCTTCCAGTTTGACTCTGCCAAACACCACAGGTTTCCTCCGGGTACTCCGGTTTCCTCCTGTAGTAACACTGGACCAATGAGGGTGGGCCTTTACTGGACCTCCGAGGATAACAGTTTAGATATAACTGATAGAGTTATCCAGTATAAATAAGGTTAGTTTAGTTTTAGTTTTTTAGGATTTTCTCCGCAAATGTGAATATAATCGCCTGGCGCGTTAGTTATACAAACAAGATATTTGAATCTATTTTATACTTATATGATCTGCATGAGTATCGTTTATCACATCATATCTTGAGAAACTGGGAACATAAGATTTAACACATGCAAGAAACTAAGCCACGTATATATAGTTTCACATAAAACCATGCAACACACAAAATGTAACTTGTGTTAGGCAAACATTGTGTTTGTCACTCGTAACAAATAAAAAAAGACAAAAACAAAATCTCGTGATATTTAAACAATCACGTACGAAAAAATCTTTCCGCCAAATCTTATTTGAAGGTATAACCCAAGATAAACTTTGTTTAGCCACCCTTGATCGTCTTCACAAATAAGTAGCAACAAAAAAAGAAAAGTTACACATATAGAAGAAGATAAAAATAAATTGTAGAAAATGCGTGTTAGTCACAAACCTTTTTCACTGTTTCCAAAATGACGGCTGGGTTCGTGACTTGAAAGAATGAGAGCGAACTCACCTCTGAAATACAATAAATAATTCTACTTTCAAAATCAACAATCGAGTGAATAGAGCATCTACGTTTATACTTAATGTATACGATTAACCACTAATATCAGATTATATCAGTCGGCACTTGTTTGGCAAAAAATGTCATTAAATTCCAAATACTAATTCCTTACCGTAGCCAAAAACCTAATCGTAAACAAAAAATTAACTATGGTAAAACTAACCATGACAATCTACCGATAAGGTCGTGCATTGTATACGTCCGTCGAGAAGAAAGCTGTACATTATAAGTATATACGTTTGTCGACACACAAGTGCACCACGTATATGTTATTTGTTTGCTGAATGCTCAGATCTTCATCAGAGCAATATGTCAACATGACATTTATAAACTAAGAAACTGATCAATTTTAAAAATCACGTAAGAATACAATGGCGAATCACGTTTATTCTAATCATGCATGAACAACAAATACATCAAGAATGTTGTCCGAAGAGGGCACACTATACGTGCTGTTAGGCGGCTATAATCTTGTGTAAAATAGTAGCATAATTTGCAATTTCAATCGTTTCCTCACAATTTGAGTGAAGTAATGCTTATTGTTGGCTAAGGTGGCTCCCTACTGTTTCTTCAAAAGTTGAAAAAATGCAAGTTTCCACCTCAGAAACTGCTCATGAATATTTTGAAAGAGTGAAACTAACGTTATGCATAGAATAACGTTCGTTAACATTAAATACTGTTAATAAATAATGTGTTTCAGCCGTTGCTATGACAACAGTGACGTTTCAAAAATTTACATAGTTCGATTATTATTATTATTATTATTATTATTATTATTATTATTATTATTATTATTATTATTATTATTATTATTATTATTATTATTATTACGAGTTCGGTGACCCCCAATTTTTTTTGCATTAAGACATTTCTTCAAATTTAAGTAATCAATACGCAGATTTTAAAAAATTCTGTAAATCCGATTTTTTTGAAAAATAGAAAACTATAATTTTCCCTCGATTAAAAAATTGGATCTACAGAATTTTTTTAAATCTGCTTATTGATTACTTAAATTCAAAGAAATGTTTTAACGCAAAAAAATTTGGGGGTTACCCAACTCGTTTTTGAAATAAATTGGATTAAATGTAAATTTACGGCCATTTGAAACGTCACTGTTGTCATAGTAACGGCTGTAACACATTATTTGTTATGCATAACGTTAGTTTCACTCTTTTTCAAAATATTCATGAGCAGTTTCTGAGGTAGGCTCGACTTTTGCATAAATATATTAATTTCACGATATCAAAAACCACAGAAATATAAGTGATTTCCCTGATCCTGTTGCCTGAACGACGAGAACATCTTGGTTATTAACCAATTTCTCTAGAGCTTCCATTTGTAAATCTTTTAGACAATCAATTTTAAACGTTTCTAAAATGCCATAGCATGCCTCACTCATCAGCACTCTATTGATTGCCATTTTGAACTTACGGGTAATTCATGCAATATTCCCAATAATATATGCAATCAATAGAGTGCTGATGAGTGAGGCATGCTATGGCATTTTAGAAACGTTTAAAATTGATTGTCTAAAAGATTTACAAATGGAAGCTCTAGAGAAATTGGTCAATAACCAAGATGTTCCGTCTTTCAGGCTACAGGATCAGGGAAATCGCTTATATTTCTGTGGTTTTTGATATCGTGAAATTAATTTATGCAAAAGTCGAGCCGACCTTGGTTGCAAATCGACAATGGACAAGCTCACGAGTCCAGCCGTGATTTCGGGGAAGGTAAGTACCGGGGGCCGAGATACGGCTGGAAATCGAGTCTATTTCTAAGGTTGAAACTTGCATTTCCACTTTTTTATTTATTTATTTATTAACTTTACAACCATGCAAGAATGCAAATATACAGTAAATAAAGAGTGCAATACTTGAACATTGAAGGAATGATCAACAGGACACGAGTCCCATGTGAAGACCAACCCAACAAAAAAATTACATAATAAACATTAAGTAAACACACGATAAAAAAACAACAAAATAACACACAAATTACATAAGAATAAAGATTTAAGAGCAACAACTTGGATTGAAAGAACGACATTTAGAACAGAAACGTTTCCAGGTGAGCAGTCTATTAACATCGAAATTGGAGTATAACTTAGAAGAGTAGTGAATATAAAGATCATGTTTAAAAATGGAAACAGAAGTACTATTATACGAACTATCGGAGAGAGATTGTTCCAGAGAAAGACAATTCTGTTGAAAAAATAATTTCTAAAAAGAGAAGTCCTACAAGGATTGGCTTGAAGCAAGTTGTTTTGACTTGAACGAGTGCGAGACGAGCGGATAGAAGAAAAAGTAACAAAACGGGAGATATCTAGATCGTAGAGACTTGTTTACACTTAAAAAAGAAGAGAAGATCCTTAATTTCAAGCCAATATGATATAGGTAATAAGTTAAGCTTTTTGAGACGGTCAGTGTAAGACGATTCATAATCTTGGAGTGTGAATTTCGTGGCTCGTCTCTGAACACCGTCAAGAAGTGAAAGATTTCACTACCGTAAGACAAGTGAGAACGGACGAGCGCTAAATAGAGTAGACGACGGCAACGGACATTTGACATTTGAGTAGAGTTCCTGCGGAGAAACCTAAGCATACGATACATAATTTAGCAATATGGGGAGACCACTTAAGGTCATTGCTGATGAGCACACCCAAGTCGGTTTCTTTTTTGTATCTTTTTTGTTTCTTTTTTGTTTTCTTTTGAAGAAACAGTAGGGAGCCACCTTAAGAGTATACTTAATAAAACAAAAAGGTAGCATTTACCACCTAGGCTGACCTAGCAGGTAACTTAGCAATGCACCTTCTTTTCTTACCAGAAAGTTTAGCTCGAGTGACACTTATTGCATTATTAAAGTTGTAGGCATGTTGTATTAATCCAGAATCTTGAAATGTTCCTAAAATGATATTGTCGATTTTGTGAGTAATACAACTGAAACACAAAAATGAATTTGAATAATAGCATACTAAAATATTGTTTATATAAAATCAACTTAATGAACAAATATTTCAAAACGAATAAAAATTATATTAGGAAATGGCATGCGCGACTACCTAAATGGGGAAAAACGGCATATTTAAACTCATGATAGCCCATGTCAGCATCTTTATTTGGGGCTTTAGGAGACCGCAAGCTAAAACAAAGAAGAAAAATACAGTTAACAGTTTAACACGACTTTCATTTCGTTTAAGAAAAACGTTTGCAAGTAAAATAATTGATTTTAAATATCGGTTTCTCTCATCAGTTGTTGCTGCCAAAAGCATCGCTTGGAAATGCACGGCTGCGCTGCTACCAAGAATTTTTGTATATCGCAACAATATACAATATACTTTGTACCTTGCAGGAAATGTTTGTTATTCTATTTTTTGTCATACCAAACTTTAAAAATCAACTTTTCAAAATTCAGTAATGCAGGAAATCCCAAATTTATTTCGGCAGAAAATTTATTTCTGGAAGAAAAATACTTTAGCCAAGACAGCACAAACGTTTTACAGAGGTGTTACATACACCTATCTTAGCAAAAACATAATTAAAAAGTACGGCGCTAAAAATAAACCTAAAAAAACCCTGTTAAATAAAACCTTTTCTTACAGCGAGATACGCATGATATTTCCATGGGTAGAAAATCCATACTTGTTGTTATTCATGATACTACACCCCCAGTTGTGTTCGGACAAGTCAAACCACTTCTGACCACATACCTAGCAACAACAAAAATCGCAAACATGTACAATGCGATATTAATATGCGGTATAAGCGAAATTAAGCATTTTAAGCAAATATTGATTATCGGGCTGGTTGATATTCTTTAACAGTGATATGCAGACATTACATTCTATAATTGTTTAGAACTTTTGATTTTTTTAGAAATTATACCGGTCAGTTTATTGCGAAAAAATTTGCTATACGTATATTAAGACCCGGTCTCGAATTTGTACAGTTCCGCCTGTTTACACGGAAGAAAAATTCGGAACCGGTCTCGAATTAGTACGGTTCCGCCTGTTTACACGGAAGAAAAATTCGGAACCGGTCTCGAATTTGTACAGTTCCGCCTGTTTACACGGAAGAAAAATTCGGAACCAGTCTCGAATTAGTACGCTTCCGCCTGTTTACACGGAAGAAAAATTCGGAACCAGTCTCGAATTAGTACGCTTCCGCCTGTTTACACGGCGAAATAGGACGAATTCGAGATCGGTCTCGAATTCGTCTGGTACCGTGTAAACGTAGCCTAAAAGACGAGCCAGACATTTAATTAGTCGAAAAGTTTTTAGCATACACCTACCTCGTAACGAGCCCAGTCCCAACTAGTGTTAAAATGAGTTGGTCTTTGCAGATGCCCAAACTGGATCTCATACGTTGCATTAGAAGAGCGTACACTGACAGGAAATTCAACTTTTAAAAATTTTCTGTTCTCATGCCATTCAACCTATATACAAGAGACAAAGTATTTTAAGTGCTTGAAAGAAAAATCAATTAACGCCCTTAAATATAGTAGGTTCCTGACCAAAAATGCTGAACTCCTTTATTTATTTACATATATCCGAGTAGTTTTGCCCTCTATTAGAACGTGGAAAGCGACATTAACCCGTAATCGGGGCTTCAACATCCTACGGATTTTCAGATTACAGCCGTCAAAATGTATGTTTTATTTTAAATGTTTTCTCCTCGTATTTATTACTAAGTTCAACCTGTTATATTTTATTTTCTTTAAATATTGAACACCAAAATATAATTTTTCTTTCATTTAGGTCCGACAGCAGTTGGAAAGCTTTTATTATTGACATTAATTTTATAGCAACCACAAAATCTTTGAATAAGATTGATTAAATTTTAAACAATTTCGTAGGAATAACTTATCAAATTCATTAAAAATTCATGAGAAAATTCAAAAGAAATGAATATTTAATCAATATCTGTAAATCCCATACAGATTCGTCCTGATTTACATAAACTTTTTCCTCACAATTTACTTAGCTAAAATCACTCCAACTTGAAAAGTAGTTTGAAAACATGGCTATTTAGATGCGTCCATTTGATAAGTACTTTAAAGCATTCGCAGCCGATCTGTATCTGATTTACGACGGCTCGCTTGCAGCTCGCCTTGTAAGTTGTTAATCAGATACATAGAGGACCGGCCAAGGCTTCAAAATATTACTTTTGATGGCATTTTTTGTTACAAGCAGGCAACCGTGCTAAATCATATCGGATAGTGTATACTTTGAAGGTGAGGGGTGTTGGAAGTCGTGATTATTGATTTATATACTAAAATTTCTAGCTTTTTGAAAGCACAATGTGATGGATGGGATATCTGTAAAGCTATGCCTATTTACGCTTGTGTATTATTTGAATTACAAATTCAGAATGCTATCCAATCAGCGTGCCTGAAGTTCTGATTATTCTAATTCGCATAGCTCACAATTATAAACAAACAAGAAACATGGCGCAAATTCGCCTAAATATAACACTTAGAAGAACAGCCACAACAATCTGAAAATGTTTTGTTACAAGCAGCCAACCAGCATAGAAATGTAGCTTAGACATTGATCAAGATGGCTAGGCCGGTTGCCTTCCGTGTATCACAAGATAGTACTGTTGAACTGGTGAGTTAAATGTCTAGGGATATTATGAGCAATACTATACTATACTACAAAAGCTCAGCTTTATAACAGTAGATAGATGGCGGTATCGCCAAATTACCAAAATAAAACGAAGTAATTTACGAATATGAGACTTTCCTGTAGCTACCAGATCTAATAAATTTCGGATTCTTGGCAAGCTTACCTTTTTGTGGCCTTTCTTCGAAGTATTATATTTAGGTGTATTCACGCCATATTTCTTGTTTGTTTATGATTGTGAGTTATGCGAATTGGGTTAAGCAAAACTAGAGGCACGCTGATTGGATAGCATTCTGAATTTAGCTAATTCAAATAAAACACAAACGTAAATAGGCAGCACTTTACAGATATCCCATCCATCACATTGTGCTTTGAAAAAGCTCTAAATTTTAGTATATAAATCAATAATTACGGCTTCCAACACCCCTCACCTCAAAGTATACACTATCCGTTACGATTTAGCATGCATGGTTGCCTGCTTGTAACAAAAAATGTCATCAACGGTGTTTTTGAGACACTTTTATCGAGGTTGGCCGGCCGTCTAACAGATCACCGCTCATGCTTTATCTATTACTTAAACATTTTTAGAAAAATATTCCACTTCACCCGAAGTTCTGCTTCTCACTTTCTCCCAACTTTCTAGTTAAGTGAACGACACATTAACAAAAAAAAAAAACCAGGCAAAGTTTCACCAAATTTTAAACTAAGAAGTTTTGTATAAATCTGCCATCAAATGAACTGCAAACATTTTACATACCTGAGTATGAAAGATAATATAGGGAGAAGCTGCGTCCAGTGAAATTTCTTGAATAAGCCACGAAGTTTCGCTAATTTTCAGAGAGACCTTGAAAAAGTATTCAGCAATAAGTTTATTGAAAATTAGAGCTAAAGGTAAAGCAATGCAGATTAATTATAGTTGAATGCTTTAATATATAGGTTTTAGACAATAAATTATTTAACTTTCATGAATGTTTAAATATGCGATAAACAAGCAAACAGCGTTTGACAATACACAAAAAGTCTGTTGTCGTTGCAAATACAAGAAGGCAACGTGGGGTGTAAATCACGAAGAATATCTAAACCAAAATCTTAGTCTAAAAACAGGCATGGGAAACTCCTGTGTTGGAAATATAAAAAACTGCATGAGAGTCTGTCGAATGTGATATAAATTATTATTTTTAGAATCATAAATATATTTCCACCCACTGCCTGCCTTGTTTTTTTGGTTTTTTTTCCAACTGTAGTCGTATTTCGTTGTCCGAACATTTGAAGGCCTCTTGTCCAACTTTAGTGCCACTCCGAGCCCGCACATCAAGTCAGCTACATTGTGTCCAACATACAGTATGCACGATGAGGTTTTCAGCCTTACAATATAAAGCACAGCTCTTTGAATTTTATCGGCTTTCCAGGTCATTGCTTGGTTGACCTGGTCTCCTTCGCAGCTGCTAGTTGCACAGCACTCATACACTCTTTAGCGCTGACAAGGAAAGCGAGTCATAAGGCATAAGAACGTCTGGACAGGAGGCTATGATTGACAGATTGATCATGTATAGGAAGGTCGTAATCTGGTCGACGTTTAACTGTTTCGTGTTCTATAGACATCATCTCTAAGGTGAATATTTCGTAAATTCTCGCTAACTTTTCACCAAAATTTTCATCAACATCCATGCATGCAATTGCAGAAGAATACCTGAACATAAAGCTTTCGGGAAGTTTCTCCAGACGTGAACAAATTATTTTTCAATGACTTTTTGGTGATCCGAGATATTCAACCTGGATCAAGTTGGCCGTAACTAGTCATCTCGCGAGTGCATATAATAAAACAACTTTAAGATCGAATGCCATGAAAAATGATTCCAGAGATTCCATTATCAACAGAAACGATGCCATGACCCCAAACGTCCAATATACCACAAATGTCCCTTTTAACAGCAAACGTCCCATATAACATACGTTAATATAACCATATAACCATAACGCTCCATAGAAAAGATGTACGCGCAAGCATGCGTATATATATATATATATAAAGGGGATATTTTATGTTCGAGGGAGATATTGCTCTTGCCACGAGAACATAAAATCCATATCTTTGAGCAACCGTGTAATGTTCTATTTATTATATGGACAATGAAATTATGCGTGGAATTGATGTTGATAAACTGGGTTTAATGCAAAAACTACAACCGCCTGATCTAAAACTTTAAGAAACTGATACAAATGAAAAAATACAACAGCTTATTCGAATACGTCATTTTACGTGAAAAACTGAATTAAGAGAAGTTACTGGTTCAAGTTTACTTGATTCGAAACTTACGGCAAAAGGCGTAAATTTTTACTTGTCGATGTCACTCGCGAGCGTTACATATACGAGAAATACGCCACTCGGTTCCCGGATGTAGTGAAATATGGATTCTACGAGTGTTTTAGTTGCTAGTACAATACTCTTCTCCATATAATATATATATATAGTATAGTTTAAGTGGGTATAGATCGCGGGGCGATCTTCAGGCGACCCGCGTGAAACTGACAGTTGCGACACTCAACATTTTGAGGTAAGCCCACTTAAACTATACTATATTCGCTCTACCTTTATGGTATTGAGCACTTTCCGACATTCCGTGAACAAAATCACACGTTCTCGTTTGTATAGATATATATATATATATATATATATATATATATATATATATATATATATATATATATATATATATATATATATATATATATATATATATATATAATATATATATATATATATATATATATATATATATATATATATAAATAAATAAATAAATAAATAAATAAATAAATAAATAAATAAATAAATGTGTTGATAACTAGTATCGAGTACAAAATCATACGGGTAGAGTGCTCAATGCCGAAGCAGAGCGGTATAACATCAAAACACAAGTTTGGGTTACTTCATAAGAACTTTATTCACAAAAAATTTGTTTCGTATGGCAAGCGCGAAGCTCGCCACACTCGTCAGGTATATATATATATATATATATATATATATATATATATATATATATATATATATATATATATATATATATATATATATGTGTATATATAATATAATAAGGTTGTTGCTCCGAGTGACGAACCATACTAGACAAGTAGAGCAAACTCTACTTGGCCCGGCTGGGATTCGAACTCGCGACCTTCGAATCCCAGCCGGGTCGAGTAGAGTTTTCTCTACTTGTCCGGTATGGTTCGTCACTCGGAGCAACACCTAATATTATTATTCTCCACCCGAGTTCACTGTCCCATAATAATTGTTCTAAATAAATATATATAAATATATATAAATATATATATATATATATATATATATATATATATATATATATAATATATATATATATATATATATATATATATATATATATATATATATATATATATATATATATATATATATATATATATATATATATATATATATATTTATATACATATATATATTCGCAGGCTAAAAAAGGCTAAACGCAGGCTAAAGAAGGGGCTGCACCCCAAAACGTCAATAAAGAAGTTTTTTTAAACTGTTCCTCTCTGATGATTCATATATATATATATTGACGTTTCGGGGTGCAGCCCCTTCTTCAGAATCAAATGAGATGTACAAGCCAGAGCCTTATATAGTCTATCAAGTGCGGCAATGAAAAATATTAACATATAATTTAAATGAAATCGCGTAAGTTCAATCCTTTGGGAATAAAAGTATCTAATTTAAATGTCCAGAATGCCTCTGCCTTCACAAAAAAGTGTGCATATAAATGCTCACCTGGTATACCACGCTGACCCCTTCCATAGCGATTCAAACTACTTTTATTATTGTTGAATCGCATACGAAACGAGTTGATGGTACTGCCAACATACATTTTATTACAAGTTTTACAAGTTAAAATATATATAACTGCTGTTATTAAGGCCGGATGCGACGCAGGCTAAAGAAGGGGCTGCACCCCGAAACGTCAATAAAGAAGTTTTTTAAACTGTTCCTCTCTGATGATTTATATATATATATATATATTTCAATCTGCAGACGTACGTTTCGCTGTACCACAGCTCATCAGTGCAGCTCGGAACGAACATGGATATGTTATTATAGGAACAAAGTGCTCAAACCACTGCTAGAGTGGTGGGCTATGCGTAATGCTATATATATATTTCTAAAATCATTAATAATTCATGAGGAAAACACAAAGAAAAATCATGAGCGTATCGGATCTATATATGTGATATAGACTCGCTCTAAGTTTCTCGCTGGTTTTTAACGGCTGAGATAAGCTTAATTTTCAAAATTACTACACCAATGAACGTATGAAGTGATTGTTTTTAGAAGCCATTTAAAAACCTTGCAGTACGGGCTTTATCGGCTCTAAAACACTCGGCTATCGCCTCGTGTTTTATATCCGATAAAGCCCTCCTGCGCGGTTTATAAATATTACATATATATATATATATATATATACTGCGGCAATTGGAAATCACACGGCACGGGTTAATTACCTAATTTTTCAAATAATATTTTGTGAATTTGTCTCCAGGTAACCAGGTTTAGTTCATTACTGCTGTAAATTTAGTAAATGAAGTCATGTCAAGCAAGGTCATCAGACTGATAGTTGTCAAAAAACACTTCCACTTTTTGAAAGAGCTTACTAACCACGGCAAGCCAACAATTATAGATTTCTAACGTTTGTTGTAAACAAACAACGAGCTTATATATAAGAAAGATAATCATGTGACCAAAAGTTACCAAACAGATCGAAATAACAATAACAAATTAATCAGATTCTAAAAAATTAGCCAATCAGATCAAAATAACAATAACAAATTAATAATGAGATGCGAAATACATTTGCTATTCCTAACGTCGATGGGCAAAAAAAGAAGCGGGTGTAAAAATATGGGCGGGAGTAAAAAAATATAAAAAATGAAAACACTGTTTATGTCCGCCCTTGCTAGACAAAAACAGCGTCTCTCAACAAACAACGTTTTAATAAATCTGACGGCTCTTATCGGATTTCTCAGCATTCAGCGGAAACAACACAATATTCACAATAACACACGGGATATCATTCTGATTAGGTTTCTGATCACCATTCAGCGCATTATATAAACACAGGATGACGCTTTGATTCTCATACACAATGACGTTCTTGTAATCCAAATGCAATTGCATGTCCAGCTGAAGAACAGAACATTAATGAATAACTCTATTAGTACCATAGAGGGTCTATTATTTGGAACCTGTTCTCCACACAAATGGTTTTAACCATTTATTCTATCTTTAAAGATAGTGATAAAATCATAAATTTAAAATTTCTAAAAAGATTTTAAAAAAGACCAAAAAAGTTAAATTATCTAAATTATGATGCGGAATCAACGCAAACTGCAACAAAGAATAAAGATTGGACCTCACTGCTGACCATTTCCAGTTTGCGCATGCACGTGATCCCGGAGTAATGCCAACTGAAGCAATCTAATTTACAGTATTCTTTGGTCAACAAATGATAAAACTATTTTAAAAAACTATAAAGAGGTGTTATGTTTTCATAACATTAAACATCCATACACACATTGTTAAGTTTACCTATTTACAAATCTTGTTTACCTATTTACATATCTTGTTTACCTAATTACAAATCTTGTTTACCTAATTACAAATGTTGTTTATACCTATTTACAATATACCTATATTTAATAATAATAATAATTTATTTACCCACGTATCACCGATGAGCTAAAGAAAAGCTCGTAAAAACGTGAACGTGATTATTGTGAATATCGTGAATATTTTGTTCTTAAGAACATTACCAGATTCCCAGAAGCCACAGAATAGCAAAAAGGGTTAGGGCAACATGCCTCGCACTTTTCTCAATAATGATCTATTCAGCGAATTGTGCGTGGAAACAATGGTAAAAATTAATATTTTTCATCCACAGTAGCGAGACTAACATTAGTTAATGCAAAAATTCAAAAGCAAACTAAAACAATGTATTTAAAAATACTCTATGCTCCATGCCCCCTTCCCCGCTTTAAATTTTGCTCCATGGCTACTGATTCTACAACATCAACCCATGTTTGACAACCTTACTATAGACAAAGATCAAATTGGTTTAACAACAGCATGCAGTTGCCCATTCTCGAGGTTTTAACATTGCAGGCAGTTCTTCCCACGAATATCGAGAAAAATCAAAACATTCGACCGACTTAAGATAACTTTCTTCACTATTATACCCGCCCATAACAACAATTAGATCACCAGAGACAACAGCTATACACCCGCTTCTCTTGTGTTTCATCGAAGGCAGAGTGTGACATTCTTCTTTCTCAATATCATAAACAACTACTGTGTTGACCACGTCACTCTTCTCATTAACTCCTCCTAAGACAAGCATATAACTCCTCCAAATAACAGATGCCACGTCATTTACAGCAAAAGGTAATTTTGCAACTTCTCTATATTCATTCTTAACTACATCATATTTTGCAATGCTAGCAGTACTATCCTTGTCAAGACCCGTTGTTGTCCCCCCAGCAATAAATATGTTATCATTATGAAGTTCCACACCATGGTAGGCTCTTGGGAATGGCATTTGATATAACAACTTTATAGGATAAGGAGACACAAGACAAACTTCATAGACTGCATCAGAAGATTCATCTTTATTAGCATCATAGTCATACCCACCTATCACGAACAATCGATCCTGATAAACCACATTCTTGTGACCACAAAACTTGGTTGGTAATCTAGCGGGAAAATTTAACCATTGTGCTGGGTCCTGAGTAAAGTTCATAGCCTCCATAGTGTTAGTAGGACCTTGAGGAGTCAATCCTCCTGCCACAAACATCTGCTTTTTGTAAACAAACGAAGATGATTCTTGGCGACGGGTTTTCATTCGTTTTAATGGTATCCACGCTTTCGTTGACCAGCAAAACATCTCCACCGATTTAAGCGCACGCTCGTTCAGCCCCTCCCCTCCGGCAACGATAATATTTCTTCTTGTGTCAGTTGTCGGATCTTGAGAGTGTCGTAGAACAGCTTCCTTCATCCCGCTCTCTGCCGCCACTGCAGGCTTCATCATTGCCTCTACCTTGTTTACAATTTCATCTTGCATACAACGCATTTGTAATCGTATCTTATCGTTCATGTCAGACAGATTTTCTCTCGTTTCTGTCAGATTTGCCTTCATGTCGGTCAGACTAGCCTTCATTTCGGTCTGATTTAGCTTCACGTCGCGGATTTCTTTCCTCAACTTAACACATTCATGGCACATTACCTTTCTCAGCTCACATACTTCGGTCTCGTGATGGATTATGTCTAGTTTATTTATCTCCATGTTGCAACCTTCGTTTGAACACACGACAGGAGAAAATCCACAGTTGTCAACGTGGGTCTTAAGATTCCCCAGCTCAACAAAGTCTGGACAACCCCTATAGAAGTAATCACAACGAATCCGAAGCTCAGACAAGCAACTGGTGTATATTCTTGGAGCTTGGCTGAGTGATTCTACAGTTAGTTCATCCATGCATGTCGGACACGTCTTGGAATTCTCCAAATGTCTGGTGATACAGCCAATGCAGAAATGGTGTTGGTTTCGTCGACACATGACTGGGTCTTTGAGGACGTTCAAACAGATAGGACAGTGAAAATTCTGGCTAACGTGGTTGGCAAAACGATCGTCCTCGTAGCCTAGTTCGTTGCTGATGGACGCCATCACCGAACTCGTATTCCAGTTCACTCCTCAATAAAACCTCATGGAAAATGTTAAGAACTTGGGTTGATTGAATAACTGGTTTATAGAACAACGCTGGTTTAGATTAAATACGTTGAATTACAGTTCTACTTTCGTTTTCAATTTGTCATGCCTTCTGAACAGAATTAATCCAAACAAAACGTGTCATGACAAGACCTCATGACAACAAGATCTCACGACAAGGTCACGACCTCGGATCTGCCAAGAATACGTAAGATGATCAGAATACGTAATTCAGAATAAGTGAATAATTTAGCAGTGTTGCGTGGTGGTATTAAGCTCTGCTGCTGATTCGACGATTCCGACCGATTCCGACCCAAACTGCTGAATAGACACGAATCATATATATGTAAAGGCAAAGTCTTTACATATATATGATTCGTTTTTCTTTAAAACAAGCTGAAACAGCATTTGACAACCACAAAAAGTCTGTTGTCGTTGCAAAGGCAACGTTGGGTCTAAGTCACAAAGAAAACTTAGAAAACCTAAACCAAAAACAGGCTGCATAAATATATTTTTGCACTCCGATCCCGCACATTAATTAAGCTATAATTAAGATGTTCAATATATATGCATGATGAGGTCTTCAGCTTTGTCAGTCGCTTTCAATTTTATCGGCTTTCCCAGGCCATTCCTTGGTTGACCTGATCACCTTCGCAGCCGCTATAGTTGCACAGCAGTCATACATATCTCTAATGCTGGCAAGGAAAGCGAACCATAAGGGAAGAACGTCTGGACAGGAGGCTATGATCGATCGACAATGATGATCGTAATCTAGTCGTTTAACCGTTTCGTGTAATTCTATGAACGTTCATGACAAGCTGAACATTTCGTAAATTCTCGTTAACTTATATCGCCAAAAATTTCATTAACATCCATGCAATTGTAGGAGAGTACATTCACATAAAACGTTTGGGAAGTGTCTCCAGTGGGAAAATTACTTTTCAATAAATTTTTGGTGGTCCGAGCAATCCCAGTCTCCCCGTTTTTCGTCAGCGGGTAAGCGCGGGGCCGGGAGACTCTGGGGAAATTGGATTGATTATCCGTTTTGATTGGGTCATTTAAATTTATTGACTATACCTATACCTCTACCTGGGATCCAAGCGATCCCAAGTACCCTAGCGTTCCTAACCCGTCGCCAGTCTTCAACTATTTTGGGAAATGGCCAATTCACCGATTCAAAACCAACTAATGCTGAAATAATGAAATTCATATTGCTTTAATCAGTACATACACATATCTCTTCAAATCTACACGTCTCGTTTACATCTCTTCTCTTAGTTTAATTATTTCTGGGTCTCAGTCACACAAAAAACTTCATAACAAAGTTAAGACAAATTTCGAATAACAAATAGTCGCAATAAACAAAACAAACCTTGGTGCGATTTGTCGTTATACTTGATGTAAAACAATTTAAACAACGAAAAAGCATATCAAGGACAATTAAAGAAGGAATCAGCCTTCGCAACTCGTAAAGGCGTGTGATCAAGAACGATATTGGCGTCGTGTCGGTCGTGAATTGATATTTTACCTTTCAAGATTTTCAAGAACGTTTATGTCAAGTGCCACAACCAGCAGTGTCAGTCTCTCTCCGACAATTTTATTGTGCATTTGATATGCATTTTACGAAGTGTTCTCGGAAATATACTATTTTCTTATTGTGATTTCATGAACACACCGCACATTCTGCATAGCAGCTCAGGCTACGAATATGCGCTTAATAACCACAACCCCTCATTTCAGGAGTAATTAAATCCAATTTCCCCAGAGTCTCCCACGCTGACGAAAAATGGTGAGCTAACACTATGGAAGCTATGAACTTTACTCAGGACAGTTGAACCAGGACAATCTCTTGGCTAAACCTAAAGCCCAGTTAAAGTTACATATATAATGAACAATTTGCATTATCGCAATGCATGCTGGTAGTTGAGGTACGGATTCACTTTCAGGGGAAATGGCCGGCGTCAGGCGAAGCCTGAAAGATTAATTCACTGTTTTAGCGGTATTTTCTTTCCCGAATGAGAGATTTTTACTTCTCGTTAGGACAGGTAGGTTTTGAACTATGTTTTGTGTAAATGGGAGCGAAACTGCTTTTGAAACTGGCGAGAAAATTACTTCAGAGTTGTCGATGGAGTGAAGAACGTTCGAACAAAACCATGCTTGAAGAAATAACTTTTTGCACATTTCTAGGTGAGTAAAGAAATCGATTGCTGTACAGTAAGCCATTTGGCCTCACATTCATGCATATGTAGTAGATCTATTCAGATCGTATAGTTGATGCCCTTGTAAATGTCTCTTCTCTGCATTTTCGCTGGTTGAAATTGACAAGGCTTTGAAACAGCTCACGATCACTTGTTGTTGGAATAGCATCACCTCGTCAGGCTTTGTTTTGATTTGTTTTGCATGAAAAAAAACTTGTTTCACTAGCCACTGTTCAGGTATTTTGCAAAAACTCCGAGTGCAAAGTGATTTCGGTTTCACTTGGGTTTTGGTCTTTGTTTTTCTTCTCTCCCTTTTGTACTGGTGAAAATACTGTATAAATTTTAGTGTGGTGTAAAATACAGTACAATAGGCTAAAATAATTGTTCTAACGTTAATTCTATTCGACTGTTGAGTCACAGAGCCCTAGTCATCGTTTTTAACCTATAGCTATAAATTGATTCAATAATATAAACTGTAGGCAGATATTTAAACTGTTAGGTAGCTAGCTGAATGCTGTAAATTTCTAATTAAACTATAAGTCTGAATTAGATATCCAATAATAACTCTTTGCATTTAAAACTTGGGGACTTTGGTTTTTTTTTTACAACGTTTCATCTGTGATCTGTGCCTGTGGCACCAGCTGCATGGGGGGGGGGGGGGGGGGGGGGGGGTGGGGGGGGGGGGGGGGGGGGGGGGGGGGGGGGGGGGGGGGGGGGGCAAGGGGGGAAGCTGTCCCTATTTGTCACGCGGACTGTTAGTGTGAAATTTGATGAGAAACAGGGGGAAAGAATAATTAATGTTAGCAAAATTACATCAAATTCCTAGGGGGTTGGGGAGGGCATGCCCCCCAGAAAATTTTGGATTTCTATGGTCTCTGAAACACTATTTCCTGCATTTTGAGGCAAGAATTTAAGAGTACAGTAATCCAAAAGCCATAAATTACATAATTTTGTTGAAATCAAACCAGAACATAGAATGATACACGTCAGAATATCTTTAGATTTACATGTATTTATAAACCAGTTGTAAATGTAAAAACAAGTTGGAGGCATTTTGTATAGAACTTAGTATTGTAATTTATAGCATAGCATGCCTGCTAAATATATAACACATTACTAGTCTACTCACTTGGCCTTAAAACAATGTGCCCCCCCTGCAAGTTTCTCAATGGATTTAAACTTTTCACGAGAACGGTCTTGGAGACCATTGGGGGTGACCACCCACCCCCACCCACCCTTGACTACGCTACTGATAACATCACCATGTTGCATTCTGCAAAACTTAAGTCACTTGCATGATGATGGCTAATTGAATTTTCCTATAGATGTCTAAGAATGTTGTTGAAAAAGAATGTCTACGATATACAGCATGCCCTCAGACCCCCCCCCCCCCCCCCCCACCAATATGCCAGTCCTGCGAGTGCATTGCACTCTTGTGTGGGCCAAATGGGAATGGACATTAACCTGTTTCGAAGGAAGTCCAGCCATGTTATCTAAACCCTCAAAACTTGTGACACTACAGATACGTTGTGTCAAATAACCAGATCTTTCTCCAGCAGACCACACCTACTGTAAGCCTAGAAAGGCATAAAAATAATTCTTCTTTGGGAAATTATTAGTGCCTGTGTCAGTGACAGTGTCCTCCGCTTTTCCATTTTCTTTTGACTTGGCTGTTATTGGATCCACTGTATCTTTACAGTCTTTCACAGGTGGGACTGAGAAAGTCATAAAAAATGTTTCATAATTTGGAAACCCAGTGTGCAATTCCCATTTTATTACTGTTTTTGAAACATTGAACTGAAAATGTTTGCTGTTCTACTTTCTCCCTTAGACTCATAGAGCCAAAATTTCATCATAACCATGTTAGATTTTATTTTTCTCTGGTCCAGTATCCAACTCAATATTTGTGTGCTCTGATTGGCTTAGTGGCAAGCAGTCTGTATGCTCCTATCCAGATCTTGCAACCAAACAGTTTAAATAATATGCCTACAGTGCATTCTTTACATGTTAAAACTACTCTTAGTACTACAGTTTATATTATTGAATCAATTTATAGCTATAGGTTAAAAACGATGACTAGGGCTCTGTGACTCAACAGTCGAATAGAATTAACGTTAGAACAATTATTTTAGCCTATTGTACTGTATTTTACACCACACTAAAATTTATACAGTATTTTCACCAGTACAAAAGGGGAGAGAAGAAAAACAAAGACCAAAACCCAAGTGAAACCGAAATCACTTTGCACTCGGAGTTTTTGCAAAATACCTGAACAGTGGCTAATGAAACAAGTTTTTTTTCATGCAAAACAAATCAAAACAAAGCCTGACGAGGTGATGCTATTCCAACAACAAGTGATCGTGAGCTGTTTCAAAGCCTTGTCAATTTCAACCAGCGAAAATGCAGAGAAGAGACATTTACAAGGGCATCAACTATACGATCTGAATAGATCTACTACATATGCATGAATGTGAGGCCAAATGGCTTACTGTACAGCAATCGATTTCTTTACTCACCTAGAAATGTGCAAAAAGTTATTTCTTCAAGCATGGTTTTGTTCGAACGTTCTTCACTCCATCGACAACTCTGAAGTAATTTTCTCGCCAGTTTCAAAAGCAGTTTCGCTCCCATTTACACAAAACATAGTTCATAACCTACCTGTCCTAACGAGAAGTAAAAATCTCTCATTCGGGAAAGAAAATACCGCTAAAACAGTGAATTAATCTTTCAGGCGAAATGCTCGCCTGACGCCGGCCATTTCCCCTGAAAGTGAATCCGTACTTCAACTACCAGCATGCATTGCGATAATGCAAATTGCCCATTGTCAATGAACTCGGCTTTTGACTGCGTCAGCCGCTTTGATTGCTCGACACACACTCCCAGTAACTCATCTTGTATACTAACGTAAAGTTCAACGAAATGTGCTGCAAACTTGCCCGTTTAGACCGTAGACTACATACTGGGTGATGCGTCTTGCTTGACGTTGTAGACTTTACCGTACGTCTGCAATCGCGTAGTCACTGGTCAGCGTTAGACCAACCTAATCCAGGTGGAGTGACCCGGATCTCGAGCCCATGCAGTCAGAACCTTGAGGAGTAAGTCCTCTTACTGCAATCGTCAAGTTTTTGTAAACAAGGGAACATATATTCTTGATGATGGGCTTCCATTCGTTTTAATGGTACCCTGCGCGCTTTCCTTGACCAGCGAAACATCTCCACCAAATTAAGCGCACGGCCGTTCAGCCCTTCCCCTACGGCAACAATAATATTTCTACTTGTGCCAGTTCCCGAATCTTGAGACTGTCGTAGAACAGCTTCCTTCATGCCGTGGTGTACATTCTTAGTCAGTCTTGGCCGAGTGTTTCCACAGTTAGTTCATCCATACATGTCGGATATGTCTGGCAATTCTCCAGATGTCTAGAGAACTCTCAAACATGTCCAACATGTATGATGTCGTTTGTGCGGCACGTCAGCCCGGAGTAATCACAAGTGAAGCAATCTGATTTACAACATTCTTAATCAACAAATGATAAAACTATTTTAGAGACTATAAAGAAATATTATGTTTTCATCTTCAACATCCATACACACATTGTCTACCTATTTACAAATTATGTTTACCCATTTACAAATCTTGTTTACTTAATATTTGCTATTAACGACATTACCAGACAACCAGATTCTCAGAAGCCCTCACTTTTTTTTCAAAAATTATCTATTTAGAGAATTATGCGTGGAAACAATGGTAAAAATTAATATTTTTCATCCACAATAGCGAGACTAACATTAGTTAATGCAAAAATTTAAAAGAAAACTAAAATAAAGTATTTAAAAATAATCTATGCTCCATGCCCCCCTCCCCGGCTTTAAATTTTGCTCCATGGCCTGCACTGATTCCACAACATTAATTACCCATGTTTGATAACCTTACTATAGATAAAGATCAGGTTAAGGTTTAACAACAGCATGCAGTTGCACATAGTCGAGCCTCTAACATCGCAAGTAGTTCTCCCCACAAATATTGAACAAAATCGAAACATTCGACCGACTTAAGATAACCTTGTACACTATTAAACCCTCCCATGACAACAATTAACCACTTCACCCGTCTCATTAACTCCTCCTAAGACAAGTATATAACTCCTCCAAATAACAGTTGCCACATCATTCACAGCAAAAGGTAATTTTGCAACTTCTCTTTATTGCAAAACTAGACGCTAAAATGTTCTTAAAATCCATAAGAAAATCTTTGAAAACTATAAAAGATCTCTATATATTCATTTTAACTAGATCATATTTTGCAATGCAAGCCATACTACTCTGGTCACAGCCCGTTGTTGTCCCCTCAGCAATAAAATACGTTATCACTATGGAGTTCCACACCATGGTAGGTTTTTGGGTTTGGCATACTACAGTCGGTTCATCTATACATGTCGGATATGTCTGTCAATTCTCCAAATGTCTGGAGAACTCTCAAACCTGTCCAACATGTATGATGTCGTTTGTGCAAGTGACCCTGCATGGAATAATTAAATTCACAAGTGAAGCAATCTGATTTACAACATTCTTAATCAACAAATGATAAAACTATTTTAGAGACTATAAAGAAATGTTATGTTCAGTTCATCTTCAACATCCATACACACATTGTCTACCTATTTAGAAATTATGTTTAGTCTATTTACAAATCTTGTTTACCTATTTGCTCTAAAGGTGAACTACAGTGCGAGCTAGATGGTCGCAAGTTTGTTTACATAACATTGATATAATTTTTTATGTCTTCACAAAGGCTAATACGAAGTACCGTCACTCACTTCTTTGTTCTCCTTTCTTTACAAACACCCACGCAACTAGCTCTTTCCGCTAACAATAAAATTAGTGAAATAAAAGTAGCGTGCTGTGTAGGCAGGGTTGAAACAACAATCGAAATATAGTAAGGTTAGATATACTGCTACGCTCTCTGTTTCGGCAGTATATCTAACCTCACAATATTTCAACAATAAAATTAGCCTGGGAACTTTAAGAAACATCAACAAACATACTGATATAAGCCCACTTTCTGCGACTGCGCAGATTGCACTGTAGATCACCTTTAACAACATTGCCAGATTCTCAGAAGCCAGAGTAGCAAAAGGGGTTGGGGAAACATGCCTCACTCTTTTCTTAAAAATAGTCTATTCCGCGAATTATGCGTAAAAACAATGATAAACATTAATATTTTGTATCTTGAGTAGCAAGACAAGCATTGGTAAATGTTACATGCATGCTCCACTAATCCACACCAACCCCCCTTTAAATCTTGCTCTATGGCTACTGATTGTACAACATCAACCCATGTTTGATAACCTTGGTTTAACAACAGCATGCAGTTGCACATAGTCGAGCCTCTAACATCGCAGGCAGTTCTCCCCACGAATATCGAGCAAAATCGAAACATTCGACCGACTTAAGATAACCTTCTTCATTATTATACCCGCCCATAACAACAATTAGATCACCAGAGACAACAGCTCTGCACCCCCTTCTCTTGTGTTTCATCGAAGGCAGAGTGTGACATTCTTCTTTCTCAATATCATAAAGAACCACTATGTTAACCACTTCACCCTTCTCATTAACTCCTCCTAAGACAAGCATATAACTCCTCCAAATAACAGTTGCCGCTCGACTCACAGCAAAAGGTAATTTTGCAATTTCTCTATATTCATCCTGAACTATATCATATTTTGCAATGCTAGCAATACTACCCTGGTTTAAGTCCGTTGTTTTCCCCCCAGCAATAAATATGTTATCATTATGAAGTTCCACACCATGGTAGGCTCTTGGTTTTGGCATTCTATACAACAGCTTTATAGGATAAGGAGGCACAAGACGGACCTCATAAATTGCATTAGAGTATTCACCATCATACCCTCCTACTATGAACAATCGATCTTTACGAACCACATTCTTGTGACCACAAAGTTTGGTTGGTAGTCTAGCGGGGAGCTCTAACCATCGTCCTGGTTCCTGAGTAATGTTCGTTGCTTCCATAGTGTTAGTAAAATCTTGGGGAGTATTTCCACCTGCGACAATTATCTGTTTTTTGTAAACAAACGAAGATAATCGTGTACGTCCGGTTGCCATTGGTTTCAATGGTACCCACGTTTTCCTTGACCAGCGAAACACCTCCACCGAATTAAGCGCACGGCCGTTCAGTCCTTCCCCTCAGGCAACGATAATATTTCTTCTTTTGTCAGTTATCGGATCTTGAGACGGTTGTTGAACAGCTTTCTTCTTCTTTATCCCGCTCTTGTCCGGTACCGCAGGCTTTATTCTCGTCATCATACCCTCGACCTTGTTTAGAATTTCATCTTGCGCCAAACGCATTTGTAATTCAAACTGATCCCTCATGTCAGACACATTTTCCATCTTTTCTTTGATACTTGCTTTAATTTCAGCCTGGCTTGCTTTCAATTCATTTTGGCTTGCCTTCATTTCATTCTGGCTCGCTTTCATTTCATTCTGGCTTGCCTTCATTTCGGTCAGGCTTGCCTTCATTTCGGTCTGGCTTGCCTTCACTTCGATCTGGCGTGCCCTCATTTCGATCTGGCGGGCCTTCATTTCGATGACATTTGCGTTGATTCCCATCTGATTTGCCTTTATTTCTGTCAGAGATGTATTCATTTTGGTCTGATTTGCATTCACGTCGTCGATTTCTTTCCTCATCTCAACGCATTCGTGGGATTTTACCTTTCTTACTTCGCATACCCTGACCTCGTGATGAATTATGTCTCGTTTATTTATTTCCATGTTGCAACCTTCGTTTGAACACACGACAGGAGAAAATCCACAGTTGTTAACATGGGTCTTAAGATTCCCCAGCTCAACAAAGTCGGGACAACCCCTATTGAAGTAATCACAACGAATCCGGAGCTCAGACAAGCAACTGGTGTATATTCTTAGTCCTTGGCTGAGTGATTCTACAGTTAGTTCATCCATGCATGTCGGACACGTCTTGGAATTCTCCAAATGTCTGGTGATACAGCCAATGCAGAAATGATGTTGGTTTCGTCGACACATGACTGGGTCTTTGAGGACGTTCAAACAGATAGGACAGTGAAAATTCTGGCTAACGTGGTTGGCAAAACGATCGTCCTCGTAGCCTAGTTCGTTGCTGATGGACGCCATCGCCGAACTCGTATTCCAGTTCACTCCTCAATAACACCTCACGAAAAATGTGAAGAACTTGGGTTGATTGAATGACTGGTTCATAGAACAACGCTGGTTTAGATAAATACGTTGAATTACAGTTCTACTTTCGTTTTCAATTTGTCATGCCTTCTATATATAATCCAAACAAAATGTTGTCATGACAAGATGTCATGACGAAAGATCTCATGACTACAAGGTCACGACCTCGGATGTGTGAAGTAGTATCAGAATACGTAATTCAAAATAGGTGGGATATTTTAATGTCTGAAAATTTTCCTTTTGGCGAGTAAAATCGTCAGGCGTTAGCAGAGTAAAACAACAAAGGGGCCGATTTTGTCCGGGTCACGTAGAAATGGTTAAATGGTCTGCTATCTAGTGAGTAGTGTACGATTTGCACCCACACAACTGAAATAAACACGTTTACTGCCAAATAGATGCATGCAGCGTCTTGTATTCTTTCTAAAATTCTAGCGCCTGACGCCTCGCTTTGCCTTAAAACAAACAAACCAAATTGACAACGTGCTTGACATTGCGGTGCCCTAAAGCCGGTTTTCCACTTGCAAATTTTTTCGCGCGAATCGAGATTTCTATTGTAAAAATTGAATAGATTACTAATTAGTTCCAGCCAACAGCTCATAAAACAAAAGAAAAATTCGGATTCACGAATTTATTCGCAAGTGCGCTTGTCAGTCAGTATCGGCGACATTTTTGACAGAACGTTTTTATCGCGACGTTTTTAACGCCTTTAGTACTATGTGTGGGTTTTCAGTTGAATCGTGCGGTTAAGAAGGCTCGGCTTTGGCATTAGGAATTGAATCTCGGTAAAGTTCTACTCGTATTTAAATTATTACATTTAACCTTCGCGACGCATGAATTGAGATTGAAAGCCGTCAATACATATATATCATTTAAAAGTATAATAAACTTATTACTCGAGCTACCTGTGGTAGGCCAAGTCTAGGCTTCGGCTCCGTTTCTGTGTTTTTATTTTTGGCCACACGAATTGGCAAAAATAGAACATTTCCTGTCAGGCTTTGCGAAACCGCATTACTTTCAATAAATACACCAAAATCTACACCGGTGAAACCGGACGACGCCTTTCAGACAGGTTTGCTGAATATCTTCGTTCCCGCGCAAGGAACAATGACGCCATGTGGCCAGTCATTTCAATATTTCTAACCAAAAGTCTGTGCCATCCTTCCCATCTCAGGTGTGGTGATGATAATCGCAAGTAGCAAGACAAACGTTTCATTTTCGAACTTGGCACCATGCATACATCCCCATGGCCCAATTTAGAAACGTTCCGACTCCGTATACATATTTTTTGTAACGGCTATATGTACTATTATTTCCTTTCAAGTTCCTGTTTCCAAAATGTATAAAAGATTCATAAAATTGTAATTTGTACTTACCTTAGCTGATACTCGAAGTGGCCCTTTTTCAACTATTTCTAACTGTCGCTCGTCCTGGATCTCCACAACTTCTCTCCTACCAAAATTTCAAATAATTTAAAGCCCAATATTTTAAAAACAAAGCGTCGGATGTAAAATTTCAGCTCTGTATGTTTAAATCCCCAGCACAAGTTTGCACATCTTATTCCAAGCACATATACTAACCAGTATAATCTAAGAAGACTTAGACTTTTTAACTTTTCGAAATGTAAGACTGATAGGTTCCGTAACACGTTTATTCCCTCTTCCGTGTGTACTTTTAATAATACAATATGATTGACTATATATTATATGTACTATTTATAAACCGCGCAGGAGGGCTTTATCGGATATAAAACACGAGGCGATAGACGAGTGTTTTAGAGCCGATAAAGCCCGTACTGCAAGGTTTTTAAATGACTTCTAAAAAGAATCACTTCATACGTTCATTGGCGTAGTAATTTTGAAAATTAAGCTTATATCAGCCGTTAAAAACCAGCGAGAAACTTAGAGCGAGTCTATATCACATATATAGATCCGATACGCTCATGATTTTTCTTTGTGTTTTCCTCATGAATTATTAATGCTTTTAGAAATATATATAATTATTAAACATAAACAGCACTACTACAGGAAATAATTTTTTTATTAGGTCAGCCGAACTGTGGAACTCTCTTCCATCTCATCTCAAAGACTACGATTCGCTTGCCTTATTTAAGTCTCGTCTGCACAACATGTACATCAGCAAATTATCTACTTACAGCCTGCACTTAATAATTTAAAAATAGTTTTATTGTATATATAGTTATTTATTTTACTCGTATGTGCTGTGTCTTTTAAGATGTCTACATTGTCTTTACCATTAGGAGTTAGGTCTCAATTGGGACGCAAGTCCTGTTCCTTTCTCCTGTCAAAATTGTATGTGTATTCGTGTATGTAATTATATATATATATAGCTACTCACTATATATGAGCTGTTCTGCAATCTCATTGGTTCTGCTACTAGCAAGCTATCAGCTCATATATCATTATAGTAATAAAAAACAAGATGGTGGCATGAGTTTTTCAGTCAGTGTACTACAGATAAAACTGCCTGTTAATTCTAAACTGCAGCAGCGAAAATACTGAACTGAGTGAAAACTAACAGTCAACAAATAACACATAAACAGAATAGAAAAATTACGAATTTAACAGAAAAAAAGCTACTGAAAAAGGCAGTTGAGAGCTTTACAAAACCTTACTTATTACCAAGTTGACAATAATATTTTGTTAAACCAAATACAAGTAGTAAACATACGTATATTTATTAATGTAGTAACCAGTAAAATATATTTTCTAAAGAAATAAAGCATTATAAATGGAAACTATATTGTTTGTATGCTATAAAAGACCGTAAATCAACAAAGTGTAATTTTTCCGAACGTTTCGGCTTTTTGATAACTTTTTAAATGCTAAATCTTTACATGTTAATATAAAGTAAAGAACAGCTGACTAACCTTTTCACTTTCCTGAGCTGTTTAAGTCGTTATATACGATGTTTCCAATGCTTTTTTAAACTCTAAGAGCTCTCAAACACATTTTGGAGACTGTTTTGAACTCCAAGTCGAAGGCAAATGCGCATGGCGGAAATATGCGTGGCGGAAGTTCGAGATTTGTCAAGCGATTCATTTCCGTTATGAATTAAAAGTTTTTCTTTATTTTTATAAATGTTTTCGCTATATAATAAAACAATTATACCATTCGCTCTCGTCGTATATTATGAACTATAGCGAAGCGCCTCGTTGGCTATGAGCTCATATACGACTCGAGCTCATGGTAATAATTGTTATATATATATTTCTAAAATCATTAATAATTCATGAGGAAAACACAAAGAAAAATCATGAGCGTATCGGATCTATATATGTGATATAGACTCGCTCTAAGTTTCTCGCTGGTTTTTAACGGCTGAGATAAGCTTAATTTTCAAAATTACTACGCCAATGAACGTATGAAGTGATTCTTTTTAGAAGCCATTTAAAAGCCTTGCAGTACGGGCTTTATCGGTTCTAAAACACTCGGCTATCGCCTCGTGTTTTATATCCGATAAAGCCTTCCTGCGCGGTTTATAAATATTACATATATATATATATATATATATATATATATATTTATATTTATATATAACTTGTAAGCGTTTTTGTATATTTTAGCAATAAGGAGATTTAGATCTAGTGCAAGGTCGCGTGTTCGAGTTTGCTCCTAACAGAACTGCAGAATTTTGCGAGAACGGCGTACAATCAAAGAACGAGTTCGAGTAACCTCGTACCCAGGGTCTTCAGCGTGCGCCGAGTGAAGGGTACACCTGGGTACGAGGTTGGGAGACTTGCACTGGATCTAATCCTCCCTAATATTATGAATTTTAAGTAACTCATTATTTAACCAAAAAAGAACTCTAATGTAAAATTATTAAATTAAAATTAAACCTGACGAAACAACATTTTAATAAATTTTAACGTAGTATTTTACTAGTGATAGTGCGTCACATTCAACGCGTTTGCCATAAAAGGCCATATAATTACTATTAGTTATGTCTGTTGTATTTGTAAATATTGTAATATTGTGAGGGCCGTATGTTAGATAACCTTTACGGTTAATACGTCTTTTTCCCTCGTAAAATAAATTTTATTCTATTCTATTCTATTCTAGACTGAGTCTGGGTTTTGGCTCGTTGTTTTTTCCCTCAAGATTTTGCATTTTTGCACTTTTTATTTCCGCTACTATTCATGCTTCCGGTGAGTTGTTAGCCGTGTAATGGAGTGAGGCCGTGAGGCATGTTGTAAGTTCTCTGCTCCTTTCGCTTTTGGAGTTGGACAAAAAGTTGAACAGCTTTGCCTTTTGATCAAGGTGTTCTTGCACGTTGTTTGTAGATTTCGAAATAGACTGACTGACTTTGTAGTTTAACAGTGATCAAATGTGGCTGACAACTCATGTCTTGATCGTAAATCTTGTTATAATAGAGTTATAATATAACACGCTCTTTCTTACGTACGCGAGTAAGTGACAGTACTTAGAGATAACACTGAAGATCCTCACCCCACCCGAATACTCTGGAATCTTTATTTTCTATTTTTAACTTTACCTTGTTTCTAGGTGATACGGCATAACGTCCCAGGCATCCCAATATAGAGGAACATTGTCGAACAAAACAAATTGATTACCATGACAACCATGTGCTATGGCATCCCTATAAAAATATAGCATTAATCACAACAAGATTACATTACTATTTCGGAGATATGTAAACAATCATTTCTTAAATGTCGTCAAAAGCTAAATACCTTCCACTTGCATTGTGTACTAGAGAAACAACCCGGCCATGACGACCCACTTTGGCGGTTAAAAATTCATTTTTTAGAACGACCAAATTTGAATCCTAGCAACGAAGGACAGAAATCTTTTTTTAACTGAACATTGTGAAAACCATTATCGGATATAAAGGGAAATCGTTTTGGTTACATAGTAAGAAAGTACGAAATTCTACGAAATTGACTATCTCAACTACGTTATAGCCCCCATCAAACGACGTACTCTAATAAGACGAACCATGTTGCCATTTTGGGACGACGTAAATTAATTAAGTTGGACAGTAAACCAATCGTCAAACTTAATCCCGTCAAACCAAATGCAGAGGATTCTTTGGGTAGGGTCTCAAAGAAAACTTCAAAATGGCGCGAAGTACGAATTTTAGTGAAATCCATTTGAGATTCTCCCAATTAGACTTAGCACATAGAACGGGAAAGAGGAACAAACCACGCCTTCCTTTTCCCCTTGCGTTCTCCAAGTGTACTCTCAGCACTACACCCAGTGATCTTAATTGGTAGTATATTAGGTCCGTTTATACGAGAGTTGGCAAGACTCGGCTAATAACACAGGACGCAGCTTACATAAGACGCAAAACACTCGTATAAAAGGTACAAAGACTTATTTTCGCATCTTACATGCAGATCAAACACTCGTTTATCGTGTTTCATCAGGGGACTCCAAACACCCTCGGTTTTCATTTGTTTTCTCGTGTTTACAAGCTGCGACTTGTTCAAGAACGCCGTATAAATGAGTCAGTTCGCGTCTTAGGTAAGGCGCGTCCTGTGTAAGCGCGTCTTATCAGATCTCGAATAAACGGCCCTATTAAATGCAATTTTAAATGAGAGTCACCTAGCTGTTCAGGTTTGTGGTGTGGAGGGAATGATATATCGATTCCTGGTCTTAATCCCTATTTTACATCCCTATTTTACACCTATTTTTATCTTCTTTACAGTTTTTGTGATTTTTTTTGGTTTTAGAAAAAAAAAGTTAAAATTAAGTTAAAAAACTAACTTAAAATTCGTTCAATTTAATTCGACTCATATAGTTCGACATTTGATCAGGATCAAAGGCTATTATTAATAGCCGTTAACATTTGACATAACAATGTCCTTCGACACTCAGTAAAGGCTATTTTTTAGAAAACCTTTTTCAATCGTGTTTTAAGTCGGTTCGGCCCTCGGGATATATCTGGCTTAAAGCCTCCGTTATCGGTATTTATCCTATACTTCACCCTGTTAATTTTCCCTGTGGCCATGGGAGAAAACTAGAAAAAAACAAACAAAGGGCGACAAAACCCAAGCACGAGGCCAAACAACCACGTAGCGTAGAGATTGATTGAACGACCGCATATATGTCTTTTCAGTTTCAAAAAGTTTCAGTTTCAGATGGGGCTCGCCCTGAAGACTGAGCAACCGATAGCCGACCCAGTATAAAATGCAATAAAATATAAAATAGATATTGTCATCCCTGTAATAAAGAATAAAGGATAAAGGACTGGGGGGCTAATCATCCTTACTTGCAGCCAGCAGCTGAATTGCGAATGACGCAGATCAACGTGGCCGTGTCGAGGCATATCAAAGGCGCTCCAGGCAGCCGCCATACGACACAGTTCAGACCACGGATCACAGCTAAGATGTTAGGTGTTGATTTTATGGAGGGAGGAAAACCGGAGAACCCGGAGAAAAACCCTCGAAGCACAGGAGAGATCAACTACAACTCTACTCACATGAGTTCCAAGTCCGACAACGGGGTCATTCCCAAGCGGTCACCCATCCATAACCCCGTCTACCCGGGCTTAACTTTTTGGTGAGAGGCAGCGCGCTAACAGCACGCGCCACCCGTGCTCCCCTGAATAAAATATAGATATGTTAAGTTTTACCTGTAACACGTGAATATTACACGGTTCATACTTCTTAGAAACGTCTCCTTGAAGAGTTGCAAAACCCATACTTGGAACATCCACAAAAACTTTAAAATTTCAAAATTAGATAAAAATTGCATGAAATAAAGTTTGCAGACACAAAATACATATAGGCAAAACTATTTAGATAGTCTTGAGTTCGACAATGATCCAAAATATTAATTATACTAACCCAGAGTTCCTCCAGATTTCAGTTTTTGTGTCACTAAGTTACTAAATTGGTCTGTTTCGTTCAGATAGTCATTAGGTAATGTGATCACTTCCCGTCTTAGCCAACAATGTGTGTTAACAGCGATTTGGTGTAGTTCTTCCGAAGACTTATCTGAATCTAACTAATTAAGAGGGAAGAAAGGAACATTATATACTAGAACAATTACATTTGGTAGCAGACGAATAGAAAAAAATAATATAAAGCTAAAAAATTGCAAAATAAGTTATAATATAAGCGGTGACACAAATCAATGGAATAAAAAAAAGAAACGCAATTTACATCTACAAAGTTCTGCAGCTGGTAACAAAGAAAAAAGCAACAAAATATAACAAGTACAATGCAACCAGAAAATATAAAAAAATTACAGTAAACAAATAACTCAGACATGCATTAACCAGCAAAATTAATTTGAGCGATAATAAAAATTTTGCACACACCCCGCTCATTGTCAACTATTGTTTTCATTTGACAACACGCTTTCCATTTATTACATAATCGGTTTTTGTTTTATTGTTTAACACTTTCAAAAATATTTAAAACAAACAAACAAACAAACAAACAAACAAAATCAAAAGCAAAAGTAAAACCAAAAACCAAAAACAAACATGTATACCTGCTCAAAGAGAGTCTCATGACCTTGTTTAAGTAACTTCAATCCACTTTGCTTTATATCTTAAGATAACAACAAAGAAAACGGTGATACAGTCATCATTATCATCCCATTTTTCCCCTTCAGGGGTGGGGTCTTCTCGTTATCGTCCAACAAAGAAAACGGTGATACAGTCATCATTATCATCCCATTTTTCCCCTTCAGGGGTGGGGTCTTCTCGTTATCGTCCTCTATCTTGTACGCACTTCTACCACGTCTAAGTTCACCACTCTTCCGTCCTGCTTCACACAATCCATCCATCTCTTTCTCGCGGCTTCCTCTTGGTCTTCTACCAGTTTCCACTCTTTCCACCATCCATCTGCTTATGTCATCGTTCTCCCGCCTCTTCACATTCCCATACCACCTCAGTCTGCTCTCTTGTATCTTGTCCCTCTAACCTACTGTATATATAGTATGTTCTCTAAATTTATACCTAATTATTTGGTAACACACCATTAATCTTTTTAGCTGCAGATATTGTGACGGCTCAATAAGCCGTCGTGTTTTCTAGGGGTTCCGTTATTCCGTAACAATTTTGAAAATCTTGAAGATGAAGTGATCGAGGTCAAACTTATCGGGCAAACTGTATACTTAATATACTTATTGAGAATTATCAAAACGCTTGGCTTTGACTGAAAAAAGCTCCTCCAGCCTAATGTGTCGTGAAATTTGTTTTAGTTTCTTAAGTTTACCGAGGTTAGCTTTCCTATATAAGTATGGATCCAAACTAAAGAGATGTTGAATATCAGCATACATCCGCAAGTAAACAAATGCCAGTTAAATTAATAACTCATTCATATATTTTTGCTAAGCTACAATAGTTGTAAGACAAAGTTTCACTACGTTAGGGACTATATTTGGGACTAGGTTTGGGACTTCACTATAGGTTTGGCTAAGATTTCCTATCCGCAGCGAACGCAGAATAATATCGAGCCAGTTTACGTTATCAAACCCTAAGAACCATGCTAGTTTTATAGTTCTTCTAATGAAATATATCAATTTTTTTAGTTCTATCATCTGCACCTATATATTTTTCTTTGGTATATATTTATATCTCTTTTATAGGCGGCAAGCAATTCTTGTATTTTACTCTGGCTAAGACTAAAAGATTTTAATCGGCACGGGAAAAAATCACTGATGGAAAATAATTAAGTTAAATTGAATGGTACAAAAACTATTTAAAAAAATCCAATAAATATAAATGTTTCATACGAATACCTGCATAATACTTTATAGCATCATCAACAGCCTAAAATAATAAATCATTTTGAAGATTTGTCTCCATTTTCTTTTCCTCTTTCGATTGGATATATAAATGCATAACTTTTACAAAGTCTTAATACTAAAATAATTAACGCCTGTGGCTCAATTAAACTTTCTCAAGGCTGAAACTTTCAAAATAAAAGCTGAAAAAGTGATCTTCAAGTTGATACTTACATCACCAATGCAACTTCCCGGAAGGACATCATGAAACTGATTAAGGAGTAAAAGCTTCCACAATCGTTTTAATTCTTCCTTAGGGTACGAAATAAACCCTTAAAACAGAAGAAGTTCGTTAGAACTAATACGTTAGAACAAAAATAAGAAACAAATAATCAAAAGTTGCAAGTTTTAATCTGGATTTGAGCAACATTTTTAATAGATTTGTATTCAATCCATGACCGCATCTTTGCATAAACAACAACGAAACTAGCAAGTTCATCGTTCATGTATTGAGTTTGACTACGAGTAATGAAAACTGGCATAATAAAAATATGTGCAATCAAGCATTTTATTGCAGACAGAGAAAAACAGACAGACAGACAGACAGACAGACAGACAGACAGACAAACAGACAGACAGACAGACAGACAGACAGACAGACAGACAGACAGACAGACAGACAGACAGACAGACAGACAGACTATACAGACGATATATTTAGTGGCACAATCAACTTTTAATCAAATATAAATAAGTTTTGTGGAAACACCACGTAAAATATTTCTTTGCTATATTTCTATTTTACGTTGGTGTTTCCACAAAGATAAATTATACACAATATTTGGCATTTCACTCGATTAAATTAAAGGGTTTTTGGTGAAGGAAAATCTCCAGCATGATTCTTACACTCGAGATTCTCCTTCATCAAAAACCTTTAGAGCTAATTAAAAAAGAAAAGAAAAAAAGCGACCCAAAGTGATCCCATGCAAACGCAGCATGGTTAAGATATTATAAAGCTGCATTAGGTGCAATTATTATATGACATAAGTTAATTCTGTTGAAATCGTGTGTTCTCATTGACCGAGACGCGTCACGTGCCGGTCGATTATTTTCCGTAACGACCGCGGTCATTACGGATTTTGCCAGCCATGTTGTTTGCAACTAAACAACGAAAGAAAACCGCAAAAGTTTTGTGAATTCAACAACCTGAGGACTAAATTATGTATGAGTGGGACGATGAGCAATCTGGAAGCGAGTTTTAGGATTCCGAAAGCGATGACAACAAGACCAACAACATTGAAAACGATGAGTTATGTCAAACGCTCGAGGTCACACTAAACTGACTAAAGTACGTATCATGACAAGGTATAAATGTAAGGTATGTTGTTTCAAAATGCCATATAATAAACTTCTTATTAACCTCGTCCGCTTGGTCATTATGGAAAAATATCAGACCTCGGTCTTTATGTACAGACTTCGCCCTACGGGCTCGGTCAGTACTTTCAAGACCTCGGTCTGATATTTTTCCGTAATGACCGCGCTCTCGGTTAATAAGAAGTTTTTAATATTTTCATTGATGTGTTTTCAGGCATATATGCACCTTCGTTTTGTGTCTTCTTATTCAGAGCAAAAGCAATCGAGGTCAAAAATTCCACATCGTGTAAAAGAATCTCGCAACGTCGATTTCCATCCTTTATCTGAAATGAAAACAAAAAGGTCGTGAAATTTAACATTTTTATTCGTAGAAATTATTAACAAAGATAAAAATATTGTTCCATAAAAGGAAACAGGAAAGAAAAGGAGAAGGGGAAAAAATACACGCATGCACTGCAGTCCAATATGAAGGAGCATCATTTAAATAATACAAATCACTTAGAAAATGTATTTTACAGTTGAATAACGGAATCAAAAACGAAAAAAAGAAACGTATTACATCATGAATTACCTTCACGACTTAAATAATTATGTAAAATAGACTAACTAATCAAAGTCCAAGTAATAAAAACTTAAAACAGGTTTTGGCAAGTATATAAGCGAGGCAAAATTTCAAGCTAATTACGCGTCCGTAACTGTATGATTATCTTTCTTATATAAGCTCGTTGTTTGTTTACACTCTTTACGTTTCTCTCTGACGAAGGGCCTTCGCGCGAAACGTTAGAAACTACGTTCAATATTTTCGGCAGTACTCAAACCTTACTATATTTCGATTGTACTGTACATACAGCTGTATACAAATGTCAACTCGCCACATATAGTTCAGCTCCTCACATTGTATCTATTACAGTATACATGCATGCAAGACAAAAATAATGACCAATCACAATGGTCGAGCATAACTAATTATTTTTATTATATAGCATGCTATCGGATATGAGCTTTTGCGTAATCTGATTGGTTCCCTACTACCAGGCTATCAGCTCATATCCTACTAGTAGAGGAAAAACAAGATGGCGGCATGTTTTTTTAAACTGCCGAAAAGAGTTGAAATTGACGGATTTTTATACAGAAAAACATCAACACCCTCAAACCAATGTATAAAAAAACAACATTGTGTAAAAATACATTAACAGATACACAATTTAGCATGTTAAATGGTAAAATTCAACTAAAAATTACGTCTTTTTACTTCAAAACCCCGACTAAATTAACGGGTTGATATTAATTTGTTGCCAAACAAAGAAACTCACGGTTAAAATCAAGCTTACAACACACATTTCGTAGGAGATTACCAGTAAAGAGACTTTTTTTTATTCAGATAAGCATTTGGAGTAGTAAACAGCATGTTCTTTTTCAAAAACAACCAACTAAGTAATTTAGTTTCACTGCCGAAGGTGTTTCAGTTTCATTTTTACATGAAATCAAAACCTTTTTCACGACAGCAACGTCGCTAATATAAACAACTGACCGACCTTTTGACTTCATAAAGGTCCTTTTAATCTTTTTTGTTGATCTCCTTAACACATTTTTTGCCTCTCGAGCAACATTTATACAACATTTCGAAGCTGTTTACCGAACAGCTCAGCGAGAAACTCTATGTGAATGCATCATTACGCATGGCGGAAGTATTAGTTGCCTATGCCGGAAGTTTGTTGTTTCAAACATTTCGCTGTAATTTTGTCTCTTGTACAGTGCTTGGCTATATAATAAAACAGTTATACCATTCGCTCTCGTTGTATACGAACTAATAGCCAACTCGGCGAAGCGCCTCGTTGGCTATGAGCTCATATACAACTCGAGCTCATGGTATAACTGTTAAATATTCCTGTCAATTAGTGAACATATATATGCAGATCAAGGCTAGGCGACTTTGGGTTCGCAAACCACTGTGAGACTTGGGCTCTGTCTCGCGTATCAGAGCTAGCTATATACTGTTCAAGTTCATTACATGTATGTGTGCAGTTTCAATGTTACAATAGGTAGACATAGTTAAATACAGAATAAATAGTATAAAGACAATTATAATATATAATTTACAAAAAAACAAACTATACTAAATTAAACGTGCACAGTGATCAAAGTTACATTTAGTATAAACTAGAGAGAAAAAAGGCAGACTAAGGAGAGACTAAGCATATTTCATTTTGAATATAGAGACTGACTTAGATTGCTTTAGTTTGTAATCAATAGTTTCCCAAATTTGGGAGGAGACAAACCTAAATGTTTGAGTTCTGTAATTTGTTCGGGCTTTATGCCGGATAAAATTCTGTTTGGCAGCGAATCTAGTATTATATGAATGTTGCATGGCAGATGCAATTACTATATATAGTATCTAAAAACATTGATGGGACCTTGTCACTTTTATTAATAATTTGGTAAGAAAAAAATTTTAATTTGAAAATATTGTCAAGTTTGAGTATTCCAATTAAGTAAGTTAAAATATGGAGTGACACTCACTCTTTTTCGTGCAGAAAACATATTTTTTATACATTTATTTTGACAAGTACATAATTTTACTAATTTAGAAGTATACGTATTACCCCAGCTCATTAATCCATAATTAATATATGCCGATTTGGAATTAAAGATCAGTCGCCAAGAATCCTAATACAGTTGTAAAAAAAACACCTGACAGTTCTACCACCGAAATTGTTCGTATAGCATTGGGAGGCGTTGATATAAACCAACCATAGCACCAATGTTTGCATGCAGTTTGCAGCTATAGCAAAATATCGCAAAAAAATTATATATATAACTTCAATATGCTTTGTAACTATATACTGTTTCCATAACACACGAAAAGAAAGGTGTGACCTGATATCAAAAACGCGAAAACAAATCCAAAAATTACATATACTAACAAGGGAAGAGTTTAAAAAGTTAGGACAAACGTTATCGAACTACATGTTCATCTTCAGGTTTTAAAAAACAGCATGAAGATGAACATGTAGTTTTACCTTGTTAGTATATACAGTATGTTCCAAATTATTATGCAAATCCACTGTTGGCAAATATTTCGTAAAGTAGTTCATTTGAACAGATGAAACTTTCACGGATTGTTCATTATACTCTTATCAAAATAACGTGTTAAATTCAACAACATATTTCAATAAATAATTTAGGTATGACGTTTTATGCAAAAAACTGCTGTTGTGAATGTGCCAAATTATTATGCAAATTACGTTGCCCTAGTCGCCTACAGCCAAAGATGGGCAAGCAGAAAGATCTCGCAGAAGATGAAAAGAGAAACATAGTCAGTCGTCTCGGTGAGGGTAGAAAATCCCTTGAAATTGCCCAGGAACTATCAAGAGATCATAGAACTGTAAAAAGATTTATAGCAAATATCAATCAGGCAAGGAAAAGGAGTGACAAAGGTGTAACGCGGAAAATATCAAGGCGACAAGTATCCACCATTAAGCGAGAGGCTGCAAAACACCCTCTCTTAACTAGTAAACAAATATTTGAACAGGCTGGTATTAATGGATTCCCCAGAACATCTCGATGCCGAATTCTTCAAACAGTTGCCAAAGCTGTTAAACCGATTATCCAACCACCTTTAACTGCCAAGCACAAGATTCAGCGAGTTGAGTGGGCGAGAAAGTATGTGAAGATAGATTTTCAGACCGTTCTTTTTACGGATGAGTGCAGAGCAACCCTCGATGGACCTGATGGCTGGTCCAGAGGTTGGCTTATCAAAGGTGCCATTAAACCATCAAGAGTAAGACGACAGCAAGGTGGTGGTGGTGTCATGTTTTGGGCTGGATTAATTGGCAATGAGCTTGTGGGTCCGTTCAGGGTACCAGATGGGGTAAAAATGAACGCAGTATCATACACCAACTTCCTTAAAGAGAATTTCATTGTTTGGTATCGCAGCAAGCGCCTAGCATTCAGGAAGAAGATCATATTCATGCAAGATAATGCACCGTCGCATGCTGCACGTTATACTATCGCGTACCTGGCAAAACTCGGCTTCAAAGATAGAAAATTGATGACATGGCCCCCCTCATCACCAGATCTTAATCCAATTGAGAATTTTTGGAGTATTTTGAAACGGAAGCTTTACACCGGTGGTCAACAATATGCATCCAAAGATGAGCTATGGCATGGCATTCTTCAATCTGCAATGGGCATTGGAGCGGAAGAAATTCAAAACCTCACAATGTCTGTTGATGATCGACTCGTAAAGGTCTTATCAAATAATGGATGTTACGTTAATAAATAGCCACAAATTGCAATTTTCTTGATTGAATCTTGTAAAAACACCTGATTACCGATTTGGTTGTGTTGATAATTCTTCTTCCTATTTTTTTTTGTGTCATTAGAATGCCTTTTTTGTGTTTTGCATAATAACTTGGAACATTGCCAAAGCTTTTTTTTTGCATAAAACGTCAACCTAAATTATTTATTGAAATATGTTGTTGACTTTAACACGTAATGTTGATAAGAGTATAATGAACAATCTGTGAACGTTCCATCTGTTCAAATGTAATATTTTACGAAATATTTGGAAAAAGTTGATTTGCATAATAATTTGGAACATACTGTATGTAATATTATTTTATGGAGAATTCAATTATAAAATCCAAATTTTTTAACCAAGTTAGAGTTGCTTTGATACAGATTAAACACGACTGTCGGGTGGATATAGCTTCTGAGATAAAGCAGTGTCTAAAGGAAATTAAATTTAAAGTAAAGTTCGATCTCTCCGAACGCCAAAGCAAATGGCTCTGTGCACATGCACCAGATCCGGCTTGCAGACTGTGCGTGCATGCATGCAGATATACATATGCATATTGGCTATATTACGTAAATATCGAAACAATAAAGTGTAGTGTTAGTATAGATCACTTGCACTTATTCATTTGGTGGAGGACAAATGCTTCTAAACAATTAAAGTTTTTGACATAAGTTACATGTAGTGAATGTGGTACGTTTGCGAGCTTGGTGCATTCAACAGAGCAAGTTATTAGTAAAAATTTAATTAACAGACGTTCGGTGGACGTTCGTCAAGCTCAATTACTCAGAAAAGATTTCTGAGACCCCAGACAGGGTTCGAACCTGCAACCTTCTAATGACCGGTTAGACGCTCTAACCATTGAGCCACTGAGGCTCAGATGGAGAGCTAAGGTTGCAAATTCATAGTCATATGTGTTCCTAAGTGGTAGCTGACTAGCTGTCTGGGGTCTCAGAAATCTTTTCTGAGTAATTGAGCTTTACGAACGTCTACCAAACGTCTGTTACATTACACCATATACCAAGCTCGCAAACGTACCATATGCACTACATGTATACGTACAACTTATCATGTCACTTTAACAACAACATCTCATATGCGCAAACGCTACCATTTAGGAGCACATATGACTATGAATTTGCAACCTTAGCTCTCCATCTGAGCCTTTGGCTCAATGGTTAGAGCGTCTAACCGGTCATTAGAAGGTTGCAGGTTCGAACCCTGTCTGGGGTCTCAGAAATCTTTTCTGAGTAATTGAGCTTGACGAACGTCCTCCGAACGTCTGTTAATTAAATTTTTACTAATAACTTGCTCTGTTGAATGTCGGAATTTTGAAGTTGTCATCCAGATAACCGTTTAGACGTCATGTGCAAAAGGTCTATAGCACACACGCCATTAAACCGCGCGCAAACCGTACCTTTGCCTCCACAGTAAAGGTTCCTTGATGTAGTTCTAAGTAAAGTTCACCAATCCAAGTGCAAAGGTTGGGTGAATCTTTTTCGTCCAGGGACTCGAAGAATTTTTGAGGAGTAGACAACATTACTCTGTGATAAACATGTAAAACATTATAATTTATGCTCGACACAAATATACATACATTTTTAATCATATGGTCTAACTTTTGTCTTCATTTAATTTCTCTTTGTACAAATATCGTAATTTCTCTATTAGGCCCCCTCCTTTAAGCCCCTTTCTGAAAGCAGAAAATAATTAAGCCCCCCTCTCTATTATGCCCTCCCTCCACAAATCAGTTGATAAACGAAAGAGAATCAGACTTTTTGTACTTAAATCAGTTGATAAATAAATAAGCTTCCCCTCTCTAATAATCCCCCTTCTCTATTAAGCCACCTCTCAGAGAAGCTTGAAAAAATATAAGCCCCCCAGGGGCTTGGGGCTTAATAGAGAAATTACGGTAATTACGTCTTTAACTTTTCGTCCGTCCGTCCGTCCGTCCGTCCATATACAATTGTTTTCTAGTATACAAATTTACTTATCTAATTTTAATGTATGCCTTTCATGTAAAAACGATATGTTTAAAAAACTATCGCATTGAAATAAATAGTTCATTCATCCACTTATTCATTTTCATTCATTACCTCATTCGTTCGTTCGTTCGTTCGTTCGTTCGTTCGTTCGTTCGTTCGTTCGTTCGTCCGTCCGTCCGTCCGTCCGTCCGTCCGTCCGTCCGTCCGTCCGTCCGTCCGTCCGTCCGTCCGTCCGTCCGTGGTTGCTCTACCTCTTTGTCAATGCATAAAAAATCCAACAATTACCTTGGTAAACCGTCAGTATCTTCCACTCTCAAAAGTTTTTGAATCATATCTTCGCTGTAGATAAGAGACAAAAATAATTTCAACATACTGGACATCTGATAAGTAATATCTCTACAGTCTTCTGAATATCGTGGTCAACTAAAGTGACGCGGTTTTAAAGCAAACTACACAAAGCAAAGAAGAGAAAAAAGTAGAAACTGCATGCATAAAAACGCAATCTGTTTCAAGTCTGACATTTTGGGTCAATGATGCACCGGAACCCAGTTTTAAACTGGAACTGCAAAAAAGAAATCAGAATATACTACTTTTAACTTTTAAAGTTTTAATTGTAGTATAGTAAATTGATAAAAAAAACGCCTTTTTGTGGGTTTAACTCTTTCAGCACTAGATTTCTCTAAATCCGACTTTAGCAGTGAAAAAGTGAAAAATATATTGTTTTATTTTGGAGTTTCGTTTTGATTGTCAAAAAACTCTAAATAAATTGCAAAAAGTCCTAAATGCGCAACACTTCCTTAAATTCATAATAATGCGCTAAAACAAAGCTACACATCAATTTCATTTGAGAAGACTTTCATTTGAGAAGAATTTCATTTAAGACTAGAAAAACGTTCCGGTTCCGGGCAAACATTTTCATCGGAACTAACCGGTCGAATCCAAATCCCGGTGCACCCTACGAGTGAACTCCAAAATTATAATTACTCTAGACAATACCTGGATTGCTATAGAGTGCACCACTCGTTATATTTCCCCAAATGACTAATGTAAGGTTACATTAAAACATGGCGTGAAATGAGCAACTTAACTGCACAGTAGCGACATAAATATCTAGATATTCCTTTTGCGTACTGACTAAAGCAGTAATGTAATATATCAACAACGAGTTTCATCAGGGGATCCAAACACGAGAAAACATGACGAAAGCACGAGGCCGAAGGCCGAGTAGTTATATAACTTTTATTGTTCCCGAGTATTTGGATTCCCCTGATGAAACACGATTTGTTTCATCGAGTTGTTTCGAAGGAGTTGTTGATATGGCATCTCAATCGAGCGATTTCAATTGAAAAATGAAAAATGCAATTAAAATAAAACCTCGTGAGATATTTTTCATGTGTGTGAAAAATTTATTTATACAGCAACTTGTTTATTTTGCATAGATAATGAGATCTTAAGAATTAGATGAACACCGGTTTTCATCTAATATCTTGGGTTTTACTGGAGTATCCAACTTCTATCAGGTGATTGAATGAACTATTGTAATTGGCTAATCATCTCATGACTTATTAATGAGTTTGAGACGTGAAGATCATACATTCGTTTTTCCCAGATTTTCCGAAAGAATTGTCCAGAATGCGTCATTTTGAATTTGACAATATTTTCAAAACATCGATATCTCAAAAAAGTAAAGTAACTCGTTTCCGTCAAAATTTTGTCAGCGGGTTTAGAGTATCGTCTAGTTTAATAAAATGGGGGGGGGGGGGGGTAACGACGCATTTTATTGTCTTTTAGAACACTTTACTAGGTGTTTAGTATTATATTCTGACTAACGCCAGTCGCCAGACGATATTACTCACTTCTAAGAAAACCCTTAAACAGGGAAAAATTTAAGAAATGGTTCATAGTTTGGCGTGCTCCATCGGGTTATGGATGCACACGGGAAGTTGGGAGAGCGCGAAAAAAGCGTAAGAGTTGGTCGAGGCGATAGCCGAGCAACTATAGATTTTTGATCTGCATCCATAACTCAATGGAGCACGCCAAACCATGAACCATACATTTTATAACAGAAAATTAGACACAAAACAACGGAAAACAATATTTATTTCGCTGATTAAAAATAAGTTTCTCATTACGTTTGAAATTGCTGTGCTCCATCGAGTTATGGGGCACGCACGGTAGCCAATCAGAAACGCCGTTGTATTATATTTATATTATGATAATTAACAGTAAAACGAGAACGTTTTCAAACTATATGTCTGCTACTTACGTTGGTCCACCACCACCATCCCCATAGCCGTACAAAAGCATGCTAGAATTAGTACGACCTTTGTCTTTGAGGTTTTTGACCGTTTTGACAATCTTAAAGCAATAAAAAAATTTATATAGATTTGACAAGCTGTACCTACCTCAATTGACGATTATGCGAGTGATTACCACACGCAAGAACTACTTATTAAATAAATATTGAAGTTTAACCAGCAAAGTAATGTAATTTTTGAGAAAAAAACTGTGTTATATATAGCTAACTTTTTTTAACTATTAAAAGCGAAATTCTATTGGACAAATCAGGATCACGTGGTATTCAAAAGTACCTTCTTAGTATAGATAAGTGCTAAACCAATTTAACCCTTTCTTGGCCATGGTTGCCATTTGGCAACTTATTTATTTTACTCTGGCTAACGCGCCAGATGGTTTTACTCGTCAAGGGGCGACTCCCTACTGACCAGTAAAGGGTTAAGACTGCTTCTAAGAACGGCTGCCAAAAAAATAGTTTACGTCACCCTTTGAAAAATTGTTAATTATCATTTCGCATACAGATAAAAATCACATACTTACATCATCAACCCCTGCCATAGATTCATAGGTATCGCCAGGAGGAAAATGCGCAAGACATCTGTAGAGAAGAGCGAGATTCGGTCAAATATAGAATGCATAGGTAGAACGCGGCTAAACATACATCAGCTAGGTATACCAGTACAATAATTAAGGGTTCAAGTAAAAGGAAGTTTAGGCGTTTTTATACCATCTAAAATCGGCTTAAAATGTTACCACGTTTCAGCTAACAAAATTGACATTTCAGAGTGTCATGCAAAAAGCATTTTCTGACGTTGACATAAAACATTTTGACATATTTTCTTATTTCATCTTTGAAATAACAATGCACGTGTCTAGCCAGTATATATAAAGGGGATATTACACGGTGGCGAGAAGATATGGATTTTATGTTCGAGTGGCAAGGTCAAAATTATGCGTGGAAGTGATGTTGATAAACTGAGTTTAATGCAAAAACTAACAACCGCCTGACCTAAAACTTTTAGAAAATACAAATGAAATATACAACAGCTTACTCGAATACGTCATTTTACGTGAAAAACTGAATTAAGAGAAGTTCCTGGCTCAAATTTACTTGATTCGAAACTTACGGCAAAAGGCGTAAATTTTGACTTGTCGATATGTCACTCGCGACGTTACATATGAGAAATACGCCACTCGGTTGAGTGTTTTAGTTGCTAGTAAAATAACTTCTCCATATAATAACACGATACACATAAAAGTTAAAAGGTTGTGTAACATTTTCCAGTGCAGTGGCTATCATGACTAACGCTACGAGAGGTAAATACTTTACCTAGATCCATCAATGCCTTCCCATATAAAGGAATTGTGCTAAAAACAAACAAATGATGTGAATGGACTCCTTTCTTTCGTGTATGCAACGCAAATAAATATATATATATAAATTTAAAAGTTATTTTTTAAAATTTTAATCAAAAATAGAAATAAATTTTATAAGACGCTAATGCAGACAATATTAATTGTTTTTGTCAAATGCTATACTACAGAAATAAATATGCTAAACTACAAACATTGATAAGTTTGTTACATATGTATGTCTTAATAAATATATGCTAAACTTTAAAAATATATACAGGATGCTCGTTGAATTCGTAATAAGCTCCTTAAAAAGTATTCTAATTAGTGATTAGGATGCTTTGCGAACCAGGTTTGCAGTCATGCGACTATTTCCCACGCACTGTACTACAGCATTTGCCACAGGCAGCACAACCTGAACATTTGCCACCAGACGCTAGCCTGTTATTTGTATGGGAATTGATATAACTTGGAAAATGTTGCGTATTTTAACTACAATCCTGGTCAAAATCACTCCGACACCTTGCCTTAAATCACATCTGATATAAAATTTCCTTCTGAAAATCATTCCCCCCGCTCCCCCCATTCAGTGTTGATAAAAATTTGCACTGAACATACTTTGCATTTCATTTTCTAACCAACATTGAACGGGGGGAGTGGGCTTTTTACACGACTGTCCGAGTTAATTTTGTCCAGGATTGTAGTTTCATAAAATCAATAAAATAGATTACTTTTGACAGTTTATGTCTCACGTTATCTACCTTACGCAAGTCAAGATTTGTACTAGCAATAATGAAATACAAGACTATACACTTCACCGGTGGGCTAATGGGTCTCTATGCCATCAAGCGCGATTTTTTATCTTGAAAATTCGTCGAATTAGCGTTCTGTATGCTCTAGCGTAAAAATCAATATTTTTCTCCTACCAATTTTGAAAAATTCTTCTATTTCCACAGCTAATCTCGTGACAAGTTCGGATCGGATATGGGTATATGGCATCTTCAAAATAGACGTCGAGTGTAAAATATTTCTTTCCGTGGGGGAGACAGTAGTATATAATGCTCAGTCACCATTCGTAACCATCTGCAACACCCAGTCATATCCGATCCAAACAAGCCAGGGATCTCGGGTCGAAGAAATCCATTCCATAGATTAGCAGTGAGAATCGAAGATTATGGAAAGGTATGTTTTAAAGTTGGACGTTTCTACAGAAAGAAAGGTATTGATCTTTACGCGAGAAAGTACTAAACGCCAATCAAACAGATTTCCAAAATAAGAAATCGCACTCGCTGGCAGAGGGATATACTAGTTATTGTCCCGCCGTAAAGTGTAAAGTCTTTTCTTGAAGTGTTAATATTTAGAAAAAAATAACGGGTTTAAAAGTATCACCAGTATAAGTCTTATAACTCACCAAAGTAGACGTCATAAGACATAAACTGCCAAAAGTAAGTTTATTTTATTGATTCACAAAACTATAAATTAAAATACGGCAACATTTTCCACAAGTTATAACACTCTCATAGAAATCCTTACCCGTATATTGTATTGTATTCGCAGGCTAGCTAGTTGGGATGCTGTGGCAAATGATGTAGTGCCCAGGAAGACGGTAAACCGGGTTCGCAAAGCATCGTAATTATTATTTTTTTCCAGTAACGACAACAGTAACATACAGCAAAATAATAAATAATATCTCTAAGTCACCTGACCCTAATTGACCGTACCGAAAAAGATGGCGTCTTGTACATTTAACCACAATCCTTTGCGCACATTAAATATTGTTTCTTGTAGAATCAGAAGATAGGGTTTTAAAACAATCAACTTTTGTAGGAATTTCTTGCTTGATTAATCCACTTTAGCATGATAAACAATGTTTAGTTATTTTAGCTGATTTGAGGTCGCAAAGCATTATGGTTAAATGTACCGCCGCCATCTTTTTCGGTACCGTCAATTAGATGAGATACAATTGATACAAAACAAATTGCAACTAACGTGTAGTAGTTAATTGCCATTCAATAGACCTTTCCGCATGATGTGAATGGATCAAGTGATCTTTCTTTTTGACAAATCTGATTGGCTAATGTCCAAAGTTGTCCAACGTTTTGGATGTCTGAAGTTTTGCGAGAGCCAATCAAATCTCTCAACGCGTTATTCACGCACTTCGTGTGGAAAGGTCTATTCACCATCCATGCATGCACTACGACTAATGTTCTGTTTGATCTAAAATTAAACATTACGTACTGGGAATTTGTTGATCAAACTCCAACTCAACTTTTGTGTGACAAAGTATTTTATACCACATCCAACCATAATCTGCGGCAACTGTGCTGAGTAGCCGAAGGTGTCAGGAAGCCAAAACTAAGAAAAATTAAAAATCTTAATGTTTTAGTTAATATACTGTACTAAATTATTACAACCATATAAACCAAGTTAACCAACACTAAATTTAGTTCCCAAACGATGTTACCCCAAAAATAATACCCACTATAGATAAAACACAGAGCTTTGCGTGCAGTTGTATTAATTATCATACCAAACATGTAAATTAAACGTGGATATTTTTGAAGTAAAATATTTTCATTTTTGCGGAGCTTTCGTCACCTCTGACCTGGTCAGGACCTGATGGCATTCAACAGACGTAAATATTAAAAATTAGCATATATCTCGCAGGGGAATAGTACTTTTCACGCAATCTGATTGGTTCCTCTAGCTCGGGATATCCTCCTGCACTATTCACATGCGGGCAAAACAAAATGGCGGCCAGTTTTGCTGCTGATGTAGTAGAATGAGAAAAGTCAATAAAATTAAGTGGAAGAGTGTCCACAGGTATGTTTCTTTACAATTTTCTAGCCATTAATATACTCAAAAGTTGTAAAAACTGTTTTTTGCCGACAAATATCGAGTACGCCAAGTTGCTCGTCTATTAAACGTGTCTCGTATAAAAATACTGAAAAAAACATAAGACTGTTAAACTTGTTATTTCATTTATGAGGTATATGCTAGAACAATTATTCACCTCAATGTCGGTGAATAGTGTAGATATTCACTTCCACTTCGGTGAATAATTGTTAATTATCTCGTATTATGTGAAGATAAATGTCGAAAAATTGCAAAAATTTTATTACGAAATCTCTATCGCACTTACAATGCATTAAATGTAATTCTTTTTATTAAACCTTTAGATTTTTTACATTTCTTGTAGCAAAAAAAAACAAACAAAACAACAATACATTCCTAAGTTCATTCGCAAGACCTTTGTGTGAAAAATTGCAATGTTATAATTATGTAGATTAAATGCACGAAAAAATACAAAACTGTAATAGCTATAACTGGCTGACATATTACGGACGTCACCGAACTGTCGGAGCGTAGTAAAATCCCACGAAGTCCACACTGACAAACAATTTCTTGCCCGCCCACAAACGTCAAACGACCGTTGGCAATTACCCAAAACTTTTAAAAATATATTTTGTTTAATATATTACGTTCTGACGAACGTCCACCAAACGTCTGTTACATTACACCAAGCTCGCTAACATACCACATGCACTACATGTATATACGTACAACTTTATTATATCACCGTTAACTACATCTCATACGCAAAGGCTACCCTGACTTAGGAGCACATATGACTATGCATTTACAACCTTAGCTCTCCATCAGTGGTTCAAGTTAGAGCGTCTAACTGGTCATTATATAGAAGGTTGCAGGTTCGAACCCTGTCTAGGGGCTCAGAAATCTTTTCTGAGTAATTGAGCTTGACGAACGTCCACCATACGTCTGTTACATTACACCAAGCTCGCAAACGTAACACACGCACAACATGTATACGTAGAACTTCATAAAGGCGATGAATATCCACTAAAACATTCTCAATGCTACAGTAGTAAGTAGTAGTATCAATGCTGACAACACGTAAGATGAGTAGATATTTAATAGTTATGTTTTGAAACCACATTTTTGCGATTATTAATCATCTCTCTTTACGAAATATATTTCAAAAGTTCTGAGGTAATTGCCAACTGCTGCTTAGCGATTATGGGCGGCTAATGTTTCTAGGCGTGGACTTCGTGATTTTCCTACAATTCTTCTATATTTCTATATAGTTTAACAAGTATAATTCAATTGAAATACAGTCCAATGTATATTAAAGTGTTTGTGAGATATTGTCATTAAGCAATTTATAACTTGAGTGGCACGTCGACATGTCTTCGCTCGTTGATTTTTGTTTGTAACAGTTTTCCTGGCTTTTCTTCCACAAATTTGTTGTTTTCACAATTGTCAGAAGCATTCGAATAGTAAAATAACTCATTCATATCGTAATACCTTTCGACTGAATGTATTTTTTCCAGTGTCATGCGAAATAGTTAAGAAAATCGATCAACATCCAAATGTAAAAAAATATCACTTTAGGACCGGATCGTGGTCAGATATCGTAAAAAAACTGCCAGCTCACGCAGCCAATCAAATTGCAGCATTACCTAGGATTCCGCGCGCTCACGATTGATAAAAAAGTAAATAACAGAAACAAAAGTATATACCTCTTGACAAAAGGAACCAAATTCCTCTTTAAAAAAAGTCTGACCAACTAAAAATTGACGTACAAACGACTCACCACTGGGAATGTTACCATCCTATGAAAACAACCATCACATTAATTTACAAAACTTATATAACCATATTGTTTCCAAAATAGGGCATTATTGTAAAAAAGGGTTAGCCTTGGGTTAACGTTAAGATTAATGCGAAGTTAAGGAGTTCGGTAATGTTTTTACATTATATATAGATGTTTACTTCGAAATTGAGCCAAACATTTAATTGTAACTAAAAATTAAATTAAATTAAATTAAATCGAAGAGAATCGGATCAAATTAAATTAAATTGAACGGATTAATTCAATTAACCTAAATTTAATTTAAAAAAAACCAAACAACATACATTAACATTATAAAAAATATAGAAATGCGTGACTCTATCTCAAATACCACAACTGAAGCATTTTGTAAGGATACTTAACGGCCTTACCATTTCTACCCATGTTCCACCAACTGGTAGAAAGTTTCCTTTCTCGACAAAGGTTTTGATATCTTTATACAAAGAAGGGTAGTTATTCTTAACCCATTCAAATTGCTGAGCCTAATTATAACAAAAGAAAAATTGTTTTAGCTTAATAATACAATGGTTTCCTCCATTTCTATTGTTCTCACTAAATTCTCTCAGCATACATACTTTTACTAATTGTCCCTCAAAAAAGAAAAAAATACCATGACATGTCGGGATAATAGTGATTAACCTTTTGAGAGGTGAGTTTTTAATTTGCGCGTAGTTAATAGAAAATATACATGGTTTGGAAATCCGGCAAACGTCAAAGCGGTTAACAATCAAGCTACGATTCATGTTGAAAGGTACATGAAGGTGCCAAATCCTTTGTTTTAGGTTTATTAATATTTAAACAGTACGGTTGAGTGATTGAACCCAAACGTTGCTATTGGATGATTGCTTCATTATACAGAAAACACAATATGTTCAGTAACCGTGCAAAAATTTCCATAAACCTGAACAAAAACATAAAACAATGACTTTTGTTGAGCTTCCAAATCATGTATATTTTCTATTAACTATGATTTGCGAGAAGGTTCACTCGACGAGTAAAATCATCTGGCGTTAGACAGAGTAAAATCATATAAAATGCCGACAAAATGCCTCCCTTACATCCGCGAAATGGTTAAATAGCGCCTCGAGCCTTGCGTGGGAAGCTGTGTAGAACTTGGCGGTCTGCTTCAGAAGAGATTTAACCAAAAATCGCCGAAATGGAATTCGTCTGATACGACTCCCAGTCAATGTCCTTCATCGCTTTGAAGACTTTGTAAAGGGCCTGTTCACAATATCCCGAGTTACCTCAGGAAGGGGATAACTCGGGGGCTAGGGTCAAAGGTGGGTTCCACATGATAAAACACAACTACCATGCAGTTAGTTATCTTTGGCCCCGAGATAACCCTATACATGTAGCTTTATGTGAACGCTTCACCCCCGAAGTTATTCGGTGTAACAATAAAGCTATACGTTGATGCACGCATGCACAATTATACAAAAGTTGACCTTACTCCACGAGATAACTCGTCTAGTGTGAACTGGTTGGTTAATATTAAAGATCAATTTTTAAAATTTCTAATTGCATGTGTTTCTTTGAACCATATGTGGATACCAAAAACAATGTTTGGAAAATGAGATAAATAATATGAACCAATGTACTGACCCTGATATCACTGAATGTCATATAATGTTATACGCACATGTCTAGTTAAAGCTTTGAACCTTTTCGAATCGTTTTCGAGTTTAGATGCGAACGAAGAAAACGATTCAAAAATACTATCGTAATAGGAAAACGTTTTAAAAACAGGGAAGACGCATATATGTAGACTGGGCCTGCTTAGATGAGGCAAGGAACAGATGTGATAACCAAACCTTGAGATGTTTCAAACAATTATAAAGTATTATATGGATCGAGGGTCGAATCTTTCAAATTATTGACTTATTTTGCACGAACATTCCCCACTGCATGCGGATAATTCAAAGGACAAATATAATTACGTAATTTTGGATGAAATTACAATGGAAGATAAAAATATAACTTTTAAGAATTGCATTCATATACATTGGCAGTAAAAGTGTTATACAAATGAAGATCCAGGTCAAAACGCTGAACTACGCATGTAATAAACTCAATGCAAAACTCAAATCTCCGTCTCGGCACTGATTTTCTATTTTAAGCTGAAATTTATTAAAAAACAAGTAAATAAGAACAAGTAAAACAAGTAAGTTTACCTGAGAACAAGTAAATGTAAACTCAGGATAGTTTTTCATTAATTGCACTGCTGATGCCCAACTTCTTCCACACTTTCTGATTGTCTCAGCATAGGGCCACAACCATGCTTTAAGAAAGAAAAAGTAAAGAATGAAAAGGAACTAAATACAGATATACGTAAAATAAGAAATAAAGGATAAGTTTTTAAGTTATTCATTTTGGTAACGTCTATATAATTTAGGCTTTTGCAACTAAATTTCCAGTTTTCCACTTCATCAAGGTAAGTGTAACTTCGCTAACTATTAGTTACTTTACGTTTGAGTACGTTCCCTTTGTTTATTATATGGATGTATCTACATCAGTCCCCAGAAAACTAGCTTGGCTTGATAAATTTAATTGAAGAAATAATTAAGAATTCAAGGCAAAATTTCAAAGCTAGTTTTGACAAATAATAGTCTTTAAACGCAACTATTTCAATATATAGCTCCCTCTTCCGATCCTTTAGCTTTCAATTTCTTGTTGGTTGTTCTTAATTGTTAGTTGATGTTAATGTGAATGTAACAGCAGCTCATTTTCTCAATTTAATACAACGACCTGTTCTACACTAGTCTCAATTAACAGAGATTGTAAAAACTATACTAACAACATAATTATAAATAAAAGTGTTTATTGGACGCACCAGAATCAATGTGGCAGTGACCCATCGCATGAATTACATGTTGACCTTCGCCATTCTTTTGTTTCAAAAACGTTTGAGCATGCTCATGGCATCTGCGAAAAATAGAATTATAGATAAATGCATCAACGCAATATATACATGTAATTACCTACATGCATGTACGCTGATAGAATATGTATAATCTGAGTTACCCCATTGGTATAATTTCTTGATACCCCTATCTTTTCCTTCTAGTTGTTGTTGCATGTCTGGCTATAAACTAGTGTTGACTTCTGCAAAAGTCATACATGCACAAATATTTAGCCACAGTATGTGTTGCTTGAGGCTCAATGAAAGACGATGCGCTAATAGCACACGCCACTAGGGCCTCCCAGGAATTCCTGACATAATATGCATCTTCATTATATGACACAACTTACTTCCGGTAAAATTACGTGCTCTGATTGGCCGAAAAGCGTCACGCGGTGCCAGACTGTCATTTTCGAGAAGGGGAAACGTGAAGGACCGTAACCATCCAAGCAAACTTTAGGGGGTACATAGTTGCACATTACAAAAGTCAAATACTAAAATCCCCTCACCGTTTGTAGGAGTCTCGGTTGGAAACCTCGCACATATTAACGATATCGTTGGCAACAAACAAAGCTTGCGCTCCCCGCAAGTTGTCTTCAGGTAGATGCTAAAATTGGGTAAAAGTGATAAAAAATATCTATAGCTGACTCCAACATAACAAATTCATAAAATCAAACACGTGGTTGAGTTCTAGTTCCTTGCATAGCCATATTATAAAATTTTATAATATATAAAATTTTATAAAATTTCAATTTTTTTTTTATTCAACTACGTAACGTACAACCTTGAGCGATATGTCAAACAAAAGCAATTGAAAAATGCTATTTGGGGTAGAAAGTTCAGGATTCTAGATAAACAGAAAGTACTTTAAACATGGGGAAACATATGCCAATTTTTGGTTTAGTTTGCGAGAAAGATGGTAGCGAATACGAGCCTGACACTTTGTCAAGTTTTCACAGAACGTTTACTGTAAAACACTTGTAGTCATATCACTTGTATAGTCATATCACTTGTATAGTCGTACTAAAAACGTCCGTCCGATATTTCACTAGTACAGACTTCAGGATAGGTCAATAAGTAGTAAGTACTACCAATCTTAAATTTTCACTTGGGTAAAAGAAATTAAAGGCTCCTGAAAAAAGCAATTCCCTTAAAGATTATAACGTTTGGGGTCCAACTACATGTATATATGGCCTTGCAGTCAAATATAGATTAAAGACTTATTAACCTCGTTTGCTCGGTCTGTACGGGAAGTATTTTCCTGAGGTTTTCGTACAGAACGAGCGACGAAGGAGCGAGGTTCGTGCGATAAAACTGAAGGCAAATATACTTTCCCGTACAGACCGAGCAAACGAGGTTAATAAGGAATTTATTATATGGCTATTAGTTTATTTTTAAGTTTCGAGCGTTGTTTTCGTCTTCGGAGTATGATGTTTATCTTACCTACACCAGTTCGGCTTTTGTCGTGTTTTTAGATAAACATATTTAAAGAAGTAATGTTCCAACACATTTTATTGTTCAGAATATTTGAGTAATGATAGCCAGTTCTCTTTTATTTGTATTCAAATCAACTCAGAAATTTTCCCGCCAAAACTTACAGGGCCGAGAAAAAAGCGTATTGACCCAGGAACCAATCAGTGTGCGTCGTTTTGCGTACGGACCAGAAAACAAACCCAGCCATATACTAAAATCATTTACACATTTCGCGTGATCACAAACCAGATACATACTTTAGCCATCCCAATTAAAACTGTAAGATCAACGATGACTTTATAACATTCTCGATCAAAAACTGCAATCTCAACCGTGGATAACTCAAAATATCGTGATGGCGAAGGAGGGCTTATCATGGTGCCTTCACCAGTGCCAAACAAACCATTACAGGCCATTTCGACGTAGAAACAAAACCTAAAAGAATATAACAACAACAATTACGAAGACTAGCCAACAACTTGAAAAAGTGCAATAAGTAAGGGTTATTGAACCGACCGAGATCAATTAGTTGTTTTATAAACCGAGGGCGTAATAACTTTCTTATCAGCCGATAAAGGAGGTTTCCTCTTTAAGTAATTCTCAACAACTGCTTTCATCTTACCGCGCACGATTCTGTTTTGAAGCAGCAGTCTGCGTGAGTAAAAAACTTCAGAAATTGTACATATATATCAAAACAAATGCTCAAAACTTTTATTCTGGTATTTTTACTTCTGTGTACAGATTTTTACGCAATTAATTTGTGCTCAATATTTTCTTCACACTCAACAAACAGGTGTTAAAAACATCGTTACGACCAAAACCTAACCAAAACGTGCTACAAAGTTCCAAGAGTTTTCCCTCACTTTTACAAACACCAACAAACAAACAAACAAACAAACAAACGAACGAACGAACGAACGAACGAACGAACGAACGAACGAACGAACGAACGAACGAACGAACGAACGAGCGCACAGGTAAAATATTAAGCGTTGCTAACTAGTGACTCGTCAGAGCGCCGCAATATATTTACTGTACCAGTAGAAAGAAATTTTGCCAATAAAATATTCACACGATTATAATAACTTACTTTGTACCGGGAACAGATTTTTCTGTAAGGATATAATCGGTACGTTCCGCTCCAGACAAGCCCTTTAATAAAGATTGAGAGTAGTATACCCGAAGTTAGAACTCATACAGTATGTTTCTGTTTAACAGTTCAGAAAAACCCAAAAAGCTAACTATATCCAATAATAAATAACATAGCAATCACTGCTATAATTCTTTTTCAACAAATTTTACTTAATGCTGATTGACTAATTAAATATCTTGATTTCGGTTGTAAAGGAATGCCAGCTATAAATAACTCCATACAAAAACAATCTGAGCATGTGCATAAGGTGCAATGTTAATTTCCTGAAAATGAAATAATTTTGCTCATGCGTAATAACCACCATCCTCGACAGTATACATGTATTGTATATCATTGCAAAATATCGGGATTTGTACACACTAGTGTCCTGATGTTATTTGTATCCCTCTGCCTTCGGGATCCAAGCTAATGAATCTGCTTGCCACTGACAAATCGCGGTATTTTGACAAACCTCGACTGATAATACGAGGTTAATTCTACGTGCAGCATGACAAAACTGACCTGGCTCTTAAACTTCTTAAAAAAATTAATTAAAAAAATACCACAATTTATTGTGCTGTGTAACGTGACTACAGTTCTTGCATGATCACTGTTTATGTTCAGTTCACACAAGCTATTAACAAGTAGTGATGGATCCAGCTTGATCTGGTAGGGGGGGTGCTGCAGGGGCAGATCTATAATTTTTTTAACACCATTCCTAGGGGGGTCCGGGGGTATGTGCCCCCGGAAATTTTTTGAAATTTGTACCCCTGAAATGGCATTTCCTGCATTCTGACGGTTTGAAGAAAGATTTAAAAGTTTTAAATCGTGTTTTCAATAGCGAATTTTATCAAACCTGGAAGGTGTCAAATAAATTTAGGGATAAAGTGGACGTTTTATTATACAAATACATTTAAAATTATAGAAAATAACGGGGGAAAATCCAATAAATCGAATCTTAGGTAGCTGCTACGTATGCACCCCCGACGTATTCAAAATGCAGCATTTCCATTATTAAAAAATAAAAATGACTTCAAAGCGATATACTTGCTGTTTTAATACTTGCCGAATCAATTGGGATTTTGGATAATTGAGTAATTGGCACCCCCCGCACCCCCCTGTAAATCCATATAAAGAACTATCGAATCCAATTTCCTTATTCTTGGTTTTCATCTGACGTCACGACGGCCATATTGGTGCACAGAAAGAATGAAATGGCGGCCATATTGGTGGACAATCTTTCTCCTATGGGAATTTAACTCTATTCTTATTAAAATATTTTGTATTGTTTCACCACCCCCAATGGGGCCACCGATCACGTGAGTGAAAACGACCCATTGTTGCCGTTGGTTTCTTATGAAAATGGTGTTAAAAAGTAACAGGTTATAAAATGAAATATGATTTTTACGCACTATAAATACAGCTACAATACATTTTACCTTATTTTACCCAATTAAACCTTAAATAATTGTTTTTCAAAGGGCCGTGTCACACAATAAAAAATAAAACTGATAATAATTAAATGTATATCTAAACTATCCTAATTAACAATATATTACATGCCCTACTATAAATTTATCTGCCCTACTATAAATTTTATCTAAGACTAATTACATATGTTAAGTTCTAAAAATCTACTATTTCCATAAGAATGTTACAATATTAAAAAGGACTATTTACAATTTAAAAGAGTGCTCAATCAAGTTACAAAATATCAAAGCCTATAATTTCTTTCTTCTAAAGGTTGGGCGTTCCAGGTCACAGCAGCTCGATAACCAAAACTTCTTTTCATTGCATTTGTATTAGGTTTTGGTAGCAAAAGCATGTTGTTATTACTAATCAGGCAATAGCAATCTCGTTTTGCTATTGAGAACAAGTGAGATAAATTATCTAAACTTTGTTTTACCAGCCACTATATTTTGAGCAAGGGACAGTAACTGCATGATCGTCCCTTCGTGACTGTAAATCTTTCCACCCAAGTTTTACTCGAGTGTTAGTTGCCGACATATCATAACTGTCACCAGTCACTATTCTGCCGGCTTTCTTTTGAAGCTTTTGTAATCGGTCTTTTAGTTTGTTTGAGCAATTATCCCAAACTAAAGAACAATAATCAAAATGTGGCAACACCAACGTAGGCTATTATATAACAGTTTTAGACTTTCATTACTATTAATGTTTTTAACTCGTCTCATCATTCCTATTGCTTTCGAGAGTTTTTTACATGTTGCGTCGATGTGACTTTTCCAAGAAATGTTTTCGTCGACCAAAACACCTAGCGTTTTGGTCTCCGTCACACGAGAAATATTTTGTGAGCCAATCGAGATTTGAGGATCCGTTGATATTTGAGTTAATCTTTGCCGAGATCCAATAATCATGCATATACTCTGTCTTGCTGACATTCAAAGACAGTTTATTTGCCAACAACCAGTGATGTACTGTACGTAACTTATCTAACTGGTTGTTTAATTTAATTTGAATGTCTTCTATCGAAGAACCAGAAGTTGTTACGTTAGTGTTGTCAGCAAACAGGGCAGGAGTAGAATTGCTCAAACAATTTGGTAGGTCGTTTATATAAAGTATGAAAAGTAATGGACCAAGGTTAGACCCCTGTGGAACACCAGTTTTTATATCTCTTTTTGATGAACATGTCTTACCCACTTTGCACACTTGTGTACGATCACTTAGATATGAAATGAACCAACGTAAACAATTTCCTTTAATACCATACAACTCTAACTTTCTTATTAGAATTGTATGGTCAACAATATCAAAAGCCTTTTTTAAGTCGAGAAAAAGAACTCCATTTATTAGGCCTTGATCAATGTTAACTAGCCAAGTGTTAGTTGTACTTAATAAAGATGTACAAGTCGATTTGCCTTTTCTAAAACCATAACAATAGTTTATTTTTATCTAAATAGGTGTACACTTGTTGGTAAACTAGTTTCTCAAATAATTTTGAAACGACAGATAAAACCGAAATAGGTTGATAAATGCCACATTCCTCTTTGTCTCCAGATTTAAATATTGGCGAGACTCGTTGCATTTTTCCAATCATTCGGAAAGACACCTTGACTTAACGATAAGTTAAAAATTGTTGTGAGGAATGGTACGGTTGCCTCAGCTGAGTCTTTTAAGAGTTTAGCAGAAATTGTATCTGGGCCGGCGGCTTTCTTAGATTTTATTCCCTGAAGTGTATCCAAAACAACTTTGCAGGTTATAGCAGTAAAATAAAATTCACATTCTGTGGGCTTTATATAATCTGAAATATTAGCATTGGTATTTTCCAAGTCATTTGAAAGAATAGGACCAATCTCAGTAAAATATTCATTTAAGGACTCAGCAATGTCCCTTTTCTTTTGTCAGTCTGTTATTTGTATTACCCTGTTTAATTTGTTTAAGTCTGGTGTGCTGGGTCGAAAATTGTAAACGGACAAACTATTCACAAATGACCACCAATTTAATATTTAGAGGCTAATTTATATGCATGTGCTCAAAAAAATGTTAAATTGTCAGCGATTTGTCGGCAATTGAAATATAGTATTAAGGTTAGATATAATGCCGAAACAGAGAACGTAGTAGTCTAACGTTTCGAGCGAAGGCCCTTCGTCAGACAGAAACGCGTCTTCTCAGAGAGTCACGTTTCTCTCTGACGAAGGGCCTTCGCTCGAAACGCTAGACTACTACGTTCTCTGCCTACGCAGCACGTTACTTTTATTTCACTATTTGTCAGTAAGGTCTATAGCGAAAATGGCTGCCGGCTTTACACAGAAATTTATTATCCTGGATTGATACGTTTACTGAGCCTGTACCTTTCACGTTGTTAGAATACAGACCACTCACCTGTACTGGTTTACCATCTACCCATATCTAAAACAAATTTACAATAAAAATAATATTCAAAACAAACGTTTTGAAAGAATATGCTGGTTATATACAAGGTCCCGTTTACATGGACGAGAGTTGTCCCTACTAGAATGGTCACCCTACCCCCCGAGCCACCCTGGGAGAGGCAACTTTGCATTATTTCTATTTAGTTGCGACAGCGGGTGTTTGACACTTGTCTCGGGTAGTAGGGTCACCCTGGGGATAGGGTCACCCTCTTTGAGAGGTAGGGTAACCCTAGGGGTGAGGCAACTTTCCCTCATGTAAACAGTTTCACTCAGCTACACGAGACAACTCCAAAGGAACGCTTCAACGTGATTGGTTAAAGGTTGGTTTGCCCTTCGGGAAAATCTAAGGTTACCCTGCTAGCAGGGACAACTTTTCCTCATATAAACACCCTGTAAACTGTAGTTCTGCCAGTACAGCCGTACACAGCAGCAAGGTAAACATTCAACCTCCAGACCTGAAAGCGACAATTTCACCAAGAACTTCAGCTACAACACAAGAGTGTAAAGACCATAACGTCCATAAGAGTTCATGATAACAACAAACAAAAATACGTGTAGTATATTGTCACGTATACATGCATTATACAAATAAATATCTAATTCTAAAATTAACTTATTTGGGCTAGTTTAATTATTGGCAAAAAAGTTAAGAAAATACCAGAATTTCATGTTATGCAAGTCAATAAAGACAGATTAAAGATAAGTTTAGTTTAAAATATTTACAAGACAACGTTTAACGTAATAGTGGCTAGACATTGTACATGTATATACGTTAAGGACGGTACATGTTCATTAAACTCCATCCTGCTCAAAATTGTCTTTAATATTTTATTCTGGCTAACGCCAGACAATTTGATTCAGATCTGGCCTTTGGGGAATTCCTCAGACATGCAGAAATGAGTCAATTGACCTCTTATTATAAATTTAGTGCTACATGTATATGTTTCAAGTCCATTAATAGCACCAGCTTAAAATGCATCTCTATATATTTTTTTAAAAATCACAGCTGTAGCATGGTCTGTTTCCCGCAAATCAGACTCGACAGGTATTCGGTGTTCTTCTATTCTTGTTTTTTTATTGCTCGAGTTGTCTGTCCAATGTAGACGTTTCCCAACTTTTCCGGTAGCTTTTGGCTACGTGTATAGTTTGTGATATACTGCATATTTGTTAACTTTACCCTTCGGCTTTGTTAACTGGCTGTTTGGATTGGCTTGTATGTCACTTTGAAGCTGTGCTTTCTGTTAGTTTCCGCTATGCTTTTGGACACACCCTGGACATAAGATAGCACTACAGTATAAAGCCTTTCGGTTCAGATCAACGTTGTTCAGATGTTGAAAGCTGGTTTGTCTGAGTTGTAACAGTTTTTCAAAAAATGTTTTGTGTACATTCAAGATGTATTTATCAAATTAGAACACGAAAATGTGGGTGTGTCATGAGATAGTCATCTTAATATCGTGGCTGCTAAAGTGCAAATGACACGTAAATTAAAGGTGCCCTCCAGTCCGTTCTGCGCATGTACGAAACTAATGTTTACTTCTTCGTTTATAAAAATATTTACTGATACCTTATTCAAGATTGTAAGCTTTTCTTGCTTCCTCTTCATTACTTGTACTTGAAACAAAAATTTTCAGACGAAATCCGAAGAGATATATCCTCACCGAATCGCTTGGTTTTCTGCCATGTCGCTTCTAACTGTTTACATTGAGCTGAGTACTTCATGTAATTATCTACGAATGTCATGTTTGAGGGTCCTCATAAACAAAGATGCGGATCATGCGCAGAATGGACTGGACAGCACCTTTAAGTTTGTTCTATTTGAAAGAACATGCACTTAAAATGACAAAGTAACATCTTTTGCAGTATTTGCTGTACTTGCTTCGTTGTTCAGATATTTCAGTTTGTTAAATATGTACATACATGTACATGTCACAAGGTGTGACTTACATGGGCATAATGACTTATCGGAAAAGGTTACAGTATATCTTTGCTATTATAAAACCAAATTTAATTCGAATGAAGCATGTGCGTGTGTATTTCCCACAACACGAAACATGTGGAATTTCAAGTGTTTCTTGTGTGATAATAACAAAGATATATAACCTTCTCCGATAAGTCATTATGTACGTGTACGTCACACCATGTGACATTTGCATATCAAACAAACTGAAATATCTCAAGAACGACGCAAGGAAACGAAAAACTGCAAAAGATGTTACTCTATCATTTTAAATGTTCTTTCAAATAAGGTAGACTTAATGTTCGTGTCATAGGCTCTTTAACCAGCCTCTCGTACCCAGGCGTCTTTGGAGAAGTTGCGCTGAGCGCGCAGGGGCTTTGCTCTTTAACCATTTATGTAAATAATACGGTTCACTGCACTTTCTGGTTGAATTATCGTGCATGTCAAATCATAGGCTGAGACATATGATGAGACATATACATGTATGGGCTGAGACAAAGGATGAGACATATACATGTATGCATGCACATATACCTATTTTAATTAACCAATTTTAGTCTGATAGAAATGCATAAGGAACTGACCATTGCTTCTGAACTAGAATTCCACCTAAATCGTACTTCCTCGTCAGTCCATTCATCAGGAATCTGAACAGTTACTTTGAACCAGTGTGTACTCCAACTAAAGACAAAACTAAGCATCAATTGTACTGTAGCGTACCGCACTATACTGCACTGTGCTGCACTGTGCTATACTGTATTGGACTATTCCATTAAATATCCGTAACCCCCCCCCCCCCCCCCCTAATCGAGGAGACATGTTTTTGAGGACTACGCCCTTGAAGAATTCCATAAATTTTAAAGAAATACGAACCCATCAAGAATCCATTAAATGCAGTTAACCCCCTTAAGAATTTGATGGAATTGTTGTCAACCCCTGAAGAACTCCAGCAAAACTGATGCATATCCCTAAAGAATTTTAACAGATTTGTGCACCCCCCCTGAAGAATCCCATGTAGTTAGGAGGAGAATATATGCCAAATACAACAGATGCTACAACAAGATTTCTAATTGTTAGAGTTTTGACAATGTGATCACAGTAACACTGACGTCAAATATTCTGCCCAATGTATTGTCATTAATGACAGATGAACAGCAACAGATCAGTTCAGACTCGGCTTGAATTTCTTGCCAGTAAATTCCCTAGGGCATAATTTCCATATTCAAAAATTGAATAGAAACATAGAATTCGTGTCATAGACACGAAAATTAAGTTTGGCTTATTTGAAACAACACTTAAAATGACAGAATCTGGAATTCTTCAGGGGTTATCCCTTCTAAAGGTTGGAATTCTTCCAGGGTTTACTAGAAGCCACGATTTTTCTTTATAAAAGTATTACCTTGGACCAAATTTGTCACCAACTTTTGCAGAACAAAATGTACCTTTGATGGCATCTTCATACTTGACACGACCTTTCACAGCACAGTGAAGTAGATCGGAGACAGGTGACGTGTTAGGATAAAGCCTGGAATTAATAATAATAATAATAATAATAATAATAATAATAATAATAATAATAATAATAATAATAATAATAATAATAATAATAATAATAATAATAATAATAATAATAATAACAACAACAATAACTAATAATAATAATAATAATAATTAATGATTTATATTGCGCATTCTCCATGACGTGACGATCGAAAGCGCATTACAGTGTACAACCGAATAGATAAATACCCATAGCTATATTTATAATACATGCATGAACATGAAATAGTTAAGACGTAGGTGTTGATTTTTACGGAGGGAGGAAAACCGGAATGATTTCTCGGGCAATTTTGAAAAAAGCATACACTCGTGAGTTTTTCAAAGACCTCAAATAGCACTCGATTGACATTGATTAAACCTTAATTTCTTTTGAATTTTCCTCATGAATTATTAATGCCTTTTAGAAATATATATATATATATATATATATATATATATATATATAAACGCAACAACATTAACCTTTTGCTGACCAGTTTCTTTTTGTCCACTAAAAAACCCTTTGTGCTAAATTTTTGTATAATTCCGTCCTTACACAGAAATATATAATTATAGGTTTTTGTCTTACTCAGATCTTACAATAAAGTTCGACTTGTCAATGCTACTGATTTCAATGTGACGACGACACGTATGCACATATGGCCAATTTCTGCAAAAGTTTGCCGTTTTCACCAAAACGAAAATGATGTGATTTCATTCTCTGGTTGTACAAGAACACATTGCTGGCGGATGCTTAATGCTGCTAAAAATTGCCCTAAGACCCTCATTTCGTCTTTGAAAGCACGTGTGTGTCGCTGTTATTAGTCGGCTGTTATTCTAAAATGCCACACGTTCGTGGATATTATTAGTCGGTTTTCCTTATTTTTTGTATTTTCTTTATCTTATTTGTAATTTGTCCTGCAAAGAATGCACGTAGCTTTTGTCGAAGCACTCGTACAGTTTAAAATGCAGAAAAATAACGATATTACATAGCAAAGCTTTCCTGAGCATCTGACCGCCATATTTGTTTACGTTTGAATTATCTTTGAAAATCTCGCGAAATCTCTACTTCCAGCGTAGACCTGACCGCTGACGCGTGTGCAGACAGATTTCCTTGCTGTTTGGCGGTATAAGAAACGAAGCGGATAAACCCTAATTACATTCTTCACATATAAAACGTTCGTTCACGCTAAAGCTGGGCAAGCTTTTATATCCGATACAAGATGTACAGTAACTGAACAGATATTTTCTGTGTGAAGAACAGTCGACCTAATTAACGAACGGAGTTCATTCACGAGATTTTAATACATACTAAGAAATACTGACCCGGCCCCCGGGTCATGTATTAAAATTTGGCGGGAAATAAAGGTATTGACGGATCAGCTGGCACACGTATATAAAATATAGCAATTTTCCGCTGGCTTTGTTGAGCCAACTCCAATTACAAGTTAGAGAAAGTCAAATTTAATTTCCATTCCTTTCAACCGAATGGGCTCGGCAAGCACGAGCAACCAAGATTTCGTCTAATCATATAGTATCTAGAAATAGATTGTCTGGAAACGCGGCCGAAGTCTTTGTTCTATGTTTTTGTTCACGTTCGTGCACTTTCACACTTGCTGAACACAATTTGTATTTTTGGTATAATGAAGCAATCGGCCAATAGGCAATATTATTTAGTACAATTAATGTTTGTTGTATTTCTAAATCGCTTATCTCTTGTGACATTATTATTTAGTGCAATCATTCTTGTGTTTTACAAAATTTGGAAGCTTGATGTGGGACTCGCAAGTTTTCAGTTTTTTTTGTACCAAAATAGGACAAATGCTTCTAAACAATAAAATTTTCATTAATGATCCGTTCTGTTGAACGGCGGAACTTTGAAGCTGCTCCAGATCCACCGTTTTGACGTCATGTGCAAAGGGGTCTATTACTCGGTGATGTCGACTCATAAGTGCATGGTTCTTTTGTTTTAAGGCACAAAGATTATACATTTTCTTGTTATAAAATACTTGTATCAAAGTTCACAACTTTTAGGAACTGTTCCATGAAAAATTTCATTGTTATAATCTGTACCGGCAAACACTCTTCCATCCCCCTTTTGCAGTACAATGATGTCACTTAGCAATTGTTAGTAGTTTTCCAGAAAGATACATGTGATGTCTTGTCATTAACAAACAACAGTTGGATTAAGCGTTGATGTTACATGTATTTTCAAGGACTTACAACGTATTAAATGTCAGGTACAGTACATATAACGTACTGTACATGACACTACATGTAACCGTGTTATAATGGGGGTCTGCACCTGGGTTAGAGATCTTACCAAGATCTTGCAAGATCCTGCTAAAATCTTGCCAAGATCATGTCAAGATATGAAGTTAATGAACCACCATAATTTTTGGCAAGATCTTGGCAGGATCAATAATGAATAAAATAATTAGAAAATAATATAGGATTTTCTTTTTTCGTGATCAGTACAAATTGCATGTTTTCAAAAACTCCAAGTAATTCTCAATAGTATCTTTGAATTGACTGATTTATTTGACAAAAAATGCACAGGTCATGTTTTACAATAAATGGATAATTTTTCTATCAATTCAGTCATCAATTCAAATAATACTTCCTGGTTAATATAATATACCAGTCCTGTAACTTTTAAAACATGATCATCCTGAAAGAATTGGTTACAATCAAATGACCTTTCACAATCTTAGCAAGATCCTGTCACAATCTTGGCAATATCCTCTCACAATCTTGGCAAGATCCTGGCATGATCTTGGCAAGATCATGGCAAGGTTATAGTAAAACTTGACAAGATCCTGGATTGTCTTGGCAAGATTATAGCAAATCTTGGCAAGTAAGATCTTGTCACAATCTTGGCAAGATCTTGTCACAATCCTGACAAGATCCTGTCTCGATCCTGTCTCAATCTTGGCAAGATCTTGTCACGATCCTGTCACAATTTTGGCAAGATACTGTCACGATCTTCGCAAGATCTTGTTACGGTCCTGTCACAATTATCTTCGCTAGATCCTGTCATGATCCTGTCACAATTTTGTAAGATTTTTTTTACGATCCTGTCTCAATCTAGGCAAAATCCTGTCACAATCTTCACAAGATCTTGTTACGATCCTGTCACAATCTTCGCAAGATCTTGTTATGATTCTGTCACAATTTTGGCAAGATCCTGTCACAATCTTTTCTCAATCTTCGCAAGATCTTGTCATGATCCTTTCTCAATCTTCACAAGACCCTGTCACGATCCTGTCACAATCTTGGCAAGATCTTGTCACGATCCTGTCACAATCTTGGCAAGATCCTGTCACAATCTTGGCAAGATCCTGCCACAATCCTGTCACAATGCTGGCAAGATCCTGTCACAATCCTATCACGATCCTGTCACAATCTTGGCAAGATCCTGTCACGATCCTGTCTCAATTTTGCAAGATCCTGTCTAAATCTTGTAAGGGTGCACCGGATATACAGTAGTATCCAGCTGGATTACGGATAATCCAGCTGGATTACGGATAATCCAGCTGGATAGTGAAAAATCTCACTATCTGTTATCCGGCCAGATACCGGATAATTTGTTTTTTGATAATTTGGCATTACTTTTGGGTAATTTTCCATAAGAAAAGTGCACACATGATCATCTGAAGGATAATTGTAGCAATCAAATGACTCGTTCCCTGTATTTTCGAGGTTTATCCGAAGTAATACTTATTTTACAGAAGAGTTTGAGGCAGAAATACGGATAATTCGGTCACAAAGTAGGTTATACTGTACCTCAGTTAAACACATATTAGCTCAACCAATCAGGTTTAACCAGTCTTATGGTGATTGGTTGAGTTAAAAGAAACCTGTGAAATGCTCCTGGGAAACCTTTAAGTTTGTCACTGGTGTAGGTAATGTTTTTTATCAACGGTGTCCATCCTTAGATGCAATGAATCGACAGTAGTAATAATAATAATTTTAAATAGGTGAATTTTAGGCAACTTTCCACTACTGAAGGAAGGTCAATTATTAACAAGTACATGTAGAAATCATAAAAGTGGATTCAATTTAGTTTATTACCATACACACAGGGGCATCGGAAGCGGGGAGCAAGGGGGACCTTGGGGCCCCCACTTTTTTTGGTAGGGGGGCCAGAATATGTTTGCCTGCCCCCACTTTTTAACAAGGCCAGAAATTAAAGTTATGATTAACAGAATCAACAAGAAAACAATTTTTATACATACAGTACCATATATTTTATACATTGAATTATGTTTTTAAATGTACCTCTTGTAAGCCTGACCCAACACAATACACTAACCTATGACTTTGAATAAAGATATAATAATTAAAGAAATTTGAATGCAGATATTCAATGTCTGGAAAAGTGTTGTCTTATGAGTATTTTATGATGTTTTTGGACCTTTAGAATTCTGTAAATCCTTGTCCTAAAATGCAGGAAGGAAATGGCATTTCAGAGACTCTAGATTTCAAAATTTCCCGGGAGAGGATGCCCCCAGACCCCCCTAAAAATTTTGTGGCCCCCCACTTTTAGTGTCACTCCAACACCCCTGCATACACATGTTAGTTGTTCCTAAGCTATTGTATCAAGATATGAATAGTACATGTATCTTGGCTGTTGCACATCGAGATACACTTAATACATTTATGCACTTGTCAAAGTTTAGCCCCAGGGGAGGGGGGACGGGCAAACCCACAGGGATTTGACTTTTTTTTTTAAATTTACCGGTTACGTCAAATACCTTACCCATGGGATAAACTTTTGTGTCAAATAAAGAAGAAAACTTCTCTATGCAATATTAAATAAAACACAAAAATACAATAAAAGCAACTCATATTTTAATTTGCTTACCAGATTTATCACCACGAAGCAATTCCAAAAAAATTATGGTGGGCTTTTCACTCAGTTTCCACGCATTTGTAATTGGTGGTCACCAGACTTCCACGTGAAAACATCGTATCCCCTCTCTCGGGATGGTCATTTTTGTCAAATTCCTAACCCACAGGGGCATGGAAGTTGTCAAATTCCCTTGGGTTGCCCGTCCCCCCCCTGGGGCTTAACATTGACAGGTGCATAATGCATTACCCAGTCTGCATTCTAAGGGCCTTCCGCCACAGATCTGTGGTGGAGAGAGAGGCCAGGAAACTCCCGCCAAGGTGCTTTTGGTGCACACGGACACATGAAAGCTTTGCTTGGTGGGTGATTTGGTGTAAAATGAGAAATTTGTTTTAGGAAAATAGCCCTCTGGGAATACAGGGGTAGGAAATGGCCAAATGAGTTCGTTGTGAACTTGCATGGCCAGAAAGTACCCACCATGTTGAAAACCACATGTTTAATTCTGGGCTATTTGCCGTGGCGGAAGGCATGTGAATCATTTGGCGGATAGAGTTTCTCATCAAAAATATTGGCGGGAATATGTGGCGGGGCAAAATTATGGAATGCAGTATGGTGCATTACTATATGCACCTTTATTTGTGCCACATCACAAGGTCATCAAGATTCAAGGCCAGGGGTGTGCAAATTTGCAAATAAATCAAGCCTTAATTAAAATAACGTTCTCAAAACCTTAAAACCAAAATTGTTTCTTTTTTGAAACAGAAAGAATTAATAGTATATAAGCTTCTGACATATCAAGAGAAGTTTGGGTGTCAATACAGAAAACATATGTAGTCTAGCACTGGGCAGAGTCGCCGCTTCCTATAAATACAAGATATTTCACTAACCTGCTCTGAAGATTTACATCATTAAAATAAATTTCAGAAATAAACTTCTCTGCTCTCTCTAACGTACACCGTTTGCTTTTTAAGACCGAATATTTCCCCCATTTATCGTCGGACATTTTTACATTTCCTCCACAATCTCGAGCCCATAGTCTCCCTGCTTTTCGTCAGCGGGTGAACGCGGGGGAGCATGCGGGGGGAGACATTAAACTCAAAAAAGTATAAATCCCCTAAAAACATCTTCAACCGTGAAACCAGTAAACTATAATTTCCAAATGAGGAATACCGGCGTTTTCAGTTTCTCAAAATATTGTCTCGTTCTCGAGATATTTTTTAACGTTTCGTGACGTCATTTACTCACACAGGCACAAATAAGATTTACAAAATGAGTCAAACTTTGCACAAGTATAGTTATCATAAACTAGTACACTCGACTGTGTGCATTATGTTGTTGCCACGGAAACCGTTTAGAAACACGAGCATTTTTACTAAAAAATTAAAATATTAATTTTATGTTTCTTTTCAAAAGCCGATGATAATTGAAACATTCGAAATACAATATCTGTGTCTACAAATATTCATGTCAATATATTGCAGTAAAATAAAAGTAGCGTGCTGCGCAGGCAGTGTATAGAAACAACAATCGAAATATAGTAAGGTTAGATATACTGCCGAAACAGAGAACGTAGGAGTCTAACGTTTCGAGCGAAGGCCCTTTACGTCAGAGAGACGTAAAGGGCCTTCGCTCGAAACGTTAGACTCCTGCGTTCTCTGTTTCGGCAGTATATCTAACCTTACTATATTTCGATTATTGCAGTAAAACGTGTTCAACGGAGAAAAAATAAACATTTTTGTTTTACAAATGGAAGGCGCCTGTTTGCAAACGGTATCCATGAAAACAACATAATGTGAACGTTGGAGTGTATTTTCCCCATAACTATTCTTGTGCAAAGTTTGAATTATTTCTACTTCATAATTTCAGATATAGTACTCACTTTGTAAATCTTATTTTCGCCTGTGTGAGTAAATGACGTCACGAGGCACCTAATTTATGTTTCAGAAACTTTTTGAGAAACTGAAAACGACGGTATTCCTCATTTGGAAATTATAGTCCACTGGTATCAATACTAGATTCACGATTTTTTCGTCTTAGTGCCACTTTAAGGCCATGTCCACACTAATCCGTTTTCAAACGAAAACGGACTTTTTTATACGGTTATTAAGAACGTTCATGTCAAGTGCCACAACAAAAGGGCCGCCGAGAAAAATTTTGGGCCCCTGGTCAAAAAATATTTATGGGCCCCTACCACTCTTCATGTTTGTCTTATTTTATCAAACCATATTATTATAAGTAATAACATGACTTGAGGGAAATTAGCGATTAAATTTCCCCGCCGCCGAGGGAAGGTTTGTGAAAGTCCGAGGGGCGCAGGCCAGAGGACTTTTACAAATCTTCCCCGAGGCAAAGGGGAAATTTAATCGCTAATTTCCCAAAAAGTCATGTTATTATTATAATAATAACAAAGTCATAATGGGCCCAATGGCACTAATGAAGTCGTACAAGAGCCACCATGCATGACAGTGACAAATCATTAGGAACCCAATGCAATTTAATGATATCTATACTAAAACTTCAGTTGTTAATTATTATAGAATCAACAGTTCAAATAATGTATTCTTTTGCGTCTTTTCGTTAAAAAGGGGCCCCTTTCGACCGGGTGAATTTTTTGAATAAAATAATACCAACGACAACTTGCGGACCCTTAATTCTGAATGTCATTTTGGAATAGGAATGGAATAGTAAAACTTATATATAGAATAACCATAAACAAATAATGCGAAATGAGGGAAGTGCGCAGATGCAACTTCAAAATTTACTTTATTCACACAACAATAGAAATACAACTTCGTAACACCCGACGTCATTAGACATACATTTATCAGTTTTAAGAGTCACAATTCTGATTCATATGATGTACCTAAATCGGATGCACGCACAAGTCGTTACTCGATTATAATACAACGTCTAGCTACAACGTCTAGCTTCAATACAGTCGGCAAACTGGTCGGCTGTTACATACTGACACGTCATTCTGATATCAGCTGTATAGACCCAACTACTAATAATTGTGACTCTCTCATATAATCTTGCCCATATTTCCATATATGATTTAAGATCTGGACAACTGATTCTTCCCGCTGAAGATTTCGTGAATGAAGGCATAGAAAACATAGCGCCATGCACCTAAATTATATACACAATAATTGCATCTTCAATTCTAAATCTATTTTTACCAAATTAGTTCTCTAATTTTTCTCTGATTACAGTGATTTTGCAGAAAATCGGTAAGCATCAATGGTATCTTGGTAAAATGTATCAAGGACAATGGCACCAACTAATATGGGGTATTTTCGGTGTTACCATGCAATCAACTCTATATTCTTAAAATTCTCTTCTATTCGACTATGAAAGCGCGACCGCGCAATTGATTTTCCTGATGGTTTTCTTTTAGTGATAACATGTTTGATTCACGTTATCAATTAAACAAAGTCTGTTTCTAAACAGCTGATTTTTTCCAATAAGCGTAGTTATCAAGAAGTTGGGCTTCGGATGTATCTCGATCTTTATCCATATCACGTTCTATTCTTCCATTCTCCTTTCCTGTTAAGCTTGTATCGATGTAACCATCTATATCATGTTCGGCTATCCTGCACAAAGAAAGGCAAACCAAAAATTAGAATATGGTGAAAAGAGTGTAACCCTGGTGCTTAGAGGACATTGGCAATAAAAATTAAGTTTGTCTAATTTGAAAGAACTCGTAAAATTGTAATAGAAGATCTTTTACAACTTTTTTGTATTTCTCTTCGTTTTCAAGATATTCCAGTTTGTTTGATATGCAAATTAGATGGTCTCTGACGTCAGGAGCAGGGTACAGTATTATAACACGTAACAAAATCAGTAATATCTTCAAGTTTGTTTAACGAAATAACTTGAAACTGTGCACATAAAAACGCCTTGTGACACTAACCATTTGATGTTGAGCAATCATAGAGGTGTAAGTGATTTTGTAATGTATGAAGATACTGTAACCCTGCTCTTGACGTCAGAGATCATCTAATTTACATATCAAACAAACTGAAATATTTTGAAAACGATGAAAGATACAAAAAAGTTGTACAAGATCTTCTATTACAATTTTACGAGTTCTTTCAAATTTGACAAACTTAATTTTTATTGCCAATGTCCTTTAATGCAATTAACGACGGCAAAATTGTCCAAATTCACATGCACCAAAAGGGATGATTCGAAAGGACCTGTCCAGTCTTTCCGCGGTATTTCCAAAATATGTCGTCAAATTTGTTTTCCCAAATTGTCGTCAAGCTTCAGTGAGTCTCAACATTTTAGCGATCTTCTGGATAACCACCCTAATCCTAGTCAAAAATCTGGTTTACCTCCTAGCTTTTGGAAAAAAAACATATTTAACGCCATATTTCGGAAAAGCCGCGGAGAGACTGGGAGGGTCCTTTTGAGTCATCCCTTTTAGGGACGACCTTAGATTATGTGCTCGAAATTGCTATGTCTGTGAGCGGACTGCGTGTTACAGATTCGACCGCTGAGAAAAGTTTATCTGTTGGCGGGCACTGACAAAGAACGTCCGAGATTTAATAAAATTCGTAATAGAGAAAAGACGTAAAAAATGCTACCTTTGTAAACGAATAACTCGTATATAATCAACATGCAGCCAATGTTTACTATTCCGTATACATATACAGTTGACTCTCTCGTAAGCGACCACCTCGGGATCAGAAGTAAGTGGTCGCTTACGAGAGATGGTCGCTTACGAGAATGTTCACCACAAGTGACCCAAACCTTATTGTAATTCAGCTTCATTACCAGAAGTGATAATAACATTCACCTATTTCACAAAACTGTTTCTTAACAATGATGTTAATCTGATTACAGTGGTATGAAACGTTAACAAAGCTCAGACTGAACAACAACGCATTCATTAAATTATATACGTCTTTATAAACTGTAATAAATTTTACAAAACTGTTTCTTAATCTAAACAAAACTGTTTCTTATAGGTTATGTCGGTCATATGGTCTGTCATAGCTCTGTCATCGTTCTCCGGGGTAGTCGCTTACGAGAGTAGAAAAACAATTAAAAAAGCCAAAATGGAATCCCAAAAAGTGGTCGCGGTCGCTTAAGAGATGGTCGCTTACGAGAGATGCTAAATACAGTGTTTGACTGAGAAATAAAACGGGAATTTGTTACGAGAGTGGTCGTTCAAAGAGAGTCAACTGTATATGCAAGGTTATCCTTCATAAGTTACTATACAATACCTTTCCACATTATGGTTCTTTTCGTTCTCCGGCCTCGCATCATTCTGCACCTTTTCAAGTTCACTGTCTTGCCTTGCTGCTTTATTTCTTTGCGATTTATCGAACTGGAACTTCTTGCGTTGATTGTTCTGGTCCCTCTGAAGAAGAGAATCTTTTTCGTTAACGCCTGGTGACGGAATTATTGGTAGTGGAGAATTGCATTCAAAGGGATCCATTTGTGGCGATTTCACTTCTGATGGTTTTAAATATTCATTCATTACTTCATCACCCTGAACTTCGAGATAGCCGCATCCTCCCTAATAAATTAGAGGGGAAAAACGACGAGAAAAATTTAGATTGTGTTTACATTGTTAAAGTTTGTGTGAACTAATTTAACTTGTAAAGTAGTAGTTCAAGTAAAAGACAGTTTTCTTTCTTTCTGGCGTTCTTTCAAATATATAATAATAAAAATGTTCATGTCCAACACACTTTAAATGTGGAGACAGTATATGGAAGGTTAGATAAGAGATAAGCTACACAGAACCTCTTCGTGCTATTTTTTGTCAGGAAAATTTCCCAGACCCATAACTTAATTGCAGGTCAGACGCTCTAACCATTAAACTGGCAAAAACATTGGCAAAGATATACTGTAAAAAGGTAGACCTCCTGATAAAGGCTCGCTTGTGAGCAAAAACAATCAAATGCAAACACATGATGCATGTTCACATACAAAGATATATCAGATGTTTTGCAAAACGTTTAATAATTTATTTTTTTTACCTCGGACGAAGTGTGTACTTCAATGATTTTATCCAGTATTTCAACCAATTCTTTAAACGTTGGTCGAACATCTCGGTCGTCATCCCAACACGTCATCATTAACGAGACTCTAAAAAAAAAGAGCTGCTAAATCAATAACTTGAACATGTATACTTAATCTAGAAATGAAAATACAGTACAGTATAGAAAGATCTTACAATACAAGGTTAGCAATGTCAAGGCCGTGCAACCAAAGAATAGCAAGGGCTTGGTTTGTATGCCTTTTTATGTTTACTTTGTATTGAACCAATCTACGACACGCCGCGGATAAGAAATAAAAACAACTGAGATAAAATGCATTATATAGATAAAAAACGAAAGGGATAAAAATAACTTACATTTCTTCTGGGCATGCGTGCGGTGGATCCATTCTATTCCCAAGTGCCAAGAATTCGGAAACTTCATTTGGTGGAATACCAGGATATGGAGTGCCACCTTTAGCAACAGAAACAACCGTTAATTTTTGAGTCGACAACATAGACACACATTATATGAAACTCGCCTTCCTATACACATATGCGCCACTGACTGATTTTAATGCGCGTTGTTGTTGTGACTTGTGGGACAATATTTTACTCTTTTTACTTTATTACACTAGACAACTTTACGACAGTCAAGGAGAGACATTGCAATAACTGGTTAAAGGCAACTATATTGTACTTACCAAGAGTAAACAGCTCCCACAGGACGATGCCAAACGACCAACTACAAAATGAAAAAGACTAGCTCATGAAATACGAAATGTGTAGGACGGTATAGTATTTTGTTAAATTTTAGTTTCAAACGCATTTACGACAGTCTTCGTTTTCTGTAAAGCTACGGTTATATACACACACCGATTTGTGTCGCCGATTTGTGTCGCAAGGTATACACGACTTTCGAAGCTCAGGATAAAACTCATTTCAATTCAATTCATAACATCAGGCAAAGACTGATAGTATTCATTTGCATTGCATTTAAATTTCTTTAATTAATTTTTTAATTAATTATCTTATTAATTTATTAATTAATTTATTATTGAGTCGGTTTTCTTTGTTCTTCTGAGGTCTTTATATCGCATAAAGACCTTGAATAATAATTAGATACGAAGTGAAGAAAAAAACAAGGAAAATCTTTGTCCATGAGGTGGAAAAAATAGACAAAACTTTGTTGGAAAACCTCCTCAATAATAAATTAAATCAGAACGTCGGGATGTATGCGATATAAAGCCCGAGGACGCTCCCTCCCTCCCTATACCATTTTATATTTCTTATATATATATATATATATATAAGCCGCGTGGTGCCAACGTGTAACAATCCCTTCCTATTATTATTATCCCTTCCTGCAATTTTCTAACAATTTGAAAACATTATTTTACAAAATATACACGTGTATTGATTATCACATAACCATTATCGAGTCAGCGCGGCACTCAACAAAATAGAAAAACCACCGAAAGTGGTGATTTTAGTAGACAGTGTTTTAGCGGCGATGCATTAGTTAAAAACTCGTATTATACTTTGAAGACTTACACGTCGCTTTTTTCTGTAAATAATCGCTCAATAATTGCTTCTATTGCCATCCATTTTATTGGAAGTAATCCCTAAAAAAAGACAAAAGATAAACTCAAAATTACCGTCATCATCATAACAATATTTAAAAGGCACTCGGTAGCGGGTCCTATAATAATAGGGAATGTTTATAGGGAAACGAGTCCTCTTGCTAACCAGACTAGCTCACCAGACCTACTACATGCATTCGTACCAATACACAAAAATAAAGATTGCATGTGCCTAATTCCATGCATAAACAATCAAACTGTCAAGTCCATTGTTATCTGTTAATTCAGCTAAATATTTGGTTTGCAAATAGAAAGATAATGGCGCAATCAAGCATTCAGTTCTTGAGATAGATATTGATATAGGTAGAGTGATAGGTAGTGATATCGAGGTAGTGATAGGTAGTGATAGTGATATGTATTGATATGTATTGATAGGTAGTGATAGTGATATGTAGTGATAGGTAGTGATAGTGATATGTAGTGATAGGTAGTGATAGTGATTAATAGGTAGTGATACAGTAGGTAGTGATATGTATTGATAGGTAGTGATATGTATTGATAGGTAGTGATAGGTAGTGATAGTGATATGTATTGATAGTGATATGTATTGATAGGTAGTGATATGTATTGATAGGTAGTGATAGTGTAATGTATTGATAGGTAGTGACAGGTAGTGATAGTGATATGTATTGATAGGTAGTGACAGGTAGTGATAGTGATATGTATTGATAGGTAGTGACAGGTAGTGATAGTGATATGTATTGATAGGTATTTAAGAAATAGAAAATGGCCGCCCGTGTTTATATAGCCTGATGCAAACACGAGAGTGAGTTGGGAGAATTCGAAAGTTTATGTGAACACGAGCCGTAGCAGAGGGTTTCATAAGTACTTTCGAATTCTCCCAACTCACTCGAGTGTTTGCATCAGGTTATATAAACACAGGGCATCCATTTTTCTATTTTCTTTTATGAAATATAAGGCTAAAATATTGTGCCGTGACATCACAAACCGTGTTTACATAGCCTGATATAAACACGGTAATGTGACCAATCACAGCGTACGTAAGACGCAACCTATTTTATAAATAGTGATAGTGATATGTATTGATAGGTAGTGATATGTATTGATAGGTAGTGATAGGTAGAGTGATAGTGATATGTATTGATAGGTATATAGTGATAGTGATATGTATTGATAGGTAGTGATAGTGATATGTATTGATAGGTAGTGATACAGTAGGTAGTGATATGTATTGATAGGTAGTGATACAGTAGGTAGTGATATGTATTGATAGGTAGTGATACAGTAGGTAGTGATATGTATTGATAGGTGGTGATATGTATTGATCAGGGCCGTAGCGATGGGGGGTATTGGGGGGGTGCCGGCACCCCCCCCAAATTTTACAAAATTGCAATATTCGGAAAACTCACGGGTCTATTCGGAAAATTGGCACTTTTTCTAAAGACTATTTTGAAAGATTTGCCAAAATCTACTGATTAAATGAAAAAATAAATGTACTGGTTGAAAACTTGTCGGTCGAATTTTAATACAATAATACTTACACATTTAAAATTACGTTGTCTAAATTCTCCATTCTCGTTCCCAGTGGCCGCCAACACAAACGTTGGACTCTGGGAATAGTGAATATTGCAACTTGCAAGGCTCCCACGGGTCCCGGTCGTCACGCGACCCCTTTGCGGGATGTGAAAGTACGTAACCCCGATCCCGACCGGTAGCCAGGAAATAATCAGTTACATACTTACAGTTGGCAAAGTTTTGTGATTATTTATTGCAAGATTCGGGGGGGGGGGGGAAATTTCATTCGGAAATTTTGGGTTGGCACCCCCCCAATTACGACATGTTAGATACGGCCCTGGTATTGATAGGTAGTGATAGGTAGTGATAGTGATATGTATTGATAGGTAGTGATAGGTAGTGATATGTATTGATAGGTAGTGATAGTGATATGTATTGATAGGTAGTGATAGTGATATGTATTGATAGGTAGTGACAGGTAGTGATAGTGATATGTATTGACAGGTAGTGATAGTGATATGTATTGATAGGTAGTGACAGGTAGTGATATGTATTGATAGGTAGTGATAGGTAGTGATATGTATTGACAGGTAGTGATAGTGATATGTATTGATAGGTAGTGACAGGTAGTGATAGTGATATGTATTGATAGGTAGTGATAGGTAGTGATAGTGATATGTATTGATAGGTAGTGATATAGGTAGTGATAGTGATATATATATATATATATATATATTTATATATATATATATATATATATATATATATATATATTATATATATATATTTTATATTATATTATATATATAATAGGTACAGTAGTGATAAGAAGTGATTGGAATTGATAGGTATTGATATAGGTTGTGATATGTATTGATAGGTATTGATCAACCTTATCTCCGCTCGCCAGCGCCCTCGCCTGGGTATGAGGTTGCATGGGAGGGTCCTTTTGAGTCACCCCTTTTAGTGACGATTGCAAAAACGTTTTGTTTTGTTTTGTTTTTTTGTTTTTTTTGTTTTTTTTCCTGTATATGTAAGTGCATACATAGTCCATGCGTTATCACATAACATTGATACTACATTAGTATGACTACTTCGTCAAACGCAACTAAACATAAAACAACACGGCGTGCCTATTCACACAGTTTTAAAACATTATAACTATTCGGCTTACTGTTGAAGTCTTTACATATTGGCTGTCCTGCCCTATATCGCGAGCCAACCCAAAATCAGCAATTTTGATAACGTAATTATCCGTAACAAGAATATTTCTTGTCGCCAAATCTCGATGAATGCACTACAGAAGACAACAAAAAAACCCCTTAAATCACGGTGCATGCAGCAAATAAAGAAAAAGAGGCTTTCTGCACCTAATTTTCAATACGAATGCTTTATGCTTACCATCCTTGAAGCTAGAAACTCCATTCCCCTGGCAACCTGGTAGGCAGCAATTACAAGATCTGTCATGGTCAACTGGGAGTTAGGATCTTTAGACACACCCTTCCATTCAGTTTCATAAATATCCCTTCTGCTTCGTAGAAATTGAAGCAAGTTTCCATTCGAACAAAACTCAATTATCACCCATAAATCACTTTCGCGACCTAAAATAAAAAAAAATATTTGTCTTAACACTATGATTTTATCAAGAAAGCATCTGTCATTTTATTCATTCATGAAAATGAGTATCAAAGACTAAATATATAGTTTGATTACAAATATCGATTTATCAAACTGCAATATTGTACCTAGAAAGGCGATCATCAGAAAATAGGTAAAACATAATCACACGACACCTACCTTTTGTACATGCTCCCAATAAATTCACTATATTTTTGTGCTCGCCGACATGGATTAATATTTTCAACTCTGATAAAAGATCTTTATATTCCGTCTCGCCACTATCCTCTAAAAATAATCAACCGCGATCAGTTCAATATCTATTTGTAGACCACATTACGGTTTCGGCTAAAAGGGATGACTCAAAAGGACCCGTCCAGTTCTTTCGCGGCTTTTCCAAAATATGTCGTAAAATATGTTTTTCCAAAAAGCTAGGGAGTAAACCAGATTTCTGATTAGGGTTAGGGTTAGGGTTTTTATTGTGGTTAGGATATCGAAAAGATTGCTAAAATCTTGAGACTCCCTGAAGCTCGACGACAAATTTGAAAAAAACAAATTTGACGACATATTTTAGAAAAACCGCGAAAGGACTGGACGGGTCCTTTTGAGTCATCCCATTCTCGTCCCCAGAGCCTCTCCCATGCTGGCGCGCGGAAAAGGCTCTGGAACACCAAGATTCTTTGGTGTTCTTTCTAAAGCGCATGCGTTTAAGTTCGCGGTTTGGGAGTTGGACACGAGATCATCGACAGTTGTTTGGAATAATATAATTTTCCTTTCGTTTTCGATTCTGGCGGTTTTGCTGTCTCGTATTGACTCGTTTGACTTTGGAACAATTCTGATTGTGGTAGATTCCGTTCGAAAAAGGTCCTTGTCGAGTGTGGCTCATCGCCGCGTTTATTCGGCGGGGCAAAAGAAATTAAAATTTACGAGTTCGCTTCAGAGCTTGGCAAATATAGAGCCGCGTCGGAATTTCTTCGTATTTACGGCCTCTTTTAGTGAAGGTAGTTCTCTTTAATTTGTTGCACCGTTCGTTTATATTTGACTTGTATATTTCAATGAGATTCTTAGTATGTACCAATGAGGCACGAACAGCCTGCAGTGTGCTGTCTATCGTCTATCGGTTTCAAATTGCTGTAGCCTGTCTGTCTTGTCTGTCTTCTGTGTTTGATTTAATTATATAATGGGAAACGGGTTGGTTGCTTTGAAAAACGTTCGATTAAATTGTTCGGATTAGAACTATGGTTAGAATTGTGCTTCGTTGTCAGTTTTCATGTCTCAAATACTGTTTATTTATAAGCATTCACCAAGCTCCGTCGTTATAGTCCTTTGAATTCGAACAACCAATCAGATCGCGATGATATATGGATTCCCCCAGAGCCTTTTCCGCGCGCCAGCACGGGAGAGGCTCTGGGGACGAGAATGGAGTCATCCCTTTAACTTCGACCGAACATTACAGGGTTGCACCTGACGTCACGGCGACCATGTTGGTTTGTAATCATATGGACAAACAACACGGTATGTCATTGTGACTAATTGTTACAAAAAAATCTCAAATTTACCTTTTAGCGTTTTCACAGCCACCTTTGCCATTTTATTGCTATTAACGTAATGGTTTCGTCTGGCCGATCCTCCAAATCGTCTCCTTGACGATTTTCGCTTTGTACTTCCTCGAGGATCAAACGCAACAATACCCATGCCCTCTGCCAAAAAAACTTTACCAAATGCGCCAGCACCCAATTCTCTATCTGCTTCAGCATAAAAAAAGACAATATTTATATGAATTTTAAATTAATAAATCTACACCAAACGTTATGTGCTGACTCAAGTGCCTCGCAAAAGATATACTATAAAAAATTGATTCAGGGGGGGGGAAGAGGGAAAAGACTATTTATACTACGAGACACGACTTAAGCAAGAGCCATTCAACTAAAACGACATGATCTTCACAAACGCTTATTGGTCGCTTTAAAACTGGCATTCTAATCAACAGGTTGGAACAAAACGTGCTGCATGGCCCTAACAACGCAACCTATATCAACAAGAAACTTTCTCTGTAACTTCGGAGTGCCAACGAATTGCAAGAACCCTTGAACCAGTCAAATGACAGAAATTTGATAGAGTATTTGTCTATCAAAGCAGTGTAGTATATCCCACATCCCGTCCTTGTATATATATTATATACTTACAGAACTTTAATCTGTTTCGCGGAAACTCCCATTCTGGATCATAAGGCAGTTTGTTTGTCTGTTCTGTCAAAGGTGTACCGGGATCAAGCTTCTTAATATAATCAGGCAGTGGTGGCAAGGTCAAGATGTAGAAACCACCATAAATCTTTTTTCGTTTATAAAGAATCACAGCAACGATAATAACAATTGCCAGAACAGCGAAGCTGACACAGCCAATGACAACTGCGTATTTCTTGGAATTATCTGGAAAAGCTACTTGTGCACTTACAACAGGGGCTTTCCTCTGTTTAAAATAAATAGAAACATTTTAAGTAATATTTAAAACATGAGCGGCAGTGTTTCACATACTGGGAAGCCTAGTAATTTTAAAAACATTTTCTCATGAGTTGTTGTTGAAACTTACTTAAAAAACCATTAATAATTTATGAAGAAACACAAAAGAAATCAGTACTATGCCGGTAATTTTATAATAAAAGTTTTGCAATGGCATAGAAGTTTATATAAATAAAGTATACTAATAAACATAGAATTTCATATAATTATAAAATTGTACTCATCCTTATTTGCAACTCAGAGCAAGTGTTACAACACTGTTGTTCGTGTTTTAAACATTACAAGCCCTCATTAATTAAACATGTTCTTTCTTAAATCAAGGTTTCTACTGTTTTGCTAACATACGAAAATCCGACTAGCATTTTTCTTTATATTATAAATTTTATTAGCTCTTTTATTTTACTCTGGCTAACGCCAGGCGATTTTCCAAGTCAACACAAAACCCCGACGAAGTGAAGAGGTTAGATCCTAAAGCAGTATACATATTCAACAAAAAGCAAGAAAGAAAGCACAATTTTGTACAAAACATCATAACTAAAATAGTATTCGCAAGAATAATATCCCGCTTGTGGCGCGTTTTTTTAAAATCAGCCAAAACAACAACAAATTAAATCACATGCATGTACTAAATAATTTGGCACTTGACTGATGTACATTACGTATAGAATAGATTTCTAATATTGTATTGAGGGTAAATGCATCTAAAACGCCCGAGTTTGGTGTTGAGCCGTACTTAAAATTTGAATGTTCAAAGTCTACGGAGAAAACGTTACAATATAACTATACAACTAAAGAAATGTCTTAGCGCACATGTACACATGAGTAACAGTTTTAACTAGTCCGTAAGTCTTAAAATAAATAAATTATCGCAAAATAACTCATACTTATAATTAATAATTTAATGCACCAACCTAGTTTGATATTTTTCGTCTCTGTTTTAAATTGATTCTTAGCCACACAACGATAAACCCCAAGATTCTCCTTGTTAACCACTGCAAATGAGAGATTTTTCCCTTGAATGTTTTCCAAAGGTTTAAATCCTTTACCAACTACATCTTGCTTCTCCCACAACACAACTGGTGTAGGATAGCCGCTACTTAAGCAAGACAACGAAAATCTTTCTCCTATCTCCACTGCATATGGCGACTTTGTTAAAGAATCAATTGTTGCTGCAGCTATAAATAAATATAAAGACAGCATGAATAAGTAATTATGTAAAAGATGTTATTTCCAAAGCGCTACTCGAACTTACGTACACTGGCAAAAACGTACTGTGCATGTACGCTTCTTTATTATTATCATTGTCATTATCACTATACCATTTAATGCAATAACGTGACTTCTGTGTGCATTTTTATTAGTTGACTATTAAAAGGACACATACAGATGGCGTCACGTTCACATCAGATTACTTCAACAGACTTGTTATTCTTTTTTCATGCCCCAAATATCCTCGATATACCACTTTTATTGTATAAAACAAATAGATTACATTTTTCCGTGTGTGTACTGTAACAGATCACGGAAGACGTCACAACGTGTAAAGAACAAAAAAGTAGGAGGGGCGACGTGTTCTTTTTTTAAGACAATCTTGTGAATTATTACTCCAGATGTACCTACTTTTGTACTTAGAATATATATACAGCACTGATACAATGAAATACTGCCATTACATGTCCAGGCAAACCGGGTTAATTTGTCGGGTCATATAATTGTCCTTCGGTCACACACCCTCTATCGGCGACATTTAATCACTATAATATCCCTCATGTCGTCGTATTACTCTCTGATTTTTCAACAAAATCAATAGTCTAATCTTACTTTATATTGTTAACATTTGCTGTAAAAAACTGATACCAAAAACTGAAAAATCTGAAACAACCTATCAACTTACCTGGTACGTTAATATAGGCTTTAGCAGAGTGACTACCCAGAGAATTGCTTGCATTACACATGAACAACCCAGAATGTTTCTTGTAGTTTGTCTTACACATAATCAAGACATTGTCATCTTTTCCTTCTTTTGACATTCTATAGATACCACTTACTGACTTATAACAAGCCTTTTTATTGGCCAATAGAGGTACATTTGAAAGCAATTCATCATCTTTACTCCAAATAATCTTAGGCTTTGGATGACCAGTTACATCGCATGATATTATAAACGAGAATGGTTTCTTTGTCACGTGGCGTCTTAGATGGACAAAAGGTTTTTTCAACTCTACAATAATATAGCAGATAATTTATAATTAACAATAAAGACACCAATAATAATAAATCGTAATCATAATCATAATAACAATAATAATAATAATAGCAATAACAATAACAATAACACCAGATTCCAAAGGCAAAAAAAGATGTTTTTAAATATTCTTATTTTCCTAGAACGATTAAGGACTGGACCAACCTGCCACATGACATTGTCTTTAAAGTGAAATTAGATAGCTATTTTTAGTAATTAGTTCTATCTTAGAATTTTAACATTAGTATCATCACTCATCACTTTTATCTATTTTAATATTTGTATTTTGTAAATTTAATAGTTGGTGTGATCTTGTATGAGTTTACCGACTTAATAAATTCAGATTCAGATTCATAATAACAATAACAATAACAATAACAATAACAATAACAATAACTATAACAATAACAATAACTATAATAATGAAAGTTAGTTATATGATACATGTAAAAAAAAAATTCTGAATCTCAGTACGTTAAAGGGAATTCATAAAAAAATTAAAATAATAATAATAATAATAATAAACGTAATTTATATATAATTTTTATATATTTTTTATATAATTGACCTAGCTTTAGTGTATGTTTTTTAATCGTTTAAATGTTTTTATCATTTAATTTTGTCTTAAGTCTCTTAAAGAAATCGTTATTTTGTTAAAATTATTATTATTATTATTATTATTATTATTATTATTATTATTATTATTGATTATTATTATTATCATTGAGTATTATTATTATTATTATTATTATTTGAGTATTATTATTATTATTATTATTGAGTATTATTATTATTATTATTATTATTATTATTATTATTATTAATTATTATTATTATTATTGAGTATTATAATTATTATTTATATTATTATTATTATTATTATATTATTATTTTTATTGAGTATTATTATTGAGTATTATTATTATTATTAATATTATTATTATTATTATTATTATTATTATTATTATTATTATTATTACTATTATTATTCTAAGATTTATTTTCTCCTGTAGCATCAGTTCAAATAGTACAGTGGTAAACTACCTGTAAAAGCGAGGGTTTATCATTGTAATTTATACGTTTAATGATCAATAAATAAAGTTTACATTATTATTATTAATTATTTATTATTATTATTATTATTATTATTATTATTATTATTATTATTATTATTATTATTATTTATTATTATTTTTGTATGAACTAATTCTTACGAATCGAAAAAGGAACATTGTAATTAGAATATTTTTTTACATGTATTATAACTAACTTTTTATTTTTTTAAAAATTACTACTACATGATGTAACTGTACAAAATAGTTTTTAATAAAATGTTATTATTACAAAAAAATTACAAAATTACAATGACAATGACAATAATAATAATTATGATGATAATAATAATGATAATAATAATAATAATAATTATGATAATGATGATGACGATGACGATGACAATAACTTTAATAATAATATAAAAGAATACAAATAATAATCACTAAAAACGCCTTTAATTAATGCCAAAACCAAAGCATTCTGCAGTGAAAATCACAGGCCAAGTACCTAACATTGCTGAAACATGATCTACAACTCTACAAGTGATACACGTCTGTTCTATTACACTTCACGGATACTCATCTTGAGGAAGCATACAGTATGGAGATTGATCAGAGGTACAAAAAAGGATGTAGATGCACGCTGGGAAAATAATGTTTTTATATATGGTGCAGTGCTGGAAGAAATCAAACAGAAAAAGGAAAATGTTTCCTGTGCTTTTCCACATATATTATGCAAAAGTTTATGTTGAATGTCCCTTGCTCGATGACTACCTTAATCTATAAACAATAGAACCGACCATTTTCCAGCTTGTTTGCGAATACTAATAATTTGCACAACATAAGGGATAATGAGTGCAATCAAGCTTCTTTTTTTTCCTTCTATGTGGAATAACTTTTATAAAATTTTCAACCACTTTTTACTGTCAACCCTTCCACTATAAATATTTCTTTACATATCCTGGAGACAGACAGACAGACAGAACATTAATAATCACCAATGAAAACGTATAAAAATTTGAAAAACAAGTAACGAAAAACTCTGAATATAAAACAAACAGAATATACAGAGCACAAAGTACCGTCTCATAGCCATTACCTTGAACAGTTAATGATATCCCTAGCGTAATATTTTTTTGACCATTGTAGATGCCAATACATTTGTACACTCCTCCATCTGTGACATTAGCTCTTCTTATAAGTAGCGTATGATAAACTGAACCATTAATGGCGGTATTACTACTTATGTTTAATCGAGAATTCTGAAGCAGAGTCACATTGCCTCGCATCCAAATGACACTGCTAAACACCGACAGATCAGCCATGCATGACAAAAGCAAACAGTCTCTCCTTCGTCAGTTTCAACGGTTTTCTTCCAAGCATTCAAAGGCTTGCGCTCCTCTATACAATTATCAATGAATAATTCATGACGAAAAATCAAAAGAAAAAGATGGATGACAATAAATTTTTTAATATTCTCTGTATTTAACAAATAGAAGATCGCTTGCGTGTCTCGGTACTGTGATACAAACACGAATGACGTCATTTCAACCGGGAAAATTTTTTCCTGTTGAAATTGCGTCATTCATGTTTGTATCACAGTATACAGAGTCACAAAAGCCATTTTCTATTTGTTTTATAAAATAACTAACCATTTTACGAGGTAAAAAAAACAAGGAGAAGCCACCAAAGTGACCGAGATTCTGCTGACGAATAATATGGCGCAATGAAATAACTACGCCAGTGTTTACGTGAGATATGCGTTGTACAATATAAAATGAAAATGACGTCAAACGTGTCTCTGTACTCTGAGTGAAAATGGCTCTCGTCCAATCAGAGCGTGCGTAGGACACCTGTTATTTTTACAACATTTTAATTTACAGCAAGCCCAGCAAAGTTTGTACTCCTAATTCCTGTTTCCCTTTTCATGCCTGTAATTTAATTCCTGTAATCTTTTTCATGCTGAAACAAAATGAAGGACTACTTACTTGCTAGCATAATTAATCTCCATATATGCTGGTCCTTTCCAATACCGTTATTCACCGTACATCTGATAAAAACTGGCTGTTTATAGTACTTAAGAGTAAGAGTGCTATTTTGACTGTTAGATGCAATTCCATAACTTTTACTCGTCGCCAAAGTTATCCAAGTTTTATTTTTGGGCTTACAGTCAGAACCACTACATTTTGAGTATTGTTCGATTTGCCATGTGTAAGTCTGGTTTCTTGGATTGGCGGTCTTCACTTTGCAAATCACTTTTGTTTCAGGACTATTACGATAAGCATGTACAACATCCATATCATTTCTTCCTTTAACAATTTTCGGTCGAGCTACAGAGAAAAAATACAGTACGGTCAACAATAAAGTAAGCACAATTCCGTATATATAAAGTCCAAGGTTGGGAATCTGAATTGCAACTTCTAAAAATTTATTATACAGGGATAAAAAGAATAACTTGATAGGAAATCTAAATTATGTCTCTGAGTACCAGGATCCCCACAAACAAACAAACACACAAACAAACAAACAAACAAACAAACAAACAAACAAACAAACAAACAAACAAACAAACAAACAAACAAACAAACAAACAAACACTGGTTGGGAGAGAGAAGAACAAGATTCTGATGTTTTCAAGATTTTCAGTTTATCCCACCAGTTTTAATTTTTCCAGATGACAGGATCACGTGTGTGCATTTTCCCCGTACGAAATACTTCACGGATGATTCGCAGAGATTCTTTCTTGAGGAACTTCTCGGCAAAGCTATAGCGTTGTCTTACGGATGGATATCTAATTACACCGGGCGATTATTCGGTGCAAAGTCTCACGCTTCGCCTTACAATTTTTCTTGCAGCATCTTGTCTCCAAATTACGACACATGTTGCAAGTTAAACAATTAATGCATTCCGCTCAGTTGATAGAAGTGCAATTATATCATTAATTATATCAATAAACAGTTGCATACGATATATCAATCCATTGGCTTCTAGTCTCAAAAACACCGTTGATGGCATTTTTTGTTACAACCAGGCAACCATGCCAGATCGTATCGGATAGCATAAACTTTGAACGTGAGGGCGGTTGCCAGCCGTAATTTTGAATTTATATACTAACATTTATGGTTTTTTAAAAACACATTGGAATGGATGGGATTTCTGTGGAGTCATGCAAACTACGTTGGTGTTCTATTTTGAATGGCTCACTTCAGAATGCATCCAATCAGCGTGCGTGGAGTTATGATTAACCTAATTCGCATAACTCACAATCATAAACAAACAAGAAATATGGCGTAAATACACCAAAAATATAACACTTCGAAGAAAAGCTACAACAACATAAGCTTGCAAAGAATCAGAAATTTATTAGATCTAGACCGGTTGCCTTTCGTGTATCACAAGATAGCCCTGTTGAACCGCCAGAACCGGTGAGTTAAATGTCTAAAGGAACAATATAAGTAACACTACACTGTAGTACAAAAGCTCAGCTTTATAACAGTAGATACATGGCGGTATCGGCAAATTATCAAAATAAAACGACGTAATTTACGAATATGAGACTTTCCTGTAGCTCCCAGTCATCTTGATCAATGTCTAAGCTACATTTCTATGGTGGTTGCCTGTTTGTAACAAAAAGTTGGCTGCTTTGTTATGGCTGTTGTTCGAAGTGTTATATTTAGGTGAATTTGCGCCATGTTTCTTATTTGTTTATGATTGTGAGTTATGCGAATTAGAATAATCAGAACTTCACGCACGCTGATTGGATGCATTCTGAATTTAGCAATTCAAATAAAACACAAACGTATATTAGACAGCTCTTTACAGATATCCCATCCATCACATTGTACTTTCAAAAAGCTCTATATTTTAGTATATAAATCAATAATTACAGATGGCAACCCCCCTCAACCCCCCTCACCTTCAAAGTATGCACTATCCGATACGATTTGGCATGGTTGCCTGCTTGTAACAAAAAATCCCATCAAAAGTAAATATTTTGAAGCCTTGGCCGGCCGTCTAACGGCCTCAAGTGGCCCTGAGGACCTCTGTAAATTGAGCGTTCGAATGATCGTTTTCACTCACGAGATCGGTGGCCCCGTTGGGGTCGTTAAACAATACAAAATGTTTGAATAAGAATATAAAGTTAAATTCCCATAGGATAAAGATTGTGCAACAATATGGCCGCCGTGTCGTCAGATGAAAACCAAGAATTTAGTTCGGATTCCGAGGCAGGCGACATTCCTAGGATACCGATGTTTTTGTCCGCTGCAAAAATCGTGAATTTATGCACATTCTACAACGCAGCGTGAACAAAGTTTGTCGACAAGCTAGCAGTTGTAGCGGCCGCTATGCCACTGTAATTTCTTCGTGTATTAAATATATTCACGTTTCAAACGTACATATAACCTGTCAATCAATTACCATTTTAATTTATACAATACCCTGGTTGCTACGCGTGCTTTCATTGGTTGTTGCCCATGATCTATTAGAGGACAGACACATGGTCACGTCAGAACACGTCAGCTAGCTTGCTTTTTTCCTTCTTCATGCCCCAAAATCCGGCAAGAGTTTTGATAGAAACCTTTTACTAGTAAATGTTTGTATTGTATAAAACAAATAGATTCCATTTTTTTGTTGTCTGTTCAGTTATAGATGCACAGAAGACGTCACAACGTGGTAAGAACATCAGTGACCCACTCGACTGCGTCTCATGGGCCACTTTTTTGTTCTTACCACGTTGTGACGTCATCTGTGCATCTATAACTGAACAGACAACGGCAAAATGGAATCTATTTGTTAAATATATCCACCACTATACGAATAAATTGTTGCACTACATTTGAAAGGACAAGTTTCTGTTTGGCGATCTATCGTTATTCAAACAACCAATCAGAACGTTTATTTCTTTTTTGGACGTTCCTTAGAAGCACTCGACACCGCAGACGTAAATGGCCTAAATGGCCTGGGAACTAGAATAGTTGAAGCTTTATGTACAGCAGAAAATATTGGCTAGACACCTCTACCTTTAAATCTTGTTGTTTTAGTAACAATACATAGAGAAAGTTACTGCAAGTTATGGCAACACACACGTGACAAATTTTGTTTTAAAAGCACACATTAGTAGAATTAATTGTGGAAACTGATGGTATTGATTTTGCAGAGAGAGGAAAACCGGAGAAGAACCCGGTTAAAAACCCTTGTGGCACAGAAGAGCCAAAACTCTACTAACACAAAGGAGAAGTTTTTCTATGTCGCTCAAAACAATTTTCGTTTTGGTTCCCCACTCAAAAGTCAAAACCACTTATTTTAGCATTATTGTCAAACTTATTCAGTCAACACATTTAACTGCATTTGGAAATTAAGAAACGGGTACAAATTTTCCATAATTATGAATTGGGGGGGGGGGGGGAATGTTGAATCAGCCATATTTACAGTAACCAAAGCAAAATTTTCTAAAGTTCAAATTATTTGTTTTCGTTCGCCACTTAAAACCTCTTTATTTTAGCTCTTTATTTTAGCATTTTTGTCTAGCTTGTAGATTCAACATACTTATTTCAGAAATATACCGAAAAATGTGTATTTTCTATAATTATGAATTAATGTAGATACGATCACTAGACATCAGTTTTGAGTGTATATCTGACGCGACACAGAAAAAATTCTCCTCTTTACCATTTTTTACCTTCAACTGTAACACGAAATTCTTTAGTTGCTATCCCAACAAGATTTTTGGCGACACACTTGAATTTCACGTTATCCTTGGGAAAAGATGGCTTCTTTATAGTGAAAAACATATCGTCAATGTCCAACTTCAAATAGTCAGCGATGAGTATATTACAATAACCACTTTCACCACATTCTGCGAGACGTTCCTCTTTGTTGTCATCGCGTACTATGTACCACGTTACTGAAGGCTGAGGAGAACCTACGACTCCATATTCCCAATAAGCCTCATCTTTTCCATCTCGTGTTGTCACGTTCGACGGAGGAAAAATCTCGATATCCGGTTTCAGGAAGTCTAAAAATGTTGAAAAAATCGAAACTTAGCGGTTGCATTTTTTACGAGTTTCACAATTTCACAAAAGCTCAATTTTACGATTTGTTCGTATATAATCTACCTGAACTGGGTAGAAAGGACAAATCTTATAAATTTTTGATCAATCAATCCATTTTTTGTAATACGAGCAACAAATTGCTGCAACATTGTTGCAAGTTGAATCAGCATGTTGCAGCAAGTAGAACTGGAGTCTACTTTTTTCAACGAATTTTTTCAACTCGCAAGAAAATCATTGTTGCGTGACAATGTTTAAGGTGGGTGGTAATACGTGCAACAACGCTTTTCACGCAACTTTGTTACGTTGTAAGTTGAAGAATTTTTTTTCCCGTATTACCTCACCTTAACTCTTTCCTGTCCGAATTGGTCTTTAGTGTTTTATTCTGGCTAACACCAGACGATTTTATTCATCTCTGGGGAAGCCCTCTCGGACAGGAATGAGTTAAAAGTAAAAGACAATGAAAAATATTTTCTTCATTATATCAAACTATAAGATAGTGTGAACTCACCGACAAAATTACTTAAAGTTTTCAAGATATTGATCAGTGTATTGTCAGAAACGTCTTCTCGAATGATGTCACGTGTGACAACACAAGAGACATTGCACCAAAGTTGTCATAAAATTCGCTTTGTAGATGCTTATTTTTATCGCTCAAAAATAAACACAATAATTTTTAATTAAAAGAAGGATTTAAATATAAAGCTAGAGTATATCGGAATAAAATCGAAAAATGTGTCGTCGCCAGAAGTATATAATATATTCATAGATAATAGATTTGTAAAAATTTAACTTTTATATTAAATTACGATTTCGCTGGTGACTTATTTCAATCGTGTCTTTATACAACAATGTCTTCAGTCCCTCTTTGAAACTGACAACTACAGTAATCTACGTGTCCGTTCCGTCTGGTAAGACCAAGTAAAAAAATAGTAGTTTATCGTCCGAACGTTTTAAAAAAAGAATGCGGCCATAAATTTTAACCTATAAAATCTTATCTACTAACTTATTTAAGTAGTACTACTTTCTTTGACGTCCCGTTCGCCGTTCGAATACAAGCACAAACAAAAACCATAACAGAATCGAATGAATTATTTAAAGTATTCTCATGTGCTTCGACAGTTTGACGCAAGATCTGGCGCCAAAACAGAATCTAATCTGGCGCGTATTAACCTGGAAGATCCCGAAAGTTACCGAAAGGCACAAATTAAAGGGCCGAAACCGGTGGCGAAAAAAGTCCTGAACTATAAAACAGATTTTCGTTACAAAAAAAATTGATGCGGCAGGAAAAAAGGATGCGCGCGGGGACGATAATCTACTATAGTTTTTTACTTGGCCTAATAATTAACAATATGTAAACTAATCCATGTTCTTACACACACTCCTGACCAGTAACCAGTGCAAATATATATGGTATTGCCGTTCTTCTTCAGTCGTTTAACCACTGGTCAACTAATTCCTCTACCGATGTTCCCCAAAATCGCTTTTCGATCGCCAGTAGTAGTGTTTGCACCGTCAGTCTTTGCTGCTAGTGCAGACTCCTGAGAAACAGCCAGTATATAATTCCTCTACCTTTTCCAGCCTCCACCCATCCACCGTGATCTTGGTATATATTCACTTCCTCTTGCATTGTGCACTGTAGATGTCGCGCTATACGCTTTAAGACGTTAAGTTGTTATGGTACGTTGCAAGACGTTTATTAATAAACTACGTTAAAGTCATAAAACATTACACTACAGTACGTTTAACAAATAAAACATAAAGCTTCCTGCATATGTACTCAAATCACGTCAAATGCACCTTTATAAGAGTACATATGCACAGGAGCGGTATGTTTTATTTGTTTTATAAAATAAACTAAAAACGGGATAGTTTTGAAAGTTCGCTAGCTTTTCCCGCCAAGTGACGCTATCCTACGCCACTCCACGCCATGTTACGTCACTCATTACCTTCATATACTCTGATAAATTCACGGAGACCAGCCAATCAGAGCGTGTGTAGAGGTCACCTTATTTTATAATACGATATTAAACGTTATACTAAGTTGTACATAAGATGTTTCCCTATATATAGCTACTTTATACTGTAACACGTTATAATTACGTTATAACGATGTTATGAGACATTACGCTACTGTACGTAAGGATAGAAATTCGAGGACTGAACTTACTAGCCTTGCAAATACCTTTTTTGAAAAGTTGCATCTTTGCCCCACTGTCCTCCTCGCAAAACCAACAGTTTAAACATTTTGCTACTGTAAATATTCATCAGAATTATCAGTGTTAATGCTTACCTAGTGTAATATTCACATCCTTATATGCACTCCACTGGACAAGTGGTCTCATCAGAAGACACCTGTATGTTCCACTATCACTTATATTAAATTTCTCAACAGTTAAAATACGTGTTGTTTCTTTTTTTCCACCACGCGGCAATCTGGTAGTCTTAGATTCCCCTGAATGTAGTTCTGTCATCATTCCATTGAGGCTTTTCTTATACCATGTTAATACAACATGACCAATTGCACTACATTTTACTTCCAACTTCTTTCCATACTTAACATTGCTTTTGTCATAGGATATTTTTGGCATTGGTTTAGGAATTCCATCTGAAAGTACATTGTCATTGTTAAAGTATTGTACATAAACAAACATTACATTATAAGAATTCATAACACTGACTTTTATTATAAAGAGATTAGTTAGATTAAGATGATTCAGATCAAGAAAATTTTTATTTTTTTACATTAGAGAATGATTTGAAAGGGATTCAAAGACCAAATTCCATGCGACCTTAAACTTGGATCGATTCCATACTGCAGTCTGCTAGCTTTAGAAATAACCTAACACTGTGTCTGCCCACTCTGTGTGTAGTTTTACATCTGCCTAAGTCCACTTTGCATCTGAGTCTGTGCCCGCTTGGCATCTCATCTACATCTAACTTCATGTCTCAGCCTTACATCTGAGGTTCTGCAGACACAAGAACTGCAGTCACTCATTATGAAACATTGGTGTACCTGAGTGATATTGTATACTGTACGGTGTACCTTGATCAACTCACATTACTGTCCAGATACTTTTTAGGCCATTAAAAAAATATCCCGGTTTATCATCTGTGGGAGTGCCCACATCAATTTTTCATGCCACATGGATTTATTTTTTTTATATTAATAAAAATTGTTATTTTGACTAAAATTAGCTAGTAGTTTAATTTAACCATGACAATTTCCTGTCTGTCTTCAAAAGTACAGTGACATTACATAGCTGGTAGATTATCAACCAAACATTTGAATTTGAATGTATTCTTCCATGTGCATCTTTTAATTTTTAAGTAATTAAAACCTCGGTCATATTAAACGAATAACAATTTTTTTACATGCTGCTTAAACAGTGAAATTTTTCTTTTCTAACTAAGACATAAAAAAATAAAAGAAAAAACCATGCACCCACCCATATGACACAGATTTTTTTTGTTACTATGGTACTGACAGCTGATAAACTGGGATACTTTTTTAAATGGCCCTAATTAGTGCTGAAATTTTTTGCAGAACAAAATAACACCAAAAAAAAATAGTAATTATAATCTACAAATGTTGTTGGACAAACTTACTAAAGAAACAAATTTAAGGTAGCAATAGTAGAAAAATGCCAAAATATGAAAAAACCTTCAATTTTTATTTCAATTTTGAAACAAATACAGCTAGGTAACTGATTTTCTATTAATGGTAAGAAAATCACATTGAAATATGTATTTTAACAATGTGAAAACTGAGACTTTTCAGGACAGAATACTTATAAATAATTATCATACCACAATATAAAACCTTTCACACTGTTTTTCTCCAGTTAATTTTTTCACCAAAATGATTTTTTTGAAAAGTATTTTTAGTACAATTAAATTTTTAATATTTTTCACTGAAATTTTTATAGGTAATGCTACCTGCATACCCTCCTACAAAATTGTTTTGGCAATTTTTGAAATTCATTTTCTAAATTCAAATGGATATAAAATAAGAAATATCAGATACAGTCAAACCTCTATTAATTTAAGCGGCCCTCTATTAAGCAGCCACTCTCTATTAAACGGCCACTTGTCAAAATCCCTAAAATATTCCATGTAATTTACTACCGTATTTTCTGGGCGATAACCCGCGGGTTATCTCTTAATTTTGCTAGGAAACATAATTAGTGCAGGTAATAGGGTGGTGCGGGTAATCTGTTGAATTCTTAAGACGATGCCATCACGAAGACTGAGACCAAGGATTCTACTTTCATCTTTCAACTACTGGTACTGTACTTTTTTTTAAATTTTGTGGTCCCAAACCAAGGGAGCACGCCAGACTGACCTGTATTTCTTCTTCTTTGTTCAGCGTTCCTTCATTTATATTCAGCCATTTTTAATAATGCGGTATATTCATTAGCGTATCACAGGCGCGGGGCCCTGTAGCCCGCACCTGCGATACGCTAATGATATATACCGCATTATTCAAAATGGCTGAATATAAATGAAGGAACGCCGAACAAAGAAGAAATACAAGTCAGTCTGGCATGCTCCCTTGCCCAAACATATTATTAGCGGCTGCGGGTTATACGATGGTGTGGGTAATACGCTGATTTATTTTTCCAAAAGTGACATTTTTGTTGCTGTGTGGGTTATACGCCGTGCGGGTTATCACCCAGAAAATACGGTATATAAAATTATTCTCTATTAAACAGCCACCTCTACTATAAGCAGTCACGGTCACCTATGGGCGGTCCCAATTGGTATTTTGTGTTGTTTTTTACCTGTAATTAAACGACCAGCTTAATTTATCTTAGGCACAATTTTTACAGTAAGAGAACGAAACTAAAACTTGAGCTAAATAAGAGACCATAGGTTCACTTAGTTGCTGTCAGTAAGTACATGAATTTCATTCAACACATGTCACTTGAAACCTCATGCCTCAAGTTTACATGTAATCAAATTAAAAAACATTACCGGTAATAAAAATATCTGCATCCCTCCTGGGATTTGGTGTGCTGAGACTGTGTGGAATTTTGCAATATGAGGAGCTAGCTCTATCAATTTCAAAGACAAATGTCTTGTGCTTTGAAACTCAGTGCACTGCAGCAACAGATGCACATTGATAACTATTTTAAGCCAACATAACTTGCTAGGTGTCAGGATACATGCATCGAACGTGTTGCATTTTTGTTATGTTTTGTTGCCCCTTCATTTTGTTATTTTTTGGTTTTTAAAAACTGTTTTAACTACTTGTCAGTTTTTTCAAAATCTACTTGTTACTGTTATCGGTGTTTTAGAATTGAATAAAAGGACATTTGACCACACCCAAGGTGTGGCTAACCTCTATTAAGCGGCCACAAAGCCATTCCCCGAAGGTGGCCGCTTAATAGAGGTTCAACTGTATCAAAAATTACTAAAAACTGACTATTTAAATCACTGATATTATTGGAACACTCAGTTGGGATTGTCAATTTTTTAAAGTCACTTACCAGCAGAAATTATAACAATATGCATGTCACTTGATGTTATATTTGCTGCCCGGCACTCATAATCACCATAGTCCTCTTTGGCAAGTGAATCAATTTTATATATCTGATTATTCTGCCTAAGGTGCTGATCAGGAGTTCTTTGTATCAATGATTCACTTTTAGTTTGCTGCCATAATGATACCTTAACATCTGGCTGAGTCAGACTACAATTAATTACCAATGGATCACCAATGTAATACCATCCTCCAGCATTATTTGGGCCAATCCAACTTAAAGATTTTGCTAAAAAAATTAAAATGAAATAAAATGAATCACAGCACATTAGTAGTGTATAAGCAGACAATTTGTTTTGCACTATTTTGAACTTGCCCAGACCCATTTTAAAAATTTGGGTACATGTCCCAAAAATTAAAAAAAATCCCACAAGATGTTGAAAATCCAAAAAATCTTGTATGTCTTTTCTTGAGTGATACACCCCTCCATTGAGTTGACCATTAAATCATGAATTTGAATGAGTTTCCATCTCATCACAAGTATAATAGAATAGTCAAATGCATTAACAAAAGTTGTGCACCACAAGAAGAGTTGCTGAATATACTATATACAGTAGATATTATATAGTAGAGACATTTGATAATAGATGATAATACAGTAAAAGCAAATTTAGAGAGAATCAGTATTGCAAATACCGAATACCAGTATATCACCATCAACATACTGGTATATACCGGTATATCGGTATTTTTACCATATTTTTTTTTAAAAATCACAGTCAAACTGAACCTCGAGAAAAACCAAGTTCAATACTATCATGTAACATAAACAGAAAAATGAAACGTTTTGTCAAAATATTTATATTACATCCACTGTCAAGTGTCAAGTGTTCCGCATTTCAAGGCATGCTGTGTGGCTATTATTTAATAGACCGCAAAAGTGCAAATCCAGTTGGTGCAACATTCCAAACTACAGCACAATATTACAACGTAACGTAAAGTAAATTATGTAATTCTGTATATGTATATTTAATTGCAAATCAACATTGAAATAATTATGTCAGATAATATGTATTTTAGTAGAGTATCTAATATCTATAAAAACACTAAATAAAGTGATCAAGTATCAACGTAAATATCATTTCGTGATTTTCGTCAAACAATCAAACTTCACACAGGCTCACTGTTCACATTCTTCAGAGGTTTTCGGTAAGGAAGATTATAGCATGTTCACCTTTTCTGGTTTCAGCTGAGTCCGTTTGGTACGTGTCTGATTATAGATGTTAAAATTTGTGAATTATTTTCCCATGGCAAGTTTTGACTGGAAATAGCATTTCAATCCGGTGTGGCCAGCAAAATACTGCAATGTCAGTATACCGGTATTTTTGGAATTATTCATATCGCCATACCAGAATTTGAAAAAATACGATATAACTTCAGTCGAATTATAGAGATGGTCCAGATTGGGACAGTGGAAAACCATGAGGGCTTTCGTCTTATTATATGAAGACGTTATCGAGTTACTGTATATTAAACAACACTTGGAAAAGGTTGATGACTCAGCCTGGCTTCTTTACGATTTTCTCGTGTTCTTCAGCCAGTATACTGGTATATCCGTTATATCGATTCTCTCTAATAGCAATATAAATAATGATTGTTGTTTTTTGTTTTGTTTTCTTTTTCAAATAGTTTCTTTTAAAACCATACTCAGTACACACATTTAGCATTTAGCAACACAACCCCAAACATTCTCATCAGGTACTAATTAGCATGCATATAATCAATATACTGCATATGCTGTGTATATAACTACAGGTGTACACACAGGTGTGGCACCAAAAATTCCCTGACACAGGGGCTAAGGTTCCTGATAGGGGGGCTAGTAGGGGGGTCTGGGGGCATTCTCCCCAAGAAAATTTTCAAAATTTGAACATCTAGAATAGCTTTTCCCATCTTTTCAGTGTGAAATTATTGGAATAACTGACAAGCTATACAAACAAAAACAGTATATTTAATAAAAAAACATGATGAAAATACAAATTCTCTCGAAATTCATCAACTACCAATCACATTTCTTCTATTAACAATTTGGTGAAACACTTCACTTCACTTCTAACACTTTGAAGACATAACTGATTTTACTGCAGCCTGCAGGCAAACTGGAGAAGTTGACAAACCAAAACTTTTTTGGCTTTGTTTTGCTGAATTAAATGGGAGGGGGGGGGGGGGGGAAGGTAAAAAGTCAACTCTGAATATCGAAAAATAGTGAAAAGTATTTGCAACTACTGTAGTCAGCCATCTCAGCATCTGGATAATGTTTTAAAACATCATTGGCCATAAAAAGTTACTCAGTGTGCATGAAACAATCTAAAACTCCAAAAAAGAAAAGCAGCTTTTTGGGAATTACTATTCAGTTTAGAATTGTGTTGAGAGCTTGTGGACATTTTGCTCTAAATTATACCGTAGATAGTTGGGTTTTTTTTACCAAGTGAGTTAATCAGGCAAGAATACAGGAGGCAGTGGCATATATAGCCAAGGGTGGGTGAGGGGGGGGCAACTGCCCACCCAATGGTCTTCCAGGCCATTCCTGTGAAAAGTTTAAATCTAGGGAGGAACTTGTTGAGGGGGGGGGGGGGGGTAATGATGTTACGTAGTGAAGCCTTCAAGGAAGAAGCAAGTTGACTCGTAATGATATTACTATATATTACTGTTTTAATATGCATGAAAATATTAAACGATCTGCGGCTTCGACGTTAAACGCAATGTAGTGCAATTCATCAAGGTCGTATATTTGACCTTGTGATTCTGCAGAAACGTGCTGTCGCGCTTAGGTGTAATCAACTTAATCCTTATCCCCCTTAAGCAATGTAAGATTGTATGTGGCGCAGTTGTAAAGTACCTACGTACATATAGCTATATTTAGAATGACAAGGCAAGGTTTACTGTTGATTACAGTTGTAATTCCGGAAACAACGCCCTAGATCTACGCAGAATATTCATCATACTGTATATTCTAGCATACCCAACCCAGACTGCCCCTTTTATATAAATATAGCCTGAATATTCGACAAAGTATATAAGTAAGTGGCCTGAAACTTTTTGATGGGTCAAATTTCAGTTTGGTGTAGTCTAGATGGAAAATATAGCATTACAAGGTCCACATACATACAACTTATCATAAATAATTCTCAATAAATTTTGATATGTGTACTACATTGTTTTGGTTTGGAGACAACAAAACTTTGCTATTTATGGCGATCAGTTATTTTTTTAAATCTCACCTCAGAATGCGGGAATTGCAGTCTGAGAGATTCTAGAATTCAAAAAATTTTCGGGGGGCCATGCCCCTGGACCCCCCTAGGAGGCTCGCGTCTTCGACGCTCGACCAATTTCGCTCCCCCAAAGACAGAACCCTGGCTACGCCACTGACAGGAGGTATTTACACACAATTTTCTATCGTTAAGTTGCTTTTAAAACATGAACTGATCCACCTTTTGGCTGTGTTTTCATACGCACAAATCACAGTGTTTTTTCTATGAGTTATTAGCATTTGTTGACCTTGTTCTTTTTTGTCGAAGCTTCTCATAGTTCAAGCCCTTTTACACATTCCTTTTTTTGTTTATTTATGGCTATTTTACATTGTTTATTTCAACCTTTTTGCTTTTATATAAAATATGACAAAAGTGCTTTCAATACTCTGATCCTGCATGGTTTTTGACCAATCAGAGCTTGTGTGACAGAAATGTTATTTTATAAATACTGTATCCTGTGTTTCTAAAGGAGTTTCATTTCACTACCGGTATTAAAGCATTAATTACCGACTTGACTGGCTTAATCGACTGTTAAAAAGTTCTTTGCCAATTGTCAAAAATACAATTTTTCTTCCAGATCATTTCCCCGACAAATCTGTAACTTTTCCCCAATGAGGCCCCTCTGGTGCCACCCCTGTACTGTACAATTATTTTTAATATTTTGCACAAATTAAAATGTAACTATACAGCCAATTGATCTGGTGTATAAACTTTCTTTTGCACTTTCAATATCACTATATCAGTTTACAAGACTGTAGGTAGGGACTAAGATGCTAGGACGTTTGTTTTGCAAAAATAATCCTTTTGTTTAAAGGACGTCGTAGATATTAAAGTCCCCAGTTTGTACGGCGCAACGGTGGTTTCAAGCTGACAATTGCCCGCATATAAAGAAATATACGAATCTCCGTTGCGCATTTTACAAACTTTCCAGTCTGGTGACAGTTTATATATATTTTATAAATAAAAGTTGTAAAGATTTAAAAGAAAAGTGTTGCAGAACAAACGTCAGCTATACATGTACTTTAGAAATCTACAACCATTATTTAAATAAAATAAATTTAAAAGCTTGTCATGACACTATATCGTTGTGTTTAATAAATTGCACATTAATTAATAAAACGAAACGCAAAAAAACAAGATTCAAAAATTCGGAATTTCACTTTTGTTACATTTATAGTTAAAATTAACCTATACTTTCATTTGTCTTCAAAAATTCTTAACCTTTGCTTTATTAATTTTGTGAAAAATGCACTGTTATTCACAAAATCTATAGTTAAATAAGTCCGCCGAAGCAGCTGCTACTTTTAAAATAATTGTCTTACCATGACGTTGAATAACTATTCATACCTGTTCGACCGATTAAAATGTAATTTCAAAACCCGCAATTATTAAATAGTATATCTAAATAAAGTAACCAACTGCTCTCTTGTTCATAAAAATGACGATTTTGAAATAAAATGCCCGTTCAGTATAAAAAGTACAGTAACGTTATATAAACGTCCTTATTATAATGTCATAATAATGGAGTGTTTCGCGATCGGATATTGAATTGATACCACAAAATTCAAACAATGTTTTAGCAAGAACTGTGGCAAGAAAAAGCAATCACTTTTTTGGCAATAGCATTAAAAAACAAGAAGCGCTTTTAAAAGCCACAATAACAACCACAAGCCAGAAACGCTCAACTCGCAATATCGTCGGCCCGATATCGATTGCTCACGTTAATACAATTGTATAGGTCTCCCTAAATAGCTTGTTCATTTCATATCTAACGAGAAGGCAGAGAATCATTATTAAGATTATAGATGTTTTATGACTGTCACAGACAATATGCTACCATATCCAGCTGATTTCTTTGGCAAACCGAATGTGAGCGGATAAATACAATGACAAAGCCCACAATCTTCAAAAATGTATGAAACCATGCAGCTTTACATTTTATGCAAACATTAATGAATTTTTAAGTAAAAAGTCCATAATCCAATTGTTGCTTGTCATCAAAGATAGCCAGATGTATGTAGGTTGTATAATGTATATATAACTTCAAATACGGCGGAGAATCATATACCAAAAATATTATATCCCCTTCATAAGAAGATTGCCTTCTGCCGGATCTTTATGGTAAACAATATACCTTTTGTATACTGATAAAGACTTTTGAAACAAACAAATTTAAGTGAAATTAAGGCTTACAGTCTGAATAACTCTGATCATAACAACTTTGCTCATTGATTCTGTTCATAAAGGCGATCACAATTACAAAATTCCTTTGCTATACTACCAAAGGTCGCACCAGCGTTGGTTAATACACGCGCAACCAGTTGACATTTCTCTCCTATATATATATATATATATATACTTCGACAGTATACATGAAACAGGAGAAACCTCAATAACAAAAACTAAAAGTTCTCAAACTCCATATAAATTAAAAACATAACTTACCTGAACTGCAAAAGGAAACTAAGATAAGGAGAATGGAAAGAGAATTCGTAGTCATACCGCGACTGATTCCAAAACGCTCTGAAGTCTAAACCCCGTCCCTTGACTCCGTGGCAGTGGCACTCAATTAATATCCAAATCGGGAAAATCACAGCTACGCTTCTTTTTCTTCTTCTTTCGAGTCTTGTTGCTGAAACTCAGTTATCCTAAGGGACCCTTCTTTCTTTCTGGTCGCTAACATTAACACTGAGTCACAATCGTAGTTATCTATATAAATCAACGTTTATTAGAGATCGGCGGAAATTAACTAGAACCATTCAATAATTTACGCAAGTGGGCGGTACTACTCTGACGTCATTGCTGGTTTTGGGGAACGACTGTTTCCGCCGTGGTTTCAACTTGCGGTGGAAACTTAATATTTAACAAAAATCTTTTTACACCGGCTAAAGAATATCTGTTCTGCTTGTTTTTAAGCTAAATGTTCTTCTGTTTACTTTCGAAATAAATAAATAAATCAGTAAATATTAAATAGAATACATGACGCCTTCTAGAAAGCGAATATCTAATAAATTTTTAATCATTCCCAATTATTTCCAGCCTTGCATGCCTCGCCCTATGAACGACAAGACGCGATATATTTTCATTTTTTACAAGCTGTTTGCGTGGGAAATATTTCAACACTTCGAGTTTAATACCTCAAGATTACCCGTAATACCGAGTTACCAACATAACCGGCTATCAGTCATTTTCTTTTTTTTTTTAATTTCTTTTTGATCGTGCCCATGCTCTCAGGCTCTCAGCTTTGTTTTTTTTTGTTTTTTTAATTAAGGAAGTATAACTGGCGGAATTGTTTAATATTGAACTGTCCCATGGTGCGGATCGACACGTGCACTCTGTTTAGAAAATGACTAGTTAACAGACGGGGACAAAAAATGAACAAAAATGAAATTATTAAGATCTTACATCTGCATACCCCGCGATAAGCTTAATAATTAATCTAGTAAGTATAACATTTAGCATCCTGTAACGTCGTCTTCCTGGGAAGCTATTAAACTGTCAAAAGGCCGTCCAGACAAAATTTGACTGGTGAATAATAATTAAATACTATTCGTCTACTCATCTCAATCATTTGAATAAAAGAAGCGTTGTTTATATTTCTGCGCCATTAAGTAAATATCATATATACATGCATTATTATATACGCGAACTGCAAACAATTGCCGAGTTTTTAATGTAAAGATTGACTCGTATCATATTAAACCCAGCCTGAGTCTCTGAGAAAAACGACAATTTCAAATTTTACTTCACTATATCAGTCTCACTAAGACTATAACCACACTACCTAATCCGTTGGGAGACTTTTTGTCTCGAAAACGCATCAAAAGTTGTCAGTTTTTTTGTCACTCTACAGTCTACAGTCCACATACAGTTTTCAAAATTCGAATCATTTTTACTGTTCACATGTCCACACTATAAATGACAATAAGAGGAAAATGGTGACTTCGAATATGTCCATTCTCCACATTAATTGGAAAGATCTATACGGTTCTTGAAAATGAATTGCTTCGTTTTTGACTACCGACCATGGAAGACGTAGAAATACAAGTGATAATGCGGCATCAAGTACATGCGTTTTCAAACGAAAACGAATCAGTGGGAACACGGACTTATTACTACAATTAACATATTCTGTTTCTGTTCCTTAAATTATTCATCTAAAGAAGTTGCCACGTATGACTTCGATTTCACAATCACGTCATGTCAGTCCCTTGAATTTTCTCTATCTTTACAAAATTTAAACTTCAATTTTTATCCAAACAACGAGACAGTAGCATGCAAGTATCCAGAAATTTGCGAACAGAAATCAGTTCCGCGTGGGCATTGCTATAGATCATGCATGCTCACACTTGATTGCTGAGGAAGATAAAACACATTTTAAATCGCCAAAACAAATAATTTTAAAATTTTAAATATACATTCATAGGCTTTTAAGCTTTGAATAGATTAGTTTTTGGCCAATGGCATTGGCAATGGCAATGGTGAAAAATTATTCACTGGTTCCGACTAACCAGCAACTATAGCTCAATTATATATTTGTAGCCGCACTATATGCAGGTCTTAAAACTTGACGTCCTTTGTCTTAGTTGATCTGATAAGCAAGAATATTTTAGAAAAACTTGGCAGGTGGACTTCTTTAATAGACGGTATAGAAATACACAATTCATAATTTTTTTTGTGTTGTCATGATTCAAGAAAAGTTATAAATTCATGTTAGGTTTACCGGAAGTCAAATAATAATCTGGCAGAAACATTTTTCAAGCATTAACATCAATCTTAGATAACATTTCAGTCTATTATTAATCACAATTTACCAATAGGCTGGCAATACTATCATGCACATGCATTGACATTACTTCTAACAATCGTGTAGGCCAATCGACCAAATATAATATTAACAGCACATGGTATATGGAAATATACAGTATACATGCATGTAAGGGTACGTAGTAATTTCATGATGTAAACCGAAGATTAGGAAAAATGATTTCTTACCCCTGATGGCGATTAAATATTAAACTACGCCCGCGGGCTTGGGGATAATACCAAAATTAGAACATGATGCAAAATAAATGGACAATAAGTATAACACTAAGAGATCATTGAGCAAATATTCTAATGATAGTATATATATATATAGTATATACTATATATACTATCATAGTATACTCACAATAGAGTAAAATTTATCATTTCTTTATCATGTGCCGCTTGGCCTGCATTTATCCGGCAATATTTTACTGCATGCACAACCGCATCCGACCCTCACTGAGTATTTTATACTCTGGCTAACGCCAGACGATTTCACTCGTCACGGGAAAAATTCCCCGACAGAAAAAGGTGATATACTTAATTGGAAACAAAAAATTGTGTAGTAGACTGAATTGAGAGAATGCTCATTTCACCTGGCGTAAGCTATCAGTTTTTCTATATATTTTATATGTATATATATATATATATATATATATATATATATATATATATATATATATATGCGATGTGAGAACAACCTTTATCATTAGATATATATATATTCATTATTCATTATTTATTTATCTATTTATTAATTTGCTTTTAAATAGAAATCAGCTTTTTTGTGCGCCTGTGTGCTTTTCACGCATTTTCATGCGTTGTTTCTTCTTAATTTTCTCTATATCTCGTTCTGTGCGTAATAACCAAATAACAGCGGCAGTCAACTGTATGCATTACGTACCTATTTTTTTGGAGTCAAACAGTTGATTTTAATTTGTTTTCCACCCGTGGTCTATGTGACGTCAATTGGGGAAATCAACCATAATTTTAGTTTAATAACTTGCTATACGTTGTAATAATGATAACTCCCTGGCCTTATTCAAACCGTATATTGCTGTAAATCCATGCAGCGACAATAATTAGTCATGGGAAGTCAAACCAACTATGTGTGTACGCCTGTGCCCCCTATATGACAACGATCAAGTTCAAATTTGTCGCTTCCATATATACATGATAAATCGCATGCCAAAATTGACAAATACTAAAAGAAAAATTTGAAGAGGGTGCATGGGTGTGTCTTCCTCTTGAGTCTTTCGACACAGCGTTCTTTCAGCTGACCCACAAAAGCTTTCATTAATAGCAAAACGTTCACTAATCTATGCTTAGAGAAATGTCACTTTTCGGACTGAATGAACTTTCGTCTCTATTCTACATGCATGTCAGATGTTACATATAACGTCCAGCAGATTCGAAATTTTTCACGTGATAGCATTGTTTACCAATTTTGCAGGAAGCACTGAGGTTTGGGGATCTCAGAGCGACACTTATAGTGAAACTAGGCAACCCAAGTGCTCTACATCCTTTTACTCCTTCCTCTTGTAAGTTCGTTATTTACCTATACCGCGGTAGAAAACTTTCGGTTACGCTGCTAGTTATTATTATATTCTACCTCCACTCAGTACCCGAACCCAGAAATACAACTGCACACAACCGTCAACAAGTATTATAATTGGAACAGAACTTTAAAGACTCTAGAAAGACTGCTTAATGAATACTTGATATGTTAATTAAGACGATTTTTAGGATAGTGTTTTTCGTCCAATTGTTTAGGACATGCATGGCAGTTGGAAACACAACGCTACAGACTGATATTGGTAAGGATGTAAATCGCGACAGGAACGTCTGATCTTATAATTCATTCGACAATCTAAACTGTCCGACATTCACCGATTTATGCGTGTTCCCAATAGGCAATATACAATATACATTCTTTAATTTTAAGGGGCTTGGTCGATGCATGAGTGCATGCATACCGCCCCACGTGAACTTGGCCATGCAACGTTAGAAATGTATACTTCCAGGTCATTCTACATGCATCAATCTATTAAGCCAGGGTGAATGTGCATAGCACAACTTAAAATTACTTCAATTTAAGTACTTAATTAATATATAGAACTGTATATATTCAAGCCGAAAGATACTTTTTAAAACTACTATATCATGATATACATATATCGGCATTATCATTCACTTCATATAATATATAGTTGTTTATTTTTCTTCTACAAGGAAGTTTCAATATAAAAGTATCTAAATGATGCATGCTACCAAACTAGTCCAGCTAAAATAACGACTCTAAAATTACCCAGGATAAAAGGATAAAGGATAAAGGACTAGGTGGCTAATCATCCTTACTTGCAGCCAGCGGCTGAATTGCGAAGGACGCAGATCAACGTGGCCGTGTCGAGGCATATCAAAGGCGCTCCAAGCAGCCGCCAACGACACAGTTCAGACCACGGATCACAGCTAAGATGTTAGGTGTTGATTTTATGGAGGGAGGAAAACCGGAGAACCAGGCGAAAAACCCTCGAAGCACAGGAGAGATCAACTTACAGCTCTACTCACATGAGTCCAAGCCCGACAACGGGGTCATTCCCAATCGGTCACCCATCCAAGTACTAACCCCATCTAACCGGGCTTAACTTTTTGGTGAGAGGCAACGCCCTAACAGCACACGCCACCCGTGCTCCCCTACAAAGGATCCGGGTAAGGTAAGGCAGGCAATCTTCGAGTTAAGCCCTTCGCGAACGAACGAACGAACGAACGAACGAACGAACGAACGAACGAACGAACGAACGAACGAACGAACGAACGAACGAACGAACGAACGAACGAACGAACGAACGAAAGGATCAATCAATCGATCGTTTGTGTTTCGGAAAACAAGTGTGTGTGCGAAAACAAGAGGTGTCATATGTGAAACTGTGATGTGAGTTTTCGTCCAGTCCAGACTATTTATACACTATATGGAAGTTACTATTGTAAGTGAAGTGCTTCATCAAATGAGATAAAAGCCTACTATGCATGCAGGCAAATCTGTGCAGTCAGTTGCCAACGTGCACCCGCCGCCACCCAAGTTTTAGGTCGGGGCATCAAGGGTAAATTTGGCAAAGCAAATAAATTTACGCGACTTATATGAAAAGGAGATTTTAAGGCTGAAATAAGACCAATTGCAACGCCATCGTAAAAAAAATAATATAAATAAGTGTCGAGAAAACCCAAATAAAAACACAAAATGTTAATGACTTTATGAATTATATTCTATCCATTTCTATATTTAGCACATATATACATATAACAATACAGGTGGAACACGATTACTTTGGGCTTACTGAATCAACTTTATATTTAATGAATTTCTTTTTAGAAATTGAAAAGCATACATGCAATAATATTCAAGATAATTTAGTAATGTTGTTAATCCTGCTCTTCTTTAAGTGTTGAAATATAAATTGGCGTCGTCTGATGAGTATTTTGTATTTCATTGCATGTGTTTCATTGCATTGCTATAATGATGTTCAGATTTCAGTTCATGCAGCATGTTATGAGCGGACTCAACGGAGTGCATCATGCCTTTCGAACGACGACTCAATGCATGATCACTAGTTTTTAATAATATATACGACAAATAACATGACGAGCTCTTGCTGATCAGGGCATACGTACAGTTAATGAACTCTTTGCTACTATAAAGACTGACCAACAAGTAGCGGAAGGAAGGAGTAAGCCTATGGATAAATGGACCATCGAGTTCAAGCACGCGCGCCCTCCTTATGACGTCTGGTCAAAAATCCAACCCGTCTACTATGTTTTTCTCATTTTCATTGCTGTTGTGAGGCTAATAGTTTGCCTAAATATATATTGACTTATCCTTAATCTCTGGAATTGTGTAATAGAATAGCAAGAAAAGATAAAGATCCACTGAATATTTCTGTTTTGGATTACTGCCAGGAAAGTCATCGATCGTTGCAGACGCCTGCACAAGAAACAAAGGTTGCACGCAACCCCTATAGACTATATACACGAAACAGCATAACGCAACTCAGAAGCCATATAATATTTTGAAATAATTTTGCAAAAAATAAGGATTAATCGAAGTTTAACTTTTATTCATTACAGGTGTTTTTTCTCTTCGTTCATTCAATTACACAACTGAAAATGTATACAGTCACGTGAACTTTCAATTAATCCTTATATTTTGCGAAATTATTTCAAAATGTTATATGACTTGTGAGTTACGTTATGCTGCTATGTGTATAGGGAGGGTTTCTTTTAAATAACCAGTACATGCACTAAATAATAATAATATTAATGGTACTTTATATATCTTAGCCGAAAGATACTTTTTAAAACTACATCTATGATGATATTAATACATACATCGTGCATTATCATTCACTTCATATATAGACATTGACCATCTCGATAGATCTTCTATTTATGTAGAAAGCATTTCGTCAATTTGGCACCTGGTATATAGAAGCAATATATCGCAGGCTTCGCTTCACATTATTACACGTTTATACCTTACCAATTATAGCGATGCTGTCACACATGAAAATAAATATTGCTAGTCTGTTGAAAGATAGCCTAATTTCAGAAAATTATCCATGCATGGACTTATGAGTACTATACTACAGTCACATGCAAGACGACTATAGACAACTATATAAATTAAAGATTATATTGAAACATGCAGCATAAGGTAATTATAATCATTAAGAGATCATTTTGAAAGCACACATTGAAAAAACATTGATAATTCTTAAAAGTTTGATAATTTATATCTGTTGAACTTTATAGTAAGTGGGGTTTTTACTATTTATATACTGTAAAAAATACATACATGTAGATTATCTATTATCGTTTATATTTGTGATAAGTCATTACTATATCGCGTTTTGTGTGGAGTTATATATATATATATAATACAATAACAACCTTCACACAAAATCCAATATACTAATGACTTATCATTAACAACAATAACAGATAATTCTGAGTTTGAAAACAAAGATTAATCGCAACGCCATCGCTTTAGTTTTGGAGATGCACGCAGAAAAATTGCATGTATTGAAAATAACTTTTCAAACGACAAGTTTTTCGAGTTATTTAAAATGAATTCTTAATTTACCGCCATGCACAAAAGTAATTATAGAAAGAAAAAACATAACATAACTCCAAGTGTAGAGGACGTCCAAATAAAAACCATATGCATGGCTTATAAGTTAACAACTTAGAATTTTGTTATATGCATTTTAGTTTAAAGATGTATGGAATATATACAAAAGTAGAACATGATTATCCGACATCGGCTTTTATATATTTAATTGAATCCCTTTTAGAAGTTGAAAAACATAATATTCATGTTTATAATATTCAACATAATTAATGTCTGTTGATCCACTCCTTCTTTAAGTGCTAAAATCTAAATTGGCGTCATCTGGTGAGTGTTTTTGCATTTCCATGTGACTATATAGCGGTCAGATGTAATTATAGTTTAGCCTGCATGCATGTATATGTGGAGTCCACCATGCACTTTGAACAACGAATCAATGTATGGTCATTAGTTTCTAACACATGCATATGGCAAATACCACAATGGCTCTTGCACATCAGCAGATCTGAGACGCGTTTAGTGAACTCTTTGCTATAAAAACTGACCAATAATTAGGGGAAGGAAGAAGTGAGCCTAATGAGGCGCTGTCCATCAAGTTTCAAGCACGCGCGCCCTCTTTATGACGTCTGGTCATGAATCAAACCCGTCTAACAGGATGAGGATGTTTTTCTCTTCTTCTCGCTGTTGTGATGCTAATTTAAGTAGTGACTCATCGTTTTCTCTGGAATTTATGCAATAGAAGAACATGTAAAGATTCATTAAAGATTTTGATTGATTACATCAGGAAGCCTCGAGAAAGAAAAAACAACCAATCTGCAAATTACGTGCAGATACCAGCATGAGGAACGAATGATTGCATGACATCGCTGACTTATTTCCTACATGCAGCAACATGAAAGTCAGTCAAATTTTGAAATAATTTATGCATAAAGATGAAGATAATTGAAAGTTCACTGGTTGTAAATTTAATTTATTAAGTAACCGAAATAACGGTCTAAACGGTAAGAGAAAAAATATGTTTACTGAATGAAAGTTATTTTTGAAAAGAACATAATAATAATAATAATAATAATAATAATAATAATAATAATAATAATAATAATAATAATAATAATAATAATAATAATAATAACAATAATAATAATTGTTAATTAAACATAACTAATAATAATTAAACATTGTTGACATCGCAGTATTAGGAGATAAAAGGATATGTGCAAAGGAAAGAGAAAAAATTGAGAAGTATCAAGATCTGAAGCGAGAGATAGCAACAATCTGGTCATTAAGGAAAGTTGAGGTTATTCCAGTAGACTAGTTGTAGGTGCTCTAGCAACAATATCGGTCAAATTGGAGAAATATCTGGAGAAGCTTTGGACACCAATACGAGTGGAACTGCTACAGAAAACTGTACTACCTGGGACTGCGAGGATTTTAAGAAGAGTAATGGAGATGAAGGAAAACTAACTTGCATGTTTGACAAACAACATGCTCTGGGACCTAAGATTGCTTGTTGCAACTCGCTCCTACAGCTGATTTCCAGTATATATAAACTGTGTGGAAAGAAGAAATAATAATAATAATAATAATAATAATAATAATAATAATAATAATAATAATAGTAGTAGTAGTAGTAATAATAATAATAATAATAATAATAATAATAATAATAATAATAATAATAATAATAATAATAATAGTAATAAAATAATAATAATATGGAAACTTTATTAATATAAGTTTTTCTTAGATATATACAATTGCAAATCTCACTTCTTGAGGTAACTCACAATTGGCTACTTGAATCACATATGATTATATAGTATATACAGTATTAACATTTATAAAACAACAGAACAAATTTACACTTAAACATTTAGTAGTTCAGGATTGGTCCATTCTTTGTTTCTACAACAGAAGATATAATACGTTGTTCTAATGGCGATAGAGATCATGTTTCGGATGTAGTATTGTTGATGTTTGTTATATAGTCCTAAATCATTCAACATTTCAGTAAAAGTAGGCATTCTTTATCGAAAATTCCGAGTGAGTTGATGGAAAGATTAAGAAATTTTACACTTATAAAGTCCTCCTTCTGCTTTCTCACTAGATCTTTGTACTTAGCTTTCTTCCGGTTTACGTTGTTGGTGAGGTTAGACTCAAATCCTACGGTAAGTTCAATAATGTAGAGGTGATTGTTCGAAGTGGAAAGAAGTAAATAGGGGCGTTGTTCGTCTCCAGTTATAATAATAATAATAATAATAATAATAATAATAATAATAATAATAATAATAATAATAATAATAATAATAATAATAATAATAATAATAATAATAATAATAATAATAATAATAATAATAATAATAATAGTAATAATAATAATAGTAATAATAATAATAATAATAATAGCGGTAAAACCTCAGGAATTGGCGACCACTGAGTGTATAAGCCTTACCCAGAGAACCGGGCAACCCTGGGTGGACTTTCTCTCCCGTGTAAAACGAATATGGCGCTGGTAGCCAATTATGCAAAACCCAAATTCACAAAATAATCGCGCAGAAGGGGTTGGAGATTATGTTGAAGACCCTGCGCAAACCAAAGAACGAACAGAATGGACAAAGGAGTTCAATAAACTACTGATGGAATGTTACCTAAGGAGTGAACCAACTAAAAGGGGATACCGTAAAATAATGCTGGCTATTTGGAATGAGATAGGAATGTTCAAAGTCACAGTACAGCAACTAGCAGGGCAAGTGAGGTGTATTAAGAACAGAGGAGGATGGTTGACAACGATTGGAATAGAAGAGATTCAGAGAAAAATTGATGGAATGGATAACATTGAAGAAAGGGAAATGTACGAAGAGGTGGCAGGCAACAACGACAATGAGGAGCAATATCAAGACAATGAAGAAAGAGGAGATGAATCTACAGATCGAACTTGGGAGGAAGAAGATGGAGAGATTGATGAAGAAAGCAAGAAGATCTTAAAAATACTAAGGAATAAACTAGAGAAACCGGAAGAATTGGAGGGAGTAAATGTGAGATATGAAGAGAGGAAGAAAGTAAGATAAAGAGGACAAAACTAGTTAGTGATGTCATAGGCAAGATAAAGACTAAAGATACTAGTGAAACCAATCTTCTTATCTTAGAGGGTGCCAATGTGGTAGCAGACCTAATTGGGAAAAAGAAGGGAAAAGGGAAACAACAGCAGGAACCATTTTGGAAAAGAAGAATGAAAAAACAAATAAAGGATATTGATAGGAACATCACCAGACTCCAGCAATGGAAATGTAACAAGCTATGCAGTGACTACTGGAAGAAAAGACTGGAGAGATTGTACTTTGTTTATAACAAAGGAATCTCAACAGTGATCGAAGAACTTAAACAACGAGTCAAGGCCATTAATGCAAAGATCAGGAAGTATGAGGCAAGAAATGATCGTTTCCAGCAGAATAGACTTTTTGAAAGTAACCAGAAGCTATTGTTTGAGAAATTAGAGGGAAAGGAAAGAAGGAATGACATCAAACCTGACGCGGAAGAAAGCACAACATTCTGGAATAGGATCTGGGCATCGGAAGCGAAGCATAACGAGAAGGCTAAGTGGGATGGATAAGATGATTAGAAGACGTAGAAGACGATTAACCAATCTGGCCATAGCGTGGATTGACTACGAGAAAGCATACGACATGGTGCCGCACTCGTGGATAATACAATGCATGGAGTGGTTTGGTGTAGCCAACAATGTAAGGAAAACATTGGAGAAATATATGAGTAGCTGGAAAGTAGAATTGATATCTGGAGGAGAAACACTTGGGGAAGTGAAAATCAAAAGGGGGATTTTCCAAGGAGACAGTTTATCACCATTGCTGTTTGTCTTGACATTGATCCCTTTGTCAATGGTTTTGAATGAAACCCAAGGAGGTATCAACTTGGGAAGGACAGAAGTAAGATCAACCACCTTTTGTTTATGGACGATCTCAAACTCTATGCCAAGAATGTGACAGAACTGGACTCTCTAGTTGAGACAGTTAGGGTCTTCAGTGATGATATAGGTATGGAGTTTGGAATTCAGAAGTGTGCAATGGTGGAAATGAAAAGAGGGAAAATGGTACGAAGCGAAGGTATTGAATTACCTAACGGAGAAACAATTAGATCATTGGAGGAAGATGAAGGATACAAGTATCTTGGAATCTTAGAATGTGACAAAGTGAAAAGTAAGGAAATGAAAAAGCAACTGAGAAATGAGTATTTTAGGAGAATGAAGAAGATCCTCAAATCAAAGTTGAATGCTGGAAACACCATTAAGGCAATGAACTCGCGCGCAGTCTCAATCATTAGGTATGGGGCAGGAATTATTGATTGGACGAAGGAGGAACTCAGGGAGATGGACAGAAAGACCAGGAAGATGTTAACTTCTACAAAAGCTTTCACCCAAGAGACGATGTGGACAGGTTGTATTGGAAGAGGACAGAAGGAGGGAGAGGTTTACAAAGTGTGGAAGAGGTAGTCATGATACAGGAATCCAGTCTAGGTTATTACCTAGTACAGAGTGACAGGTCTTATATGAACTGCAGCGGTGCAGGAAGCGCCGAAGGTTTGCTAATGGTCCTAATGTAGTATCAAATGTTGTTGTATCAAAAATTTGTTTCAAAATGAAACAAATACGCTCCCACATGCATGAGCAATAGATTGTTTGTGGAGTATAGAAGGGTTGGTGAATATGCACATTAAATAAGAGCTCTCGTGCCGGTGGTACCGCTGCGGGTTGGAACTCTGCAGAGACTCTGCTCCAGTGAACCCTTCCCCCATTGAGGGGGTAAGGGGGAGCAGAGACGGGGGCTCTTATTAAACTGTCGATTTTTTGCAATGTTACATGCTAAAACGCTGTGTTTTATTGAAAATTTAAGAATTCGTCATTTTCAGACAATCCTGGACAAAATTGTTGGGACACCGTTTTTGACGATTTTCACTTGGTGTCCCAAGGACTTTCGTCCAGGATTGTAGATTCAACATATTGATATCAGTTCACCGCTCTATTTGGTGCTTATTATTATCAGGGCCAACCTGTTTCGAAATAGCTCTTCATGATCTTTTACTAGGTCTACCGCGATCGGCGTGTGCAGTTGTAAACATTGTAAGCCTTTGTAAGCATATTTATTATGAAGACAATTGTCAACTATAACTCGGTCACTTGCAAAATATCCCAACACCGTTCCAGAACAAGATTCGAAAACACTTCATCCAAAGGTAAAGCTATTCAAACAAGGAGCAAGCCGTTACTAGGCAAACAGTACATATATATGTTCTTTGATATACTGTGGCCCTTTCTTAACTGATGTCAACATGTCAATCGTCTATTCTGTCTTCATGGACAAACCTTGTCAGCAACATTACTGATCAACTACTCATGCATTCACCAATACCGTCGGAAAACACCTCAACCTAACTTGATCAAAGGCAAAGCTGTCGAAATGAAAGGACTCGAAAAAATCGAGCACGCAACATGCCTTACAATTTTGTGGAACATCACGCCCCCCCCCCCCCCCCACCCCACCCCCTATTGAGTAAAAACTAAGGCTGTCTTATTAGAACACTTAACCCTTGTGCATGCATGTGATGGCTTTCCGAGACTTCTCCCCTTGACGACAGTCATCGCAAAAACCAGCTCGCTGCGAGTGTTTGCATCTAATTAAAAACAACTCCCATGCAATGCTTGTTTTTTCGTTGTGAGTTTTTTTAATGAGATACAAGTACTTACTCGCAGCAAGCTGCGAACTAGTTTCTGCGATAAGTGGAAAAGAGCCTTTAGACAGAGTAAAAAGATAAAGTTGTTCCACAACTGAACAACATTGCGTACAATCTCGTTCCCAGAGCCCACGTTCCCCACCCGGGAAACGAGAGACTCTGGGATAATCCGTTTCACATCGATATTTCATTGGCTGATGAACACAGTGAACTCTATATAACTCTTCTTCCGGATAACAAGAATCTTGTGATGGCGTGAACGGATTATCCCAGAGTCTCTCGATTCCGGGTGGGGAACGTGGGCTCTGGGAACGAGATTGCATTGCGCATGAAAGGGTTAATCAACAGTGCATGCTTAACCCTTTCATGCACACATGGCTTTCCGAGACTTCTCCCCTTGACGAGTAAAATCGTCTGGCGTTAGACACAGTAAAAAGATAAAGTTGTTCCACAACAACAATGCGCATGAAAGGGTTAAAATGACAGAGTAACGTTTTTTGACTTTTGCTGTTTTTCGTTTCTTTGCTTCGCTGTTGAGATATTTCAGAACGGTTTGTTTCACCTTCTCCAATAAGTCATACATTTGCATATCGTTGTTTTGATATGCAAATTAAACATCTTGACATGTGCATAATGACTTATTGGAGAAAGTTCTATATCGTTGCTATTATAAAACTAAATCAATTCGAAAGAAGCGTGTGACTGTGTTTCTCCATGCACAACACCATGCAAACATGTATAATTTTCAAGTAATTATATTTGATAATAGCAAAGATATATAAAGTAAGGAAACGAAAAACTGAAGAAGATCTTACTTGCGGTCATTTTAAGTGTTCTTTCCAACAAGACAGCCTTGATTTTTGCTTTATAGGCACTTTAAAAACAACTGGACGTAAAGCTATAGTCACTAAAGTATACGGTGTAATTCGATCTTTCAAAAGTTTAGAGCGTTATTAATTAATTGATAGCGAGAGAGCGAACAAAGTGTTGACTTTTTTAGTTTATAAATTTAATAAAAGGTACAAAACAATCTATGAGTGAAGTAATTTTGGTCTAAAGATTTGTGGGAATGAAATATGGAATGAAAAATATGGGAATGAAAATGTGGGAATGAAAAATAGTAAATTATCAGCTCTGTTTAAAATCTGACCTAAAGTAATTTTAATCTCTTGTTTACATGGAGCTAGCCCCCTTACACGGATTGGCTTCATTATCACTCAGTCGCCCTTGGGCTATATATATAGACTAGTAAATAAACTACTACTAAAGTAAAACAGCGATTTAACGAACCCCTTTATAAAGGTTACAGTAAGTTATAACGAACCATTTTTTATTCCGGAAAAGTTAAAGTTACAGTAAAGTAATAGATAAATCCCGAGAACGAGGGATGTATGCTATCTGACTTAATTTATTATTGAGGAGGTTTTCCAACAAAGTTTTGTCTATTTTTTCCACCTTGGACAAAGATGTTCCTTGTTTTTTTCTTCATTTCGTATCTAATTATTATTCAAGGTCTTTTTGCGATATAAAGACTTCGGAAGAACAAAGAAAACCGACTCGATAATAAATTAAGTAGTATTTAAAACCCCATTATAACCAGCCTGTGCACAGCCTGAATATACGAACCCTTGTTATAACGAAGCGGTTCATTATAACGGGGTTTCACTGTAATTTAGTAGCATTATAGGGAAGTGGGTGAGAGTATATAGGAAAATAAATAAACTTCTTGGCGAGGGCTATGTAAATTCACATCAAGGAAAATGCGAAACCATGAAAAATGTATCATGTATGTGTTGTGAAATATATATCGTCTGTATTTCGGTCTATATCGTGCACCATTACAATGATAACTGCTCCTTTATTCAGTGAGTTGTCCTCTGGACGAAAACTAATTGGACTCTGACTGAGAGATAAAAGGTCTTTCTCTACCTTCATTTGATCATAGGGAGCATGTCCCTCCATGATAAATATTTGCTCATTACATTTACAAGGCTAGCTACACCATTCCACTTAAGTCCTTAATCGATCATCTGTGTAGGAAGAAGACTAAAACTCTTTGCTGGCAGGTCTAAAACTTTTACCTTATCTTACCTTATCTTATCTGATAGACCTAAGAGCTAAAATGCAAATGTAGTATAAGGCAAGCCGATTTATACTTCTCTCTATACATATATAATAAATAAATTTAAAATAATGTCCATGCATGCAATTATGTTGAAAAAAGTTATATATTTACCAGTACTATTTGAACAATTATATTTATACGATTGCACTCCTTTTGAGATGAAGCAAAATATGACAATGATTCCATATCTTCCAAAATACATTGCAAATTGCAGAATCTGGCGGAAACCTGCAAATTGATACTTAGAAATTAGAAATTAGAACGCGTAAGCATAGACTATAAAAGCGATGCATGCAAATTTTATATATATATACTAAGTAAATATAATGTTGGTAGTAGACTGAAGAGTGCTCAATACCTATAAATTAACTGACTGTTTTTACTTAATACATCCGCATCGTCGCTACTCTGAGTTTCACGCGGTTAGGCGATCATCAGCGGGCAACTGCGGAAGATTCGGTTAGTTACTAACCGCGTAACCGCCTAAACGCGAATCGCCTAATAGCAACGATGATGTTTTAAGTAAAAACAGTCAGTTAAGATATATATATATATTTGAAAACGGCCCATGCCGGTTAGCCAGAAATATGGATTGCTGTTTGAAAAATATTCTTATACAGATCCTTTTGCCAACAAATATAGATACAGTATATATTCAATGGTATTAAGTTGAACTGCTAAAATCAAATACTAAGAGATTCAATACCTTTCTTTTTTGCGTAGCCTGCATGCGTCGCATCTGGCCTTCCTGGAAACCCGGGTAGCACGCAATTCGAGTAAAAACCGCCCAATATTGCCAATAATACTAATTTTTCTTTTCACCTATTTCATTTTTTCTTTGAGATTTACTAATCATAAATTTAATAATGTAGATATTTAGTACAGCGTTAGTGGAGTTAGTTCAAAACATGACTGAAAAACTTTTGTTTAAAATATGGTATGTGACTCATTCTTATTAATCAATCAGAGAAGCTATAGATTTAACTAAAATTGGCAGAACTTACCAGTGCAGCTGCGTCTTTAATTTGATGTTATGGAAACCAGATGATGTTCAAAATAAGACAGACGTGTGTATTATTGCTGCCCCCGTCAGGGGGCAGCAACACTAATCTTGACGTGCCTTTGCGTTCACTCGTGCCCTGTCTTTTGACTGAGCTATGTATAGTCGACAATATCTCGATCTCCTTGGATTTTTGGATGTGGATGGATGTGTCGGCAATTGCGCAATCTCTAGATTCTCTAAAGTGGCTTAGTGCGCATGTTCGGCTAATAGCCTCACACGCTTCACGTTTTCGAAGATATTTTCAAAGAAGTTCAGCTTTGTCTTCTTTGTCAGGAAATTCACGGTAAGAACAATTCATAAATATGTCTTTACATTCACGGGGAAGTATTCATCAAGGCCATGAACGTTTCAGTGGCGATTCTCGAGGAAAGCAATGCTCTTTCATGAGTTTATCAGCGCTGTTGAGAGCACAAGCTATTTCAGTCGATAAATGGGACTCGACAATCATCGTACCTGAATGCCTACAACAATGGTCTCATCCCACGTGAAGAATTGTTGTCGTTGAACAACTTACCAACTGTTGTTTCTTTATCCATTGAGACAAATATTTACCATAATGATACTCAAACATACAAATTGATAGATGTGGAACTGCTGACTGTGTAGTCTAACATTCAGAACACTATCATCTTGCAAGAAAAATATATTTTCTATTTGTTTTGTCCCATTGATCTATCTGCATATGTACATGGCTGTTTGTTGATTTGATATATGCCTGAAGGTCATTTGAGAAAAATTTAGTAAGTGGGTCTTCTGACCCTAGCAAGTGAAAGTTACTGCTACTAGCAACCTTGAAGCAACATGACTCTGCACTGCACCACTCCTGTTCGTGGCTGCCAGGCCCTGGTGTTGACCTACTGTACTATACTATACTATAAGTATAAAATCAGAGTATATCCAGAATTTTTCAGTAGCATATTAGGACTCCATTTGGTCCTTCAGGCAGCACTTTCCTTGCGATAGTAACTTCTAGTTTTATCAAGTTGTTTTCTATATATAAGTGTTACCGACAACTTCAAGATAAAGAACCAACAGTACATGTGATGGCAATAAGTTAAGTTCAAGTAAACATGATGTAAGTCAACATGTGACCAGTTAATCAAGTGTGAACCTATTATTTACATACTCGGGGGCTGCAGCACGCCTACATTAATAATTAAGGAGCTATTTATGCATGAGCCATGGCTGTCTAGTTCTTGTCACGAAATTCTTTCTTCGCCACAAGAGGAGATTTGAATCATCGTTAGGATTCGTTTACATCTAAACTAAACCAATTCTTCTTTGCAAATTTAGTTTATGCGAGTTTTAAAACCACAGTAAGATCCTGATAAGACAAGTCAGCCTGGTTAATTTAAGACTAACTATAAACAGCTTGGCCACTCAGTCTTCCTTTTAAAGGCATATTAATTTTATCGCGAGTATACATGCACATGCACGCGATTATAATAAGCCTTCACAACGTACATACATTAAGATTTTTAATACTTTTCTGCTCATATTTTACCAAGTTCATAACACATCTATCTCTAATTAGTGTTTTATCTTCCATGAGTTTACAAAAACAGATGATCAATTTTGAACATGACGCAGGTACCCCGCAGACATGACTATGTATCTTTTTCCTGACAACGGTTTAGTTTTATTTGTTTGTGTTTGTGTGTGTGCGCGACACAAATTGGCAATATTTTTTTTGAGAAAGAGCTTCCTTCAAAGCTGGTCATGTCAACTGAACTTCGAAGGACCACAGTTTGCACAGAAAGAGTTGTTATTCTCAATTTTAAATCTTTAAATCTCCTCTTGACGAGTAAACTCTTCTGGCGTTAGACAGAGTATATAGAAATATAAACTTGTTCCACAACTATATACAGTGCGCTTGAAAGGGATGGAAATTATTTGGTCAGCTCTGCATTGTTAGCGTACGTCATAGCCTGTGTCGATATATTTATTGGATTCTTTTCCCGCTTGCGAGCGTCTGTGACGGAGGCTATGCATATGTTTTCGTTAAAGTAACTTTATCCAGCTGTACACACGAACAAATGAAACTTGTCGAAAGGAAAATTGCCGGTAGAAAACAACTTCTTATTGTACACACGAAAACGTAATGCTACTTCAAAGAATTTTCCGAAGAAAAACTCAGTTAAAAAACAACCCGGAATTTTATCGAAAATAAAAATATGCATAAATAGATAACGAACCTGAAAAGAATCCAAGATTATCGATATCGAACTCTTGAAACAAAAATTAATGCCCAATTTAAAACACGATATCTCTAAATATGCTCTAAATAAGAATATTATAGTAAAAAAATAACGTCTCGTAACATTTTTACTATGAGAAAGAATGACTGTTTAGAAAAGTACTTATGTTGTAAAAAAGGCGAAGTCAAGCAGAAAATTATTCAAAACTTAACAAAGAAACGGGATTAGGGGAAGGGGTATAGGAATAAGTAAATATATACGTGATATAAGTCCACTAAAAATCGGGTCAAATATTGTCATTATAAGTCTTATATTAAAAAAGCGTATTTGTCGATCTCGGTCTATTTTTACCACAATAGCAAAGTAGAAGGATTGTCTCGCGCGGCCCACGCGGTAGTTGCGTCCCAGACGCTCGCGGGCCGGAAAGTGCCAAGTAGCGTCTGTGCATCAGCGCCAAATTGCGTGTTCTATACTATTTATTCCGATGTTTTGCAATTCAGCAATACTCGTGGCAACTAATGATATCTTGACTATATTCGCTAACCACTTAATAATTCGTATAAAGAGAAAAACACTGATCGATTAATAAGACATTCGAAGCCTCACCAGCAGGCAGCAAAGAGCTGACTAAAATAATAAAGTACCGTACGCGTTAAGGCCTGGACAAACGCTTTCAACATTTCATTCAACATCGTTCAACATTGTTGAATTCAACCGTGATTCAACATGTTGAAAGCGTTTGGCCACCCTGTTGAATGATGTTGAACGTTGTTGAATGGTGTTGAATGATGTTGAACGAAATTTGAACATGTTCAAATTTTCGTTCAACATACGTTCAACAGTGTTGAACGACGTTCAACAATGTTGAACGATGTTGCATGAAATGTTGAAAGCGTTTGGCCAGGCCTTTATAGAATTGGCCAAGTTATAACCACTACATTTGTATGACATTGAGTGTATGTATATTCTTAAATAAATTGTTAAACAGATGTTACAACTTACAAAAATAGACATCGAAAGCGGCTACTTTCGAGGGAGCGGTTACTTTAAGAAGGGCGGCTACTTTCGAGTTTTCATAGAATTGTTAAAAATGGCGGCTACTTTCGGAGGGGCGGTTACTCTCGGGGGGCGGTTACTTTCGAGATTCTACGGTATCGTATATCACTGTGAATCATGTTTGATTCGATTTAAACCTTCGCTCGGTAACTCGGTAATTCCCACATCTTTTCTAACTATCTGATCATTTTCAAACAGCAATATGCTGGCTATTATAAAGCCTGTGAAAATCTTAACGAACTCACTTTAATCCTTGCTTAATGCATTCTAGCGGATGAGACAAAGGTCCGTTGGCTTTATAATTTTCTGCCGTGAAAACAAAAAAACATTTAAAACGAAACAATGATGAACAATGTTGTTCATTTATCAATGTTGTTCACATACAGTATGTCAACAAGTTGTTACAGCATTGTTCAGGCAACAATGCTGTAACAACTTGCGAGATTTTTACGCGTGTATCTTTCGCAGCATTTCGCCGCGCATTGACGATGGTACGACGAGCCTTTCCCGCGAAGCAATAGGCCATTCTGAGAGCTAATTTCGTCACGAACTGTGAAGTAGTAGAATAACGAAATGCTAAAAACCAAAACTATTGTCCATTAGTAATAAATAAATGAAAAAGCATAAATTAATCAAAAGATGAAGCTGTTCTCTATCAGAGTGTAAACTAAATATATGTCATATAACTTCTTGACAATATTATATTATAATAAGTTTAATATAGAAAAGTCGTGTTGAAAAACTACAGTTAGACCATGGTCAGAAATGAAGAACAGCGACCTAATGATTATCGCCCAAAATACTTCGAGGCTCAGGCAATGGTGAGACTGCATCTAGATCACTCAACCACGCAAGCAGCCTTTTCATTGGTTTCAGCAGCAACAATGCAACATAAACAGTGAAAATACGCCAATTTCAAGTTAATTTGGCACATCGTTAAAAATCGAATGCCTTTAATCAAACTTCGTTATCGGCGCGAGCTAGATTATCCTTCATATACAACAGATCTGGACGTGGGGAGATTAACGACTGACGGTTACAGCAGCACAACACTTAAACATACGTGAGCCGCTTCAGGCATTTCAGTACAATTAATATGGCATATACTGGTTACAACGTCGTCATTCTTAAAATAAACGTCCATTCTTTAGCCATAATATATAATATAACTGAAGGTGTGCCCGTTGAAGTACTTTAAGTTGTTATAGACGTCTTTAAGTTGGAAGAGAATAGTGATGTCCCAATTCTCTCCTGCGCATAACCTATTTACAGTTTTCTCTACTGTATATTTTTCTATACTGTATAGTGGCATAGTAGTTTTCTTTTGACAATTCCACATTATCTAAACAAATTTTAAATTTGCTAATTTGTGTGCATAATTTGGCGACCTATTGTCCTTTATTTCTTGCCATGAATTGATACTAGCTAATAATTTTGCAATTAATAATCAAATTTTATATATTATTAAAAGCAGTTAAATAGCCAAAAATACCGCCCAGAATTCCATGCATGTGTTATATCTACACAGCACTGAGACATTTAAAAATTAAAACGGCTTTGAGAAGCATGCAACAGAAACGGAAACCTCTGATCTGCGGAGGAGATACCCTGCGAGCAGAGCCTTCTTTTCCTTATTTCTTCGCTGAGAGAGAGGAAGCACGATCGGAAATGGCGGCTGTCGATGCTCGCGAAATACGGGCTGACCCGTATTAGCTACGCATGCGTAGAACGAATATCTTGCGTGTAAACGTCATCAATACACGGCCGACAGGATGCACACTTCAGCGAGGACAACCCGAGCTCAAAATCAAACATCTCCGCTCAAAATCGTCGCTCGACCATAATTCTTCCACGAGCGCATAGCACGAATGTTGGGCTTGCCATAGAATACGGTTTGTTGACAACTCGTAGAATTTTCGTGATGTACGAAGCCAGTACCCTTCTCAAATTCATCAAATTCATCAGTTTCAAATGTCCTCAGAACTCACATGAGCCAGCACGCACGTGAACTGCGAACTGCCCCATGAAAGTGGCCAATTTTCTATGCGATTTCCGATCGTGAAAAGTAGGCTCTGCTGTATTCGTGACTGGTTTCCATTGCGCATGCATGCATGTCAGTTGCTTGGTTACAATCTCGAACCCAGTCCCAATCAGAGCAGAAAACAAAAGGAGAACCGGTTAAACGGGTCATAAACGGGTTACTTCGTCCTAAATCTTGGACGAAGCCAAACACGAATACAGCAGAGCCTACTTTTCTTCCTCTCTCTCAACGAAGAAATAAGGAAAAGAAGGCTCTGCTCGCAGGGTACGGAGGAGAGAGTCTATGGGCCTGTTCATATGAGGCGGGCTAGCCTCGGGCTGATTTTAATTCACAAAAATCTTATTACGACTATATTTGAGAAAGGTAGAATTGGAATGATATAACAAAGCAGAATTGCCTTCGTTTTTCTGTAAGCATAGCACACAGGGTATTCTAATTCTCTTTTTTTTTCAGTCATAAAAAGATTTTCGTGACTTAAAATCAGCCCACGGTAACCGGGCTAGCCCGGCAGTTTAGTAATCGTCTAGATCTATTGATATAAATGTAGTTACAGGCAAATAAGAAACGACATCAGGCTGAGTGGGCTAAATGCAGAAGTGTAGCTGACATATACTATAAACGTCATTCATTTATTCAATAATCTGTTATTAGATTTTAGTGATACACAATTATATGACTTTGCACAAATTGCAGAGAAAATCAAGAATATTTAAGAGAATAATTTTTTCTATTTGCGTAACATGGTGCTATTGACTTATTCTTCCCTTTAACGTCTGTCAGGCTACACATCTCTAGCCGTGGATCTCCCCTACATCAAGGCTCTGATAAAAGCACCCCAGAAACCTTTCAACAATGCTGACCCCGTCCTCTGGAGGCAGTATAGGAATAAGGTTAAGGTTGAAATTGCCAAGTGCAAGAAATCCTTCTACAACGACAAGGTGAAACACTTCAAGAACGAGGATTGCAGGAAGTGGTGGCGATTAGTGAACAGATTATCAGGTAGGTCTGACAAATCCCAACCCTTTACATTTGAGAAGGACGGGTCTGTCTTGACCTATTTTGAACTTGCTGAACACCTGAACAAGTTCTTCCTATCTATTAATGCAGATATCCCTCCTATGGATATTAGCAATTTACCATCATTCCTACCAGCGCGCGACCCACCTCCTGTGATCTCACATTTGGAAGTCTGCAGGAAACTCGCCAAACTCAACCCGTGCAAGGCTAGTGGACCAGATAAGATTCCAGCGCGTATTCTCAAAGAATTTGCCTTTGAACTCTCTGAGCCCGTTGCACATGTTTTCAATGTTTCCCTGTCCGAAGGTGTCACCCCAACTTTTTGGAAAAGATCTGAGATAACACCTATTACGAAAGTTCAGCCGGTCTCAGAAGAAGGTAACCTCAGACCAATATCCCTGACAGCCTGTCTTTTAGAAGACTTTGTGGTGAATTGGGTTATCTCAGATATTAGTCACAAAATCGATCCACAACAGTTTGGCTGCCTTAAAGGCAGTTCTACCACATATTGTCTTCTTGACATGATTCATAATTGGCTAAAACATCTTGACAACTCAACCCTGCATGGGAAGTACCCTCGTGTCAGCTTCCTAGACTTCAGTAAAGCGTTCGACCGGATTGACATCACGAAGCTCATCACGACATCACGAAGCTCATCAACATTGGTGTGCGCAGGTCTCTGATCCCTTGGATCTGTTGCTTCCTGTCCGGTCGAATGCAGTCTGTTAGGGTTGTGTGGTTCACCTCTAACTGGGCCCCTGTCACTGTCCCGCAAGGTACCAAACTTGGGCCCGTCCTATTTTTGATTATGGTTAACGACCTAGTCAGCCATTCTTCTTTGATGTCAAGTAATCGGTACGTTGACGACCTGACAATCTCTCAATCTATTCACCGAAACTCTCCTCCATCCATACAAGACGATCTTGACACAATCTTTTGCTGGTCCGCTGCTAACAACATGAAACTAAACCCCAACAAGTGTAAGGACTTCACTGTATCCTTCCTTCGTGACGTCCCTCAGGAGCTGTCCACCTCTCTGTATATCAACACCCAGCCTCTGGAGAGGGTCAAGTGTCAACTGCTATAAAGTGCTGGGAGTGATCTTACAGGAAGACCTAAAGTGGAACGCCCACATTGACTCGATCACCCTCAAAGCTGCCAAGAGACTTCATATCTTGCGTGTATTATGCAACTCCGGCGTTCCAGCTCAACTTCACTTATTAGATCTATTTTTTAATATTGTTGCGCGGTCTGGAGTATACTTCCATCCCTCTTTACCTCTCAGACAAGCTAGAAAAGATACAGCGTCGTGCTTTACGTATTCTCTATCCGTATCTGTCTTACTCCGCTGCCCTTAAAACCTCTGCTCTTCCTCGCCTGTCTGATCGCTGTGACGTTCTTTGCATGAAAATCCTGAACAAAATTTCTGTACCATGCATCCTCGCGCTTCAACCATCTCCTACCTCCGACCCGGGCCGCGTCACATGATAGAGCGTTTCGACACACCATGGCCAGTCATTATAGCCTCTTTAGATGCTGAACCGACAGGTTCAAGAAGAGTTTCTTTCCATCAATGTGTTCATCGAACTGTAAATATTTCTGATTGACTTAATATTTTTAGCATAGCTTTTATAAATAGTTTTCCCTTTGTATTATAGCTGAATTAGTTATTGTAATTTATCTATTTAATATTGTAATACCAGTTCCTCGAAACTTTTTAAATTATTACTTTTATTGTTTTACCATTGTAAAAATACGGCCATTCACGTTAAGTGCGAAAGTATTTTAAATAAACCATCTATTATTATTATTATATTATTTGGTATTTCTTTTATAAAATAACTGACTTTAAAAATACGGTATATTTAGTCGAAAAAACATGATGAAAATACAAATTCTCTCGAAATTCATCAACTACCAATCACATTTCTTTTATTAACACTTTGGTGACTCAACAACCAATCACATTTTCACTTCTAACACTTTGATGATGTAACCGAAATGTAGGCGAAATAGAGAAGTTGACAAGCCGATTTGTTTTGCCGAATTAAACAGAGAAAAAAATTAGGTAAAAGTCAACTCTGCAAGAATATCGAAAAACAGTGAAACGTATTTTCAACTACCGTAGTCAGCCATCTCAGCGTCTGGGTCATGTTTTAAAACATTTTTGGCCGAAAATACCGATCTCAACTCCGAAAAAGAAAAGCAGCTTTTTCATCGGGAATATTCAGTTTGGACTCGTGGACATTTTACTCTATAGATAGTTGGGGTTTTTTACCAAGTGAGTTTATCAGACAAGAATACAAGAGGTATTTAATTTTCTTTCGTTAAGTCGTGTTTAAAACGTGAACTGATCACACCTTTTTGCTGTGTTTTCATGAGCATAAATCGGCTTAATCACCGTGTTGTTTTTTTTACGAGTTAAGCATTTGTTGAGCTTGTTGGTTTTTTTTGTCGAAGCTTCTCGGTAGTTCAAGCCCTTAAACATTCCTTTTTTGTTTATTTATGGCTATAATACGTTGTTTATTTCAACCTTTTTTGCTTTTATATAAAATACGACAAAGGTGCTTTCGATTTGCTTGTTTGGATACTCTGACCCTACACGGTTTTTGACCAATCAGAGCTTGCGTAGTATAAATGTTATTTTATAAAGGCAAGTCACGAAGGCATTGTGAACAATCTAAAAACAAGTGTGTAGCTACTATATACCCACCATTTTTCTCGCCGAAACAGCACACTTTAGTTTATATGCAGTTTGTACACAAAACGTGCGTAATTTACAGTCAAACCGGCTGTTCTCTTACGCGCAACATTGCAATATTCACGAACAACAGGCTATTTGCCCGAGGCAATTTGCAATCATCACTCACAAGATTTAAATTCTCAAACCGCCTTGAAAAATATTCCAAGTTTTAATACAATATCTACAAGAAACTGCAAGATAGCTATGCGAGGTTTTTTGTTGATTACCTGACAAAGAACTACGGCCTACGGGCAATAACTTCAGCGAGTAAACCGTTCTATTCCGGGTCGTTGAAATAAAATGAATCAACGTCCAAGATGATCAAATAAGGTTAGCTTTGAGTGAATTGAATCTGGGTGTTACATGAATATCAAAGGAACATTTACACTTACCTAAAGCGTTCAGAAATTCGGCTTCTTGCGGATCGGAAGCAATTTACACTGAAGCGAGTGCAGTTGTTACAGTCAAACCGGCTGTTCTCTTGCGCGCAACATTGCGATATTCACAAACAACATTTTCATTGGCTATTTGCTCGAGCCAATGGGCTTGTCTCACCCCCCACGTGACCCTGACCTCTGCCTTATTGTGATTGGCCAATTAGCGTTTGAGGGCAAAACAGTTTGCCCTCAAACGCTATAACTGACCAATCACAGTAAGGAAGAGGTCAGGGTCACGTGGGGGTGAGACAAGCCCATTTATAGCAATCATCACTCACAAGTTGACAGTTATTTCGTGTTGACGCAGGAATAAAACAGCAATGTATCTACTAGCGCGTGCGCAGTAGATACAAAAACGAAACTTGAATATCTATTTAATAAATTGGAAATTCGGCAAATTCTAATGCACTTCCGCGTGCTGGCTTCCGGACGTTCTCTCTTCTCATTATTTTGACACCATATATTAATTAAAGTGGCACTACGATGAGAAAGTCGTCAGTCTTTTTTTGATCTTATCATAAAGTACATTTAAAATGAGGATGAACGGATCGAATGGATAGGAAACTTGATGGCGTGAGCATAACAACCTAGTTGCAAATTGTGATGTCACGAATGGCGTGGGTATGCTTGTTTTACTGAGGTTTTTAAGTGAACTTTTCTTCAAATTCTTCATATTCTCACATTCAGATGACTATGTTGACGTTTCAAATGATTTTATTGCCTTACAAACCTGCCTAAGGCCACAATTGAGTGTTCGAGGTGTTGATCTTTGTTTTGATGTTTTCTGTGTTGTTTCAAAGAAACTGGCGTCCCAAAATAGTATTTTGTTTTGCTTGGAATTTGGGATGCATATTTTAACTAGTAAACCTTGATATTTTCTTTTAAAATGAGTAAGAATAGATGGGAATTTTATCGTATTGTGGCTTTGTCGTATTTACAGGCAGTTCGATTTTCATTTTAAGTTGTATTAATCCGAAACTTTGAATATACAAGGGGTTTTTAAGCTTGTCAATTTCAACCAGGTTTCAACCATTTTGCAAACTGAGTGAATGCGATTTAACCAATCAAAAGGCTCAAAACACCTCACATGACTATTAGTTTCCTATCCAGTCTTTTTACAATCCATGGTGCCACTTTAAGAACCAGACACAGTGCTAAAAAGCGGTGCCCTGTGGCGTTCAAGACATCGCGTTAAAAATGTCGCGTCAGAAATGTCGCTTGCTATTGATTCCTAACGAACGAACAAACGAAATCACGCGCAGAATATAAAGCGGTCTGAAAGTTAGTTTCGCGCGCAGCTAACTTTCAGGGCACCACAATTTCAATTTTGTCAGTGGTCATGGTCATGGTCATGCCGAATTTCCAATTTATTAAACAGATGTTCAAGTTTCGTTTTTTATTGATTGTGACATCGTTGAGCTGATGTTTCGAAGCGTTTAAATAGACCTCAGTTTTCGGGTCTGGCATACTTTGAAAAAGGCGCTATTTCGGTACGGGTTTTTCTCCGAAGCACTGTTTCAAAAATAGAAAAACAACCATTAATCATTGCCCCCACCGTGATTAACTTAACATTTCAATGGCGCTTTGGGAGACATTTCAACGTCTATCGAACGCTTGCGAAATCATGCATTTAACCATCTAAAAGTTTTATTGTTCAGGTTTCGAAACAAGTTTCAATACATTTCGAACTTGGTTTAAGAAGTATTTTAAAGGATTTCACATGGGGGGCATCTAGTCCTGAGGGGGGTGTGGGGGGGGGGGGAGGGGAGGCATCTAGTACCAGATGCTCCGGAGGGCATTCTGAAGGGGGGCATCTGGTCCTGTTACAATGGGGAATCGTTACAGACGTTTTACGTCTATTCTCAAACCGCTTTGAAGAATATTGAAAATGAAAATACCTTCCCACTTCTTCTTCTGTAGTTCGTTGCGTATAACTGTATTTCTGCGCCGCTACCGAAGCCTGGGACAATTTTGTTTTGAAAACTGTACATAAATAGTATAATTTTAAAGCTTTAAACGGGATTTATTAATCATAATACAATGGATGTTTATCCGAAATCGATACCAACAGACGAATATACATCAAGAATTTGCGACTTTATCGCTAGACTTTCCTCACGCTTCAGTAGCGGCTACAGAAATACAGTAAACACAACCAACTAAAGAAGCGGAAGTGGGAAGGTATCTCCATTTTGACTGTAATACAATATCTGCAAGAAACTGCAAGATAGCTATGCGAACTTTTTTGTTGATTACCTGACAAGCAACTACGGCCTACGGGCAATAACTTCAGCGAGTAAACCGTGCTATTCCGTCGTTGAAATAAAATGAATCAACGTCAAAGATGATCAAATAAGATTAGCTTTGAGTGAATTGAGTCTGGGTGTTACATAAATATCGAGCAGATGAACATTTACACTTACCTAAAGCGTTCAGAAATTCGGCTTCTTGCGGATCGGAAGCAATTTACAAGCGAGTGCAGTTATTATAGTCAAACCAGCTGTTCTCTTGCGCGCAACATTGCAATATTCACGAACAACATTGCAATTTTCATTGGTTATTTGCTTGAGTCAATTAGCAATCATCACTCACAAGTTGACAGTTATTTCGTGTTGACGCCGGAATCGTTTAAACAGACGTTTATTCAAACCGCCGCTTTGAAGAGTATTCCAAATTTTACAGTCAAAATGGAAATACCTTCCCACTTCTTCTTCTGTAGTTCGTTGCGTATTACTGTATTTCTGTAGCCGAAGCCTGGGACAATTTTGTGTTGAAAATTGTACATAAATATTATAATTTTAAATGTAATCATAATACAATGGATGTTTGTCCCAAATCGATACCAACAGACGAATATACATCAAGAATTTGCGACTTTTACCGCTAGACTTTCCTCGCGCTTCAGTAGCGGCTACAGTACACAACTACAAAAGCGGAAGTGGGAAGCCATTTCCATTTTGACTCAGCGAGTAAACCGTCGTTTCTTACACCTGCTGGGCTCATATATTTCACAACATTATCTTGTATTTCCAGTATGTTTTAGACGTGTTTTTGCACCATGCTATTGAATTTACAATACTCAATTATTTATCTTAAGTTTTCAAGCCAAATAAACACAAATATCCGCATGTACGCATTGCGTACCTATTTTAACTGCACTCGCTTGTAAATTGCTTCCAATCCGCAAGAAGCCTGTGTTCATTTTATTTCAATTTTATTGCCCGTAAGCCGTAGTTCTTTTGTCAGGTAATCAACAAAAAAGCTCGCATAGCTATCTTCAGTGGCGTAGCCAATAGGGGGGGGGGGGGGGGCAGGGGAGGGGTAGAAAGGTGAGAAGGAACAATATCGGGACGAAAATGAAAAGAAGCGGGACGAAAAAACAGCAAGCATGTTTACGAAAACTAAGTTAGCAAGCAAATACTGGGGTATTTACATATTTACACATGCAAGACGCCGAATGCTTCGAATGTTATGAATACTTTTAAACGAAAACATAGCTTTCTAATGATGTATACATTGTATAAATCGGACGTTATTGCTTTGCGAACACCTTATTAGACCAGCACGCTTTTCGCTTGGGTGGCATATTGATTCGCCTCATGATTAATATTTGGCTGGAAATCTTAAAGGTGATGTACATTCCGTTCTGCGCATGTACGAAACTAATGTTTACATCTTTATTTACAAAAATAATACTAATTCAAGATTGTAAGCTTTTCTTGGTTCCAGTTCATTACTTGTACCGAAAACAAAACATTTTCAGGAGAAATAGAAGAAATACGAGGAGATACCCTCGCCGAATCGCTTGGTTTTCTGCCATGTTGTTCTTAAACGGTTTACATTTTGATGAGTACTTCATGTAATTATCTACGAATGCCTTTTTTGGGGGACCACATTGCGGTCATGCGCAGAACGGACTGTACGTCACCTTTAAAGATCATAAACAGTCTTTCTGAATATTTGCAAAAGGAAACAATCGATTTGATAACAGCGAGTAATTTTTTTAATTTAATTTAATTTATTAACTTCGCCACAACAAAAAATTACAAAATATAAAGAGAAAATCGTGGCAGGGTATCCACAACAGCAAAACGCTAATTACTGTGGACCCGAATTCGACTCGAGAGTTAGTGGAGAAACAACGGACAAGTGAACATTTCGAGGATCTCTTTACCAGTGGCCAAACAACAGCTGTGGAGGAGGGTGTTTCGTCAGAGTTTAAGTGTGCAAGAGTACGTAGACGAAAAAGGATGTCTGGCGAGGAATGCCGAGATGAACCAGTTACGGATCCTAGGGCACAATTCAGAATTAACGTATTATCAGTATTAATTAATTTATACGTTGTACGATTCCATCACCGCGGAGCTTACGTCACGATTTTGCGACTTTCAGAAAGTTGTTAGGCATTTTCACTGCCTCATGCCAGCATATCTTGGCCACGTAGAACCATTCAAAAACCTACCTGCAAAATACGAAACGCCTAACGGATATTGATCCTGAGTTGGCTGTCGAAGAATATACGGTCATTTTGACAAGTTTTATATAGACACGCCGCAGCTGTTGAAAAATCCTCCGAAAACAATCCAGAAATTAGTTGAGGTCATCAAAGAATGGGATATAAATAACGCTTTTCCCAACTTATTATAATCAACCGTCCTCTACAGAATTCTTGCGACGATTGCTGTCTCCTCAGCGACAAGTGAGAGATCGTTCAGTCGACTAAAGCTCACGAAAACCTATCTGAGGCCAAGGATGTCCGAGGAAAGGCTATGTTCACTTGCTTTGCTAAGCATAGAACGGGAGCTCCTGGACGAAATGGACTTCGATGCGGTAATTGACTCATTTACAGCCAAATGACCGTTCGCCGTATTCCACTGTGATTTTTCTAGTTACGTTAGTTTTACATATTGTTTTATTTGTTTATAAAATATAATTATACATGCAAATTGTACAACTACAGGCTGGTATGATCGTTTTCACTCACGTGATCGGTGGTCCCATTGGGGTGGTGAAACAACACGAATTTTTTTTAATAAGAATAGAGCTAAATTCCCATAGGATAAAGATGGTACACCAATATGGCCACCATTTCATTGTTTCGATACACCAATATGGCCGCCGTGACGTCAGATGAAAACGATCTATAGCCATAACAGTTTGTAATAATATTACCGTGTATACTGTACGACTATACAGTGTGTATCAAAAAAATTCGAACCCTTAGAAAATGAATTAGCATTCTTTTCAAACAACCTATTGTAGTAGTTTGAAAGCCCTAAAAGCGCTGCGTTATAAATTAATCAGCACATAAGTTAAACGAAGCGAAAAAGCTTTTAAATACTTTCACCATGCATACACTTCAAGTAATCTTAATTTCCCAGGTGTATAAGACCGTGTGTTTTACGCATCTGTGGGTTCAGCGAAGTGCTTAGGGCTTTCAAACTACTACAATAGGTTGTTTGAAAAGAATGCTAATTTATTTTCTAAGGGTTCGAATTTTTTTGATACACACTGTATATTGAATCATTCACTATATATTTCACTGTCACTGACTCAGTAAACAATGTTATATTAGTACATTACTGATTATGCTCGAACTGAAGGGATGTCTCATTCACGTTTGTCTTACAAATATTAAGTTAATTTTATAAAACTCCATTTCTATGAATATATCTAATACTGTACTAACTATAACATTGATTGCAAAAATAAGTTGTAGTCTTTTATAGGCGTAAGAACAGGTTGTATAGTGACAATTTTTTAATCATTTTGTCAGATTGTCTCTTGTACCTATGTCTTTATGCTTGAACTTTAAAAATACCGCAACTGGCGCAACAAATACATGACAAATTCCATGCAACCAAGCCTCTGAGGGTATCACATTCACGACAGCTGCATGCTGCCGGCCGAACTCATAGCGGCCAGCAGCGGGACCAGATTAAATGCCCCCCGGAATGAGAAGGCTGGCTAAGTCGCTGGCTATCTTGCAGATATTGTATTAAAACTTGGAATCTTTTTCAAGGCGGTTTTTGAGAAAAAACGTCTGTAACGATTCCGGCGTCAACACGAAATAACTGTCAACTTGTGAGTGATGATTGCAAATTGACTTGGGCAAATAGCCAATGAAAATTGCAATGTTGTTCGCAATCTCGTTCCCAGAGCCTTCTCACGCGGGCCGCGCAAACGTAGGCTCTGGGATAATCCGTCGCCGGAAAACCGAAAAACAGGTTGCCGATTGAAAAGAGCATGCGCCGCCAGTTATTATTCTGTGATCGAAGGAACTAGTATTTTTTCGAGGGGTTTTAAATTTTATCTGGCGGATAAACTTGTCAAGAACTAAACAGCATTTTAAACAGCAAGTAATCGACGGCTTCTGAATGGTTCCAAGAGAGAAAGCGGTGAGTAGCAAACTTGTCGTAGCCAAGGTGGCACGGCGGCAATACGGCATATTGTCAGTGGAACAAGATGACTAGTAATTTAAGAACTACGTATCGTTGAACTATATTGTGTGCGTATGTTGTTAGATGTTGAATGAGCTTTCATTTGATGTATAGTTCAAGATTCTGCGTTTTATGAAACTTGTTATACTGTCCAAAATGTGCGAAACCACTGTTCGTAATAATATTATATTACAAATAAACAGGAAACCGACGCAGTGAACCAAAACGACAGACGTTTTTCGATTTTTAAAATATTTCCCGTTTAACTAGAAGCTTGAAATTCTTACCCCGAATAGAATTTTTCAAGAGCTTCTGTATGATATATATCTCAATGTTGTGCGTTAAGTATATTTCAAAAGAAATCTAAAATTCTGTAACACTTGTGAGAAGTCAATTTCCTGTTTATTTGTAATATTATTTCAAACAGCGGTTCGCACATTTTGGACATTTTAACAAGTTTAATAAAACGCAGAATCTTGAACTACACATCAAATGAAAGCTCATTCAACATCTAACAACATATGTACACAATATACTTCAACGATATGTAGTTCTGAAATTACTAGCCATCTTGTTCCACAATTGACAAGATATCGCACCGCGGGCGACACGCCACTTCAGTACTCACCGCTTTCCCTTTCGAAACCATTCATAAGCCACCGAATAGTTGCTGTTCAACTGCTGTTTGGTTCCAGAGGTTTGGTTTTTGACAACTTTCAGTCGCCAGATAAAATTTAAAACACCTCAAGGCTTTCGAAAGAACAAAGGAATACAGATTTTCAAATGTTCCTTGATATAAACCACTGTCGATTATCCAACCAATGGAATGTCGATTTGAAACGGATTATCCCAGAGCCTACGTTTGCGCGGCCCGCGTGAGAAGGCTCTGGGAACGAGATTGTGTTGTTCGTGAATATTGCAGTGTTGCGCGCAAGAGAACAACTGGTTTTAATCACAGGTTTGACTGTAAAAAGGTGCAAGAAATGACGGAATAGCATGGTTTACTCGCTGAAGTTATTGCCCGTAGGCCGTAGTTGCTTGTCAGGTAATCAACAAAAAAGTTCGCATAGCTATCTTGCAGTTTCTTGCAGATATTGTATTACAGTCAAAATGGGAATACTTTCTCACTTCCGCTTTTGTAGTTGGTTGTGTACTACTGTATTTCTGTAGCCGCTACTGAAGCGCGAGGAAAGTCTAGCGATTAAAGTCGCAAATTCTTGATGTATATTCGTCTGTTGGTATCGATTTCGGATAAACATCCATTGTATTAGGATTAAATCCCGTTTAAAGCTTTAAAATTATACTATTTATGTACAGTTTTCAAAACAAAATTGTCCCAGGCTTCGGTAACGTCTGCAGAAATACAGTAATACGCAACGAACTACAGAAGAAGTGGGAAGGTATTTCCATTTTGACTGTAAAACTTGGAATATTCCTCAAAGCGCTTTGAGAATAAACGTTTGTAACGAATAAAATAAAATAACTGTCAACTTGTGAGTGATGATTGCTAATTGAACTCGAGTAAATGAAAATTGCAATGTTGTTCGTGAACTTGCAATGTTGCGCACAAGAGAACAGCCGGTTTGACTGTAAACATCAAAACTGGTGTGTATAATTACTTGTTAGCACAACAACACACCTACTAAAGCCGTGTTTTTCAAAAAAATATAAGTTTTTGTTGTCTCTTTTGGTACACTTTATGTATTTGTATAGTCCACTGTGTGCAAATGTTTGTAAAAACATTTTATATAGTGAACATGCAACTCCAAAGAATATACCCTCATCTTCAAGTAAAAGTTAAGCCTAACTTTGAACCCATCTTTAAAACTGATTTAAAAATAGTTTAAAAAGTATCTGTGGTCTATTCAGAGATACGCAATACAGTAAACCATTGTTCACAACATAACTAGAAATTCGTTAACACTGGCGCTTGTTTATGCGTTTTTATTTTAAAAGTATGCTGGCTAAAATAGGTGGCTAAAAGTAGTAATAGCAAGTATAAGTAAGTACAATAGGCTAAAAGTTGAAATGTAGACCTTTTATAAGAAGAAATAGTTTAAAAGATGAAAAAAGTATCTTACGCTTGATATTGTCTGACGATGTTCATCCCTTTATTGAGTAACTGAGAATACTGATCTGTCCAATGCGATGAACCGTTAATATATGCACAAAATGTCATTGATTTTCCAATATACTAATGAGCCCATTGTCTTGTTGCACAAAACGTCCCAAGCAATTTGTGATGCCTCGCCAAGGTTCGGAGCACTTCCTTACAAAAGTAACATCTAGTTTAAAATTTAAACTGATCAATCTTTGTCAGTTTCAAAGAGTTAAGGCAAAAGATGAAGTTAGGATCTATATTAGAATTTGCCGCACACCACACACGCAGACCTTGTGTATGTACGTACACATATTTTTTTTTAATTAAAAACAGTACACATGCATTTTCATACACGAGGCGCGTGTGGTCTGAGGTACACCCCTCTCCCCCCGCCGCCATTTTGCACCTTCTTCCTTTACCTTTTAACAATGCTAATAAAAACGTCGGTTATTAATGTTCATGCATGGCAGTATGTAGTATTATTAAGTGCAAAATAATAAACCAAGTCAAAATTACAAAGTGTACATTTTTAAATCAGAACCATAATCTACGTTTCGAGTTCTTTCGTTTAGAACAAAAAGGAGTGCTGGAATAAAAACGGAGGCGGCAAAAAAGAAAGGGAATAAAAAAAGAAATTGAAAATGAAATTTAAAAGTTTTTCCATAGAATTATAATCCTATTTCCAACCAAAGGTGTCAAATATGATGTACATCACATTTTTATTATTCTTTTTATTTCTTCAAAATGGCGGCAATGAGTTTTTCAATCAGAGTATGACAGAAGTCCGACTCGCGAAAAAAAGTGTCCCATTATTTTTATGCGCATGCCCATTGGCCTTCTTGTGACCGCCCAGCTCAACCTCGTCCCCAGGGCCATTTGTGGGGGCTGGGCCAAGATGGCGGCCAAAAACAAAATGGCGGGAACAAATGGCCCTGGCAGCAGTGCCTGGCACAGGCTGCAAAAAATTAGCCATATTTTGACTCATTTTTGACTCGGACCCAGTCTTCACTAAGAATTTCGCGCCTAGTCAGGCTCAATTTTTTTCTGAATATTTAGTTCAGCTTGACTGACCCAAACTGAAAACAATCAAAACATTCATTTCCAAATACATTGTCGAATTATTAAAATAAATACACTTTCAATAAATATCTGTAAATGCTTATTATTTATCATTTGCTTCACCGTTGTACCAAATTCGCAAGAAATTGGATTGCCGTTGTCTACTCTGGCCTTGTTTTCGTGAGTATTTGGTGGATTCAATTCAGCGTTTTGAAAGACATTTAGGCTTCGTTTAGTCGATAATTCTTGTTTGAAAAAAGCCTGCTTCTCAATGGCCAAACACGTAAATTCTGCCCTGTGTTGTACTTTCCTTTCGCAGCCAAAATACAGCCAAATTACTCTTTCGTTCGCCGGATTTAGAAAACACTCTAAATTGCCGTCCCATGGACTTCGTTGCATGGCAGCCAGGGCACAGAGACGACACGACCCATCATTACGTATTCTTCCGACGTTTTTACGGGTGTTTCGGCAGCTTTCCTCACATTTTCATTCATTTTGAAGTTGTTTTTAACAGCCGGCAATTCTATAAACAAATGCCCGCGAGTTAGCCTGCCGCCCGCCTTGTTTCCACCAATCAGAATACCTAAAACATCCAATGTTATCTCGACCAATCAGATGTGGTGATAGCTCAGCCTGTGCCAGGGCCATTTGTTCTTGGCCGCCATCTTGGCCCAGCCCCAACAAATGGCCCTGGGGACGAGGTTGCGTTGCGCACAGCTTTATTTTTTTTTCAAAATGGCGGCAATGAGTTTTTCAGTCAGTGTATGACAGATATTAAAAACTCACTGTTGATCCTAATTAACTGCAGCAGCTAAAAATGCTGAATTGAGGAAAAACTAACAGTCAACAAATGATACATATCATAAAAAAGAATAAAACGATTACTAATTTAACAAGAAAAAACTAATAAAAAAGCAGTTGGAGACTATTAAAACAAGACTCGACTATTAAACTGATTTTCCGAATAATGTTTTGCTAAAGCAAACAAAAGTCGTATAAAACATATTATTTATATTAATGTAATAAAAAGTAAAATAAATTTCCTTAAGAAGTAAAGCATTTTTCATGTAAACTTTGTCATTTGTATCAGGCTATCTAAAAACCGTAAAAGGCATAAATCAACAAAATGTAAAAAATTTCCAAACGTTTTCTGCTTTTTGATTACTTTTTAAATGCTAAATCTTCACAAAGAACAAATGACTAACCTTTTAATTTTCTTGAGCCGTTTTAGTCGTTATATACGATCTTTTTAAACTTTTTAAACTTTTTTAAAGCTCTAGCTCAAGCAACATGTTTTGAACTTCGAGTTTTATATGATCGTCCAGCGTGGAGTCGCGCGAAATTACACGGCCCTCGAACTGGTGACGTAACCAGGCCTTATATGGTAAACCGCGCCATTAATATCCATGGTGATGACGAAACATCAGGGATGGAAGGGTTTTACAATTTATATGTGTGAAAAAGAGCTTTTTTTTGAGAAAATAACAGTAAAGCACAACATTTACAACGTCTGAATTGTATCCTTGGAAGAGACAAAGTTCACTTCAACTGTATATACCAAGAAATGCTACGAAGGATATCAAGCTTTGGATACAGTAAGTAAAATTTTATAATGGGTTGCTATAAAAAGTCAGTGTTTTGCATCATGAACGCCACGACGTCGATTAAAAATCCTATCAATATGGCATATCAGTAATATACAATCATGTTTCTATATTTTATGTTCAACTCTTGAGAACCCAATGTAAAAGAAAAAACATCTCAGACTAGCCAGTCAAGTGTGGAAACACAATAGTTCGTGCTTTCGTTTTTGCTGTTATCTGGTTAACACATATGTTTTTATTAGATTCAGACAGTCAAACCATTCCTACTCCAGCCGAAAATTATCCTGTGCATAACCAAATTTTTGAGAAATCAACTCCTCGAGATGATGACAATCATGATATTTTAAATACTCCAGAAATTGTTTCAAGCACTCCTGATGATATTCCAATCCAAGAGGTTAATATATTAAAGTAACAACAACAACAACAACAACAACAACAACAACAACAACAACAACAACAACAACAACAACAAAAATTCCAACCATAGACGGATCCTCAAACGTCTCCGCAAACCGACAGAAATAGCAATACAATTCCAAAACGATTACAGTTCCATATTCAGCCTGAACTAAAACATCCTGATGATTTGCAGAAAAAATGGGATTCCTGCCTTCTTGGAACAACTTTCTCCAATCGATCCTGAGAGTCCGGTCTTGATGGACATCGATACACATGCTCCTGTAAATTTTCGGAAAGCCTGGCCAACCAAAGCACGGCCCAAAAGAAAACTCCACTTCAACTTCCAAACAGTTGCAAAACGATAAAAGGCTTTTTGAAGATAAAACAACACAGGCGTTCTTCTAGGAAAAATACAGATAAAACCATGTTAGAAGTAAAATTAAATAAAACAGTTAACTAAAAATTTATTGTTAATTTAACTCACTTTACTCTCTCGAAACCACTAACTTCAATCATCTCCAAGGGTTCCAAATTTGTCCCTTTCCCCATCCCTTATTACCAACAGTAAATAATTTCACTCCAGGTCCAGTGTACCTTGCGGATTTCATTTTAGTTCCCATACTCCTAAAGATTGGCAAACTATTTATGATTCGTTTTTACGTTTTCGCCCGACCTGCATGTACACGAAATTCCATCTATTCGGTTATAATTCCGACAACCAATTTCCTTTCAAATAAACTCCAAAGCTCTTGGGATTCACCTATAACCAAGTAATTCCAACCTTTTGGCTTATATTTCCTCCGTTCTTTCCACCTTAAAAACAAGGTTTTACAATGCTGAAATAGCTCGAACTGCAACTAGCATGCAATCTTTCTACAATTGAGTCCAATTTTCTTTCTAACCGTATGTTCAGCGCAAAAATTACGTCATTAAACCAGATAAGGGTGGTGCCATAGTGATCTGGTCATCAAATGACTATGAGACTGAGGCACTTACACAACTGTCCAACCCTCAAAATTATGAACTAATTCAATCAAATCCCAGAGATATTCTAAACCAATTGTCCTCAAATATCACCCGGTACCGACACACCATCCAAATGGAGAGTCTAAATGACTACAAAACTTTTAAGTTTCTCGTTCCGGATCTGAATCCACAAATACCGGTATTCTATTTGTTACCTAAAATCCACAAACCAAATATACCTTGACGTCCGATTATATCCGGTTGCGGCTCTCCCACTGACAACCTTTCCGCCTTTGTCGATTTTTATTTAAACCCAATTTGTGAAACCTTTCCATCCTATATCAAAGATACAAAGACACAAAACTTTCTTGATATTTTGCGTATTTTGCGTGTTATATATCATAATTTGACCTTATGGGAACAAATAACGTAGTTGTATTTATCTTACTGACGTTTGCAAAATGCTCACCAAATTTTACAATATTTTTTCGGTTGCTTACTGCTGATGAATATCTGCGTTAAAAAATTATTTTAACCTTTTCAAACCGTTGGCGATTTATTTTTCTGATACTCATATACCTTAGCAAACTTCGATGGGGAGTGTTTTGACCTTTTCGCCTCCTTTTGGCTATCTATCACGTATGCCAGCCGTCTCTTGGTCAATCCTTTATTTCAAAAGCAGGCATGTCGTTCCAAGGCTTACTAGTGAGCTAGAAACATATGCCTCCAAGTCATGCTTGGAATCCGATGATTCATGACCTTCGTGGGCGAAATTCAGACAGCTAGTTTCCGCAAATGTCTGTTTTTCGGCTTCCTTCTACTTCGGCACCCGGGTTTTGCACATCCTATTCCATCTCAGTGTTTTTTCCATCTGATATCTTTTACTACGTGTTGTTGTATACAGGGTGTAATCCCAAGTTATAACAGCGGCATTATGTTAACTACTGGTTAAATATTCGAAAATATTTTCAAAACAAAAATTTAAACGAAATAACCGGAACCAACAACCCCTTGGCACTTTTTATTTTATCAGAATACTAATCGTAACAAAAAAATCCTTCCCCATCTTCCATACAATAATACAAGAACACACATTTTAAAAATTTTCACAAATCAAAAACACAGGGTTTTAACGCCCATTGTTTTTCTCTTCTGGCCAAAATAAACACTACTCACGGGATTGGACCAACATCCAACCTGTTTTGATGGCAGTACATGGTACGTCCAGGATCAGATTAACTGTTTTATACATTATATATTATATTTTCCCTTTTAAAACAACAACCTATAGGTCTGTATCACCAGAGGTCTGAGAGGTCCCCGATATGGAAACTAAAAACTTGCATGTCCCCGTTTTCTCAACGAGCATTGCGCCATCCTACGCCATCCTGGTGAATTCGACCAGTACTTTTGAGAGCCAAAGCTTGGCAGAGGAACTTACCGGGATGGTTAATGATGGCAATGCCGATGAGATGTCAGCCGGGAAGGTGAAGAGATACCAGTGAAACTTACCAGAAAATTGATGTGCTGGTGTTAACTTTAAAGGTGCAGTACACTCCGTTCTGCGCATGTACGAAACTAATGTTTACATCTTTATTTACGAAAAAAATACTGATATCTCATTCAAGATTGCATGTAAGCTTTTCTTGCTTCCTCTTTATTACTTGTACTCGGAACAAAACATTTTTAGAAGAAATCCGAAAAGATATCTTCGCCGAATCGCTTGGTTTTCTGCCATGCTGCTCCGAACAGTTTACATTGAGCTGGCTCCCTGAGTGTCAAGTGTATTGTTTCAGGTTAGACACCAATAAAATGCCAGTCTCCAAAATATCGATAATATGTCAAATTTTGCTTAAAAGCACACTAGTACCAGACCATTTTCTCATCGCACGTTGATCAACAAATTGTTAGCCTGCGCCGCAGGTTTGGTCGTCTGCAGCGCAGGCTACAAATTGTTCGCTATTTCGCCGCCCAGTTATATAAGCACCACGAATATCATATTCTCCATGTTCGCCATTGATAAACTTTCAAGTTGTTGATTCTCCAAGTTCTCCATATATTGTTGATTAATTGTTGAATAGCTATTGTGAACTTTTGGGAATCTTAAAGCTAGCCTTGAATATGTTGAGAGCCTTGAAACGTTAAAATATATCTGTTGAAACTATTAAAACAACAAGTATTCTTGAAAGTTAGATTTAAATATTATATGGCAGAATCACAAAATATTAGCGATAGGCATTACACTCGGCTGCCACAGCATATTTATGACAGGTAAGCATAATAATCATGTTGATTTTTTGGAAGGGTCGTATTTAATCACAATGTTAATGAAATTTTATATATGAAGCTATCTTTTACAGTAAAAGCAGCCATTCTCAAACTCTTTAATAATTCATGAATTATCGTAGCCAATCCATGAACGTATACCTTTCATGAGTTTTGATAACCAATGAAAACCTGTAGGAAAGGACCACATTTCTTGAGCATATTGAAATCAATGAAGGAAACACCGCAAATCGCGATGCGAATACTCGTTTGAGAAGCAAGATCAAACACTCGTTTATCGATCGTGTATCAGTAGACTGCAAACACTCGAAAACAATAAAAATAAACACCTATTTTATTTGTATTCCGACCTTATGTCCTACAGCGGTAGTCACATATATGCACGCATTGCGTACCTATTTTTATAAATAATTTCGCTAAATAAAATAAATCAATAGACCATTCGCTCTCGTAATAGCCAACTCAGTGACTATAAGCTCATACACGACTCGTATATGATTATGATTTATAAATAACATTTATACTATAAATATACACGTGCCCTGATTGTCCAATACCCGTATTTAGTAAAATAAAGTTAAAACAAACAATCTATAGTATATTACGTTACTAGCAAGTTCGGAAATGATAAATAAATTAGAAGGACTGGTCACTAGTTATAGTTGCGCGCCGTGCATTGTGCTTGGTTTGAGGGAACGTCCCTGGCGCGTTCGTAAGAATATATGTGACGAGGCGAGATTTTTAGACTTGTGTTTTTGTTATTTCCTCAGTGCATGGTGCTTTGTGTATGTCCACAGTAATCTCATTTTATTCCTAAAAGTTGTTCAATATCGAGTTTTACTTTTAGAAAATGTTCTGGGAGTATGGGCCTACAGAGAAAATGAACATATCACGAGTGACATACTTGTTGCAATGTAAAATGTCTGTTTTGCAATATATCACAATATGCATGGTAAAGTAAGACTTTATTTATTGAGGGTAACTTATATGACAGTATTTACACAGTATTTAGATACTGATAATCCGATGTCCCTCAGCTCACCCCTTGATGAAACTACAGTTCGTGAAATTAACTGGGAAACTATAGCGTTCATTTTGCGAAGGTTAGAAGAACCCGGAAAAAACCCATCAAGACACAGGAAACTAGGAAAGAACCAGCAAATCTACTCGTATAAAGCTATGGGCTTTAATTTAGCGGCGAAAGGCAGCGCGCTAACAACACGTGCTGCACGCATTCAACTCTATTAATGCATAACTCATAACATTGGTTGTTCAAATAATACTTTTTTAATCTAAATACATGCAAGAATACAGGGTAGTCTATATCATTTTATTAATAAAAAATATATATACAGAAAGAAAAGTTGTACAAGTTGCATCTCAAATTCATTAATAATTCATGAGCAAATTATCCAATAATAAAGACGCATCTGGTCACGGGGTTGCATTTGGATAACTAGGTGAAACACCCTGGTTCAAAACACTACAATACATTTCATTGGCATAGATAATTAGGATATTTGAGGAACATCACTAGTGATCTTCCTCAACTGACTGATATCCTAATTACCTATGCAAACTATACTCGTGTTCATTTGAGAAGCTACTCGAGCTCGTGTCCAAACACTCGAAAACAATTAACAAAAACACTCGGCCTTCGGCCTGGATATCCCGGTGAAACATTCGCTCTCGTTGTTCAAATATTACATGAATACCATTACACCCTTATATACTATACCTTACTTGTATTTAAATTCGCTTAGTACTAATTTGCGCTCAGTCATAAATTCGCGCGTTTTAATTTCGCGCACCCTGAACAAAGAGAGCATACTAGTAAAATTCATTCGCGTTACAAGTGTTGGCCTGGTTTACCGTTTTTTGGAAAATATACAAAGCGTGACCGCATAAAGAGGTGTCAAAGAAAACCTGTGTATGGCATAAACAAGCAAGTAAATTTGTACATGTAACTATGCATCTTGTCAGTTGCATGGGACAAAAGGACACCAAGGAAGAACCTAATTCCGCTTCAACGTGGTTAATTTTCGCTACGTTATGCAGATCTCCTAACTATACGAATACAGAAAAAATATGGCCATCAAAGATCAACCAGTCGTTATATCAGTGACGAAAGCAGGAATTAAAAGGAAATCTATATCCCACACGCAATTGGTTTGTATACCAAAATCAGATTAGGAAAGATGGAAAATATGTCCTTCTTGGTAGGACATTTACCTAGATAAATTTAGAGATTTTGCAAAATTTATTTTGAGTATGAATTGGAATTCTGACTGCAATTGTGTGTGATTTGTGTGTGAGTCAAAGTTTAGGAGATCTTCTTTACCCCAAGGAGGTCTGAGAGATTCGTATTCCCTTTACGATTGCAGGAAACACGAAAATATCCCGATGGAAACAACATGAGGGGTAGATGAAGAGGACAGCATATTTGGTTTTTAACGATAACGGTGTATAATGCACTATTTTGCGTTCTTTTCCTGTTCATCTCCCCTTTTTTTGCCGAATCATCAAAATTTTCTTTTCAGTTCTCTTTGCCTTTTCGCGCGGATTATTTTTCGCTCAGTTTTAATTTCGCGCACCTTGGCTCTGCGCGAATTCTAATACCGCGTGATTATTAATATAAGTAAGGTAGTTAATTATATAAGAACGCCGTTTATTTCTAACTTTCTCTGGCCACCATAATTCGTGACCTAAGATAATCTATTTAAGCTTTTAATTTAATCTATTAAGCTTTCTGATTAACTTAATTTACAACCAAGAAAAAGATACCTGCTGGGTTTTTTTATAAAATATATATATACTTGCAATATAGCCATATTCTATTACGTATAGAACGTATTGTGAATTGTACACGTAAGCAAGCTTTGCAACAAGAAATTTGAAGTAAAAGCCTTACATTTCACTTCTTTTCAAAATGACAAAATCTATATAGTGAAAGCCTGATATTTCATTTTTTTTCAAATCCACCATTCACTCAACTAGACATTTTCCTGACCGCGAACATTTGATTATCCTCTCCAACCATGTTCGTCGCAACGCATCGATAAAATCCGGGGCCCAGGGGAGGTGCCACCACAAATTTACTGTTGTCCTTTGACCAGCTGGCAAACTTTTTCCAGTCTCCACGTGGCTTGCATGCAAACGATTTCTTGAGACAGGTGGACGCCTGAAACTCCCAGGTTAACTCGGGTTTTGGCTTACCACTGACTATATTGCATACTAGTACAGTTGACTGGTCATTTGTGTATACCACTGGTGCGACTTTATGAAAGTTCGTATCAGAACGTTTGGACAGAACTGGTTTGCCTGGAAAAAAAAGATAAATAAATGTTTGTTTTGGCATAATTAAATCTTTAAGCAAAAGTTTACACCTATAGAATATATACTAGTGATGTCACAGGGTGATATTCTCTCTTATTTGGTGACCATAAAAAATAACCCAACTCTATATATATATCACAATGTCCAATTGTGTTTGTTCAATTGTGTTTTGTTCAAAAGTGCCCGCTGTAAACGATTTCCCCCTTTTTCATTCTTGAGTATAGACTGGACAACTAGTCCTTTTCCTGAACATTCACAAGTGAGTTCACCCCACAATAGTTATATTATATCCTGTATAGACATTTCTCTCGTTGTTGTTGTTGTTGTTGTTTGAATGCCACCGATACATGAATACCACCGTGGTATTCCATACCTCTGTTTACTCCTGCAATTTCGCGCATACGTATAAAGGTTTTGCAACGGTATTTTCCGCAAATGTTTTCAACTTCACACATACGCAAAACGCAAAAAAATTGGCAACGGTGTTTAATTTGAAAAGTCTCCTATATATCTCCAAACTTAATCTGAAGTTATCAGACAAATGGTAGTATGCTATCATCGCATGTTTATAAATTTCTGGAGACCAGCACGTCTACATTATAATATATACTATATTACTACTATAATTATAATATAATACTATAATGCTAGTTACTGCAACTAGGTATGTGATTATTTTATAAATACTTACTAAATATTGTAATTTGCGTAAACGCACTATACTTTCCCATAAAATTCTCCACTTCGCAAGAATAGTTTCCATTGTTTATCTTGTGTGACAGTTTGTGTAATGTCAACGAGTTTTTGCGAAATTCGCTAGGCATTTTCGTGAAGGATATACACTTTCGCGAGTTTCCGCCATCACAAATTCCCAGTACTTTGTCATCCTTGTACCAAGTTATTTTCGGTCTTGGACTTCCTTTAGTTTTACACTTCAAAGTGATAGATATTCCTTCACTTGCAATGACAACTGGTGGAAAATCACGGACACTCGGCTTTTTCGGCTCTATAATAAAAAAGGTATTGAATGAGTTCATTTTAAAATTACATACTTATTTACTCAAACCTAAACAGAGAATTGTATTCGCTTTTTAATAAAAATTAACGGTAACAGAAAAAATGACAGTTGTACAGTACAGTAAATCACAATTCTAGTGACTTTAAATTAGCTCAAATGACCAGAGGCGTCGTGGCTCTGAGATTTTAGGGGTGGCCAAGAGCACAATTTTTCCGACAAACAATAAAATTTTTCCGAGGCGCGAGTTTACGCGCGCCTAGCATAGATATCAGACCTTGTCCTACAGAGCGGTGTTGTACGTATTGACGCTGCACGAACAAACTAACAAACGAAAGAACTCGCATGCAGAATATAAAGCGCTGCTATAGGCACTGCAAGTTGCACTGTTTTCCAATGAATTATGGTTCAGTATTCGTCAAAATAATATTTAACTGCAAAAAACAAGCATAAGTAAAACATCCGCATCATTGTTTTCTTTTGCGTCTTTTGTTTACCATGTCCAAAATTCTGACAAAACCACAACGTTTCTACATTTCCGACACTTTGCAACATTAAGGGGGCCATGGACCCCTGGCCACTTGCTACAGTGGCCACTTGCCACCTATCAAAGTTTTAATTAAAAGTTTTGTTTCTAGTGTATTATCATTGTTTTCAATTGGCCAACATATATATTATATAATATACCATTGTTTGAATCGATTGTGTACAAACTATTCAGTAAAGCGTGTCCCCCCCGGTTAAACTTGACTCGGTTAGTAATAGCTATAGAATTCCATATATATTCAAAGAAATGGTGTGCCGGATAAAATCATCATCTCAAGAAAAGGCGCAATGCATATCCCTAGTTGCAAGTCAAAAAAGGATTCGTGTGTAAATTGAACATATTAAAAAGAAGCCGATTCTTACAGGGGCGTCGAAGCGACACTAAAAGTGTGTGTGTGTGTGTGGGGGGGGGGGGGTGCAAAATTTTTAGGGGGTCTGGGCGCATGCTCCCCGGGAAATTTTGAGATCTAGAGTCTCTGAAATGCCATTTCCTGCATTTTAGGACAAGGATGTACAGAATTCTAAAGGTCCAAAAACGTCATAAAATACTCAAAAACCACTTTTCCGGACATTGAATATCTGCATTCAAATTTCTTTATTATATCTTTATACAAAGTCGTGGGTTAGCTAGGGTTAGTGTATTGTGTTGGGTCAGGCTTACAAGAGGTATATTTAAAAACAGAATTCAATGTATAAAATATATGGAATGTATAAAAATTGTTTTCTTGTTGATTTTGTTAATCATAACTTTATTACTGGCCTTGTTAAAACGTTTTGGGGGCGAAACATATTCTCCCCCCCCCCCAAAAAAAACAAACACACAAAAAAACGTGTGGGGGGGGGGGGGGGGGCAAGATTATTGTATTGTATTGCATTGCATTGCATTGCATTGTATTGTATTGTATTGTATTGTATTGTATGGTATTGTATTGTATTGTATTGTATAATGTATTGTATTGTATATTGTATTGTATATTGCATTGTATTGTATTGTATTGCATTGCATTGCATTGCATTGTATTGTATTGCATTGCATTGCATTGTATTGCATTGCATTATATTGCATTGCATTGCATTATATATTGTATTGTATTGTACTGCATTGCACTGCATTGCATTGCATTGCATTGCATTGCATTGCATTGCATTATATATTGTATTGTATTGTATTGTATTGTATTGTATTGTATTGTATTGTTTTGTTTTGTTTTGTATTGTATGTATTGTATGTATTGTATATTATTGTATTGTATATTGTATTGTATATTGTATTGTATATTGTATTGTATTGTATTGTATTGTATTGTATTGTATTGTATTGTATTGTATTAAGGACTTATTAACCGAGTGCGAGGTCTGTACGGGAAAGTATTTACCTGAGATTTTCGTACAGACCGAGCGATAACTCTATCAGTTTATCTAAACTGTTATCCTCAGACGTCCAGTAAGGGCCCACCCTCATTGGTCCAGTGTTACTACAGGAGGAAACCGGAGTACCCGGTGGAAACCTGTGGTGTTTGGTAGAGTCAAACTGGAAGCACTCTTCTCACATGCGGCCAAGGTGAATTTTTTTTAATCAGATAACTGCACCGTGCAGGAATCGAACCCGGCTCGCAGAGGTGAAATTGTATATTGTATATTGTATATTGTATATTGTATTATGTATATTGTATATTGTATATTGTATATTGTATTGTATTGTATCGTATCGTATTGTATTGTATTGCAACGATGCTGTTTTGTCTTAATCTGACTAAACTGGTAACATAGAAATGTGATTCCTTTTTGCCTTAATTATGCGTCTTATTCATATACTGAATGACGCAAGTCAAATCACAAATAAACGTAATTAGAGTAAACGTTATCTTCTTTAACTATTAAACTTGATTACCTCTAACACTGACTGTCATCCACTCTTCTATCTTGCTTTCAGCTGACTTCGCAACGCACTTGTATTGTCCACCGTCCGCTTTGGTTGCCTCTTTAATAGATAAGATAAGTCTGCTATGATAATGACGTGATCCCCCATCTGTGTCATAGTGATCATCAACGATCAGCATTTTGCTGTGCACTGGAATAACATTGTTCGAATCATCTCCCACCTTATACCATTTCAATTTCCTTTTTCCCAAAGCACTGCAACTGATGTTAATACTATCTTCATATTGTAACAACACACTGTGTGGTTTTACTTCGACTTTAATTTTATCTGGAGAGGAAGAAAAATGGAAAACAATGCCAAGTAGAAAATCTTGTCAATTATATTGAGATAAATAATATAGTAATTTTTTAACTTTATTATTACGACATGAACAAAATGTGCGTGAATAACCTGTCTCTATAACTCTTTCCTGTCGTAATTGGTCTTTATTATTTTATTAAGATAAATGCCAAGAGATTTTATTCACATCTGGGGAAATCTGGGAAACCCATCAACAGAGATGAGACCCTTCAACAGAGATGAGTAATAAACTATTGATGTAATTTAACTCAAGGCTTATTTTAAGATTTTGGAACAAATCAGGAGTGTCTTTGCCTATGAGGCACAAGCACTTCATTTGCAATAGTAAGTATAGTATATTCTGGTATTAGTCCAATGTATTTGATAGATACTGAACTTGCACATTATATTTAGAGTAATCGCACACGTTCTTAATGCCCAATGGAAAGATTTCGTGTGAAACATTATAATTACTGCAATACCCCTCCACCCTTCAGCCAACATAAACTATACATAATTTACCATATGAATCGGATACCTTGCTATACCGACACTCATAAACCAATTCAAGAAAAACTAACAAAACTTAGGGTTTTTTCGTATGTTTTTGCTGTACAAGCTGTCGTAAGTCAGTAAACTCAGAGAAAAACTCTGAGCACCAGACGGGACTCGAACCCACAAAACATACGAAAAATTACCAACTCAAGCTGAAAACACTAATAACGTACGAAAAACATTTACTGAAAATAAACTGACACAATGCGACTTGTAGTCCAACAAGTACTTGTGACACACTTACGGATTGACTAGTTCCCAGGCGTATAAATATCGAAAACAACCTTGGTCTACCATCTGAGTTCCAGTGGCTCAATGGTGAGAGCGTCCGGCTGGCATTTGGAAGGTTGTGGGTCCGAATCCCATCTAGAGCTCAGAGTTTTTCTCTGAGTTTAACTTTCGACAGCTTGTACAGCAAAAAAAAACATACGAAAAAAACTTTACCAACTCAAGCTGAAAACACTAATAACGTACGAAAACTTACTGTTCTGGCGAATAACTGGAATCACATTGATAACATTTGTTATTCTTTCATGCCCTGTCCCATTTACTGCTTTGCACGTATATTCACCACCATCCATATTGTCAGTTCTGGTAATTGTGAAGACACCTTTGTTCAGTCTAACTTTAACATTATCAACATCAAGCTTTTTTGGAGTCATCAACCGTTTCAAATACAAAGTAACGTTGAAATCTGCGTCTGTCAGCAAGCAATCGATTTCAGTTGAATGGCCGTATGTTACAAATGCATACTTTTTCCCGCCTAACACGACGTTATTTGACGCACCTGCACAAAAATTAGACAGGTTATATACTAGTCATAGGCTCATAGTCATACATAGCTGTAGCTATAGCACATAAACATCATAACGAACGTACTAGTACGAACATTCAAGAAACAAAACATGTCTCTTTTTTCATTATACTTGCATAAAAAAATATGTTTCTATTTTCTATTATATTTGGTTTGTGATTTGGCAGCAGTGGCGTCGTGCCTCATAGACATATTTTAGGGACTTTAAGATCTACGATGTCAACCCCAACGACGACGTCCTTTAAAAAGTTTGCAAAACAAAGAGAATGAATAATTTTTATTAGTCCCCGCAATACTAAACTCAACACCGTCCTCACTCTTTATACATGCAACGCCACTTCGAGCATTTTCACGTCTTCAGGAAAGACGTCAACGAAAAAGAGAGAACTGTTGCTTAAAATTGAATACAGACACTATAGGATTATTTTAGCAGTACTGGGGCGTTTTGAAAGTCACCAAACTAGCTTCAAATACCAAATATAATAGTCAGTTAACTGTGACATCTTTAAATTGTAAGATTTATCTTGCGTTTTAACCGCGGTTAAAAATCAACATGAATTTTACAATTTAAAGAAGTCACAGTTAACTGACTATTATATATAATATTTGAAGCTAGTTTCCCAAACGCCCCAGTATTGCTAAAATGATTGTAGTATCCGTATTGAAGTCAATCTCAAGAAAATTTCTCATCTTTTGGCCGAAGACGTCGTCCTGAAGACGTGGAAATCCTCTACGTGGCGTACTCATGTGAGTAAACATTGTTCGTTTTCTTTGTTTTCGTCATTGAGTTGACGCCGTAGATCTTCACTCATTGTCGTCTGTCCCTTTAGATATGAGACCATATTGTCTCATTCCAAAATCCGATATAACTTTTGAAATATTTAATCAATTTTACCCCCCTTGGGTTTAAAATGACCCTTTACACTTGAGGGTTATACGTCCATGTCCTATTTACACGAATTGCCATCCTTAGGTTAGGTTGTGTGTTGGGGTATGGCTTTCATGAAGTACTTGGGTTATGTAGGACATGGAATTATTACCCCCTTGAGCCCCCCCGAATTGATTTTGCCCCCCGGCCCCCCAGTAAAAGTCCCTTTTTGCCCCAGGATAAAATGTGTATGGATAAGCAATTAAGCACGTCATTTGAATAGTTTCAGTTGTTACAAAGGCATAGATAAATCTTTATATTAGTTAAATAGTTTTCATTTTGATAAGATGTATGTGGTGACGAAAAATCTTTTTATAGTTCCTCACAACATTTTCCATATTATATTTGAAAGTGAACATGCTCATGAGTTCTGACACAAAGCAAAACAGTCAGAAATGTGTTGTATTTCAACTAGTTTTTATGACATTGATTTTATGACCTCCAGTGTTCTTAAAAATCACCCCTCAGAATGCAGGAAATGGCATTTCCGAGACACTAAATTTCAGAAATTTCCGGGGGGGGCATGCCCCTGGATCCCCCTAGAAGAGTCCCTTTTTGTGAACATCCCCCGGAGAAATCCTTAAAAGAGCCATCGGCTAGAATATGCAAATGAGTGCACTAAAGAGACAGAATTACTACTTTAATAATACCACCTAAGGTAAGTTTAAGTATTTTCCCATTATAATTATATGACAGAATAAAAATGAGGTAGTCGTATTTGATAAAAGTTGACTGATGTCAAATGGCACACGTGCAGTGTTGTGTGAACTTATGAGTCTTTTCTTGGCTGACAGAAATAAAGATTTAGCCAAACCACCTAAAATCTGAATAGCTCTTATGTTGTGGTATAATTCTGTTTTAATTTGTAAATTCCCAACATAAGTGAAGGTGTGCCAAAGCAAAATAGCAATAATATATATTTGCGTTTTATTGTATTGCCTTCATTTTTTTTATTGCCTTGATTTCAATTTGAATTTGTGAAATGTTGCTTTCCATTTTATTAACCCAAATTTGTTGGTAAAAGAATTTACTGTCTAAATACTTACCTTTTTGTTATAGATTATAATAATATTTTTATAATGATTAGCATAAATTAGATAATTTGCAAAATGGGTTGTCTGACAAGACTCAACAACCTGAAATTTGAATAGTAGAGGTAAAGACGATTCAAATGATGTATTGTGGTATTATCTTTGTGGTATAATGCCATGTTAATTCACAAATTGGTGAGAGCAGGTCTGCGGACCTGTTTTTGAGTCAGACGACAATGAGTCCCTAATAATATTAATTTACTCATCAGCTAGGGCCAGGGAACTGCCTCATGTGAAACACGTATTAAACTAGCGGACGTACATAAAGCTTGTGTTAAGCTGGTTTTCCACTAGCTACTTTTTGCATGCGAAGCGAATTTTGCCGCGAGACAACATTTCTCGAACGAGTAAAATCACTGAGTAAAATTCACATGAACGGCAACAACGCCAACTCAAAATTTTAATTAAACAAACATGGCGGCAATCAACTTGAGACGGTCGGCACTTGTTTCCAACCGTCAAACTGACATTACACCATTTTAGCAAAAATATCATCAAAAAATTTCGAAATACTTCTCCTCCCCCCACCAAAAACCTAATCCTAAACACAAAACTAACCCTGACCCTAAGAAAACACTTTCTTTAATCACGTATTTTGGACTCTCAAACTTGTATTTTCCATTTTTCAAGAAACTGTATGGAGCCACCTTAACTGCAAAAAAGGGGAATTGAAAAAGAAAAGGGGAATTGAAAAAGAAAGGGGAAATAACGTCATGTCAGTTCGATAGATGGAAACAAGTATTTTTACGTTTACTGTTGTTCAGAAGACGTCAAAAGCGACACCAGTATCTTCTTCTCACTTCTTGTATAAACAGTTTTTTTATCATATGTTATAAACATTCAGTTTCAATTTCGAGAACGATCGACTCGGCGTGCTGCTGCATCCCCTTCCACTTGACCACTTTATAGTCTGTGAGTTGACCGCCCCCCCCCCCCCCCCCCCCCAGCTGACCAGAGTATAATCGTCAAGACGTCTTCTCAAATTTTTCACTTGAGATTATAAAGCATCTCTCATTCATGGCTGGTGATTGTCCACTCGATCGGTTGATCCGCCATCTTGCCATTTTCCAGGGCAACATTAACATTTCTGAGGATTATGTGAAATCTGATTGGCTTGCGCCTTTCTTCACAGCGGAAAAGTTGGATTCATTCGAACTCGTTCATTCGCTTAATCGCTTCAGCCTCTCTCTTGTTCACTTTTTGTTCGCTTTGGCGAGCAATTCCAGCGGCCAAGGTGACGGTATGACCTAATTAGTAAATGCGCGTGCGTATCGGCGAAAAAAGTAGCTTCGCGTGACAAAATTTGCTAGTGTAAAACCGCGGCTTAAAGAAGGAGTTATATATTAAAATATATAAGATATATTAAACTGCCACCTTGAAAAGAGAAAGAGGGAGACGGCCACCTCGCCAGAAATTTCCGTCGGAAATATTTGTCGGAAGTTGGACTTTTTCCAATTTATCATACAATTTATGACAGTCAGGTATTAAAAATGTGCTCAGTCATATCAGAGTAAGGCCTAGATTAACTGTGATTAGACGAAGAAGTTCCGTCGTATTATAAAATTCCAACACGATATGGCATGCTAATTATACTCATTAGTGAATGCCCAAAAGTTGTGAATTCATGTGAATGGATGATGTTCTACATTCAATCATTTGTCTGGCCACAGGTCTGGCTGTCTGGCTTTCCTCTTGTGACTTATTATTGAGTTTTGAAATGATACTCTCTCATCCAGGGCTTTCTTTTAATTCGCGTAATGCGCAGGCGCGCAAGGAATTGTGGTGTATGCGAAAAATAACTATATGATAACTTTGAACAGGCAATCGGACATTTTTGTCCCCACTTATATATTTTACACTGGCTAACGCCAGACTATTTTACTCTGGCTAACCGCTAACGCCAGACGATTTTACTTGTCAACTGGGTACAGGGCCGTAGCTAACATGTCGTAATTGGGGGGGGTGCCAACCCAAAATTTCCGAATGAAATTTTTTTTCTTCCGAATCTTGCAATAATAATCACAAAACTTTGCTAACTGCCAAAACGACAGAGACAACAACAACAACTATTTTAATACCATGCAGTTACCAGTTACGGTAGCAACGAGGGGCGGACTGGCTACGTCAGAGGGGCCCGGGCGATTTGCTGTAAAAGGGGGCCCGGTTTCCAAATGAAGTTGTTGTGGGTTCGCATGTGTATAGGGGGGTCCGGGGGATCATCCCCCGGGAAATTTTTGAAATTTGGGTCTCTGAAATGGCATTACCCGCATTCTGACAGCAGTTTTGAGCAAACTTTTAATAGTTTTAAAACATGTTTGTAATGGCACATTTCGTCATTTTTAACAAAGATTTTGTCCAAATTAGGCTTTAAATAGTATATTAAATGTAAAAATATGCATGGACTGTAAGGTCAAAGCCTGTTAAGGCTTGAGGGTTACCAATAAAAACAAAGGACAACTCATTTCCGTACGCATTCTTTCCCATGCGCTAACCACTTATTGACTATACAACATATATTTTAATATGATTGTAGATCAGACGTTTGAAGTGTTTCAAACTTTTTAGATCCACATTTTCTTTTTGAGTAATCTCAACAAATTGTAAAGAACGACTCGAAGATTGGTCCATGCACTTCCCTCCAACTCGACGGGCCCTAAACATTGTTCTCTTTTCAGAGGAGCTGCTTCTTGCAAGTCGTCCACCTTTTTCTTACGCCTTCTCTGCACCACGTTTAATTGCTTTCTTCATAATTCCGGAACTCGAAACGTCGGAAGAAACTACAGCTTCCACTATAAACGCTAAATAATTATTTTATCCTAAGCATGTATTCGGCCTGATTGATACATAGCCTTTTTTACTTTTGCAAAGTCAAAAAAATTTAAGGGCCCAAAGGGGGCCCAATAGGCAAGGGGCCCACCGGGCGTTTACCCGGTAAGCCCGACTGGCCAGTCCGCCCCTGGTAGTAACGGTACTACATTTTATCCATTATCGTACGGAAATATAAAACAACGAGCACATGGTCTGCGGTTGGGATCGGGTACGTACTTTCACATCCGGCAAAGGGGTCGCGTGACGACGGGACCCGTGGGGCCCACTGATCTCTATAAAAGATCAGTGGTGGGGCCTTGCAAGTAATTGCAATATTCACATTCCCAGAGCCCACGTTTGTGTGGTGGGCACTAGGAACGAGAATGGAGAATTTAGACAACGTAATTAATGTGTAAGTACTATTGTATTAAATTCGACCGACAAGTTTTCTGTTACCACATACCAGTACATTTATTTTTCATTTAATCAGTAGGTTTTGACAAATCTTCAGGCAAAATAGTCTTAAAGAAAAAGGTGCCAATTTTCCGAATAGACCCGTGAGTTTTCCGAATATTGCAATTTTGTAAAAGTTGGGGGGGTGCCGCACCCCCCCAATACCCCCCCTCGCTACGGCCCTGACTGGGTACCTCTTGCAGAAACTTGCCTGCATGTTACTGTAAAAGAGCGTCCTGAAGGGGGAGGGGGTGCAGATCCCATTTTCCCAGCGTATTTTGTTACGAAATCCCATTCCCATTAACAAAATATCTTGAAATCCCAGTCCCGTCCTCAACATTTCAACATTTTCTTTTCCATTCCCAGTGATAAAAAACATGAAAATCCCAATTCCCAGCGCTAAAAATGAGCAAATCCTAGTTATTACCCTTCAAGACCCTCGTAAAAAGGATTAAGGAAGATGTGATTACGTTGTAAAGTTTGGTATCAGTTGGTATCAGCTGTGAAGCGTTCCAGCTCCTACATTATTTGGGCTCTTTGGTTACGTGTTTCCTATACGCCAGGAGTTACGAAAATATTCACTAATGTTCAGAGATAAATATGTTATATGTTTACTCCAAATGGGAATGTTATAAAACTTGATTACGAAATAATTGAACATTTCCTCTCCTGCAGATTATTAACATCAACATTGACTTCCTTAAAACTTTGAAGTAATGCCAACTGCGTGTTCAACAGCCTTCGGCAATGTATCATCAGCAGATCAGTTCTGGCTAGTAGTTCAAGTGGTTTCAAGTTCAAGTCTTGCCCATTTCGATTTTTCCTACCGTTTGAAAAACACAAACTGAAACCTTTCTTTGAGGCTATATATAAAACTGGTCGAAGCTTTCACTGTCATGCATGTACGAAAACGTTAGATAATCCCCCTCAATATCTCAAACCCACGTGGAACCGATCGACCTCATTGGCTCCTTTGAATCCGAGTTACAGAAACAATAACCAAAGTCGTATTTGTTTACATGTACAGTCTCTTATCTTTGTTTTACCAGCCGGCGAGTGAAACGACGCAAGAAAGACGACTGCATGTCTAGACTCTATAGACGAAATGTCTTCGACAGACTATCTCTAACTGGCATGAAAACTTTAGAATATTATCCATCCCAAAAAATTTAGGCGATGACAGCTGTTAACCATCTTGGGTTAATTTTCCACATTTTGTCACCTTGATCTGTCAGTAAGAAGTTGAGTCATGGTTGAGTTAAGCACTGATCAGTGAAACCAGGTAAAACAGGGAGTTTGCAGAGAGGAAAACTACAACTGCAGTGAATGGATCGATAAAAGTCGGAAAACAAAGAGGCTAAATAATAGAGCTAACCCCCCTCCCCCGCAAACCCCCCCCCCCTCCCAATCGTCATGATACACCACTGATCGATTATCATCGATAACTAGCCCAACCCTGCGGGATAGCAACACTTTATAGTTTATATTTATAGTTTATTCGACAACAAGAATAGCGATATGATCTTTAAAAGTTTTCGACGAATTTCAAGCATTCTTGTGGCAGTACAGATAAAGTCAAAACGTCAGAAGCCAAAAGATGTTTACCGTCGAAAAGTTTTCCAAATAGGCTAATTTTCTTTGATTTCCCAAGAGCAGTACGATGAAATACGCCTAAAGAGGACAGTCAACAGCTTCTTATTGTGTATAAAATAAGTTGTATCGTGTTACCTAAAAAAAAGGTGCGCGTTCGCAACTGCAAAGATTTAAGAGATTTTAGTATTTATCCTGACTCAAGCTTCGTAGCCGAAAGCAGTTCAACGGTAACAATATTTTGTCATTTGTTTTCAGAAGCAAACGATTTTCGTCCGAGATCGTGAATTACTGAGTCCAATAAGATACCTGAGCGCGCCGTGATCACTGACCGTGATCAGTGACCGTGATCAGTTGACCGTGCTTTACACAACTCTCTCATCAAGCTAAAATACGCGCATCCTCGTTCCCCCTAATACTACAGTCGTTAAACATAAATACAGTACCAAGAAGTTTTAAAATCTTACCTGCAATACAATAGACTACCATGAGAACGATCGATAGACGATGAATCAATGACGCCATATTATTCCAATTTTCCTGTTGCGGAGAAAAGCGGTTTTCTTCGGTTACGTGCGCTATCTAAACTAAGATCCTGCTGCGAAGGTCGGCTTAAAAAGATGACGAATGACACTTAAGGATTATGGGTCCATCCACGCCCAGAAATTTCGGTCATGCCGAAGTATACCAGCGTAGGCGTTCGGAAATATTCGGGAAGACGATTTATAGGTGATATAGCTAGTGCAGGTTTTTTCTCCTTTTAATTTACTCGGGCTATCTGTGGTAGGCCGAGTCTAAGGTTTCGGCTCGGTTTGTTTTTCCCCCCATCTTGTTTCCCCCATCTTTTTTCCCCCATCCTTTTTCCCCTATCTTTTTCCCCCCTTCTTTTTTCCCCCCGAGTGTCATGATTTCGCATTTTTGTACTTCCGCTACTATTCATACTTCCGGTGAGTTAGGGAGGCCGTGAGGTATGTTGTAAGTTCTTTGCTCCTTTTGATTTTGGAGTTGGACAAAAAGTTGAGTAGCTTTGCCTTTTGATCAAGGTGTTCTTACACATTGTTGGTAGATTTCGAAACTGACTGACTGAATTTGTAGTTCAACAGTGATCCAGGCTGACACCTGTCTTAATCGTAAATATGTTCACCAATGTGAAGTATGCACCACATTCACCCTGATCTTCCTCGACCCATCCCACCTTTGCTCGCGCGGTATAGAGCCTCTGCGGAGACCTTGCCAGTAGCGGGCCGAGTGAACGCCTGATGGCGTCTTGTTATGTATAAATTTAGTCTTAATTCTGCTCCTTTTCAAACTTTTTGTTTCAGTATAAGAATACTACCGGCAGTGGCGTAGCGTGACCATTCTGAGCGGGGGGGGGGGGGGGTGTACCTCTATTGCGCTTCCTCAATTACCGACCAACTCATTTTTATGTCCAATTTACCGACCAATTTCTATCAATTTACCGACAAATCACGTTTTTCTCTGCAAAATCTCTGTTTTACCGACAAGTTTTCCAAAAAGTGGGGGGGGTGGTGGTGTCACACCCCCCGCACGCTACGCCCCTGACTACCGGTAGTGTTTTGGTTGCCGTTTGAGCGGTACCACTCTTGACAAAGTTCTAAAAATGAATTTGCACGCTTTCTTCACTGTACATTGATAAATAATAATACAAATCTTCACAAATTGTTATATGAAATAGTAACTTTCATATACTATACATTTAACTAGAGACTATTAGGTTTGTATACGTAAATGTTTCTATTATTCATAAAAATTGCTGACTATTGACTACTTGCTACGGAAAACATTTTCGTTTTTAATTCGCAGGTGTAGTCACATGCAAATGTTGAAGATGTTGTTTCGGTTCTAGTGAGTCAAATGGACATCAATAAAACTATTTTAGAAGAAGCGAGCAGATATGTAACTTTTTACCATTACGGATTCTTTAGGCTAAGATTAGGAGTCAATTTTATGATTTAATTTTGCGCAGGCAGTGACCAGTATATACTGTAAAAAGTTCGGACAACGCCTTACGGCTTACGACATGCACGGATCTTTCTTTTTGACCTCGACCTTTGATAAACAAAGAAAAAATATGCATTCATGCAAAAGATTAAGTATAGGTTAGTTACCAAACCCAAGGTAACTAAGGCCCGAGGTAAATAACTTACGTAGTTACCGAGGTTGAGGTAACTAACCTACTTAGTTCACGCCTAAGAAAACTGAGATACTGAGTTCGTTATCACACAGGTTGTCTAAGAAACACTTCGGTCGCGATGATAAAGCCTGTATTGATTGATTAAAGCTTATTTTCCCAACCAAGCATAAATCAAGTTAATTGCCCCGGGCTAATTAGCCCGGGCAATTAACTTGATTTATGCGTAAAATAAACAGGAAAATACAATAGAGAAGGGTACCCTTCTAAGAGGGTAACCCTTCTAGAAGGGTTACCCTCCCTCCATGGGAGGGAGCAGGGCCTTAGAAATAAACAACTGCGGTACATCAAAGAAAACCGAGGTGATGGTGAACTAATAAGGATAAAAATCCAATCATAGTAACACAACAATGGGATATTGTCATCAGCAATTTCATGAAGCTCCAGGGCCGGAGCTATGGGGGGGTTTGGGGGGGTGTGACACCCCCCCAAGAATTGCTTTATTTGTTCTATAGTCGGCAGACAAGAGATTTCAGTCGGCAGTCGGCACCCACCAGCAGTCAGACTCGGCGAGTACTAGTACTGACGAGTGACGATTATGAGGCAGTCGGCAAAATTGAGCGTACAACCCCCCCTGCAGAATTTTTTGAGGACGGCCCTGTGAAGCTCTAAAACTAAATAGAAAAGAAAGAGAAATCGAACACTCAAACAGAAAAAGTCGCGTTGAAGAATGACTGTAAATTCGAGTATATTTGAGAATATATATACTCGTGTTTGTTATTGCAGACGACCCACTTGTAGTTACTTTTGACGTTATATAACAAGTGACAAATGTCTTTAGCTCTGTGTTACCTGGCAGCGCGTTTCACCGTCGTAGCTATTCTGTGCAATTTCCAAAATAAAATCACACAAATACGTTTTGTAAAATCCTACAATCGACGAGTTCGTCGAGTATAAAAGGGTCACGCGCAAAATAAATGAACTGTTGAAAAGAGCGCCCATGTAGACCCATACCTCGGTAGACCATACCTCCGGTAGACCGACCGTGGTACATGCCCTAATTGAAGAAAATACGACGAGTAGTACGGCAACGAGTTTAACCCTTCATACATGTGCAATACTGTCGAATAGGTACGAGTCGTACCAATCGTGAAATTCGTTACTTAATGCCAAGTTCAGTTGTATTAACCGTGGTTCAGCCAAGTAGTCAGTACGCCCGAACACTCGTATGTCGTTTCCTTCGATTTGCCGACATTATGTATATATATATATAAAAATTACCGTATAGTTTAGTAGTGTCGTTGCCCTTCTTGCTCCAAAAACAGGCCAAATCAAGGATTCAAGATGGGAGGCTAGGGTTGGGTACGCGAAAATCAAATTATCTTGAACTGTTTTTGGAGCAACGACACTACTAAACTATACGGTAATTTATATATAATATGTATGGAGTATAGATGTATATTGTTTAAAACAAAAATACATGTTAGAACTCCTTGTGGACTTGTGCCAATTGGTCGAGTCGTACATCAGTGTCCTTTGCCAATATCACGGATCGTACTACTCGAATCTATGCGACAGTATTGGAGAACCCTCCGAGTTTACAGGTAAACAGTCAAATGTTCCTATATTGAAGACCTATCAACTTGGTAGAAGTTTTTATTGATTACCTTTGCAAACTTCATTGCAACTTTCCTCAAAACAGTTGCAAATTTCCTCAGTGAATTTTCCTAAACTTCCTGTTAAAATTAACTAATGTTCTGAACAATGCAATTCCAAATTTGCAAAATTAATATAGGCAATCAAAACTCCAATCAAGTTAGTAGGAGCACTTGATGTAGTTTATACCTGTAAACATTAGAATCTTATGTCAAATATAAATAACTATCGTAAATGCCAGTCTCAAGAGTAATCGTAAATATTCTTAATAAACAAACAAAAAGTTAAAACGATTCTTCATTCACTCAAAAAATATCCTTTGACACAAAGTCGTTTGTCGCAAGTAAAACATGCTTTCCTGACACTGAAGGGAAATTTACTCTTCAATACACCGTATTCATAAAGATGGTCGCCAATTTTTATTTTTATATGCATTAGCCTTTCCAGCCTCGTTCTTGTATAAAAGTTAAGTATAGGTTAAGAACCTCACCCGAAGTTTATTAGCGATATATAATCCCGAGGGCGAAAATTTATAACATGATCAGAGGTTTACTAAAGAATTCAATAGGAAAAGAACTTGTGACGAGGTTCTATATATTGTTATTGCGAGGTTTATATACGGTTGGGAGGTTTATAACCTGTATATAAACCGCGGTACATCAAAGAAAACCGACTTGATCATATTATAAGTAATAAGAGTTATATGCCGAGGATGGAGGCTTTATGCCAGATATACATTCCCGAGGGGCCGTATACTTATGCGTAGTTGGGAAAATAAGGGTTAATATATTAACTATGGGTTAATCGATGGTCACGAATGTGATAAAGGATTTATCATCGCGACAGAAGTGTTTTTAGACAACCTCTGTGATAAAGAACTCAAGTATCTCCGTTTTCTTAGGAAACCTCTGTGATCTTGAACTAGGGTAAATAACTGACGTAGTTACCTCGGGTTCGGTAACTAACCTATACTTCAAACACACCCAACGGCATTCCTTTTTTTCAAGTATTTAATAACAGAAAAAGTCAGATTAGAAAGTAGTACAGAAGAACTTAGATTAAATTCACTGGTTTTCCATGACGGAGTGCACTTCCCTGGTTAGTTCGGAGTCTTGAGGGTCTATAGTAAAAAAAGTACAATACGTTATGGTTATATAGCAGAAATAGATATGCATGGTGAGAAGACCGTTCTTCTATTTGAAGTTAAAATTATTATCTCGCTTCAACGAATGCTATGTCAAAGGTTATACATCTATTTAGAAATGGTAGCTGATCTGGTCATTTCCACGGTTTCGATATCATAGTACCATATTACAATATTTATAGTTATTACGATTTTAACATTGCCATATCACCGTAACTCAACTCCGTAACTCCAAAATCACGCTTTTTGATAGGCTAACAAGAAGCCTGTACCCGAGCCGTACGGACTTCGCCGATTAAACCACCCGCTAAGAAAGTTAAACTGGTATAAAGTATCTATCTCACACAGTGGGGATTTTACATATTCGTAATCTTTGGCCGTGTCCTGAGCAAAATTGCAATATATCTCGACTTTCCAAATTTACTTTTTTGCAGTCGAAGACTGTAACTACTCACCGGAAGTGACGTAAAAAAGAATGAGCTTTTAAAAAGAAACAGTGTTTACAATACCACGCATCTATTTCGCACTTAATTCTCAAGTTATCGCGTTACTTTACACTTATTTGGTGTCCCCACATGGAGGCAACGATTTACACCGATTTTGGTGTTGGGGGAACACTCCGAGATTTAGAGTGAATAAAACTATCAGTCATTGGTATCAATTAATCGCCATCGAGACACTCACTAATGCGATATATCCATACTTTGGTGTACTGGCTGTTACACCACAACAAAAGTTGGTTAATCAACTTAATGTGAATACAACAAAACAAGTAAATGGTATACCGTTAAGAAAATCTTCAAAGCCAATTGTTGAATCCAATCCAAGGAGTGTTTCCAAGGCAACCATTGAGCTTGGTAAACAGGGAAGTCTTTGTATCTAGAGTGATCAATATGCATGTGTACAGAGTTAGAATATGAATAGTAGCACTACTACTGGTCTTGTAGACTTGCTTTGTTTAATCACAGTTAATAGAACTTATACATGGTTTGGAAACCCGTTCAAATCATTGTTCTTGTTTTTGTTCAAGTTTATGGAAATTTGTGCAACTTCACGGTATTGTATTTTCTGTATAATGAAGCAGTAATCCAACAGCAACGATCGGTCCTTCATCGTCACGTGTTGTGGTGCTTTATCGCCACGTGTCCATAGAATTTACTTCCATATATGGAACTCTATTGTCTTTCAACATGACTATCACTTCACGTTGAAAGACAATGGAGCTTCCAAACCATGTATAAGTTCTATTAAGTATGGTTTAATGAAATAGGAATTTTAGTTATGACTTTTTGTTACGGCTTTGTCGCGTGCATGGCGAGCATTATCTATAATTTAAATCACTTATATTTCAATTTCAGCATGCCACGACTTCTTAATATGATACCACGGATATCTTAATATGTAATAAAGGCATGCCATTTATTGATATGACGGCGAAACAATCACAGGTTTTAGATTTCTATTTAATCATATTTATATACGACTATATATGAACTCGAAATTTAGCGCGCGAAATTGAGAACAAATAATTTAATTGCTTTAGTAGAAATTATCTTGTGTGCCTTATCTTTTTGGGATTATTTCAAAACACAATTAGCATAACCATGGTTTCTGCGTGCAAATCGAAGTGAAACAAATCTTCCACTTCTCGGCGCCTTCATGTTTGCTGCATGATCGCTATAGTACTCAATTTCTACTCGCTATCTATAGAAGAATAAATATCGAGTCTTTACTCAATCAGATTGCATTTGCAATAGTGTGTGTGGTGTGTGTCGTGGATGGGGTGGGGAAATAGTATACCAGTAAGTTTCTACTAATCGGAAGTAGAGTGTGAATCAGTGAATGGTGGTAACATTATTTAATACTAAAAGCGCCTGTATAGTAAACGCTTTTTAGCTTTTATATGTGGGAATTTATCCCATTGAAACGCAGGCCATACATATATAGACTGCGTTTATCAATACAGGCTTCATCAAGTTTCTTCTTACATATAATTGTCAAGACAATTCATTAAATACGTTAACTTTCCCTTCAATGTTATAGGTTTATCTTTTCTCAGGATAATATCTAAAGCCCTGTTTACACGGCCAAAATTTAAGCTCGCTTAAGTTAAGCGTGCTTAAAATGCGCCACCTTCGTGCGTTTACACGGTCATTTAATAATCCCTTACTAAAACACGTACACCATTATTGAACATGGCGGACAAGCTATATTTTTGGTTTTGGAAGCTTCGTGGGTAGCGTGCGTCAAAGAACAACGGAAGACATCGGTACACGAGAAAGAGTAATAGCTAAAAGAAAGAAAGAAACAAAGGAACAAAGAATAGCGAGATGGAAGCTTCTTATACAGTAGGGCAAAAAAATGCATTTTATCGTATTAATAACACCGTATTAATAGCAAGAGTTTTTCAATTCCGTTGCTCAGTTTAATCCACCTCCTTGAGGTGGTGCAAACTAATCGCGATTAATTTACGCCGATCTGTTTACACGGACATTTTAAGTCCGCTTAAAATCAGATGTGGCTCAGATCCCGCTTAAATTTTGGCCGTGTAAACAGGGCTTAAAAGTGCTATCTTTGCAGTGTGGAAAATATCCTGAAACTAACTCAGATGCGTTCCGTATAATATCAGCGTTTATTATACCCTCACAAATAATCGTCCAATCAAATGTCTACATTAACGTCACGTGCCAGCCCAATATTTTACGATGTAGGACAACTACATATTGGCACAGGTGCACAAGGTATATTTACTTGCCAATTGTCAAGTTGAAGATTAAATAATCCCGATTATTTGTTCGGTATAATAAAACATGATTCATCTTCGCCCGATATGGAAAATATTTAAGTCTCAAATTTTAATATTAGGCTCGACCTTCGGTTTCGCCCAATATTGAATTATCGACTTAAATATTTTTCCATATCGAGCTTAGATGAATCCAATAAGTTATAATGTCGGTCTATGCCATGTGCATGCATGTCATTTGTGCCAAGGTAGATGATTACATACGTCGGCAAAAAACGAATAGAAATATTTAGTGTTGGCAGTTGGAAAATTTCGTCGTAGAAGTTGTGACGGGTGTTTTCATGTGAAAAAAATATGTTAGAGGTAATTTGTTGTTCTTGAAACGAGTGTGGAGGTAACTAATTCGTTTTGGGCTTCTCTTGAGATAATTCCTTCTTGATACTTTGAATGAGAGTATATTATTTGTCGAGACATAGTTTGTGGCACTTTTTGGATATTTCCTTGTTGATAAGATTTTGTTTTAAATGTATTTAGTATAATAATAAAGGAAGTTAACGATTTGCGGTGTCAGCGGTCGTTCGGTAACCCCTATTTATATTGGGTCAAACCATTGAACTCTAAGTAAACTGGAACGCTAACTCCATAAGACAGGCCATGGGGGTAGCCATGCACGTCAACAGAACCTATGAAGTGCACAATGAAAAACTGAAAACTCGCTGCAAAAAAACAACCAGAAAATTTACAATTTTTTAGACCTAAAGTTTTTTATAGATAACGAAGAAGCTATATATAGTACGTATTGGGCTTATCGGCCTTGTACCTGAACAATTTCTACCCACGAAAATGGATTGAACCACGAAATATCTGACGAACAAAAGGAAAATTCGAGTCCGGAAAATGTACGGAAAATGCAGGTTTTTCTTTGTTATCTCAAACGTGTGAAGGTTGTCATACCAAGAATTAGTAATAAGATAATGCTATATTATAGCTTTAACTCAAGTTTCAGTTGTGGAAATGCTAAATCTGACATTTTTCGATAGGAAGAGTAACTCCAGAGCTGTAATAACACCCGGTAAAGTGCATTTTGCCGGATTTTTCCTACTGAAAATTGAGAAATTTAAAACCCAACTGTTTTCATAAACAAACTCTTCATTTTAAACCTGGGATTCTTATGTATTTTCTTTATATTTGTCCAAACCATGGCAATTTTGGTTGCGTATTGTTGACTTTCATTTGAGAGCTTATATTTTTACTGTTTTTCTTGTTTTTACCCGTCATGTCATGCAGTGTTCACCTACTCTACGGTATATTGGAATTTGATCTAAGCCTAAAAGTGGTTAACAAGTTTAGTTTTTCTTTGATTTCAAGCTGTTTTTGCAACCCATTTCACCAAATCCAGCTTCATTTTTTCTTGGCTATAAAGTAAAAGGGACTGGGGGTGACGTGCATGGCGGCCCCCATGCCCGCCATTTTTGGCTTCAAAACGTGCAAGCGAGTTATCGTTCCAGTTATCGTGCGAGTTATCGTTATTAGAGTTCAATGGGTCAACCCCCCCTGTGATTGCTTACTTCGTTTCTTGTCCCACCCATCCCATCCCTACGCTGCACGGCCGGCGTTCTGGTAGCTATCTCAGCGTCTTTTTTTTGTTTTTACGTCACGCCCGTTACTCGGCCTCTCCGGCCTTAGCTATAGCGTGTTTTTTTCTTCCAGTTTTGTTCCCGCTGATGACATCGCCGAATTACAGCTGTTAGTTTGTTTTTTTCCTGCTTGGGTAAGTATACGCATGTAATATGTCTTGTCTTAGCTTAACTCCCCGTCCTCGGATTGGTGACACGCCAATCTCTGGGATGGAGGAGGTACCGTTGGTTGGTTGGTAGGAACCGGCTGGTGCTAGCAGGTTGAGCTTTGTCGCTTCCCGTTAAATTGTATTTAACGTTTGTGTAACAACGTGGTGGCTAGAACTGAATGCTTTATTTCATATTTATCACATGTCGGGTACTATTACTAATCGGATATATTCATTAGTTGTTAGTTCGCTATGTTAATCTCATTACAGTTTACAAAGTTTGTCCTATCAAGGCAGTTGAGTTTTCTCATGTGAATAAAGTATGTTAGGGTGTTGTTCTTCTTCTCCTACAGTATGAGATTTTCTATTTATCATTCTCTCATTTTCTTCTTCAGTTAATAAATAAATGCGTTCCTGTGGGAAGTCGAGTGCATCAAAGAAAAAAAACAGAGATGAGGAATTCGGAGCTCGGAGTTAGCAGTAATTAATGGACAAGATTTTGTATATAATACTCAGGTTAAATAACAGAGACATATAATCATGCGGATTAGGCTTTTCATTTTTGGGTTATCCGTTAGTGGACCCTAAAAAGCATCGTGTTTGGTTTCTCCAAAAGATACTTGAATTTGTATTGGGCTGCCTTGAAAAACAGCCCACTGAGCCAGCCTGTTTAAGAAGTTCATATATAAGGTCAAACAGAATACCAACGCCATGAAAAAGTTATTGCATTAGCAAGAGAAAATCCAGACTGCATTACACGTACAATTGCACACGAAAACGAGCCAATCAAAACAGATTATTCCAAAAAGACCTACTGTATATATGCATCAAAATCAGAAAGTAGATTGGCAAAATAAATAATGCAGACAAGTCCACTCAAAAAGGGCAGACTTAAGCTTAAGCTGTGCAAAGTCAGACATAATTTTGACAGATTTTTTCGGAACTATACGTACATACGCCAGCGAGTCAACGGATCGTTGGCGCCAGAAGGAATACAGAAGTAGGTACTTGCAGATCCGAGAGTAACAGGCATTTGTCTATTATAATACATTAAACAACACTATTGATACAGGATAACCACGATTTAAAAATAAAGAAATAACTATACCTGGGACGTAAGTGATCTCTCCAATTGCAGTTTGAGTGGTGCATGAAGACCTTGCACATCACGAAGCATGATCATATCCCTTTTGTCTTGTGTTTGACGATACTAAGAAATAAACGTACACCGGCCGTAAGCAATTTTGAGAGATATAAAGAACGAAAGTTTTATCTCATCAGTCCAAGAACTGATATTTTCTGTTCAGCTCGAAGCACGCATGACTGCATATAGATTAGCACAAAAAGCAGCTAAGGTAGTTAGAACAGTTTCAAAAACACTTTCAGAGTATTTGAGCTTGGTGATATTAGTTTTTGCAATTTCGTATAAAATTGTACTTGGTTTACCTTTGTCCTGTGCATCACTGCGCTTCTTTAACAGAAAATGTGGGCAACTTTAGATCTTTTTCCGAATTAAAATGTTATGCCGCCAAATTAATAAAGGCTTATTAACCGAGTTCGAGGTCTGTACGGGAAAGTATTTGCCTGAGGTTTTCGTACAGACCGAGGTTTGTGCGAGAGAAACCGAGGGCAAATACGTCCCCCCATACAGACCGAGAAAACGAGGTTAATAAGCCTTTTATTATATGGCTTTTGGTTTGTTTTCTTATCTGTTTTTAGTTCTACGTTTGTCTTGATCAGGTGTCGCTGTTCACTTTATAGTTCTTACTTTTGAGCTTGTTCGTTTCGCTTCATGTTTACACCTGTTAGGCTTTTATTTTTCGCGCTTTTAAATAAGAAGTTTTATAAAAGGAAACAATGATGTTTCAGGACGTATTATTGTTCAAAATTTTCCAACGAATATATCTAATTCGCTTTTATTTTCATTCAAATCAACTCAGTAATTTTCCCGCGAAATCTTGCAGGTCATTAAAAAGGACGTAATGCCCTCTCACAGTGCCGAGAGGGCATTACGGCTTTTTCCGGACCTCTCAGCAACCAATCAGCGTGCGCCGTTTGGCGTAATGACCCGAAAACAAGCCCAGCCATATAATAATATTCTTTAATGTACATATAAATTAGCCCTTATTAACTCGTTTTCATGTAAAAAATTCAAAAGAAGTTTATTCAAAAGAATTTTTACTTTAAACCAAGGTCATAAGTTCAAATCAAATGAGGCCAATTCCTACTGTAAAAATGAGTTTATTAAAATTGATAAAAAGTTTAAAAAAGGAGTTATTCTTTTTGGAGATCAATTTTAATAAACTCATTTTACAGTAGCTACATGGCCTCATTTGATTTGATCTTGTATATATTTTACATTATGCTACTGAGGGACAACTTCATTCCAGGTCATAAGAGCTAACCTACACAAAAAGTTTTAATTCGGCGGCCATTTTGGAAAATGCGTCTTAAATATGTAAATAAACCCACCAAAAATTGCGTTGAATTATATGAGAAGAAATTTGACCCAAACAATAAGGGAATTTGTATCATATAGTTTTGTCTATTTTTTTGGCTTCTTACATAAAACAAAAAGCACATAAGAAACTACAATTAAATGCTACTTGACCATCAACACAATAAAAAAATTATCAGAATGTATCAAATACATACATGGCATACTTACATTTATTTCAGAAAACTCAAGAGGATGCGCATATGATAGACCATTTTTAACACTAGAAAATCTATAACCAAAATTATCCAATTCATTAATAATCCATGACGAAAATTCACAAAAAATGAATGTTTAACCCTTTATTGGCCAGGTTTCCGGGAGCTCTCCCCTCGACGAGTAAAATCGTCTGGCGTTAGCGTTAGCCAGAGTAAAATTAATAAGTAGACAAAAAGCAATTGTGGCCAGTAAAGGGTTAACCAACAGTGGGTTTAATCAGGTGTTGTAAATCAGATACAAATTTGTCCTGATTTACATGTACTTTTCGATCGATTTTCTCAGCTTAAATCGTTTATATCTTTAAGATTGTCGATAAACCTGAACAATTATATAGATGTATGAATTGGATAAATCGTATACATTATTCGCGTCCAAACTGTATTAGTTTACAAACATTAACCCAGACAGATCTGGACAGCTGTTTTCTACGTGTTTACGCCTGCAGTGTCATCTAGACGTAGAGGCATGCCCCGAGAAAACCCTATAAAAACTTGTATTTATATGTCTATAGCCTATTTCCTGCATCCAAGTTAGGTTTTCAACTTATTATACATCACATATGGTTTAAATTACATACAAAAATTAAAAAAAAAGATGATGACTTGATACATAGATTTATTAAATATTGAAACCTATAGGATTTAATGACGTGAATTTGATAAGTAAACAAACATACAGTACTGGGAAACAGAGAAAAAAATGTTTGCTGTAGATAATGTATACCGTTATGTGTCATGAATAATGATTAACAAAGAATATTCAAAGATACACAAACAATTGTTGGTCTAGATACACCCTCGTAAAGAAATAAAAAATTATAGAATCTTGATTAAAGCACGTTTTTCTTGTATTGACACTTGAACCTCTTTAAAGGTTTTGCTATTATTCCAAATTTAATTATTTCAGAGTCCTCTGAATACCGATTCATTCTTTACAAGTAACTTTTGATGAGCCTGGGTATAGACCATGTGAACACACTTTTGCTTGTTGTTGCTCTCCACCAAAAACCAAAAAAAGAGCCCTTATAGTTCTATATTCCGTGACAAGACGGCGTAAGATTACATTTCTGGGAGTCTAAAAGACGTAGCTCAAAAAAATTTCCGCATACCATCGAAGAAATATCCGCGCGGTTGAAGAAAATAATTTGGAAAATCTGTACGAGTTTAACGCCAATTAAACAATTTGGGTCCTGAACTTGGCAAATGGTTATATGACCACAATACATTCTGCACTTTTTATTTCCATGTGTTTTTGTGTTTATCTCACACTAAGTCACATATTACTTATATAATAGGCGGCCAGCCAAGGCTTCAAAATATTACTTTTGATGGCATTTTTTGTTACAAGCAGGCAACCATGCTAAATCGTATCGGATAGTGTATACGTCCAGATTTTGGAACGTACTGACCCAGACAACCTTTTCATTGGCTCGGCGCGATCAGAGAAACGACTCGGTGTTCCAGAGGTTCTTCCCGCTCGCCTGCAAATTTACCGTCTGGTGTCCTCCCGTATCCCCATTGTCCCTACGAGCGTGGAAGAACCTCTGGCACCCAGGGTACAATGCCCCCGCCCTCGTCAATGAGTCAATGATAATGCTACTTACATGTAGTACTGCACCAGTATTGTATAATCCGGACTTCTGTGCAGGTTTCTTGTATTTTGTATAGGTTTTTCTTGTGTTTAAAACCAATCTTTTTTAGTTGTTTTTTTCAGTTTTGGGAAAATTTTGTGTGTATCAGAATTGCTAAAAATTGCGTGACACAGCACCTTTATATGTTTATTCTAATTAGTAATAATTTTCTAATTTTATAAGTAATAATTTTCTAATTTTGGCATAATTTTGGCTGCTTATCGATGTATTAATGTGTAATACTTCTGTATGCTAGTCTTTATTCTGTTGTGTCAATAATGAATACACAGTTGAAATAAGAGTTTAAAGAATAATTACCCTTGTCTTAAAGTATCAGGTATAGGTCCGTAGTAACCTTCTTTTATCTTCACTGCATTGTTCTGTTTTGGCTTTGGAAATAAAGATGGAAGTTCTTTACCCTAGAAAGTTAAACAATTAAAAAATAATTAAGCAAAAAAGGAATAATTCAGCAGTGATCTTGGTATACAGTTTATTAAATCCTTGTTTTTTTAAATATTTTGGTTCCTTGCCAGTATCCCAGGTATCAGATTTTAACTTACATCGAGTTCACTGCATGTGTGTAGCTATTTTTCCTTTGTCTACATTGACAATTTTACCACATAACTGCATTACTCAATTGAGTAGGCTTTAACAAAGGTTTTCAAATATAATACATTTTGCTTGAAATTGTTTGCGAGGAGTGTGATTTTTTTGTTTCAAAAATTATTTATGTGGACGCAATTCTTTCCCAATTTCTTGGCTTTGCCTAAATTTATATTTCCCTTTTAGCCATAAGACAGCTATAGCACTTAGCTAGCAGCCTAGCACCTCTCTCTCCTCCGCAGAGGATTCGTGTGGATCTCTAACGTGAGGAGACAGGCCTAGCACACCAATACAATGTTTTAACATGACTGTTGTCTGAGTTGCATTTAAATGTTAATTTCGACTCGCGTAACCATACCTGGAACGCTAAGGCGTAACCAAAACGCGAGGCAAAAAGTTCCAGGCTCAGTTTCCCACAAAATGTTTTTTACACGGCCTCAGACAATTTTTTCAAACCTGTTTTCGAGCCTTCGCAGTTCGCTCAAGACGAGCGAACTGCGAAGGCTCGAAAAAAGGTTTGAAAAAATTGTTTATCAGACTAAACGTGCATTTAATGGTTTCCCATTGTTGTGCATTGCTGCATGTTGTTGTTTTATTTACTGTATAGCAGTCCGAAACTATACTGTAAATTAAGGTAGGGATGAAAATAGGCTGAGAAAACAGACGTCCTTTTGCTGGCTAGGATGAAAACAGCCAGCTGAAAAGGTGAGAACAAGAGTGAGAAAGCTATTCTTGTACGAGTTTGAAGACGTATTGATACTTGATATTTCATAATATACATCTAATGTCATTTTCTTATTTCTGCTCCTTTAATTCTTTGTTCCACTGTGTTAAACGGTCTTTTGTGACTAATGATATTTTAAGAAATATTAAACTGACAACTAGCCATGAGCAAACGTGAAAAATAAACAATCTGGTTGTTGTTTTCGGTACGAATGCGGAATGCTTTTTAAACAAAACGACACATGAAACTGGTACTAACGGCATATTCTATACTAAGTTTGTGTTTAATTTTTTGTATCCTATTCGGAGTAACGAAACTCTAATATATGGTTTATATTTATATAACGAAAAGTTTGATCTAATTTCTTGAATTACAAACTTCGTGTACGTTTTGTAAAGACAATGACCTTTACTATAGCAACAAATAAACAATTACTGCATACTGATTAGTTCGGCAGCATAGCACAACCAATTAAAATTTAAAATGTACGTTTAGCAAAGCGTGATAAAATGGTTCAATAAATAATTTTTCGGTTAAGCGAAGACCGGCAGCCGTGTAAAAAAACATTTTGTGGGAGACTGAAATCTACCTACAAACCGCGCAAGGGCCTGGAACTTTTTGCCTCACTTTTTGCCCCACGAATGACTGGATGTTAGCGTTCCAGGTATCAGATTTTAACTTACATCGAGTTCACTGCGCACATGTGTTGACTGCATGTTAACTGATTTAGTGAGTTAAATTAACACCGAAATTAAAAAGATAAAACACAGACAGTAACAAAACAGAGTTTCACAAAAATTGGCCCAATTAATTCGCACGAATACTCAGCTAGCACTACACTACCATAAAAACTAACAAGAGATGGTATATTATTAACTGTACAGTATTGCAAAATAGTATGCATATATTTGACATTTGCAAGTATACACTTGCAAGTCGATGTCTATATAGGAAGTTTTATATATCAAAGGTTGATCTGCGCACGCACTTGCTACAAATGATTTGTCAGCATGCACGTATGGTATTGTAATGCATGTATGCCAATGTGCAGCATGCATGTGAAAATGTGTCTTAAATCAATACTTTCTTTCTTCTTCTGCATCTATCCATCGTTGATGATTATACAGAAGGTGCGCTAGACGAGTTTGAGCTTCAGCTGCAGATGTAGACCTTTTTTGCTGTCGAAAGAATGGTTGCAGTGTACACAAAGATGATTGCTAGGATTGCGTCTCAAAAAGTGCCGTCGCTCAGCTAACGCGGACCTTTTCTCTTAATCATTTACATACTATCCTTTATAGCGCTTCTTCAGCCAGGCCGGACCTGGCCGGTGCATGTTCGTCCCAGCTTTATACACTGATGCCAGTTGCCTTAAATAAAGTGGCTCGATATAGAAATTTTCATCAAATTCCGTGCATGCGCGAGACAAAAAACTCGATAAGAAACTCGTCTGACAATTTGTGTGCACAAGAATGTTTGACAATCAAGGTCATCAAAATTTTTTCAAAATGACATGACCCATCGATGCATGTGAAACGTTGACGCCACCAAAAACTACAATTTTTTAAGAGAAACCCATGCAGTGTATTTCAGTATTTTGTCCTGTGACCTATGCTGAACTTTTGTGCAATGTTTTCTATAATTAAAATCTTCCTTTATACCCAAAATGAAAAAACTATCTGTAATGTTAAAAAGATGTTATTAAAAAACCGTTATTTTTGGTTTTTGAAAAAAATCGAGATTACAGTTTTTTTATAATTTTTCTATTGTTTATGCTTGAAGGAAAACTATATTGTGGGTCACCATGCTTATTTTTCAAATACGTATTTTGAAGAAACTATTTAATAAACTTCGTAACCCAGTCTCCATTGAACTTTGGCTGATGCAATGCAAAAAATATATCTTGATGCACACTGTAATGTACAATATTGTAAACTATTAAATATGTAATATATTTAAACTCATTAATAATTCATGAGGAAAACACAAAGGAAATCAGTACCATGCTGGTGGTTTAATTTCGAAAGAAGATATTGCATCAATTAATTAAGCAAACTTTTACAGCTACGATTTTTTCTTAAAATACTAATTAGTTTGAGATGCTATATCAAACACTTGGACAAGTGTTTCATCAGACTATCCAAACACCTCAAAGTTTATTCAAATACCTCGGCTTTACCTTGGCTTTCAACAGATGTCTCAGTAATATGACGTCACATTGATGTGTTACATATGCAATTATTAAATAATCAAATATTAATAAAATTATAATTGCAATTTTAATGTTTTTAAAAACTAAACTGCTGACAAAATGAGGTCTACATGTACAGTGCTGGTAGAGACCCATTCTGCCATCAGTGAAACTTAGTAGAACTAATTTAATGTCTAACTGTACTCCCAGGGTTCTGTTCACACTGGCCAGCACTGTTTGTGCCCAATCAGCTATAACTCAGCACAAATTACATTTGACCTTTCATAATTTCCCATCAGTGCCATTTGGCACTTTTTATTTTTTATTCTGTCTAATGCCAATTGATTTTACTCATCAAGGGAAGACCTCCTGACATGGTGGGAGTTAAAGGGTTAAGTTACCCCTGTTGGCAGGTGGTTGTACATTAATGATAGCCATGTCTGTAGAGGTTTCTTAAAGTGCCTATGTCATCCTCAGGGACTTTACATATTTATACTAATTGAAACATTCTGAGAAGATTTGTAATATATCTTCTCAGGCGAAAATTTCATCTTCATGGATTTTTTTGCCGTTAAAGTTGACGGAAGTGACATCAAAAGAGGAATCTGTAAAGTGGTTTTCATATAGACAAATTCCTCTTTCGACGTCACTTCCGTCAACTTTAACGGCAAAAGAAACCATGAAGATGAAATTTTCGCCTGAGAAGATATATTACAAATCTTCTCAGAATGTTACAATTAGTATAAATATGTAAAGTCCCTGAGGATGACATAGGCACTTTAAACATAAACACCGTTTAAAGCTTAAAAACATGCTGACTTATAATTAGCTTTAACATACTGTAGTGACCCCACATCCAAATACATAACATCTGTTGGTTTTTTGTTTGTTAATGTTTTTTTATTATGGACCAATTAATTTTTTTTTGATATGATCACAAATAACAGAGTTATGAATTAAATCTTCAATATTGGTGCATTAATCCTTCTGATTCCAGTAATTGTACCAGTGTGGAAGCATATAAGTATCATCTGAAAATCTCACATCCAACAATCTGAGATCTGGAAATCTGAAAATCCAAGATCCAAAAATTCTAGTTGTGATCAGCAGTTGTATTTCAGTGAACTGGGACAAAGTCATGTGTTCAGTGGTGGTATCAGGGTGAGGAAAGTGTGTGTGTGTGTGGGGGTCAAGCTGATTGCCGAAGGTGTGAGAAAGCTTTATTATGTTGCTATAAAGTGTAGACCCCCAGGATGGGCTGGGAGCATGCTCCCCTAGAAAATTTTGAATTTCAGAAACACCAGGAGTACATTTCCAGCAATTTCTGCAAGGAATTTTCTGAGAAAAAAAAATCTCAAAGTCAAGATAGATTATTTAATGATGAAAAAATAATAATCCTTCAATTTAAGGTTGAGTAATTTACCTGTACAGCAATAGTAGAAAAGTGGTTGGAAATAACCCTGCTGAATTACTGGGTTTGCCATGATAAAGTTTACATTCTGCTTATATGAAAGTAAGTTGATTATAATCAACAAAACGGACTTTAATATCACCAAATACAGATAATTCATCCCAGTACACCAAGTCACTGGGGAAAAAGTGTTTATATGGAGAAATATTTTTTATTTAGAAATATTTATCCTGCCTTGCCAAGATCCATGCTATCAGTGCCCAGCCCTCACCCAGATTGTAAAGTTTGTCTTTTTGGGGGAAGATGTTCCCGCGTATTTTTTTCAAATTTGAACTGCATCTGCGCAAAATGGGTTACATATATCCGCATCCACGCAAAATGGGTTAAATATATCCGCATCCGCGCAAAATGGGTTAAATATCCACATCCACACAAAATTTACAAATATATCTTGAGTAGTTTTTACCCGCCATCTGCGCAGTTTTTACCTGCAAGCCTGCCCATCTTCCGATCCTTTGATCCGTCTTACCCGCACACTTAGCAAACTTTACAATCTGGGCCCTCACCAGAGCAACAATGGAAATACAGTATTCTGTAATTGTTCTGCCATGTGCCAAGTATTGGTAAGTATTTAAACTAAGCTGGCCAGTTAAGTTGCCTCAACATAAACAGACCTTTTAGAAAACAATAAAATTTATTTTCATATTTTCTAAAATAAAAAGGACTAGAGGCATAGAACTGGAACAAGAATTTAAACTAGAAGTTCTTCCTCGTGCATGTACTTCAAGCGAATAGCCAATAGTGTGCAAGTCTCTAGGTTATATTCACTTCATGTAAAGTTTATTAAAAGAAAAATACACGAATAATTCAACTATTTAATAAATCTGAATATTTGTATATAAAAGTCTAATAAATTTGCTAAAGACTAAAGTGATTTAGAAGTTAATATTAAAATAATATTAAAAGTACATGTCATGTATGATGTAGAGATCTTCCATATTTCAAGTAGAATTCAAAGAGTGTGGTTTTTTACTTTTTTAAAGTAAAACATGTAATAGATTTAAACCATATTTCTACAAAGGAGAAAAACACGACGAGACAGAAGAGTAAAAATTAGAAGTAAACCACTTACATACCAAAAGTTCTTTGTCAGCCATCTTTGAAACTGTCATTCTCGTCCCCAGAGCCCTCGCGCTGCTAGCTGATCACGTGGTACATTTGGTTTCGACTCAGTGTGACCAGATTTGGTAATTTTAATTACTTTTGGTAATATTTCGCGATTTTTCGGACTTTTTTGGTAATTGAAAATTTTTGGTAATTTTTTTAGTAATTTCTCTTAAAGTTAGTAATATTTTGGTTATCAACCAAATACGCCATAATGACACAACCTGTTATTCAAAAATTCAATGAGAACAGTTGCAGGTCCATGCCTGCAAAGCTGTACATCCCAATTGCAAGCTGCTGGTCCAAGCTTAGCCTGGCACCCTGGCCCAATTTAGTTATATTTATTCAATGAAAGACCGCTAAAAGTGAACAGTGGAACGGAAATTTTTGTAAACATTAATTATTCAGTTATGTTAATGCATCGCAAAGGATTCTGGTTAAGAATATTTGTTGAGTCGAGAGTATAAATAATAAATTATACTATAGAGCTATTATTTAGCCATGCATTCATCGCTGTTTTACTGATTTTCAGACCACTTTGGTTGACAGCAGAAATTTAGTAATTTTTTCTACATTTTGGTAATTTTTTGCATGCTTATTTAGTAATTGCCTTGCAAAATATCTGGTCACACTGTTTCGACTTTCGAGTTTCGACTCCGATTACTTCGATTTCGATTCATGGCATTCCTTGAAGAAGGTATTAAATTCCGTATTTTTTGCGATTGTCGTTGTATCAAGGAGAAACAGTAAGTGTTTCGATGTGTATCTTTATTAGAGTTTATGAAAATGTCACTAATTTTACAAAAAAGCTTTATCTACATGCAATGTGAATGAATCATGAATGAATGATGTAGCGTGTGCAAATGTGACACAAGGCATATCAACCTGATCATATTTTGTGGGTTTTTTGGGGGTTTTTTATCAAATTTATTTGGATCATTTACTTATTAAACATTAAAATAATACAACAATCTAACATTAATAGTATCAGACCTCTCAACTTTGAAATTTGCGACGGAGTGAGATTTTGGAGGACATTCACCTAGGGGGGTCCAGGGGCATGCCATCCCGGAAAATTTTTGAATCTAAAATGTCTGAAATGCCGTTTTCCTGCATTTTGAGAGCACTTTGAAATGAAATATAAAGCATTTATGTTCTTCCATCAACTTGAATCCCAACGTGTGTATGATATATATTTAGTTAATTTAAAACATACTTACAATTTCAGCATTTGATAGATAAGGGGCCGTCGACAAATAGATTTCGTCCCCAATCGCGGACTTGTTCCGCGATTGTGTTGACCCCCTCCCCCCCCCCTATCATCGCGGACCAGTGGATATCTGAAACACACGAACGAGTATGTTGACCCTACTGATACTGCCATTTTGACAACGAGTATAGACACATAGCATAGTAATAGATGTAGACTCATGGTGTATAACGAATGTTTATATTTAAATTCAGATTTCGTCCTAATTTTTCTTGTTATCGCGGATTCAAGATTACCCCCCTCCCCCCCATCGTGGAACAAGTCCGCGATTGGGGACGAAATCTATTTGTCGACGGCCCCTAAGATGATTGATCTAAAATAGTATATAATGACTAGTGTACAAATAAAATGTCTTATTGACCCATTTCTTACCCAAATATTGAATTACAAAAGGTTTAATTGTCTAGACAGGCCTGTACAGTACACTAATATTCACAATAATCGCTGCATAAATGTTGGTATCTCTGAATCCACAGTCACATATAATAATAATAACAGCGGTTAAGACCCTGGCAACCTAGCAATAGCTCCATTAGAAATGGCCAACAAGAAACAAGTTGCTGATGTGAATGATTTTGGCATCTGTCTTCTCTGGAACTGGACTGCATCGTTATTTGTTTTAAAAAATTAACATAAAACTTCCCAGTAGTTGATTGTACAATATTTTTTTCTAAAATTTAACACAAACCGAAACGTGCGTGAGATTTACAGATGGCTGTGTGAGAGTGTGAGAGTGAAACCGAATGTGTGAGTCTCACACAGAATGCGTGAGAGTTGAGAGGTCTGTAGTATTATTAACAATCCTGCAATGTCTGGCATAGGGCTTGATACCACGCCATTAACTACTGTACCCGCGCTAGTGTGCCTAACAAGGATAATGTAAACTGCGACCTTTGGAGGGTGTAGCTCTGTCGGAGAGGGTTTACCCTAATAGCTGAGACAGGAGCGGTCTTATAGGTAGAGCAGCTCCTGGCAAGCCTAAACTCCCAACTAACTTGTAGCAATGTTGCCGAGAATTACCCTCTCCTAACAGAACTACTGTCACACATAAAGTAGCCTGGGAGCCGCCTCTCCTTTGGGGGATTGGGGAGAGAAGGAGAAGGAGAGCCTGCACGCGTAGTATTGTTTTCTTAGTAGCAGCGTTCCAAATTGGGATGCAGCTCACTGATTGGACGAGATGCTGATTGTTGACGTACAACCATATACCAATAGACTGCTGGTAATTTGTAAAATATTAAGTGCATTTGTGTCTGAAAGATATTTCCATCAGGTAAATATTTTTAATATCTTTGATCATTTATCAAGGGTTGTATGAACCGTATTAAAATCATATTATTAGGATAGACCCAGATCGATAGACCCGAATCGTTTTGAAATGAAATATTGATGTTTTGAGGGGAGTCCTTGCTTGAAATGTCAGCGTTTCAGATTCATTCCAAAAATTTCACCACCTTTTCCCTTTGCCACGGTTGTTAAACACTTTAGTATAGTGTGAAAGCAAATCGTCCTCTCATGGATAAGTCAATTAATTGAAAATTTGGTATCAAAGGACAACTTCCCACGATTGAGAAAATATTACAGTATCTATAAAACAAACGATAAGGTTCGAAACACCATTCGCCTGCAATACACACAGCTTTTTGTACCGGCCTGTAGCTCTCGGGATACGATTATTTATATGACTGAAGTTCCTATGGCCAGGCAAAGTTAAAGTCTGAAAGACTCCGGCTCCTTCTTTTCAGTTCTTCCACTCGATATGTGAAAATACATAGAGATATACGGCATATCATTATCTTGTCATTTGTGGAACAAGATGACTAGTAATTTCAGAACTACACATCGTTGAAATATATTATGTACGTATGTTGTTATATGTTGAATGAGCTTTCATTTGATGTAGAGTTCAAGATTCTATGTTTTATAAAACTTGTTATTCTGTCCAAAATGTGCGAACCACTGTTCCAAATAATATTTCATTAGCGTATTAGTCTGGCGAGGAAGTAAAACCGTTTTCTTTGTTTACATTGCATGTCTGGTTTGTGATTGGTCGCTTTTGACAACCGTTAGAAGGGGCGGCACTCAAATTTGATAGCTATGCGTGCAGGCTCTATATTTCACCTCCTGCCCTACCCAAGAGTCGGCTCGCAGGCTACACATAAAGTGGAGAAGTAACTTACCAAATGATAATCAATGGTTCTGAAATTACCATCCATACCGATACCTGGACCTAAGAAAGCCACCAGGGGCCAACCAACAGAGAAATGGCGAAAGCTGCAATTGAACGACCAACATCCAGGTGACCATCAATGAATGGAACCTGTACGCAAAGCCAGAAGCAAAGGCCCATTCCTGCAACATAGAAAAGCAACAAACGGGCCCTTTCCAGAGCAGCTAGACAAGTATATAGCAAACAACGGCAAGCAACAAGCTGGACTTAAGAGCAGCTGAAGAGCCCAATAAACTTAAATTACACTAAGCAAAAACCGGATAAGCCAGTACTGTTAAGCACAAGCTACTACACATTACAGCACACTACAGCACATTTTCTCGGAGTAGCCAAGAACACACCCTACAAATTAAGTTATCAGCCAGAGTAGCCGGGGAACAGACCCGATGTACGGTTGTGGCAACACAAACTACCAACAGCTAAGCACATGCTACTACTACACATAATTACAGCACACTACTGCACATTTTCTTGGAGTAGCCAAGAACACACCCTACATAAGTTATCACCTGGAGTAGCCGGGAAATAGACCAGCAGGGCTCAAAATAACGTTTCATGTTACGCCGGTCATGGTGACTGGTCAGTTCCAATTGTGACCGGTCAAAGGCGATTTTTGACCGGTCAAATTTCACAACGCCCCCCAAAAAAGAAAAAAAAACTAACAACAGCACAACACAACACAACACAACACAACAAAAAACATTTGTCATAAAAAGGAAATCGGCATGCATAGTTCACTTCAATATATATCAGACATTATGACACTGGTCTACAACAGCACAACAACAATCATTTTAAGTTCCTTCAAAGGGAAGTAATAAAATTAATTGCAAGTTAATATGACCGGTCGAAATGACCGACGTTATACAAATTTGACCGGTCACATTAAAAATTTGGCCGGTAATTGACCGGTGACCGACCGTTATTTTGAGCCCTGGACCAGATGTACTGGCGCGAAACACACAAGCGAACAGGCCAGGACCAGAGGACCCCCCACACGACTATGCAACAGCAGGGGAGCACAAATACAGACCCCCAACGCCTGTACGGCGATGTTGCACAGTACGGACCTACACACACTGAGGACCCCCCACATGACTGTGCAACAGCAGGGGAGCAAAAATACAGACCCCCAACGCCTGTACGATAAGCAGTGTTGCACAGTACGGACCCGCATAAGTCTCTGACAGTTCTTCAGTGGCAGTGGCTACAAATGAATCACTGCCTGATTCATCCAGTTTCTGTCTCTTTGCTGATGAGCATGATCGGCTCCTTCGCTTCTTACTCTTGAGGTAGATCTCGACGGCACGGTTGATAATCTTGGACCTTTCTTCTGTGCTCCACAAACCATCATTGGATTGCATTGCTGAAGAATCTTTCGGCGAAGAGTTTTGGGTACCAACAACTGTTTCCTGCATTTATTCCGTCCGTAGAAATTCTTGATATAAAGAATTCCATTCCGCTCGATGACTAACTTTTCCTTTTGACGGAATATTTCATGAGCCTCAGGGTCGTCTGAGACAACATCTTCTAAACCATTCTGAAGTGCCAACCGTACATCGTACAATGCTTTGTCTTCTGACTGGTAGAGACGAAATTCATCAGCTCCAAAGATAGAAGTAATCTGAGGCGGTCCTTCTACCTCATTGTGATCTTCATTGGTGTGTAATGCCTGAACTCTTGCGTCATGTCCTTGACGACTTAACAAGTCTGCTGTGGCCATCTTTGCATCAGTATACCAGGTATGACGTATTCCACATTGAAGTCGTACTGCTGAATGTAATTCAACCAAGAAGCAAGACGTCGATTTGTGATGTTTGTCTGTGAATAAAGCCAATTTAATCCCTTATGGTCAGTCCTGACAGTGAACTTCCCTTGGAGGTTAAGGCGGAAATGCTTCATCGCACTCACAATAGCTAAAAGCTTCCTGAGTCGGATAATTCTGTTCGGCCTGTTCAGAATTCTGTGTCAAGACACCACCTATGCCCACCAAGGAAGCATCTGTGGTGAGTATAAACTGTTCATCAAAGTTTGGAAAAGCCAAAACTGGTGCTTGATAAAGTTGTTCCTTTAGCTGCTGGTAGGCTCGCTCGCACTCATCAGACCATTAGAAGTGTTTCGTTTCGTTGGTTTGCTTCTCAAGGAGACGGTATAATGGTTTTGCTGTATCAGCAAAGTTAGGCATGAAATGTCGGAAGTAAGACAATGACCCTAAAACCTCACGTACATGTAGTTCCTTTAGGGAAGATAATAGTTGAATAGCAGCAACTTTATCTGGATTTGGCCGAACCCCGTCACCACTGTTGTACAGACCAAGGAAATTCACTTCTCGGTGACGAAATTGGCATTTCTCAGGATTTAAGGTTAGGTTGTGATCTTTAAATCGTTGATAAACTGTTCGGAGCTTATCCAAGTGTTCTGTCCACGTCCAAGCATGAACAATAACATCATCCAAATATGCAATAGCACTCTCCCACTAAAGGTCTGCAAACACTACTGACATCACCCATAAGTCCAGTTCCTCTTTCAAATCTGAATTGAAAAGAAAAGAAAGAAAAATTGAAGAGAAAAGCTGTCTTATTCTTATCTGCATCAGAAAGTCCCATCTGATGTTAGCCAGATTTCAAGTCAATTGTGCTGAAATATGTTGCTCCATGTAAGGCATTAACACAGTCCTCGATGTTTGGTAAAGGCCAGTGTTGTCCTGCTGTCAATGCATTATATATGACGCCGATAATCAATACACATCCTGGTTTTACCATGTTACTGAACAAGGACAATCGGTGAGGCCCATGGTGATGGTGAATTACATGGTGCAAGAACACCAATGTCAATAAGTCGTTGCACTTCTTTATCAGTTTCAGCACACTGTTGCGGAGAGTAACGTCGGGGTCGTGAAGCAACAAGAGGGGAATCTCCAGTAGGAATGCTGTGAGTAATAATATCACTAAATCCAAGGGAATCACTATAGCCAAAAAATATCATTAAAGTCTTCAACTATAGATTTCGTATTTTCGTATGTCCTGCTGCTTGTCATTGGGAAGCCGAGAATCGATGTTAAGTGTTCTATTTAACTTTGATAACCGGGAAGTGTCAAGTAGAATGACAAAAACACTCCTTCTGAGGTTGAAATCGCATTCGGCCAGTTCAGGTCGTTTGCTGACCGCCATAATTCCTCTTCTTACCGCCATTCGCTCGAGTGCTTAGACTTGCCACTTGAGCTTGCAGTGCAGAAATCTGCTGGCTGATTTCGTGAAATTGTGAAGGCGAAGTTGACGAGGCTTTTGCACCACACACTTGGGAGTCATGGGGAATTTTCCAGATGCGTTCAAAATGCTCAAAAAATGACATGGCTGAACCATCAGGTTTCTTACCTTCAGCTTCGTAGTATTTCTCTGCGAGTTTCTGGTCGACACCAGCGCCGACAAATGCATCCAAAATACGACCGTCTTTCTCTTTTGAATTGGGATAAGCTTTGTTCACGAGGTTTTCTACACGATAGGCGAATTCAGACAACGGTTCGTTGTTTACACGTTATAAGTCGTGCAACTGCTGATCGTGCACGCTTTGAATACAGCATATACAGGGTCTTTATGTCTTCCTTTGTAGCGTTGGGAAGTGAAGCATAATGCTTAAAAGCATCGCCTGTCAAAAGGCGAGCGAATTGTTGGGCTTGTTCGGCATCCGTGGTCCATGCAATAGCCATTCGATACATTAATGTCACGATTCAATGCGTACCGTTCCTAAAACAACGGGAAATCTTCAACTCCCGAAAAAGTTGCATCAACTTTACAAACTGGTAGCTTCCTCGACTGTGCGACGCCATCGGCAGGCGGGTCCGACATAATTTCACTGCCACCAAATGTGATAGGATACGTACAACAATAATACAGTTTTATAGTTCAACCAAACGAGACTCGAACAACAACTCAACCTCGAGGTGCGCAGTCTTACCTGCGCATCTTTACACAGAAACCCTATCGCTCACATTAAGAAAAAAAAGAAACTGTCTTCACATGTTATCTCAACAGCTTTTGGACAATACAGACAATTCAGATTTTTATGTAAAATTATAAACAAGCTACGTTAAGTCACAAGTGGTTTTATATTAAGTAAAATATTTAAATGAAGATAAGACGGGGAGCCACATGCATGTAGGAAATACAACGGGCACGCAAAAACATCCAACGGATACGTTTAAAATACTTTAAGGAGACACGAAATAGAAAACAAAAGTAACAGTGACAGGATATAAACATGCATGGAAACTCGAACAGTACTGCTACTAAATGTTCGTGAATCATGATTACTGAGAGCAGCTGCTCTATATTTTAACATAACCTTTTGGCCTTTCGCTTTGTCGGTTTTCTTTCGCTATTTATTTTCCCCCCTTAATTGGAGTTTCGGTTTGATGGGTTTCTTGCTCAACAGCTCAAGATGTTCTTACGTAAACGTTGATTTGTTTCTGCTATTTTAAGAGGGATATACGTATACTTTAATATCCCAGGTCGCTTCCTCAGGTCTTTTTCGTCAATAATAAATCACGACGACCGTTTATCTTGTCGTCGTTATCGATATAATTAATTTAAATGTTGACCATAATAATTTCTGTTGCTCCATATTGTTCCCAGTTTATCCGCGCTGCATCCTACCCAGCCTGGTTCCCAGGCCTCTTTTTTAACGTCGAGCAACAGGCTAGTTGTGAGAGGCCTGGAGTAAAATGCTTTTTTGCCCCCAAAACTGGCCCCAAATTAATACACAGGCACCAGCCCGCTGCGTACCAAGGAAAACCAAGGCATGCAGATAACACTTACTTACTTACTACTTACTTAAAACTTTATTTCGATACGCTAGCCTCGACAACAAAAGCTGATTTTCATGCATGAAGGGCGTATATACAAATTTAGAATTACAGTTACAGTATTCAATAAAATATAAAATAAATGTGACTATAAACTAAAGGTCTAATAAAAAAATCTAATAAGAGTATATATATATATATATTTATCAAATTCATTAATAATTCATGAAGAAAATTCAAAAGAAGTGAATGTTTAATCAGCATCTTTAACTACGGATAAAACATTGATTAATAAAACATCAAGGTTTTATCAAAGTTAATAGGCACTAGTGCCTCAAATTGATCTTTTTCTGACTGTAAATGATCTTAACTTAGATAATTTAAATATTCGCGTCCGATCTTTATGGGCATCTACAATGGCTCGCCTTCGGCTCGCCATTGTAAATGCCCATAAAGATCGGCCGCTCATATTTTAACTATCACACACACACACACATATATATATATATAATAAATAAATAAATAAATATAGTAAAAAGTATATATAATGTTATAATTTGATAATCACTCACCTTGGTCAGCACAATTTTTTATAACATTATGTAGCAAAGTTGGTCTACTTCCAAAACGTGGAAGTATAGCATATTTCCATTTGTATATATAATTGTATTTCAACACAACCACTTACTACGCAGTACACTACTTTTATAGTACACTACTTTTATAAAAGCAATAAAACAATACTCTCGTATATAACAACCGTTTTTTTATGTAACAACGTAATATAAAATGAAGAAACTTACTCGTTTGCTGCTCTCAAGAAGAAGTTTGGTAAAACCACAGTGCCCTCGTCCATTTTTTCTAATTTTGAGAAGAATCTGAGCTCCAGCAAGATCATTATGATGGCTAGTCCTCTCGCTCGAGCCTATTCTGTGACGTCACCAAAATAAGTTATCGAGAGAGGACTAGGAACTAGTCTACATCCTACCACACATACAAACAAATAAATAAATATTCAGATTGCAGCCTGAAAATCAAATTTACATTGTATGCATGTCTTCAACACGCATGTAAATAAACTCCACGCGTGGCGAGATTAGCACCATCGCGATTAGTTTAATTGAGTGTACTTTGGTATCGTTATGGATGATATCATTATTGATATTTTCTATTTAGAGCAGGTTTTTCTACTGATTAATTTAGTTGACACTTGACAATCGATAAAAGTAAAAATATCTTTAAAAACAATGTGTGCTTTCATCTTACTGCCTTTTTTGTTGTGTGTTGATGTAATTATGTTTTCATGAAGTAAATAATTAAATAATCTTGACTTACAGATTATGAGCTTTTCCAAGACAAATCCTAATTTGGAATCTGCCAGAAAGGCCCTGGAAGATGGAAAGCTTGAAGAAGCAGAAAGCTCTTTTGCCGAGATTCTACGTGAAACAGTGGAACCTGCTGATCAAGTTGCTTCATTTGTGGCACTTGGTGATATCTATCAACAGCGGGGTAAACCTGCGTGCTTTCCTAAAGCTTGTGGCCTGTATCGTGCAGCTTTAATTAAATGCAAAGAGCAGTCGATCTGCCAAGAGATTAGGGACAAACTCGCTCAAACTGAAGCGAAGTTTCTGCATCTATACGCCAAACCTGGGGCAAGTTGTGGTGATAGCTCTTGGCATAAAAAGCTGTTGAAAGATATTCAAGACGAGTTAAAAGATAAGCTTTCAGAAATTCCAACATCCTATCAACCCGGACAGGAGACCTTGCGAGCTAATGAAATTCGTAAAATTAGCGTCGACACGGGTGAGGCCATTAAAAAATTTTTTGGAGTCCTTTTTCAGGAGTGTCTTGAAGCTATTGGCGAAGTTCCTTGTAAATATGCAGTGATTGGACTTGGATCTTTGGCTCGCAAGGAAACAACCCCGTATTCTGACATTGAGTTTGCTATTCTTCTTGAAGAAGGCCAAGATTCTGAGAAGAATCGAGCATATTTCCGTGTTGTTACTCATTATCTTCATATAAAAGTTGTCAATCTTGGAACAACCATCCTTCCAGCTCTTGGGATTTCATCACTGAATGACTTTTATGGCGGAGAAGATTGGTTTTACGATGATTTTACTCCACGAGGGTTAGCCTTTGATGGTGCGATGCCATGGGCAAGTAAGATTCCAACCGGTCGAGGTGCAACGGAAACCAAAGAGGCCCTGGAGCTCATTCAAACTCCTATGAAAATGGCTGCATTTCAAAAGGTTGATTCCATCATTAAGGAGGGATATCATCTTGCTGATGTTTTATCATGTACTACTCTTCTTCATGGAGAGGAGTGGTTGTTAGAAGATTACCAAAAGGAAGTTCAGAAATTTCATCAGGAGGAAACTGCCTTTGAGCAATGTCCGTTATCCACTGGAAAGCTTCATGGGATTAATATGTTGTTATCTGATGTCTTTAAATATGATGATAAGTCACTGTACGATCTTGATCAGGCAGGGAAGTTTTTTGCAATCAAACAAGAAGTGTATCGCATGTTGTCAACTCTTCTTCAAGGACTATCAATGTACTTTGGAGTGACGCGCCAAAGTTCCTGGGGTAGAATTGAAGCTTTAGAGGAACAAGAAGTCCTTACTCTAGCTGCTGCAAAGAACTTGCTGATTGCTTGTAGCATTGCTGTGGAGTTTCGACTTCGCGCGTACTGCGCAAATGGATCTCAAAAAGAAAAAATGTCTGTTGTTCCACAGGAATTGCTTGATGAGAACAGCGTGAATGATTTTTTCCAGATTCCTGATCAACAACTGCTATTTCGTTTTTATTATACTGCTTTACCATTTCGTGACGTCCTGGAAGAAGCTCTGGTTAGTATCGGAGAAGACTCGACACAGGTGCTGAATATCGCTAGGTTACTTGAAGGGGAATTTTTTGATGATAGTAATAAAGTCCAAGGACTTATTTCACATAAGCTTATGAGATATGAAGAGGCAATTGGTTATTTAGAGAAGGCAAAAATGCAGCAATCTGAAGATTATACCGTCTACATGCTTCTTGGAAACATCTTTCACCAAATCGGAATGTTTAAAGAAGCCATGGAAAACAACGAAGCTGCTCTAGCCATTGCAAGAAATCGACCCAATGATACAAAGTCAGACGTCGCTAAAGCCTTGGATGGAATTGGTCGTAATATGACAGAACTGGGAATGTTAGAAGATGCCGTAAAAATTCACAAAGAAGCAATAAAGTTGCATATGGGTACAAAGTTGTTGAATCAAGAGCATCTTTGTGTATCATATATCAATTTAGGTCTTGCTTGCGAAAAGCTGGGTGAACTGAATGAAGCTGAGAAGTGTTTAACCGAGGCAATGAGAATCTTAAGCGAAGAACTGGGGATTAAAGAAACGCACCATTTAAAAGACAAAATCTTAAATAACCTTGGCACCGTAGAATTTGATAGAGACAAACCCAAAGCTGCAGCAGAATATTTTGAAAAATCACTTGCCATGAAAAAGGTTTTATATGGAAATCTTTGTAATTCAGGCCTGATGAAATGCTTATCAAATCTTGGAAGTGCTTACGCAATGATGGGACAGCACTACAAAGCAATTTCAATAATTCGAAAATCATTAGCACTTAAAAGAAGTGCCTTTGGTGGTGAAAGCAACATTGTTAGCATTGCTATTACGCTTATCAATTTAGCAAGTGCTTACATGAAAGTCGATGAAGTAGAGAAGTCACTAAATTGCGCCATGGAAGCTAAATCGTTATTACAGCCAGTTTCGCATCAGAGGCCACGTGAATGGGCGTACAGTGTAGCAGCAATAGCAAGAGCGGAACAGAAGAAAGGTAACTATTCAAGAGCCACTGAGTTACTGGTTGAAACCATTGAAACCCTACAAAATATTACTGAACATAACTCCTCTATTCCTGGTATAATTGCAATCTTAGAAAATGAGCTAAGAAACTGTCTTGGAATGTGACCTTAGATGTTAAAAATCTAGGAATAAATGGGAAATAATGGATAATTAAGTGCAGATCATTTTGGCGTTTACCCTTATAACGGACGACATTAGTTATTGTGAGTACTTCAAGAAAACTTGTTTCATTGACGATGAGTCGATGCAAGTCGATGTTACGTAACTTACATTTTTGGTAGTTACATTTTTGGCCATTATGTAAATTATTATATAAGGCCATTATGTTAAGTAACATAATGGATTTAATTTGCTCACATTCTTACAATAATGAAATAATTATATGATATTATAATTTACAAAATGGACTATATTGAGCTACATAAATAAATCGGAATTATTTGAGCCTGAGAGCTAAATTAACCGTTTGGTTTTCTAGTTACAACAGGTAGAGGAAAAACAATTATCTGACTGATTAGCTATATTGTCTAGAGAAATAGAGTAAAAATGAATATTTCATATGCAACATTTTAACAGTAGTAATTATAAGTATCGTTTTCTGACAGTAAAAAACGTTTCAGGTATTTTGAGGAATTTAAATCTAAATCTTTAAACATTTAAATCCTTCAGTTTTGATGGAAGATTTATCTAAAGTTCAATTGACATGAAAGAGATTTATTCTTAACTCCTAACTTATGGAGGTTTTTTGTTTGGCTGCGTAGCTGGTAATACGTGCATGCATTATGTATTATATAATTATACAAGCTTGGTATTATTATGTATTAGATAATTGGTTGTCAGTTCAACTGAAGAAAGAAGAATGGCTGCATGGTGGCAGTGTATACAGGATTCGGCAGACGTGACAAGATGGTTATAGGATTCGCGAAACTAAGCTTCGCGAAACTAAGCTTCGAAGCGGTAACGTTGTGGCTTTGGAATACAGAAGCAAAAGCAAGCAGGAGAAAACATACATGTATTCGAACTGAAACTGGCTGGGGAACAAAAAGAAAGGCAAGAAGCATTCAAGGAACTGTCAAAGGAATACAAGAACAATAAAAGAACGAAGCAAGACCACAAGAGAAGAAAATCAATGAAAATTACTTATTGCACGCATGCATGTTCATTTAAAAGAATGAAATGCTCTGCGTACACATTTACAGTATAGGTTCAAGCCGCGGTTTAATCTACAGCGACCTATAGGTGCGACCTAGATCTTTGGTAAGTTATTTCTGAGCAGTACTGTACGTCCTTATCCAGTACCAAGAAGATCATTTCAAAGAGTAGGAACAGATCTATATTCGAGTTTGCCCAGAAACCGCTGACTTTTATTCAGGATGGTTTGTAGCAGATTTACTACTGCGGTTTTAATATTGGAATTGAAGGAATTAAAGGAAATGAGAAAACAGAAATGTGGCGAATGGGAGAGAGACGGCGGAAAAGATCAGAAAAGACCGCAATCGGCAACGTGGATGAGAAGGAGCAGCTCAGCTAGGGGAAGTTGTGATGCAATTGATTGGCTGATCGAGAAAGAGTTGAAATGAGGGGAAATAAAAAGACGAGATGAAATATGTAAGAAACCAACATGCTGAGCCCACGAGGATGCTGCAAATTCAACAAGACTAACAAATGCTACAAACTGCAACTTAATTATATTATTATTACACGGCAGCGACAACAACAGATGCACACTCTCTCTGTCTATCTATATCTATCTATCTCTGTCATGACGGAAGGAGCTCAAACTTCTGCTCTGATGAATGTCTCAAATAATGGCCTTAGTCTGTTGCTTGAACATCTAAAATTTTACGATGGGAAAAAGACTAACTTCCTGTGGTTGGGAAGTAAAGAACAGCTGGGTAAATTTATTATTTTAGTCTTTGGAAATCTAAGCGAAACGTTAGAAGACAACCAGGAGTTAAACTGGACCGAAATTAAGACACGAAGCATAACATGGTTTCGTTGAAATTTAACCACCTTACTTTCAAGTTTTATACCACAACAACTACACGCGTTATACAAGGAGAAGAAGAACGTTGGGCAAAAGAAAAGCTCTACAATCTTCTTGGTTTACCGAAAGCGACCTGTGTTGAAACAGATCTGGAGAAGAACCTTAACGAGAACAATGGAGGCATCTGCGAAGCTACAATAAACTCTGTCGGATATCTGAACGATTCATCCGTTCTAGAAGTAACTCGACCAGATGTAGCCATACATCAAGAAAGCAATGTTGCTCAAGAAATTGATTCCCTGAAAAACGAATTTAACAAAATGAAGAGTTTAGTGGACGCATTGATCTCGAAGGGAAATATACGAATTGCACGAGATGTCAACAATACACCCTCTGCCGAAGACATTTTATCACTTAAGCAGCAAGTTGCAGATCTTTCCCTTGACAAAAATAAACTTACGAAGAAAATCAATGAATTAGAAAAGGAAAAGGCAAGTCTGTTGACAGTAAATCGCGTTTTATATGATGTTAAACAAACACAAGCAAGTGAGACTTCGTGTAAAAGCAACAAGGAAATTGACGAAGTTGACGAATCTCATAAAGTGGTAGATGAGAAAGCAGTACTCAATAACTGTGAAGAAAACGCGAAGGAAAAAAAGAAGAAGACGACGACGATGAAGAATACAAAAAACAAACACAAACGGAATAGTGAAGCCAATGGAAATTCTGCGACTGACGACGACGTGCAAATAATTCCACCTGATTCTTCCTCAACAACTCAACCGTTGTCCCCACATGCATAAAGCACAACATTGGCAGGTTTAACTTCTTGCAGAGAGGGCAGCATGTAATGGTAGATATGACGGACATGAGCATGCACCAGACAACGAACGCACAATCACTTTAGACTTCGTTGATTTGCTTAATTGATAGCTGGACAGTCTATTGGTGATAGAATATCCTAGTATTAATGTGGTGGCGCAAGCTGTTGCCGACGAGATTCTAGGTTTAGCACAACATATTGAGAATAATCATCATATATATATATCTGTCTGCCTTTCTGAGATGACACAAGGGTTTGATTCAGATGATCTTTCAAAGAAGGTTGGTGAAGCAAACAAGGTAATCTCTAAATACTGTAGTCAGTCTGGACGAGTACTGATATAGACGTAAACTTCATTTAAATAGTAAGGGAGTAGCGTTAATTGCTAGTAATTTTACTAATAGCATTGAAAGACTCAATTGATGGTGTACTAGTTCCGTTGAAGAAAGCACTGATAATAGCTGCTCCATATCGCAAATTCCTAATATAGATAAGCCCAGTTTACCGAAAGGATTCAAGTTTGGTTTTCTTAACATAAATGGTCTATTAACTCATATAGATCATGCAGTTGAGGATGTTGATAACTGAATATCAGTTTGATGTGTTAGCTATCAAGGAAACAATAGTTAGTGGAGGGGGATGGTTTGGAAGCTCCATTGTCTTTCAAGATTATGCAATGGTCATGTTGATGAACACAATAGTTCATGTTGGAGGAAGGCAATTGGTTGAAGAAAGGAAATTCTATGGACACGTGACGACGAAGGACTACACAACGAACAAAGGACTTACAGCACGTGACGACGAAGGACTGCACTAATTAAACCCGAACGTTGGTATTGGATGACTGCTTCATTATACAGAAAATACAATACGTTCAGTGACCGTGAAATTAGACAAATTGAAAAAAAGCCTGGAACGATCACTTTTGCCGAGTTTTCAAACCATCCCCCTCCACTAACTATGATTCTACTATCACTGATGGCCTTGTTAGAATTAATGGTTATACATTATAGAGGAAAGATCGTAATATTAATGGCGGTGGGGTCTCTTTGTACATCCGAGAAAACGTCAACTATGTTGTCAGGAGAGAGCTTGTACCGGGTTGAAATGATAGCGATTGAAATTTCTAAACTAAATGCTAAATCATTTATTATTTCAACTTGGTACAGACCACCTGAATCGGTCTTAATTTTTACTGATTTTGATGATTTTCTAAAATCTGTTGATTCTGAGGGTAAGGAAACCTTACTGGCAGGTGATGTTAATTGCAATTTGGCAATTGATTCAAAGGACCCCATGTCCGCTCCAGTAAAGTTTCTTTACGGAGCTTATCAATTCTGCCAACTCATTAAAGATTACACCAGAGTAACCAGTCATTCAATGACTTTGATTGATCATTTGATAACGAACGAGCCAAGTAATATATCGGCATCAGGAGTTATTGAAACTGTCATTAGTGATCACTATTTAATTTATGGAATACGAAAAAGGGTATAAAAGAGTATAAAAGGGTCACGCGCAAAATAAATGAACTGTGCCAATTGGTGGGTAGCCCGGCCGTGGTACATGCCCTAATTGAGACTTGAAGAAAGTACGGCAACGCCCTCAGTATATACGAGTCGTACCAATCGTGAAATTCGTTACTTGATACCAAGTTCAGTGTATTAACCGTGGTTCAGCCAAGTAGTCAGTACGCCCAAACACTCGTATGTCGTTCCCTTCGATTTGTGCCAATTGATGGTCCAGTCGTACATGCCCTTTATACCAATATCACGGATCGTACGACTCGAATCTATGAGACAGTATCGGACAACCCTCGCAAAAAGCCACAATGATGTACAAAGTAGTCAGTGGTATTGCTCCAGACTACTTACAAGAGCTGTTTGTACCAGTAAATGAGGCACATAATTACAATTTACGTTTCTCAGATACGAGCGTTAAAATTCCACAACCTCGTACTGAGTACCTCAAGCGTAGCTTATCTCACAGTGGTGCTCTCTTATGGAACAGTTTCTCTCTCCCTCTCCCTCTCCCTCTCCCTCTCTCTCCCTCTCCTTCTGCGACTCTCTCATTTTATCGCTGAAAATCACCAATAACTTTGCCGTGAGTGGAGTATACTCTAAATAAATATTTAGTGGTTACATACACTTTGAAAGAAAATTTATTTCTTGATATTTGCTGCGAAGCGCCAGCGAAGCAGCACACTATTCTTGGCTTGGGTTCCTGTGTCTCATGTCCAGACCTCAACCGAGCTATGTATAGTCCACAATATCTCGATTTGTCAAAAATCCGTCGAGATGTTCATGAATTTATGACATTTTGTGGCGTTTTACGGCCAGTGAAAGGCTTCACTCATGTCTTTATTTGCTTTCGGAAGTATTCATCAAGGCCATCATCGATTCAGTGGTCAGTCTTGAGGAAAGCAGTGTTCTTTCATGAGTTTATCAGCGCTATTTATAACGGCACAAGCCATTCCAGCCTGATTGAAGTGGAACTCGACAACAATTGACAGTGTCTTAATAGTGCAAGGAGACAATATGTACATAATGCTTTTGAGAATGATACCACTCTGCGACTCTGCTTTAGGAATTTCTCTCGCTAAACCATTTTATACCGACTGTTGTTCCAGGCATTGTCACTATGTCAATAAAGAAAATATATTTTACTTCTACAAATTTGGCAAAATAATCTGATGGGATCAATGCTACATTGCTGTACAATTTTTAAGCTCTAGATTTGTCATAAAATAAGCACTTTGAATTGCATTGACAGTTTGCCACAGCATTAGAGCAAGAGCCATTGTCAGCAGGGCACTGCGCCTTGCTCTCCCCCCTGTAAACTAGAATGACGTAGGTCACGTGGAGAAGTTTTAGAGACGAGCGAGGAAAAAGGACAAGTGATGATTATTGATTATTGTAAACTTCGAAAATGAGTCGATGTTCTGTTAATAAAACTAATAGTCAAGTCTTTGATTTATTTACAGGTGTAACATTTGGTGACCCCGACGAGAAATTAAATATTGGAAGTTTTATGTTGTGAGTATAATTTCCTTGTTGTTGTTGGCGAAAATATGGCTGGAACTGGAAGCAAGAGTATCGAGGATCTCTAGTTGGACATTGAAGCGAAGATTTGTGGGTTCCCTTAGGAGAAACTAGAGACGTTGGCGGTTGGCACAGTTTCTCAAAGTGGAGGTGAGCGTAGAGAAACCCAAGGGTCGCCTGCAAAACAAACATCACCCGTGTCTGTGGTCAACTCGCCAGACGTCAACGCACTGCTTAAAAGATAATTCAAAATCTCTGGTATACAGTTCGAGGCGATCACCAAAAAGATAACCTTTCGTTTGTGGGGCTTATTAGCCAGATTGATAGTGACCTGGGAAAAGGATATAAAGAGAGCGAGGTAATAGAAGCTGTAATTCGTGCTATCACTCTGGTTCGAAGCTCAAGTCTTATTTGGAAATGATTACCAAAATTACGCCAGATCCTTCGAGCACACTAAGAACTCACAACAATGGTACAGGGCCCAATAGAAAATCCACAAGATTTTCTTCTTCGCGCATTATCCTTAAAGGGGGTCTACAGTTCGTTCTGCGCATGACCGGCGTGGAGTCCCCAAAACATGGCATTCGTAGATAATTACATGAAGTACTCGGCTCAATGTAAACCGTTTGGGAGCAACATGGCAGAAAACCAAGCGATTCGGCGAAGATATCTCTTCGGATTTCTTTTATTTCTTTCGAAAATGTTTTATTTTGGGTACAAGTGATGAAGAGGAAGCAACGTAGATGTTAATACAGCTAACAATAATGGTGATGAACAGTTTCCCTCTAAAAGCAAAACAGCTAAGAATTATCAGGCGTTCAATTTGAACTCAACTCTCAACTCTCGAAGCCGTTCAGGCCGATTTAGCTGAGCTTAAGGCACAAGTCCAAGTCGTGCAAACATCAAGTCAAACCCCTCATTAGCAGATCGTAAACAAAGGCGATTTTTGTGTAAATCTTGTGAAGAAGCTGATAACGATCGGTGTGATCACTGTTTTAAATGTGGTTCGTCTGAACACTTTGCAAGATGGTGTAGAAAAGCAAAGCCTTCGGGAAACGGACGACAGCTACGACCGTTGTGGGACAGGAAGTAGCGGAGCAAAAGACTTATGAGTCCCATTGCTGTAGCCAGTGTAAAAAAATGTTCAACTTATCGGTGCTCGGGGTGTAAATTGTTTTTTTACTGTTCAAAAATAGTCACAAGCCACTTTGCACAGCCGTTAATCACTTGAAAGTTGATGAGCAAAGCAATACAACTGACGAGGGATTTTATGTGAGCCATTTAACGCCAAAATAGAGAAACGTAAAGAGTGTAAACAAACAATGAGCTTATATACGAAAGGTAATCATGTGACCAAAAATAAGCCAATCAGATAAAAATAACAATAACAAATTGATGAGATGCGAAAAATTAGCCAATCAAATCAAAATAACAATAACAAATCAATAATGAGATGCGAAAGACATTTGTTATTAATACCGTCGATGAGCAAAAAGGAGGGGGTGTAAAAAGGATGAGCGAGAGTAAAAATAGATAAATATATAAAGTGAAAACGCTGTTTAGTACCAATGGATGTGCGTTTGCAGCACACTACAGGACAGGAACAAGACCCAACAACTTCTGATGGGTCCGTCCACTCAAAGTCGCGACGTCAATATCCATAACACCACGGAACAGATATCTTGGGATGGAAAATCTTTGATGATTTCATACTTCGCTTCAGAATTCCTTCACGAATACATCATGACCAAGGTCGAGAATTTGAAAACAAACTTTTTCATGAACTCGAAAAATTGTGCGAAATGACAAGATCACGAACTATTCCATACCACCCGGAAGGAAATGGTCAAGTTGAAAGATTTAATCAAACCCAGAAGGCATGAATGTGTTAATAAGGTAGTTCACGCCTATAATTGCACAAAGAACGATGCGACCGGTTACTTTCCGTTCTACCTCTTGTTTGGGGGGACTCCAAGATTACCAGTGGATGAGATATTTGGCACATATCCAGTCTACACCGATAAGTCACCACGACTACGTCAAAAGATCGACGTCAATAATGCAAGAAGCCCACTCGCGAAACAGCATTCTGCAAAATCCAAAGCACAGAGTAAAGCGTATCGTGGTACACAGATGGCAAGCATTGAATTACAGCCTGGTGACAGAGTGCTGGTTAGAAATCTAAGTGAACGTGGGGGACCGGGGAAACTAAGGTCGCACTAGGAGAGCCAAAGTGTATGTGGTGGTAAACCGTAAAGGGACAAGCCCTGTTTACGAGGTCAAACCAGAAGGTCAACGACATGGTAGACATCGAATCATGCATCGGTACCAGCTTCTACCGTGTGCTTCCTTACCAGCTGCCGGACCGCAAGCAAAGGACCTAACAAATCACCGCAAACAACTTGGAAATACAAGACAGTGCAAACCACAGAGTGAGGACAACAGTTGCCAAAGTGAAGACGATGATGATTTTCATGTGGAATGGGAGGTGGTGCAACCCTCAAGGAACCAAACACCAAACACCAAACAGAAGTCAATCGACAACTAGAAGTCGAAGATCCGATCGCTGCAGAGCATATTGAACCACCAGAAGAAAGAATGGAACCAACAGGAGAACATATGGAAGACCCTACGACAGAATTACCTCTGGTGGTACCATTGGAATGGAGGAATATCATACCTCCAAGTGTCGTGATTGAACAACAAGTCGCGCAGTAGATACCCAATATAGAGAATGGTACCAACCCGGAAATCGAGATTAACCAAGGACGTCCACAGAGGGCCCGCCATCCACCACAGACGTTCCAGTACAACCGATACCAGTCCCACCGCCCCAGCTGCAACCAACATCAGTCTCAATACCGTATGCGTGCTATCATTGTGGGCATGTCATTCAACAGCCATACGGGAACCAGTTTCTGCTGGCTCACATGGGCAATCGACACTATTGGAGTGGTCCAAATGGAGTTGGCACACTACAGTGGCCAGCCTATTATTTATAAACCGTTTTGTTTCTTTTGTTTTTGGACTTAGGTGAATGATAGTTCATACTAGTTAACTGTAAACAGAGTTGAACACTCAATATTGACAAGTAGCACAGACATTTTAGTCATTATTTGTTACTATCGTGGAAGACCTCTTTATTGGTGGGGAGTGTGTCAGCAGGGACTGCGCCTTGCTCTTCCCCCTGTGAACTAGAATGACGTAGGTCACGTGGAGAAGTTTTAGAGACGAGCGAGGAAAAAGGACAAGTGATGATTATTGATTATTGTAAACTTCGAAATGGAGTCAATGTTCTGTTAATAAAACTAATAGTCAAGTCTTTGATTTATTTACGGGTGTACACCATGATTATTTACTATTTGTATGTATGTTCTGTCAATCATATCGAGCAATAAGTCATTGTAATTTGTAGTTTTCAATCTCATAATTAAAAAATATAGAAGAAATGTGCAAATACTCTAACTATATATATGTCTATAACTCGGGTGGAGTGGGCAAACGTGGGTGGAGGGGGAAACTTGGATACGAGTGAGTAAAATTGGATGAAGTGGGCAAACTTGGGTGAAGTGGGCAAACTTGGGTGGTGTGGGAAAACTTGGGTGGAGTGGTGGGTGGAGTGGGCATGGGACAGCCTAGAAATAGGCTTTTCCGTGCGCAAACCGCTTGAAGCCGCGTGGTGCTGTGGGCGCTGGACGCCAAATTAACAGGCTCCCGTAGTAAATAAGCTCCGAATTCTCCGGAGAAATCCGAAAATAAACATAGAAGGCGGTAGGTCATTATGCACGTTGTGACGTCACTGGTTAGTTTCGCTTATAAAACGAACTGTGATGTCTTAAAAACAAAGCAAGGAAACAAAAAATTGCAAAAGATGTTACTTTGTCATTTTAAAAGTACTTTCAAATAAGACAAACTTAATTTTCGTTTCATAATAATAGTTTCGCGCGAGACAAAAATTAGGCCTGCGCTAAACGTCGCACAATAGACGAATTTAATTCAGACGAATTTAATTCGAATTAACTTCGTCGGTAATGCGACGTCGAGTTAAACGTCGAATTTCAGTCGAATTTAATAATTTTTACTTGGACTCGTGGATCCTGAAAACGACTTATTGAAAACATGGCGCCGAATAGTCACAAACAGAAGAGAAACATTTAATTCGACGCGACGATAATTCGTCGTGTAACTCGAACACGCATTATCGTCGCGTTATCCGTCTGACTCAGACGAATTTAATTGCCGAAACGAATTTAATCCGTGTGTCGGATTTAATCGAGTTATATGCGTCGCAGTTTCGTCGAATATAATTCAAACAATTAAATTCGTCTGAATTAAATTCGTCTGTTGTACGACGTTTAGCGCAGGCCTTATATTTGTGTATAAAGTAAAGGAATAATATTCCTAAAACGTTAAAAGAGTAAGTCATTAGTGCATTTTCTTACGGACTATTTAGTCCAAGTTTTGACGTGTGTTATATTCACCAAATGAACTTGTGAACTTGAATTTGTCCACTGACACTGATTTTCATCCCATTTGAGGCAGCACTTCACTTGCGATAGTCATAACTTCTAGTTATATTTACATATTTTTTTCGATTCTTTTGGAGTTCCTTGACTAACAGTTCAGTCACAAATCCGTAAAATCAACATGTTAGGTCTTCGCTTATGTCGTGCACTTTTAACATGAGCCCCTGGCTCGGTGATTGGGCGACCACATCCTGTGCTTACGACGTTAAATAAATCATAATTAAATAAATCATAATCAGTGAATTTCAATTAATCATTTTTTTGCATATACCAATTTGAAAAATGATGACTTGTGCTGTATTTCTGCGTGTAGGGAATTAAGTTTATGCCATGCAGTGTATTTTGTTTTTGGTGCAGGCATCTCTATAACGATCGATCGATTTCTTAATTTCCAAAGTTTCCTGATATAGATCAGAATATTTACTGAATCTTTACTTTAGCTTCCATGTTATTTTATTCCAAATTCTAGAGAAAACGATGAGTCAATATATACCCAATAACAATTAGCATCACAACAGCGGGAAGAAGAGAAAAACATCCTATTAGACGGGTTTGATTCATGACCAGACGTCATAAAGAGGGCGCGCGTGCTTGAAACTTGATGGACAGCGTCTCATTAGGCTCACTTCTTCCTTCCGCTACTTATCGGTCTTTATAGCAGAGTGCACTGAACATACAATTCTTGATCTGCAAGAATCGTGTTATTAGAAATTATGAATGCCTGCTGACTCGTTATTCGAAGGACATGATGCACTTTCCATATATACAGGCTGAACTAAATCTGACCGTAACAATTATAGCTACAATGAAATACAAAACACTCATCAGACGACGTCTAATTTAAATTTTAAGGGGGGAAGGATATCAGCATTGGATATTATATAGCTGGTGTATATGTGCTTTCCATTTCAAAAAAAGAATTTCAAATAAAATTAAAGTTGGGGTGTCAGACCCCAAAGTCATTGTGTTCCACCTGACACCTTGTCATAGGAACATTCAGTCTGTTATAGCGATTATTTTTTCTCATATCTAAGCAAGATATTGTAATAACTGATTAATTATATAATTAAATAAACAATTACTTAGAAAACAAACAGAAGAACATTTCACATATTCTTTAATGTGGTTTGGTGTACTTAAGGCTACGTCCACACGTATACGTTTTCGTAGCGTTTTCATATTGTTCTCCGTCCTCAAGGGAATAGAAAACAATGGTCTACTCTTACCTGAAACAATATGAAAACGCTACGAAAATGTATACGTGTGGACGTAGCCTAAAAAGATTGTGGTTCTAATTGTAAGATCGTCAATGCATGTTAAAACCGGAAACACTCGTTTTTTAAAACAAAGTAACGACGTCACAGTGGTACCGCCTGCTTTCGTAAATTATTGAATGGCTCTACAGTTAATATCCGCTGATCTCTGAAGTTCCAGTTTATAGCTGGATAACTACGTACGATTGTGACTCAGTGTTTAAATGTTAGCGACCAGAAAGAGAGAAGGGTGCTTTAAGATAACTGCTTTAGGTTAGGGTTTCGCAACAAGACTCGAAAGAAGGAGAAAAACAAGCGATATAGCTGAGGTTTTCCTAATTACGAATATATTATATAATTGGGTATTTATCTATACCAAGGAGTCAGTATGACTACGAATCCTCTCTTCATTCTCCTTATCTTGGGGAGTTCCTTTTGGAGTTCAGGTAAATTATGGCTTTGTTAAACTGCATGTTAGAGTTTGAGAGTTTCTACTTCTTTTTGTCAGTATTGACATTTCTTTATTTGAAGTACAGTAGAAAAGAAATGTTAACGGGTTTCGCGTGCGATCTTTATATAGTCTTATATAGAAAAGGGATATTGATCGTCTTCAATGAATTTATTATTAACAGAATTAATGATCAGGGTTATATATTAATATATACAGACCCTATAAGCCTTAACTGGATTTAGATACAAATTTGTTTGTTTTAAATTTAAACGGTATAATAAATTATTTAGACTGATGTAATCTGGCAGAATGCTGCTTCCCTTGAAGAGGATAATTAGGATATTTTTATATATGATATGTAACATTCTTTGCCGTGTTTTAAATTTTGACCCCGTCTGCACTCTGCACGATACCAGTACTATTTGAAAATGGAATATATATATTATCGCTATAATTTAATGGCAGGTTTGTATGCATGTGATTGTTTCTTTTATATGCAATATTCAAAATAAGACAAAGAAATATAAAAGAAAAATATCAGACAGGTTGAACTTCTTGGGTTCATGGTGTCATGAATTCAAAAATAAGGAAGCTGTATACGTGCGCTCCTGCATGGGAGTTATAAAGTCTAAATACGTTTAATATTATATAGTGTTGTTATCTGCAGTTATCGAAATGTAACGGCACGCATGGGTTATACGATATTCAGTTGGTGTTTAATATTTATTTCATTCCGTCAAGGAAATGTCTTCATTTTGTGCCCGTTTCATCGTCAGTTTCATCAATGGCATTTTCGAAACTGTGCAAGACAAAAGAATTGAGTTACATACAGACATATGATCATGCAAATTTCGATACGGTTTCGAATTCGTCCGCAGCAGACCAGTACATTATATGTAAACAAGTGAGCGATCAGAAGGGGAGAAGGGTTGCTTCTCTTTAGAAATGAGAATACTAGGAAAAGGAAGGAGTCAAAAGAAGAAGCATGTGTGATTTTCCTGATTAGGTATTTCTTTATAATTGAGTATTTGTTTACCAGGAACGAATATCGGTATGACTACAATTACAAAGTCTCTCTCCACTGTCGTTATCTCGATTTTCTTTTGCAGTTTAGGTAAGTTATATCTTGACTTTGCTAAACTATATATATATATATATATGGAGTTTGGGAACTAGTTTTATTAATTGCTTTTTGTTATTCCGGTTTCTTCTGGCTTACTAACCGCCGAAGTATACAGCAGGAAAACCAAATGCATGCATGTCAACAGTTGCGCCTGCGACCTTTGGCTTTGCATGGACATGGTATAAGTGAGTCGTTCAAAGAAATTTTATAATTCAGTCGATTGCCTGATGGTTAATATGAGCACAATCAATGGTCAGAGTTATGATGCAGAGGCTCAGTCTAAGTCCTATTAAATTCCAATCAAATTTGTTTCGCGAAAGTCTTACAAAAATGAAAATTGTTTGTACTATTAGATATTGATCTAGCCGGAAGGCAGGATTTTCTTGATTTTCATTTATAATAGTTCTCTTTAGCTTTATACATGCAAGTTATAACATGCACACGTACGTTATCTGTCTATCTTCGACGACAAGCGACGTTTACATATATATGTAAAGCAAATTTAGCAGGTTTTATACATGATGTTCGAAGACTGTGGGCTTTGTCATGATTGTTTTTATCCGCTTCTCGTTCGCGATACAACAGTACACGGCCACTCACTATTATATAACCGTGAGCAATCGATCATAATGGCCGTCTTCCTAATTTCATACAGCCTGTATAACAAGAAGGCAGACAATCATTAAGGCTAGACGTTTTATGATTACTACAGACGAGTAAATGCTAATTGTATATCCAGCTGAGTTGGCACTTCCTTCTGTGGCACTGGGTATACAAGCTCGAGCCGAAGTATTGATTCTGTATCAAATGATATAGGCACTACATGCACCGCTGGCTGCATGTATCACACATGCACAGAACAAAACAGTTTTATTCATGAGTATATTTTAAATACAATTGCATGTATAAATGTAATGCGCAAGCAATCGATGTGTAGTCAGTGCCTTGCGGTTCAGGGGTTGTTTATATATCATGTGTATATTTGTATAATTTGTGGCTTATATAGCGACAAAATAGGTACGCAATGCGTACATGCGTCTACGTTTAGGGCTACGGTCATTCTCGTCCCCCTCCCGTCACTTTTCTTAGCGCGAAAAATTTTCGTGACGGGATTTGGGGACGAGAATGGGCTACGGTATAGATGTCATCTTGGTAGATTTCTAGTTAATTTCCAATATTACCCTTGCTAAAAGAAACATGACGGTTAGTGGTGTGTCAACAGTGTTTGCTAACCGAAAAATCCACCAAGATGGCAGAGGTGGCGTCATGTGCAAAATATTCGCACAAATATGATTTTCCTCGCAATGCATGTGATTTCATAATAACTATAGTAATTGAGACATAACCCACTACTCTTAGTAAGTAAATCTAGATCACGTGTAGCAGGAGGAAAACCGATTAATCAGATCATGTGAATGGCTTTTGATTGAGATAATCATCAAAGACACTAGCAGTGTAATTAATATAACATTTGAGCACATAGCAGTATGCAAAAACAGGAAATGGCCAATTTAATTTGATAAAATACATGTTAGGAACTTTTCAGAATGTTTGTTGATATTTGACTAGTATAGCGTGTAAAAATTTGCTCTATATACACGCAGAAATAATACTGTTATAATGTTACATACTAGGAAAAATCAGTAAATCTTTTGAAATGTAGTTTTTCTATTTTTATTGTATATAAAACAAATAGATTCTATTTTGCCATTGTCTGTTCAGCTGTAACGTCCTCGACGCACAGAACCGCAGTGTCAAATCTTATGGGCATGCGCAGTACCTTCGCATCATGTTATATTTAATTGTTCTAAGGATTTTGGGTGAAGGAAAATTCGAGTGTAGAATATATACATTTTAAGACCAAACCGGGACCAGTTGCGAAAAATGCAACTACACAGGCCTTCCGGCAGGAATTGAACCCACGACCTTGCGATTCTAGTGCAATGCTCTGACCACTGAGCCACGGAGGGCGTTGCCGAGAGCTTGATCGAGAGTTCTGTATATATAATATATAAGGTGGTAATGCCAGGAGAGATTTAATATAATTATTTACTAATAATTTAATAATAATTTACTTCCATTTTACATGTAATAAAATTGTATTTTAATCTTTTCTATATTCACTAATAACCTGAAATGTCATGCATTTGCTTTGTAATTACATGGTCACCGAGGAAATAAACAAAGAATGGACACATGCGCAAAGACAAATTCTTATCCCATAACCTTTGAAGGCTAAAACAAGATTTAGTTCACGATCACCTCGGTTTTCTTTGATGTACCACGGTTGTTTATTTATAATAGTTACTCCCAACCACGCATGTATGCGTGGTTGGGAAAATAAGCTTTAATCAATGGTCACAAATGTGATAAAGGATTTATCATCGCGACCGAAGTGTTTTAAACAACCTCTGTGATAACGAACTGAGTATCTCAGTTTTCTTAGGCAACCTCGGTGATCTTGAACTAAGTACGTTAGTTACCTCAACCTCGGTAACTACGTAAAGGTGTTGTTACACGATGCGATTTTTCTTGCAACTTGCAATAAATCACTGAATGTTGTAAGTTGCATAAAAAATCGCACCGTGTAACACCCCGTAGCAACTTGCGATTTTGTAATTTTTGCCGTGTTGCAAGTTGCGAGAAAAGTTGGATGGGTTCTACTTTTTGCTGCAACTTACAACAAAAATCGCAAGTTGCTGAACGTGTGACACCCTTCCTGCAAACTTGCGATTTTTTCCCCCATATGTAAATTTGTTGCAAGTTGGCTTAATGCCTCGCTTCTCGGTAATGAATTACTCTTACTTCAATTTTTTTTTTAGCAAAATCTTTAAGTTGGATTGGCCGAAATAATGGTGGAGGATCATATTACTTTGGTGATCCATTGGTAATTAATTGTAGTCTGACTCAGCCAGATGTTAATGCGTCATTATGGCAGAAAACTAAAAGTGGATCATGGAGACAAAGAACTCCTGATCAGCACCTTAAGCAGAATAATCAGATATATAAAATTGATTCACTTGCCACAGAGGACTATGGTGATTATGAGTGCCGGGCAGCAAATATAACATCAAGTGACATGCATATTGTTATAATTTCTGCTGGTAAGTGACTTTAAAAATAGCCACACAATGTGTGCATGTGTTTCAAAAACTCAGGACTAGATAAAGCTCCGTGATATGCACTTAGCATTACATCAGTAGCAGTCACTAGAATTGAATTGTGTCTGGAAACGCAACCAAACTCTTTGTTCTTTGTTTTTTTTAACGTTTATGCAATTATTGCATCTGTCAATAATTAAACAGAAATATAGCCTGCTCTTTATAGCTTTTAATTAATATTAATTTAAATTATCAGCAAGGCATTGCAAAATTGAGGACATTGCAGACCCCCAAAACTCCAAAAGTGCTTTTACTGAAATTTCTAATAAGAGTTTTTGCAGAATTAGCGCATTTAAATTTTAAACGACAGGCCAAAAACGCATGCGAAACGTCCGGAATGGCAAAGTTAACGGCAAACATCTGGAATTAATTGAAAAGAGAATCATATTCACTAGAAGACACGCTGGCGTGCGTATATAATTAGTCTATTTATAGCCTCATTTTCTACTTGCATGTATTGCGTTTTGACACTAAGAAAACAGAAAATAATGACGCGCACAGGCGCCTGCTCCCCATATCCGCCACTGAACACTTTGTAAACGCGAAAAATGGCATTGACCACTTGCATGCAAGCGTGACACACGATAAATGCCACTCAGTGCATGCTGATCAGTGTTTTCTTATATTGTTTGTTTGTTTACTTTTATTTGCTTTGACTCATGTATATTTTCCTGAGTTTTAAGAAACTAACAAACACTTTGTACTTTTAGATGGAATTCCTGAACCAGTGCCAAAAATATCCTATGACATAAGCCATGTTAAATATGGAAGGAAGTTGGAAGTAAAATGTCGTGCAATTGGTCATGTTGTATTAACATGGTATAAGCAAAGCCTCAATGGAATGATGACAGAACTACATTCAGGGGATTCTAAGGTTGTCAAATTGCGTGGTGGAAAAAAAGAAACAACACGTATTTTAACTATTGAGAAATTTAATATAAGTGATAATGGAATATACAGGTGTCTTTTGATGAGACCACTTGTCCAGTGGAGTGCATATAAGGATATGAATATTGCACTAGGTAAGCATCAACACTGATAATTCTGATGAATATTTACAGTAGCAAACTGTTGGTTTTGCGAGGAAGACAGTGGGACAGTGGGGCAGGGCACCAATATCAGCGATCAAGATGCAACTTAATTCTCAAAAATGGTATTTGCAAGGCTAGTAAGTTCAATCCTCGAATTTCATCAATGCAATATACCGAATAATTATTAAAATTATTTACGATATTGGGTTTTATATAAAAGAAAATGTCTTTTCCGGGATATGAGTTGCACCGTTGTATAAACCGTAGTGTCAGTTTGTCAGTAATTCTTTGGAAAAATCTTTAGATAAATGTCGTACTGACAGTACTGACAGTACTGTAGAACGTAGAGTGACGTCTTTTATAAACTGATAGGTTGCGTCATATGCACGCTATGCAAACACGGTTGTGACGTCACATTTCTTAGTCTTATTTCATAAAATAAATAGAAAATGGATGCCCTCTGTTTATATAGACTGATGCAAATACTCGAATATATGAGTTTTGGAGAATTCGAAAGTATACTTATATAAACCCTCGCCTACGGCTTGGGTTCACATAAATTTTCAAATTCTCCCAACTCACTCTCGTGTTTACATCAGGCTATGTACAGTAAACACGGGCGGCCATTTTGTATTTCTTAATTAACGACGACACAGTGAAAAACTTTCCGATTTTATTCCGATATACTTGGACTATATATTTAGATTTTATAAAGCAGAAGTCCGTAAGTTTTCGATCTAGCTTTATATTTAAATCTTCTTAATTAAAACTATTCTGTACTTGTTTTTGAGTGATAAAAATAAGCATCTACAAAGCGAATTTTATGACAACTTTGGTGCAATGTCTTTTGTGTTGTCACACGTGACCATTTTGACAAAATGTTCAGTTACAGAAACACTGATCAATATATATCTCGAAAACTTTATGTAATTTTGTCGGTGGATTCACAGTTTAATAAAATGAAGAAAATATTTTGTATTTCCTATCACCTTTAAGGTGAGGTGGTACGGGAAAAAATTTTCTTCAACTTGCAACGCAACAAAGTTGAAAAGCGTTGTTGCGTATTACCACCCACCTTAAACATTGTCACGCAACAATGATTTTGTTGCGAGTTGAAAAAATTTGTTGAAGACTCCAGTTCTACATGCTGCGACATGTACATGCTGATCCAACTTGCAACAAAATCATTGTTGGGTGACAATGTTTAAGGTGGGTGGTAACACGTGCAACAATGCTATTCAACTTGCAACGCAACAATGTTGCAGCAATTTAGTGTTGCTCGTATTACTTCACCTTTAAGCGAAAAATGGAAAATGGATTGATTGATCAAAATTTATAACATTTGTCCTTTCTACCCAGTTCAGGTAGATTACGAACAAATCGTAAAATTGAGCTTTTGTGAAATCGTAAAACTCGTAAAAAATGCAACCGCTAAGTTTCGATTTTTTCAACATTTTTAGACTTCATAAAACCGGATATCAAGATGTTTCCTCCATCGAACGTGACAACACGAGAAGGAAAAGATGAGGCTTATTGGGAGTATGAAGTCGTAGGTACTCCTCAGCCTTCAGTAACGTGGTACATAGTACGTGATGACAACAAAGAGGAACGTCTCGCAGATTGTGGTGAAAGTGGTTACTGTAATATAAGCATCACTGACTATTTGAAGTTGGACATTGACGATATGTTTTTCACTATAAATCAGCCATCTTTTCCCAAGGATAACGTGAAATTCAAGTGTGTCGCCGAAAATCTTGTTGGGATAGCAACTAAAGAATTTCGTGTTACAGTTGAAGGTAAAAAAATGGTTAAGAGGATAATTTTTTCTGTACCGCGTCAGATATACGCTCAAAACTGATGTCTAGTGATCGTATCTACATTAATTCATAATTATAGAAAATACACATCTTTCGGTATATTTCTCAAATAAGTATGTTGAATCTACAAGCTGGACAAAAATGCTAAAGAGGTTTTAAGTGGCGAACGAAAACAAATTAAATGTTGTTTGAACTTTAGAAAATTTTGCTTTGATTACTGTAAATATGGCTGATTCAACACCAACAACCCCCCGCCCAATTCATAATTATGGAATATTTGTACCCGTTTCATAATTTCCGAATGCAGTTAAAGCCGCTATATGTTGACTGAATAAGTTTGACAATAATGCTAAAATAAAGAGGTTTTGACTTTTGAGTTGGGAACCAAAACGAAAATTGTTTCTGAGTGACATAGAAAAACTTCTCCTTTCTAATATAGTAAGCGATAATAAATTTGAATATCAAAATATATGAGAGAAAGGCAGTCAGTAAGAAAATGTGTTGGCACACTAAAATTGATCTAATATCTACATGGTGAAATAAAAGTAGCGTGCTGCGTAGGCAGTGTAGAAACAATAATCGAAATATAGTAACTTAGGTTAGATATACTGCCGAAACAGAGAACGTAGGAATCTAATGTTTCGAGCGAAGGCCCTTCGTCAGAGAGAAACGTGAGTCACGTTTCTCTCTGACGAAGGGCATTCGCTTGAAACGTTAGATTCCTACGTTCTCTGTTTCGGCAGTATATCTAACCTAAGTTACTATATTTCGATTGTAATATCTACATGGGTGGCTCCACTTGGGGAGTTTGATTCCGTGCGTTTCGTGTATTTTTTTCAAAGGATGATCTAAATGGTTTCACTCGATGTCGCAACGTTTACCAAATTTTATGACATTTTGCGAGATATCAACAAACTTGCGTGATCATTATGCGCGCAAGAATGTTCGTCAAAGAAAAGCGTGAAAGTTGCAAAATGTACGAGTTGCTCACGCCATTCCGCGTGATGCGTGCGAATTGCTGGCATCACCAAAAAAAAAAAATTCTTGATTAAAAATGTACAGATTTTCGTACTTTGTCCAGTGACATATGCTGAAATATTGCACAATATATTCACTTGGAATCCAAACCAATTCTTGGTTTTTATCTGACGTCACGGCGGCCATATTGGCGCACAGAAACAATGAAATGGCGGCCATATTGGTGCACGATCTTTATCCTATGGGAATTTAACTCTATTCTTATTCAAACGTTTCGTATTGTTTCACCACCGCAACGGGGCCACCGATCACGTGAGTGAAAACTATCCATTCGAAGGCTCTATTTACAGAGGTCCTCAGGGTCACTTGAGGCCGTACATAGAAGCCAATGGGTTTATATATCTTATACAACTGTTTATTGATAATAATTAATGATATAATTGCACTTCTATCAACTGATCGGAATGCATTAATTGTTTAACTTGCAACATGTGTCGTAATTTGGAGACAAGATGCAGCGAGAAAAATTGGAAGGCGAAGCGTGAGACTTTTCACCGAAAAATCGCCCGGTGTAATTAGATTTCTAAAGACAACGGATATAGTTTTGGCGAGAAGTTGCTCAAGAAAAAACTTTTACAATGTAACACTGCTTTTTTTTCTCTGTTGTCACTCTATTGGATCTTACCAATAAGAGTTAAGAAGAATGTTTTCTCTGCGAATCATCCGTGAAGTATTTCGTACGGGAAAAAATGCACACACCTGATCCTGTCATCTGGAAAAATTAAAACTGGTGGGATAAACTGAGCAGCAGAATCTTGTTCTTCTCTCTCCCAACCAGGGTTTGTTTGTTCGTTCGTTCGTTCGTTCGTTCGTTCGTTCGTTCGTTCGTTCGTTTGTTTGTTTGTTTGTTTGTTTGTTTGTTTGTTTGTTTGTTTGTTTGTTTGTTTGTTTGTTTGTTTGTTTGTTTGTTTGTTTGTTTGTTTGTTTGTTTGTTTGTTTGTTTGTTTGTTTGTGGGTATCCTGGTACTCAGGGACATAATTTAGATTTCCTATCAAGTTATTCTTTTTTCCCTGTATAATAAATTTTGAGAAGTTGCAATTCAGATTCCCAGCCATGGACTTTATATATGTACGGAATTGTGCTTACTTTATTGTTGTCCGTACTGTATTTTTTCTCTGTAGCTCGACCGAAAATTGTTAAAAGAAGAAATGATATGGATGTTGTACATGCTTATCGTAATAGTCCGGAAACAAAAGTAATTTGCAAAGTGAAGACCGCCAATCCAAGAAACCAGACTTACATATGGCAAATCGAACAATACTCAAAATGTAGTGGTTCTGACTGTAAGCCAAAAAATAAAAATTGGATAACTTTGGCGACGAGTAAGAGCTATGGAATTGCATCTAACAGTCAAAATAGCACTCTAACCCTTAAGTACTATAAACAGCCAGTTTTTATCAGATGTACGGTGAATAACGGTATTGGAAAGGACCAGCATATATGGAGACTAATAATGCTAGCAAGTAAGTAGTCCTTCACTGTATTTCAACACGAAAAAATTAAATACAGGAAACAGGAGTTAGGAGGCTGTTACAAACTTTGCTGGGCTTGCTGTAAATTAAGATGTTCATGAATTCCGATTCCAAACATTTTAGTTCTAGGGAGTAAGCTTGCACATATTACTGTTCAGGTTTAAAATCCTAGTGTTTTTTTTTATCTGATCAAAACACGTGCTACGATCTTATTGAAGAGCTTCAAAACTCATTAATAATTCATGAGGGAAACGCCGAAATCACTATGTCCGTGGCTTTATATCTGATAAAGAAACCTCCTGTTTTACATAAACTTTAGCTTTGATTTTCTCGGCTTGGACAACGTTATTTTTCAAACTTAATTACTACGCCAAAGAACTTACCAAATGGGTCGTTTTTGAAGCTATTTAAAACATTCGCAGTTATCGCCTCGTGTTTTAAATCTGATAAAACACTGTTGCTAATGTTTTAAATATTGCTTGAAACAAACCTCTAGAAACTGTCTGTATATCTTTATATAAAGTTCTCAAACTCATTAATAATCCATGAGCTAATTAACCAATCGAAGAAAAATATTTGGTCATGTGTATGAGTTTTGAAACCCGGTAAAGGTCGCGCAAACTGAATTCATAATTATAATGGCACAAACAAAGGACCGTTTATTACCACATTTCTTAATTATAAATTCAACATGAGACTATTGGGTACTAATATACACCATTGTCTAATCTAATACGCACCAATATCACCAAGTCCCTCGCGAATTCTACTAGACGATTCAGAAGCTATTTCATAAACTTGTGTATCGTGTTTTACCAGGGGTTACAAACACTTGAGAACAACAAAAATCACTCGGCCTATTACCTCGTAATTTTCAATGTTTTCTCGTGTTTGTAAAATATTCATTCGAAAACAATAAAAACCACTCGGCATGCAGCCTTGTGATTTTCATTATTCTTTCATGTTTTACAAACACTAGAGAACAATGAAAATTACTCGGTTAACGGCCTGGTGATATTCATTGTCCTCTCGTGTTTGTAACCCCCGGTAAAACACTCCCTATAAAGACAGTCTTTAAATATGATCTTCATGAATTATTCATTGTAATTGTCTAGACGAACACAATCCCTTGAATGCTTGGAAGAAAACCGTTGAAACTGACGAAGGGGAGACTGTTGCTTTGTCATGCATGGCGGACCTGTCGGTGTTTAGCAGTGTCATTTGGAAGCGAGGCAATGTGACTGTTCGTCAAAATTCTCGATTTTCTATAACTGAAAACACCAGGGGTAATGGTTCAGTTAATCATACGCTACTTATAAAAGGAGCTAATATCACAGATGGAGGGATATACAAATGTATTGGCATTTACATTGGTCAAAAAAATTTTACTGTAAGGATATCATTAATTGTTAAAGGTAATGGCCACTGGATGGTAACTCGTGCTCTATATCGATTTATTTCCTTCGTTTTCGATTAAGAATTTTTCGTTATTTGATTTTCAAATTTTTATACCTTCTTCTTCTTCTTCTTCTTCTTCTTCTTCTTCTTCTTCTTCTTCCTTCTTCTTCTTCTTCTTCTTCTTCTTCTTCTTCTTCTTCTTCTTCTTCTTCTTCTTCTTCTTCTTCTTCTTCTTCTTCTTCTTCTTCTTCTTCTTCTTCTTCTTCTTCTTCTTCTTACTATTGTCATTATTATTATTATTATTGTTATTATTTAATAACGGGTGTATTAGTGGCTGCTCCTATCAAATTTTGTTAGGTCATTTTCTGCACATTTCAACACTACAAAATCTTAAAAATATTATCAATCCTCTTGGACTACTCTTCATGGCACTTTCCGTCATTGATGATATTATTATTATTATTTTATATATTATTTTTACTAATTATATCGGTGTTATTGTTAATTGTGAATTATCGACTATTTTGATTTATTCTTACATTTGTACCATTTTAGAGTTGAAAAAACCTTTTGTCCGCCTAAGAAGCCTGGTAGTAAAGCAACCATTGTCGTTTATAATATCATGCGATGTAACCGGTTATCCAAGGCCTAAGATTATTTGGAGTAAAGACGATAAATTGCTTTCAAATGTACCTCTATTGGCCAATAAAAAGGCTTGTTCTAAGTCGATAAGTGGTATCTATAGAATGTCAAAAGAAGGAAAAGATGACAATGTCTTGATTATATGTAAGACAAACTACAAGAAACATTCTGGGTTGTTCATGTGCAATGCAAGCAATTCTCTGGGTAGTCACTCTGCTAAAGCCTATATTAACGTACCAGGTAAGCTGATAGGTTGTTCTAGATTATTCAATTTTTTAAGCAAACGCTAAGAATATACTGTATGACTATGCTGTAAGAAAATACTGTAAAAATACTTTGTAAAGCCTAGGGGATTTTCTACTTATACGGTTAGACCGGTAAAATGGAGCACGATACGTATGAGACTTGGGTCGGTCAGACTGGAAAGTGTGGTCCTAATCAAAAGCAAGTCCATTCTGGCCGGACTGCATGACCGGTCCGACCAATGTAAATTGGAAAGCACCTTTCCAAAATATCTCAAATAACAAATGGAGGTAGAACAACTCAACAAATTTGATTAGGCATATTTATTACTATTTAGTTTCGTACCACGAGATGTGGCACTCTTCAGATAAAACGGCCTAATGCCTGACAGCTAAAACTTACAATATTTTGTACAAACAGATGACGCTTTAATTCTATTTACCATGCAAGCTAGCAATTATCACCTTATCATTACGTTGCCATCACGTGGAAATACCAAACTTAAGCGGTAATTTTAAAATAGTTCGTTAAAAGTTAATTAAAAGGAATTTTTTAGCATGTATACATAAAGAAACTAGTTCATTGCGTTTGTTTAGGGTAGCCATAGTAGGTTTACATATGATAAAGTATTTTTCCCACAAACAGAGATTGCTTCTATTTGAAGCGCAATTATAAGGCTTAGTTCGCTTCAATATATATATATATATATATATATATATATATATATATATATATATATATATATATATATATTATATATATATATATTTTTTTTTTATAATAATTAATAATAATAATAATAATAATAATAATAATAATAATAATAATAATAATAATAATAATAATAATAATAATAATAATAATAATAATAATAATAATTCGATGATGATCATGATGGAGATGACGACATGGAGATTGATGGATGACGACAAGGAAGACGATGATGATAACGGTGATGATAATAATGATGTTGATGTGTGATAGCATAATGATAATAGTGATAATGATAATAACAATAACAATAATGGTAGTGATAATGATAATAGTAATGGTAATAGTAATGGTAATGATAATGGTAGTGGTAATGGTAATGGTAATGGTAATGGTAATGACAATGACAATGACAATGATAATAATAATAATAATAATAATGATAATAATAATAATAATAATAATAATAATAATAATAATAGTAATAATAATAATAATAATATGGGTCATGCGTTTTTGTCAGTGTACGTAAGCTCGAGTACTACTTTAGAAATAACATCTTTTACATAATTACTTATTCATTCTGTCTTTATATTTATTTATTTATAGCTTCACCAACAATTGATTCTTTAACAAAGTCGTCATATGCAGTGGAGATAGGAGAAAGATTTTCGTTGTCTTGCTTAAGTAGCGGCTATCCTACACCAAATGTTTCGTGGGAGAAGCAAGATGTAGTTGGTAAAGGATTTAAACCTTTGGAAAACATTCAAGGGAAAAATCTCTCATTTGCAGTGGTTAACAAGGAGAATCTTGGGGTTTATCGTTGTGTGGCTAAGAATCAATTTAAAACAGAGATGAAAAATATCAAACTAGGTTGGTGCATTAAATTATTGTTACACTATTTCATACTGATGTCATTATAGTTGATTTACTAAGTATTAGAAAATAGAAAAGTAAATTGCAAAAAGATCTAAAATTTGTTAGTTAGTGTTTACGAATTGCAACTAAGTTAATCATGTATCATAGAAGTAAAAGTTGATTTCAATTTTAATTGAATGATAATTAACTAACTATATCAAAACATAGTCCCTAGAATTAAATTTTATTTTAGGGACTATGATCAAAATTACATTGATTTGTAAAATCTAGTAACCAAAGTATGAAATTGCTTTTTGCAATATCATTTTCAATAGTCCAATTTTCATATAAACCGCTTTGCAATGTTCCTCGGACAGGAAGCAGTGAATCAACTATAGTAATACAATATTTGGTCAATATTTTCTATTTGTTACCACTAGCATAACCCAAAAACTGTAATTATGTATACATGTTCGTAAGCCGATATTAGTTTCATGTCGAGTTTATGGATAAAGTAACAGACTTTTAACACGGCTCAACAATTCTCCATACAGTACTATATTAAAAAGTGTTAATTATATATACTTCAAAAACTCATTAATAGTTCATGAGGAAAACACAAAGGAAATCAGTACCATGTCCGTGGTTTTATACCTGATAAAACTTTTTGACGTCAGAAAGAATACTATGAACATACAATTTTATATAAAGAATACTAATGAACAAACAATTTTATATAAAGAATACTAATGAACATAACATCCAATAACGAATCGTTTTTGAAGCCATTCAAAACACTCGCATCACGTGTTTTATCAGATCTAAAACACTCGGGCTGCGCCCTCGTGGTTTTAAATCTGATAAAACCCTCCTGCTCGTGTTTTAAATATTACTTATAATATTATAATAGTTTTATCTGCTTTTTAAAACGCGCTTCAAGGATTTTATCCCCTACTAATGCAATAGATGAGTGTTTGTTTTTTGTCAACTCCATTAGCATTTTATGAAATGGTTGGTGAAATGTCTAATATAAAAGAAAAATTCCAGGAACTGTTTTTCAATAGAAAAACTTCAAAAACAAACCATTTCGTGAGTTCACTAACGCGGTAAAAAGTTTCGAAGATCAACCTTGTGAGAAACGTAAAATCCAGCAAGAAATTTATCGTAAAGAGCAAGCGTATCTCCATAGCACATTTTTTATGTTTTTCCTTTATGAATTATTATTTGAATGAGATTTTCAATAAAATTTTTAATTTTCAATTTTTTTGTATTTTTAGCTGTCTTAGAAATTGGCAAAAACACTAGATTTGATATACATTTAGACACATGTGTATTAATAAAGGCTTATAAGTCTAAAATATTTTTATCTGTTTTAAACAGAGGAAGCACTTCGTCTAGATGAACAAATAGGTGTTTCAGATAATTCCAAGAAATACGCAGTTGTCATTGGTTGTGTGGGCTTCGCTGTTGTGGCAATTGTTATTATCGTTGCTGTGATCCTTTATAAACGAAAAAAGATTTATGGTGGTTTCTACATCTTGACCTTGCCACCACTGCCTGATTATATTAAGAAGCTTGATCCCGGTACACCTTTGACAGAACAGACAAACAAACTGCCTTATGATCCAGAATGGGAGTTTCCGCGAAACAGATTAAAGTTCTGTAAGTAGAAATGATGCATGTGTTTATACGTCACTGTTTAGCAATGGTATGAGGGCTTCACCAGCGTTTGTATAAATGTAGTGACACAGAATTAATGTGTGATCCCCTTTAGTTCTGAATTATAATTTATACACAATGATTCTGGTTGCATGTTCAGTTTGTTTTGTTTATATGACGTGAGCCAACATGATGTTGGCATTTGCTCTGACGAAGACCTGAGTCAACAGGTCCAATAAAACCACAAATTCTAACCCTTTCATGCGCATTGTTGTTGTGGAACAACTTTATCTTTTTACTCTGTCTAACGTCAGACGACTTTACTCGTCAAGGGGAGAAGTCTCGGAGAGCCATGCGTGAAAGGGTTAAGCACAATATTGATTAACCCTTTCATCAGTTTCATGCGCATTATTGTTGTGGAACAACTTTATCTTTTTACTCTGTCTAACGCCAGACGATTTTACTCATCAAGGGGAGAGTCTCGGAAAGCCATGCATGCGGAAAGGGTTAATTAAAACAAGTAAAATCTAATTAGAACAGATAAAAGCGAGTTAAAGGGGGGGGGGGGGAAACTTATGTAGTAGGACGTATAAAACTTGTATTCTTTATGCTACAACAGATAGAGAATTGGGTGCTGGCGCATTTGGTAAAGTTGTTTTAGCAGATGCAATGGATATTGTTACGTTTGATCCTCGGAGAAGTACGAAGCGACAGTCATCAAGAAGACGATTTAGAGTCGGATCGACGGGGCGAAACCATTACGTTAATAACAATAAAGCAACAAAGGTGGCTGTGAAAACACTAAAAGGTAAACCTGAGATTATTTTTCTAACAAAGCACGCGATTATATATAGTGTTATTGGTCTTTAACATCGTTGTACTGGCATGCTAAGAAAATCTACAGAATTTATTGAATAATGCGACACCACAGTACTTAATATTCTTTCTTATACTTAGAGAAAAGTTATACAAAAGAGCTATAATTGTTCTTATATATAAGAAATTTTTAAAAATATTTTCATGATCCATAACTTAAAATAATTAAGCATGAGCAGCGATCTGTATCTGATTTACAGGGCGAGCTGCAAGCGAATGAAGCGAGCCGTAGTAAATCAGATACAGATCGGCTGCGAATGCATGCTTTATATCGTACTTAATATCAAATGGACGCATCTAAATAGCCATGTTTTCAAACTATTTTTCAAGTTGGAGTGATTTTAGCTAAGTAAATTGAGGGAAAAGTTTATGTAAATCAGGACGAATCTGTATGCGATTTACAGATATTGATTAAATATTCGTTTCTTTTGAATTTTCTTCATGAATTTTTAATGAATTTGATCCGTAAGTATCATACAGGAGAAGCCGTTTATTATCTGATTTGAACACCTCGAAGTGTGTTGAAAAACGAGGCGATAGCCGAGTTTTTTTAACACACTTCGAGGTGTTTTTAAATCAGATAATAAACGGCTTTCGAGTGTATGGTATAGTTTCTCAAACAAATCAGTCATTTAAAGAGAAATTTGAGGTAAAACTTGTCTTAATTTATGGGCGTTTATTACCACATTTCACAACAACGTCTCAGTAACTGATTTCATTATGCTTTCCTCATGAATTATTAATGAGTTTGAGAATGTTAGTTAAAATTGGTAAATTGATAGATATTGATTTTTGACCAAAATAAAAGACGTGTATGAATCAATGTAATTCTAAAAAACTTTGATGGCAAAGATATATATATGGCAACCATATTGATAAAATATCGTCTAATATTATTATTTTGTACTGTATACTTATATATGATTACAAACTGATATATGGCCGATGTCACGTCAGCTGTAACCTTGGAACTCTCCACAATTACATATTGAACTGACTTAACTATTGCGGTTAATTATTTTTAGAGGATAGTGGCGGAATGGAATATAAAGATCTTTTATCAGAATTGAAAATATTAATTCATGTCGGCGAGCACAAAAATATAGTGAATTTATTGGGAGCATGTACAAAAGGTAGGTGTTATGTGATTTTATACAATACCGTGGTGCTATGCGTGTTTTCATTGGTTGTTGGCCATGATCTATATTAGAGGACAGACACATGGGCACTTCAGATCACGTCAGCTGACTTGCTTTTTTCCTTCTTGCCCCCAAATCCGGCAAGAGTTTCGATAAAAACCTTTTAAATTTTTGTATTGTATAAAACAAATTGATTCCATTTTTTTGTTGTCTGTTCAGTTATAGATGCACATGAGAAGACGTCACAATTAATGTGGTAAGAACATCAGTGACCTCGACTGCGTCTCGTGGGCCACTCTTTTGTTCTTACCACGTTGTGACGTCATCTGTGCATTTATAACTGAACAGACAACGGCAAAATGGAATATATTTGTTAAATATTTTACTCATGTTCTGGTGATCGCTTTTCTATATATAGATTCGATATTGTTAAATTGAAGTACTTTATTAAACTAATCTAATTTTTTTTAATGTTTTCTATTTTTCTTTGGCTGTGGTTATGTTGTTGTATCGGGCTATACACTACTTTCATAATAGCGATTAATTTGAATATTCTTTTGTGTGCATCTCACTGTAGTAATTCAAACTAAATTTACAAAGAAGAATTGGTTTAATTTAGATGCAACAAATCTAAACGTTAATTCAAATCTCCTTTTGCGGCCAAGGAAAGAATTTCGTGACACGAGTCAGCCTGGTTAGCCTGGCCCGGGCTCATGTAATCAGCACCTTAATCAGCCTTTCTGGCCTCGTTTGTGTGTCTGCAATACAAAAGAATCTTTGCTTCATAACGAGGCCAGAAAGGCTTATTTAGATGCAATTAAAAGAATATTTAAAAAGAAGACCTTTATGAAAGTGGTCTATACACTCATGTCCATGATTTCACGCAACGCGTGCGTTATTCTAAGAGGAACAAGCACACAGATGAATGAATGGACGGATGCTTTGTTGATAAAATTATAGCGTTAAGACTTTTTTTACTCTAGGTCCCGAAAGTGATTTATGGGTGATAATTGAGTATTGTTCAAATGGAAACTTGCTTGAATTTCTACGAAGCAAAAGAGATATTTATGAAAGTGAATGGAAGGGTGTGTCTAAAGATCCTAACCATCAGTGGACTGTCACAGATCTTGTAATTGTTGCCTACCAGGTTGCCAGGGGAATGGAGTTTCTAGCTTCAAGGATGGTAAGCAAAGCATTCGTATTGATAATTATGTGCAGCATTCCTATTGTTTGGTTTTATCTGCCGCATGTATGCACTGAAAGATTAAGTTTTTTATTGTTATCTTCTGTAGTGCATTCATCGAGATTTGGCGTCAAGAAATATACTGGTTATGGATAATTACGTTATCAAAATTGCTGATTTTGGGTTGGCTCGCGATGTAGGGCAGGACAGCCAATATGTGAAAACGTCAAGTGTAAGCAATAGTTATGTTTTAAAACAGCTAGAGTAGACATGTGATTCTGATTACATCGATTGCTTAGCTTAGCTTAGCTTAGCTTAGCTTTATAGCTTAGCTTAGCTTAGCTTAGCTTAGCTTATAGCTTAGCTTAGCTTATAGCTTAGCTTAGCTTAGCTTAACTTAGCTTATATCTTCTAACAACAAATTAAGGATATGTTTGTTCGTACACAACAAAACGGCAGTTAAAATAAAGAAAATAAAGTTTTACACTGTCAGTAACGTATATCAATTCTCAAATAAGAGTGTGATAAGTATATGTGCCATGGTGATAAAATGCTCTTCTTACGTACATTTTGTTAAAAATGTACTGTTAAAAAGTTTTCCTTTTTAAATTTGTGTTTTGTAGTTCTGCCACCGCCATGTTTATTTTCGGGCGGGCAGAACGAGGAGGCTATTATGTATATGTATTAATATGCATTTTCCGCTCTGATTCGTTGATGCCATATGTGCAATTTGTGATAGCGCTGAATACTGACGTCACACGTACACTTATTGATAACATTTTTTTTACATGTAGATATGACGTAATTTCTACATACAATAACCTCTTCGTTCAGTTGCTCGCCCAGAAATAAACATGGCCGCGCGTGGCAGAACCAAATTAAAAACGAATTTAGAAAAAAACGAATTTAAAAAAACTAAATAAAAAAACAAATTTAATAAGAATAACTCTTTAACAGTCACCACTTTGGGTCTTTGGTACATGCATATATATTGTATTTATCACACTTTCACTTACATGGTAATATATTAAAACGTTGTTGACATTGTTAAACTTTATTCTTTGCATTTTTACCTGTGAGTCGTTCTGTTGTTTATGAACAAACATATTTTTGTTGGAAGATATACATTCTTTTTTCACAGAGGCATTAAGACATGGCTCTCGACTTAAAAACAAATTTCCCTAGGCTATATCTTCCAGAGTTTTAAACCAAAGTTTTAAAATAAAGCAGTTGCAGCACATGCTGTTAAAGCTTTGGTTTATGACATAGTATACGGTATTTATCTGCATGTTGTCTTTTTTAGGGATTACTTCCAATAAAATGGATGGCAATAGAAGCAATTATTGAGCGATTATTTACAGAAAAAAGCGACGTGTAAGTCATCAAAGCAAAACACGAGTTTGAATGTAACCGATATACGTCACCGCCACACCACTGAAATTATCACTTTGTGCTTTTCAGTCATTTTCTGAGTTCCGTTATGATAACACATGCACTTTATTCTTTCTTTCATTTAACAAACTGAATACAATTGGACTAAAGTACTGGTTGCCTGTAATAATTACAGGGCCAGCCAAGAAATGCCAACCTATAGCTCTTGAGGTCCTAAGACTCCAAGAACTAGATTGGCATATGGTTATGACGACTCGATGGTTAAAGGTCAACTCAAGGCAAATTATTTTTCCGGCTTGTTATGTGCGCCAAAGTATGGAGAATACGAAAATGATGGCAAACCGTACTTCTTGTTAATTTCGGAATTTTTATGGCAGTTAGTAATCATGCAAAGTCCCTTTCCAAAATTCGTTGAAGAAAAGGTGATATTTTATGTGTAAAGTTTGGATTAAGATTATGCAGAAACATTACCGACAATATTTTTATAAGAGAACCACTTTAACAATGAAATTTCTAGGCTGTGCAAGAGATTTTGGTATAGAACCAAATACGTCAGCTGACTTCAGCGCGTTATATCATGTGTTTGAATGAAAAAATATTCACAGATCTTTGTCAATCTCATACACTTTGAGATATAGGAATTCAAATTAAATATAGAACTTCTAATGGAACTTTATTGGATCTAAAAATATTACGAACAAGTTACGAAAAATTATTACGAAAACAAATATTACGAAAAACTAGCAGAAATATAGGTGTTGTTTGAATGCTAGTGCAACTATTTATTGTACTCTATCCTTTTGTTTGAACGAAAAACGAGTCTTAGTTACAAAAAACGAAGACCGTCATAAATGCTTTAAAAAGTGGCGAGTGAAAATTTTGAAATATATTAAAACTCGTCATTTTTCGCTGTAACATTCGTTACACATTTAAACTGTATGTTGTCATTTTACTTTTTTCGTAGTTGGTCGTTCGGCATTGTCCTTTGGGAGCTGTTTACTCTTGGTAAGTAGTTGCCTGTAAACGCATTAATGACATAATTGTGCATTATTGCCTGTTTCAGTGATTTTTGCAATCGGTGGCGTATGTATGGGAAGAAGGTGTGACTGCCTTCTGTCCGAGCGTTTAAGCTATAGACTGAGAATTCAACCCAGCGACAAATTTATGTACAGTGTTGAGTCACAAAGTGCATGTGACATTGCATGGTTACTCAGTCTGTCTGTCTGTCTGTCTGTCTGTCTGTCTGTCTGTCTGTCTGTCTGTCTGTCTGTCTGTCTGTCTGTCTGTCTGTCTGTCTGCCTGCCTGCCTGCCTGCCTGCTTGTCTGTCTGTCTGTCTGTCTGTCTGTCTGTCTGTCTGTCTGTCTGTCTGTCTGTCTGTCTGTCTGTCTGTCTGTCTGTCTGTCTGTCTGTCTGTCTTGGCAGTGGGACTGACACTTTTTATCACTAACATGCACTCATTTGGCAAGCTACACACGGAAGTCGCTGGAAATTTTTTTATAATCTTTAAAATCCGAAGAACACTTCTGAGAGGACACTCTGAGAGGACGTGCAATGTTGTATTTAATAACGTGTTTACAAAAGTTACTAAAATTTTTACAAATTTGACCTTATTACTAGTAAGTTATTATTTGGATTTACATTCTATTAATATCCCCCTCCCCTCTTATAAGCACCATATAATTGCCCATACTCGTATACACGAGTATGGGCAATTATAAGCACGGGTGGCGTGTGCTGTTAGGGCGCTGCCTCTCACCGCTGTAGTTAAGCCCAATTGGACGGGGTTAGTACTTGGATGGGTGACCGTCTGGGAATAACCCCGTTCTCGAACTTGAGTTTCATGTGAGTAGAGTTTAGTTGGTCTCTCCTGTGCTTCGAGGGTTTTTCGCAGGGTTCTGCGGTTTTCCTCCCTCCGTAAAATCAACACTTAGGTCTTAGCTTATGTCGTGCACTTTTAACATGAGCCTCTGGCTCGGATGATTGGGCGACCACATCCTGTGCTTACGACGTTAAATAAATCATTACTCATTACTCATACAGAAGGATTTGGAACCGTTGTTTGTCATTGCAGCGTCTGCAATAGAGCCCGGTGCACAAAAATATCAATGACATGTTTGGTTTCTATTACATTGCCAACCACGGCTTGTAAAATATGTCATAATATTAAAACAAAATTTTTGCGCCAAACATGTGAAAAATACGAAAATTTCTATTATGGTGAAAACGTTGAGACTAATTTGAGTAAAACGTGTCGTGTAAAGTTGAATAAACGTGGGCGTTTTCAACATAATTTTTATCCAAATTTTTCTCAAAATTTTTAATTCCAAACGGTTACTTCTGTTGTAATAGGTGGCACTCCATATCCTAATGTTCCACCAAATGAAGTTTCGGAATTCTTGGCACGTGGGAATAGAATGGATCCCCCGCACGCATGCCCAGAAGAAATGTAAGTTGTTGTTTTTTCCTATTGGTATCTTGTCTTGTCTTTTTTTTAAGACTTAAGTCTGAAATAAAATTCCTTTGATCTACACAAAATGAAATGGAGGTTACTACTAAACACAAAGAATTTGAAATGAAATGGGGATTACTATTAAACACAAAGAATTTTGAATATCAACAAGCTAAAGAATAAAGAAATCAAATTAAAACTATTGTCGTTTAAAATGGGGGCAGAGGAGTCCGATGAACCAATTTAAGTAATAATGCGGTTAACCCTTTGCTGGACATGGTTGCCATTTGGCAACTTATTACTTTTACTCTGGCTAACATCAGACGATTTTACTCGTTAAGTGGAGACCTCCTGGGAATCTGCCCGGTAGAGGGTTAACAATGACCGAAGAACCGCAAGTGCATGAACACTTTTCACGTAATGAGTCAGTTCTGGAGAAAAGAGTTATGAATAGTAGGTAGATCAATTGCTCCATTTAGACTGCAAGAATACTACATTGCGCTTTCCGCAGGGCCTGGTTTGCTAAAGGCAGTAATTGTGATTTCTCCCATTCAAAGGAAAGAGTTCCCTTTTTTAAGACTGCTGCAAGACGTTAAATCATATTTTATTTATTTGGCAGCTCTTTATTTTTTTCGTTTTAGAGTCTCGTTAATGATGACGTGTTGGCATGACGACCGAGATAGTCGACCAACGTTTAAAGAATTGGTTGAAACACTGGATAAAATCATTGAAGTACACATATCGTTCGAGGTAAAAATGAATTATAAATGTTTCACAAAACATCATCGACGCCTAAGTTCTTGCTTTTCTTTTCAGAAGCGTTTAAAATTTTTTTAATTTTGCAGAGTTTGTAGGTTTATCTATGGGTATAAAAGATAATACCTATGGAATCACTGATCTCTATATGTCCCAAACAAACAAATCAACGTTTTGTGGTTCTTATGTAGTAGTCATGGTAACAGTTAAAAATATATAATAATTTTTATTTATTTTTTCTATTTTCATATATCAAAATTTTTTCGTTCTTTTTTATGTGTTTTTTTTTGTGTGTTTAACAAATTATTTTAAAGGAAAAGAGATGACTGGAACTAATTTGTCGCTATATAGCGACTGCCTAAAATATCAGATAGCAATGTTTAGTTTTGCTGTTTGTGTAGTTTCAGCCTGTTTAGTGTAACCAGCTGTCTGAGGATATAAAAATATGAAATACAAATAGAAATATAGTAAGGTTTGAGTACTGCCAAATTATTGAACGTTTCGAGCGAAGGCCTTTCTCTCTGACGAAGGGCCTTCGCTCGAAACGTTAGAAAACTACGTTCAATAATTTCGGCAGTACTCAAACCTCACTATATTTCGATTTGTCTGAGGATATGCATGATTTTCAGTTTTGTTGTAATGTGGTGTCACACTTGTAACCATATATAGCTCAAATTATATAAAGCGAAAAAAATCAAAACGCGATAAGATATGAAAAGCATGCACGAAAAAGCCACTTTTATCAGTTCTTTTGAAGTAATTACAAAAAATTTTCATATTTTTAAAAATGTTTCATAGTAGATCTTTGTCGTCATCGTTTTTTCCCAATTTACTATAGGGGGGATCCGGCTACCTTGAAGTTCAGGGTGATGAAGTAATGAATGAATATTTAAAACCATCAGAAGTGAAATCGCCACAAATGGATCCCTTTGAATGCAATTTTCCACTACCAACAATTCTGTCACCAGGCGTTAACGAAAGAGATTCTCTTGTTGAGAGGGACCAGAACAATCAATCCAAGAAGTTCCAGTTTGATAAATCGGCTAAAAATAAAGCAGCAAGGCAAGACATTGAACTTGAAAATGTGCAGAATGATGCGAGGCCGGAGAACGAAAAAAAGTATGAAATGGAAAGGTATTGTAGTAATGCAGCTAGACCGAGCCGTGCAATGCATGGCCAATGAAACAAAAATGCACTGTGAATGACGTAGGCAGTGCCATGACATTATATTCATTACCACGTGATCAATAATCTGCCAATCAAATCGCGATGATTTAGTTTGGTGTTATATGTAATATTATTCCAAAGTTATTTCACGCTTAAGCATATATAACAAGTGTATTTTTTGTCAATATAATTCTTGACATTCTATTCTCGTCACTTTTCTAAGTACCAGAATGAGTTGCCCTTCGATAGTAATTTGGAAGCAAAACTAAATAGACTCTGTTCAAGTCACTAAACCTGAACAACAATTCTGTCATTGTCTGGAAGTCTCATGCACGCTTTCCACTCATCATCACCATATTCTATACATTTTGTTTTGTATTTTTGCAGAAAGGCCGAACATGATGGTTACGTCAACACAAGCTTACCAGGAAAGGAGAAAGAAAGAATAGGACATGACCTGGATAAAGATGGAGATTCATCCGAAGCCCATCTTCTTGATAACAACGCTTATTGGAAAAAGTCAGCTGTTTAGAAATAGACTTTGTTTAATTGGTAACGTGAATCAAATTTGAGAATCAATACTATTCATAGTCTCCTTCAATTCGCAGACATGTAAAGAAATTTGTAAAATTTCAACCTATTTGTGCAGTGATTGATCGACGTAAGTCTTTACGCCGCGTTTAGATCTAGCTAGCTTAATTACACCATATGGGATCCCATGGGATAATATATTCCTCGGGCTTCGGAATATATGATTTTTCGGGGTGATTGACGTGGGCCAATGACAGAAAAAATTGAGCACTTATTTATGCGAGGCATGCATGTATGCTCTACAGAAAACAAAAACGGCTACAAAACGGTTAGAATAAAAATAATTAATGCTAAGATCGATTCGATAAATTGTTTATCAGCGTTCGTACGAAATAACGGAAACAAAACACATTTCTTAAATTAAAATAAATCAAGTTAATTATTAAATTAATTAAATTTTCGACCATCATGCATTTGTTTTTCGAGGATTGCTTTAATACGTTTTTACTGCCAACACTGACAAACGTTCAAGAATAGATAGCCATTTCCGAGGGGTGTATCACTCCAGAAAAAATGTACGAGATTTTTGGGATTTTCAAAATCCCGTGGGATTTTTTTGGGGATTTTGGGGGAATTTTGGGGGATTTTCTGAGATTTTTTTAGATTTTTGGTGATTTTCTGAAATTTTTTCGGATTTTTTTAGATTTGGGGGATTTTCGGATTTTTTTAGATTTTGGGGATTTTCGGATTTTTACAGATGTACGGGATTTTTTGGAGTGATACACCCCTCGGCGATTTCGGGAATTTTGTTTGCTCCTATACAATAACTGAAATGAAGATATTAAAACTTTCTTGGATAATTTAAGACGTGTTTTCATGTAAAATATTAAAACGATATATTTTCAATCATAATTTGATATATAAAAGTGCCAAAAGGTTGAAAGAACAATTTATTTCACCTTGTAGTTTACGTCTCTCGAAATCTTTTCAATAGCAAGCAGTTTTGTCCTGAATCACAGGATTCACAGCTCTTACTGCGTGTATACATACGCATTTGAAGCTTGGAATATAGTCCATATAGCTCTATAACACGGCTCTAATAAGGCAGAACACAACGTTTTTAGCCAACTCCGTGTTTGAATTAGGCGCATAACGTCACACGAACGATTTTCCTGGTTATGAATACCTCTGAATAGGGCGTGATTCTTTCTTCGACTGACTTCGCCAAGGCCAAATATATCGTAACCGAGAAACATCCCATGTTTGTTTCAAATTTCACTCATGCGTAATGAACTAATACTATCAACAAAGACAGGTAAAAAATAAAACAAACTCCGTGAATACGCAGCGCAGTAACGACTGTGATTCACTGTTAACGATCACACCATTAATACTGAATTTCATAATTCTAACCATTCTATAGCCGTTAGTTTTCTGTAGAATTCATTGCTTCCCGTAAATGTTCAATTTCTTCAGTCTGTTATTTGTCCACTCTATTACTACGCGTTTTGTGATTGGTCAATTTAGTTAGAACAAGACTTATTACCAGGGGTTAATTTCCTCCCTCCTCCCGCAAAGGTTTCTTGAGTTTGAAGTTCAATAAATCCATATATTATAATCCATATATAAATAGGTTTCGTCTTACGCACGCTGTGATTGGTCAATTACTGTGTTTATCTGAGGCTATACAAACACGGATGCCCTGTGTTTATATAACCTGATGCAAACACTCGATCGAGTTTGGTTTGGGAGAATTCGAAAGTACTTATTGTAAACCCACGCCTACGGCTCGGGTTCACATAAACTTTCGAACTCTCCCAAGTCACTCTCGTGTTTGTAGTAGGCTATATAAACACGGGCGGCCATTTTCTATTTCTTAAATATAAACCATCAATAAAATACATGATAGACTTTAAAACATATTAAATATAATAATATTTCAGGGCATTGCCCCTGCTTCAGATTCTGAAGCCGGAAAGGGCATGCATGCAGCGCCCTGAAATATTATGTTTATGTTTTAAAGCCTATGTTGTCTTTTATTGATGGGTTATATTGTATTAAGTACATACGAAAATTTTATATATGGAAATATATATATAATATATATATATATATATATATATATATATATATATAAATTATTAATGGTAAATGCTTTGTACTTTTATTCAATCGTTGTTCTGTATCATAAAACTATGCATTCGCTCATTCTTTGCTTTTTCGTTTTATAATACATCGCAACCCCATTCTCGTCCCCATATAACCCGCGCTCCACAACTCAAGCATGAATGGAGAAAGTTATTTTGCTGCCTTCAGACTGACATAATATATCTGCAATATTATACCTCACAGTTAAGTTGTCCACAGTTTAGATTTTGTACCACATGACAATGGTATTTTTATTGATGCGCTCGCCTACGTCACCGAGGTATTCGAAACTCGAATACCCCGCTCGCTTTCGAACAGGCTCTGGAATTAAAGTTGTTGAGATTGAAGTAGCTTCATGATTTGAAAGAAAAGATCATTTATGAAAACATGTATATATTTATACAATGTTCGATGTAGAGATATTTTGATATATAATATATTATAATTCATTGATTTATGGACCCTTCGCTCGGGGTATTCCACAAAAAATTTACCTAAAATATCGGCCTTGGGCTTCCTCGAATATCCCTCGCTTTTGGTCTATATATAGTTGATAAATATAATATTGATTATACTGGCAGGCTTAGACTGGCTATTGTGGTATTTTGCCATACAACACTGGCTGAGTATTGTAGAACAATGGTTGCCCTTGTTCAGGGCCGGATTAACGGTTCGCGGGGCCCGTGGCATATTATCAGCGCGGGGCCCCTTGACCCCCCCCCTGTGAATTCAGGTTTCCCTGAAATCAGAAAGATTAAAAAATATCAATATTCCACGATTTGAAAAGTTGCCTGTGTATTTACAAAACAGAAATATACATCGATAATTGAACTAAAATCCAACGCAGTTTATATAGCATTAACAATTATATAAGTATTATTTTTACAGCAGCAAAGGTTAAAAGTCAAACTGGCTAAACAACAGGAACAATATTCAAATACATGATCGTCATGTCCATGTAACGTGTCTGTTATTAGAGATTCATTCTCAGGCCTTGTAAACGTTATGCTTACGCGATTTCTTAAGAGTAAACTCGTTAATTACCGACGACATGTCAATGCTACGCAGAAGGCCATTTTCAATACTAAGCAGAACAAGGCTGTTCAGTCTCTTCTGCGTCATGCATGATCTGAACTGATTCTTTATCAGCTTAAGTTTGGAGAACGACCGTTTTCCAGAACAGTTCGAAATCATCAGACTGAGATAAATACGGAATGCGATGACAGTGTTCGGAAATTCAGTTTCCATATTTTTGGCCACAAGAAGCCTGTACCTGCAATTTTTAATTTTTCAGGCCGTTGCACTTTTCTTGGACGCATCTGTATTTGTGGCAACAGCGCCTCGCTTATTGTGGCTCTTTTTTACTTTTGGGTTCTCGCTTTTTCATTTTTGGGGCCTCACTTTTTTATTTATGGTTCCGGCCTGCTTTTTTTATTTTTGGGGCCTCCCTAGCTTTTTTATTTATGGTATCTTGCTTTTTTTATTTTTGGGGCCTCGCTATAGCTTTTTTATTTATGGGTTCTTGCTTTTTTTAGTTTTATTGGGGCGTCGCTAGTTTATTTATGGGTTCTTACTTTTTTTAGTTTTGGGGCCTAGCAGGCTTTTTTATTTATGGTTCTTGCTTTTTTATTTTTGGGGCCTCGGTTTTTTTTTTGTTTTGGGGGCCTGTTTTTTGAGTTTTGGGGCCCCGGCGCCTCGCTTTTTCATTTGCGGTACCTCTTTTTTTAATTTTGGAGCATCGTTTTTTTTACTTTTGTACGTGGCCTTGCGGTTTTTGGGGCCCCACACTTTTTGGGCCCCGCGCTAAAAAATCGAAACTGAGCAAAGCGCGGGGCCCCTAAAAACGCGGGGCCCGTGGCATAAGCCACTTCAGCCATATGGTTCATCCGGCACTGCCCTTGTTCTAAGGCAAATGGCACAATGGTCAATAATAATAATAATAATAATAATAATAATAATAATAATAATAATAATAATAATAATAATAATTTCATGAGGGTGATAACATTATTACTCAAGAGAGTATTCTTCCTAATGGCCATCTGACTAAATACAAAGGAAAGACAGTAAATAAATAAATATTTTGACAAATAGTAAAAATAAAAATGTTCAATAACATGCATACATTACAACTAAATATATAATAAAACCCCTAAGAGTAGCAAGTACATTCAACAAGATGTTTGCAACTAGAACATGAAAATTGTTCTAAGTGGTCGACTTTGTAATTCAATTTGAGGAAAAATCGCCGAACAATTTGGATTTGTACGATATTACGGTGAGATCATTATTTTTCAACTTAGTAGGCAATGAATTAAAAAGCTATGAGAGTTTTAATTTGGCTAAATGTTAACTTTCGGTAGTGGAAGATCCGAAGATCTCGTATCAATTTTATGTGCATCTTGGGAAAATGTGAACAGATTACGAACTTCAATAAGCATTGAAGTTCGCAAACAGTTGAACACGAGTAGGTAACTTTCTCATTTTAATAAGATTTTAGATAGGAATCCATTTTAGTTTATGGAACAAGGCGACAGAGGGAGCTAGTTTCAATGCCTAGATCCGACCAGAATCAAACGAGCTGCTCGCTGCCAGTCCAAGCCTGAAAACTGGTTTGCACTCCCGTCATGCATGGCGGCCATGTAATTTAACAAAAGAATCTCAGTAAAAGCTATTGTATTTGAAGTATGTTTTCCTCCAACATGGCCGCCGTATCTTTGTCTCCTAAATCTCAAGGGATTGATTACAAACCAACAATATATTATTTACATGATAAAATATGTACGCAATGCCGTCACTCTGAACTAAATATAACGAACTAATCTTTTCTCTGTCTTCTCTAGTTCTCTTATGAATTAAAGTCGCGTATACGCAGTATTTAACATTTATAAGTATAATCTGTATATATATAGTATATATATATAAATGTGGCTATTCCAGTGAGTTACTTACAGCGGTATGATTATATTTAATTTCCGTAGCTGCATGTACGAAGCTCCATTATATTTAACGTCATACAAGATTATTAATAATTAGAATTAAAAATTCGTAATCATTTGTATACTCATCATGGATAAACTGATAAAGTCAATATTAAGCTGAGAGATAACAAGATTCTTTTGCAGAGTTATAGGTTATCGTAGCTCTTCGTTTATGTGTCAGCACGTAATAAAGAGGCATCAATGATGTGGTCAGTATTGGAATAAAAGCCGACACAATGCCAGGCACGCTAGGACTTTCAGGTGATGGGAAAAAACTGTCTATAATGTAAGGACACCAAGAAATAAGAAATATTCCAATTGCTGCTTGCAGGTGGAAGTACATTTGGTTTTCTTCGTCGTCAGCGTCATTGCAATCCTCGTTACCGAAATCACCTTTCCATTCTGTCTGAGTCTTATTTCCGCTTATGGTATTTAACATTGAAAATGCGAGGATAGCAATTGGAATAAGGAAGAGAAACGATACTGCCATGGAGAGAGGGAAACCCGACGGTGAAAACTCGACTAGGCAGAAGGCTTTTCGGCTGAGAAATGTATACTTGCTCCAAAGTAAAGAAAGAGAGTAGGAAAGGGTAGTTTGTGCAATGACGTAACCCAGCAGAATGACTTTGTTGTTCGGTTGAGAAGCCAGACCTTGGCTGAGTTTCTCGACTTTGTTTTCTTTATTTCTTGTCCTTATATAACGGTCAGTTGCAATGGAGACAAGCGTGGAAACCGACACGATAATGTAAACCACATTTGTTAACCCAGTTGATCGGCACCACTCCGGCTCGAAGTACCATTTTGAAGAAACACTGACTGATAACAAAAAAGGCAGATCTTTAATAGAGACCAGGATGTCAACGAGAGCAACATTTGCTACTATGAGAGCGATACACGAGCATCTGAGACTGCGCTTACGGTAGATTCTCCAACATACCCATACGTTGATAAACAGAGTGAGAAAACTAAGTGATGCAATGACAGAACCCGTTACAGACGACGAAATTATTTCTAGTTTCTTGGTATTAATGTCAACGGTGTTGGCGCCAGTATCTGCAGTAGTTAGCATGTTGAAGAAGTGCCAGTACATCGCCGTACAGATTAGAAAAAATGATCACTTTGTCGTTATCCGTTATCTGCACTATCATACGGTCTCAGTGTTAATTATCCAACTGCGGTGAGAATATAATTACTTGCATGTACTAACTCGGACAAAGCATAGAAGCGTTAAAACAAAGCAAGGAGTATATTGTTTCAGTTTTTAAGCACTGGTGTTTGCCAAAGAAAATAATTTAACAAAGCTTTCCCTAAACATCGTTGAATGTATTTTGTTTGATCCATTATTAGAAACAATTAAAGCCACCTGTTTGTCTTGCCAAATGCACATGAACGATCAACTGGTGCCTTTTAGAGAGTTGAACTATAATAACGTTTTCCTAAATTATTCATACAACATGTTTTCAATCCTTCTTTGTAGGGCTTTTTACATTTTACTCTGACTAATGTTAATATATAGCGGAAGCTTTCGACTATTGACTTAACTACTCAATGACTTTTTTGGATGACACACGGGACTAAGAATGCGTTTAGGTTGGTTTATAGGTTAATTATAGGCGCACTTGATAATCGAGTCACCAGCATGAAAATATTCAGTAAAATCTGTCGTATCTGTACGGTGGCCCACAAGTGCCATGGCAATTCTTAATTTTAATCACAAAAGTTTTGATGGGGATATTATTGTTTTAATACAATTTTCCCCTTGCGCGATCAATATATTATACTAGGCTCGACTGACTTCCCGAAAAGAAATTTGAGCTAGGGATATTTTGTCGGCTTGTCGTTCGCCAGGCTGCTATCTAATAGCATGAGCGGATAATGTGAGCTTTTCGTACTTTTTAATTTTTCAACTATATAGAAACCCCTGCCCCTGGTTGCAGCTACTGTAGGTAATATTAAAGGTGCTGTCCAGTCCAGTCTGCGCATGATCCGCCATCTTTGTTTTGATGGTTGACAAGTCGAAGATAATTACATGGAGTACGCAATTAATTCAGCTCAGTGTAAACCAATAAAACCATTCAGAGCAACATGGCAGAAAACCAAGAGATTCGGCGAGGATACTCTCCGGCTTTCTTCTAATAATATTTCAAATAAACAAAGAAAATATTATTTTAGTTTTGCCGGGAAAGAAAATATTATTGTAATTTACGTCACCTGCAAATAACTGCCTACAAATAACAGTCTGCGCATTAGCGGGAAATGTTGTTTTGCGGCAAATAATATTTTGCTCATGCGGTTACACTCAACTTCGGCAAACGTAAATTCAGCCAAGCTGCCGATAAATGAGTGGACATAATTATTACAGGTAAACAGTGTCAAAGAAAAAATAAATCGAATAATAAAACAATTATTGAACTCGTTTTTACAAAATATCGTGATTTGTCAGCGAGACTCTCGCATTCAGTTATTTGCCTCTGCCGAATATAGTGATCTGCTCGCCACTGACAAATCACGATATTTTGCTCAACCTCGTCCAATAATTCTTAATTATTATTTAGTATCCACCAAACGGGTAAAAACACGCAATGATATGATACGTTTTTGTGGAGGAGCGGAAAGTACTCGCGCCGATTTTTATTTTTAAAGTCAGTTTTTAATTACCAGTACCAGCGTGGTTTGCTCGATCTGAACTCAAAAGTGAAACTGAAAACACACTAATGAGTAGAAAACAGCAATTTTCTGTTTAATATGTCGATGAAAATGCTCAGTTTTTAATAGGACTCATGCATGTCACGTTGTCACATGCTGTTTGCAACTTTGCTTGGCTCGCCAGCCATGGCTCGCTGGTGTTTGAAACGTCCAAACAGCGCGCTGAAAAGTGAGCCGAAACCACTCAATCATTATATTCTGTGGCTGAAACCAGCTGAAACCGACAATAAGGAACTATATCTTTTCAACTCTACAGCCCCCGCTAGTTCCGCCGATCGATGTTTTGGAACATGCACAACAGTGAAAAAGACTAGCTAAAATGTTAGAGATGATCTGACTACTTTTCCGGGGGGGGGGGTGTATTCTTTATGCATGTGGCAATTTTTCTCCCGGCAGTCCTTGCAGATCGAAGGAGAAAGCTGAATAGCTGATTCAGGAAATGAGATTGTAGTATGGCGAGTTTTGACACCATTTTTAACGACAACATCGAAGAAGAAGACAGCGAAAATACTCAGATATCTTTAGACTATTCTCAGACTACGCCAAATCCCATAGTAATTCGTGGCATTGGTCATATGACAGTGTAAGTGACTGGTAAACTGATTTTAACATGAAACAATAGCTTCTCATATAAGCACATTGCATCCCTTGAAATAACGCACGCATAACCCTACGATTTTAACAAGATTTGGTTAGCTTAAACATGCCTTTCTTGTTTTAGTTTTGGATTAAATTGCAAGTATGATTCGGAGTTCCCTGGAGGTCTTAATGCAAAGGTAAGTAAACGCGATTTAATAATATGTTACTACTTAAAATATAGTCATAGTTACACAAAACTATGATTAGCTGGTATATCATAACGAATGTGGTGTGGGAACTGCTAGATTTTTGGCGTAGATTTAGTGCCCGACTTTAATACCAGTGAACAATCCACATTTACTTTTAACAGCTTCCAGAAGTAATTAGAATTCTGAAGAAAACACGAACATCTATTTTTATAGAAATAAATCCGCTTTCTTGTGACTGAAAATTATGTGCATAGTTTAATACACACATAACTGTGGCAATTATTTTACGATTTATAGCTTGTGTTTAATTTTTAACTACTTAATAACCGAGAGTGAGGTGTTTACGGTAAATATTAAACCGAGGTCTTGCTGTATTGACCGAGCGATAGCGAGGTTAATACGCTCAAGACCGAGGTTTAATATTTTACCGTAAAGACCGAACGGTCGAGGTTATTAAGTAGTTTATTATTATATGGCACTTTTTATTTCAAAATCAATCTTGTATTTCTTGGTCTTCGCTTCCTTTAACTTCGTCAAAACACCGAACTAGCGTTATTTTCTTCAGTTTCTTTCTCGTCTGGATTATAGAATTTACTTTTACTAGAAATACATGAATGCAACAACCCCTCGCCTGCTTTTATTAAATACTTTTTTGAAATACTCCCCCACCCACCCACCCTGATTAAAATAAGCACACCTGATAACAGTCAATATAAAAACAAACAGATATAAAAACAAATGATAATCCTCAAGATAATTCTATAATTTATGGATAAGATGACTAAACTGATTTAACATATCAAAGCAAAACTTAGATTTCATTATTAAATTCTGCTTGTACAAAATATATTTTTAGGAGGTTTCAAAAGGGATTATTTTTAACAAGCTTTAAATGGCTTCCCTATGCATACATGTTTTGCAAAGGCAGAATTAAAAGTCAACAGCTCAAAAATTACGTTTATAATAGAGTCTGGGATAAAAACAATTCGGTAGAATCGGATTCTAGAAAGAAGTATTAAACAGACAACATTTCAGTCGAAAATTTGGAAATACAGCCAAAAAAATCACCAAAGCCTATCAGTACTTAATAATAAAAGGTGCATGCAATGCCATCACGTCTACATAAGCTTATAAAGGTAGTGTTTTAAGTTAGCTTTTGTTATGCTGATTTATGGTTTGGACGTGCAAGGGAAAGCACAAAAATGTGAAGCTGTATATTGTTTAGGTTAAGCGAAAACTTGAAAACAACAAGAATCCTACCATTAACTTTAAAATGATTTGACCACGGAGTGACTACAAACAATGCAGATCTAGTTTTTCTTTACCATACATGGCATTTGGTTTCTTCAAACGTTCAAACGTTCTGGTTTCTCTTTAAGATATATTGAACAGGTTGTTTGTATCCTTCTTTTCTTTGTGCTCCATTTCGTTTCGTTTAAATAAATGAAAGCAAAATACTATTTGTTTGAGAGTTTATAGTTTTCTTCGTCGCTAGTCACCAGTGTCCAACTATTCTTACCAAACCGTACCAAACATACATGTATATATATACATATATATATATATATATATATATATATATAGCACTCTGGGCCCATGCGCACTTCACGCTATCTGAATGTATTTCACCGATGCTGTCCCACATGCGGTTGTCACCGACGATCGCATGTGTATAAGTAATTGATGAAATTCATTCAGATTGTTCCAAGCTACACTGATGAGCTGTTGTACAGCGAAACACCGTGTCTGTAGATTGAACTATATATATATATATATATAAACTATTTCCCAGATTTTGTCTCCCTTCGCTTTTTCTATACGCGTGTAAAGTGGACTATGTGCATGTCGAGATTAGCATCCTCACTGGGCTCCAGGCCTTCGGCCCTACACCTGGGCTCAGGGATAATGTTCATCACATCTATTTCATCTATTTTCACTGATTTTCAGCAATAAAAGTCTCTTATTAGGATTTTTTGTTAATTTCCAATATAAGGGCATTTATTTAACAATTTTCATAATGCCTGTGGGCATTACGGAGAAATCTCGCTCTGTCAGCAACCAATCACATTGCGTGATTTTACTGGAAGTAATCTGTGCCATATAATAAATATATTTAATGTACTGTATCATATTATGATTAATTTTTAAAAGGATTATGTTGTAATTTTTCATTTATTGTTATTTCTTATTAACAAGAAGTTACAATATTTTTGATTATTTGTATTAACGCTTTATATTTATTTGGTTTTGTACAGAAATTGCAAATAATTCCCGTCATTTATTTAATAATTTCTTTTTGTAGGAACAGGTTTGCTAGTCTTTTGTAAAAATGTGTACATAATCAGATATAAAATGTGTACATAATCAAAGTTTAGGCAAATAGTGCAAAGGTAAACACTCGCCGACACTGAGGTTTTAGCATGTTGTATATATATGTCCTTGTATATATATATGTACAAAAACAGACAAACAAAAACTCTCCCAATAAAAGCAATGTAGTCCAATGGATATTTGCAATTTATGCGTGATTCAATTCTTGCTGTGACCATCCCCCCCTGGTTAACCCCTGGGGAAACGTAGCCCAGCACATCCCAGGGGTGGGAAATTGTGTTGAACGTCTGGTCCTATGGATGTTCTGGGCAGGTAGGTGTGGGGAATATAAATACCCACATGCGAGGGGGGATGGGGACTAGAATGCACTAACACTGAGGATGAAACTTACAATTAGAATAGCAATTGCTTAGGGTTTTTTCAAAATGTGCATGCACAGGATTATGATTCTTTTTAATCATTTTTTAAATTTTTTTTTAAAATTTTTGTTGATTTAATTACCTTTAATTACTTTTTTTAGGAAATTAAAAATTGTTAAACAAAAATTGTATTTTTAACTGTTGATAGGTTGCTAATGAAGAATTTCAGATGACAATAACTCAAGTAAACAAGGTTTTAAGAAAAACAATGCCAGTCAATGTGAGATGGTGGTTATGTGGCTGTATTTGCTGTTGTTGTACTCTGGGGATGTCATTGTGGCCTGTCGTCTGTCTCAACAAAAGGGTATATTTTTTAAAAATTAAATAAATTAAATAAATGTAGACTCCTTCAGGCAAATTTTAAAAAGATTTTATTCTTAATTTCAGACGAAACATCATATAAAAAAAATTATTCATGTATTTTTATTAATTAATTAGCCGTGTATATAAAGACGTAGTACAGTATATTATTTTAGATTTATTCACTGATGAAGCCTAATAACTGGCGTTTCACCAGTTATTAGGCTTCATCAGTGAATAAATCTAAAATAATATACTGTACGTCTTTATATACACAGCTAATTAATTAATAAAAATACATGAATAATTTTTTTTATATGAATACTGATATTAAAATATAACAAGCAAATTAATGGAAAGGATTATATTATATGCCGATAATTTAAAACTTGATAATAAAATTAAATTACTTATGAATAGAACGTAAAATTAAATGCAAAAAGGTCCATCCTGGTACTGGAGAAATGAGAAGAGCCACCTCCCGATCAACCAATCCTTCAGCCAGAACAAAGTTAGAGCTTTGTAAAATAATATCTATATTTACTCGTAATGGATATCCAAAAAAGTTTGTCAAATTGGTTATAAAACAACACTGTGAACCGAACCATACAGAAAAGATACCGATAAATTCGTTTATTTAAAATTACCATTGATTCATAAACGACGTCAGGATTCATTTCATGAATGGACAACCATTATCGAGGACTTTTGTGCCGTCAAAAGAGAAACAAAACTGTCCTAAAGATTGCTGTACATGCAAATTGTCCTTGAAACCAAACCGTTGCCTAGTGAAGCATACCGTTTATCGCATAATTTGTTTCCATTGCGATTCTGTTTATCAAATTGGTGAAACTGGGAGATCTACTGGCTCGCGTATGAAAGAGCACCTACTGTACGTATGAAAAAACAGACAGTGTAACTGTATGCACATCTATTAAAATCTCATAACATTGACCCACAAATTGGATCTCCAATCAGTTGGGAAATCATTCATAGCAATGTAAGAAATTATAGGGAACGCAAAATAATTGAAGCTTTAGAGATTCGTAAACATTCACAAAACATTATGAACGGTTGTGTTGGCAGAATTCTTAGCATTTAATTTTACGTTCTATTCATACTGTAAGTAATTTAATTTTATTATCAAGTTTTTAATTATCGGCATATAATCTAATCCTTTCCATTAATTTGGTTGTTATATTTTAATATCTGAGTATTCATATAAAAAAAAATATTCATGTATTTTTATTAATTAATTAGCCGTGTATATATTAAGAGGACGTACTGTATATTATTTTAGATTTATTCATTGATGAAGCCTTAACCAGCGAAACGTCTGAAATTAAGAGTAAAATATTTTTAAAATTTGTCTGAAGGAGTCTACATTTATTTAACTTATATATATTCCAGCAACCAACATTCTTCCTTCTTATATATATATCATATATATATTCATATACAGTATGTATATACATGTATTCATACATGTATACGGTATGTATATATTGGAGGGGTTTTTAAGTGGGAAAATTTATATGCAAAATTACAATTTGTAATCTAAAAAGAAATGTCTAATTCTTGTTCATTAAAGTGTGACCTTAGAAACTGTCAATAATCTAAATTCTAAAATATACATTTGTGATTACTTTTTTTACACATGTACTGTACAGTGTATATTTACTTGAATTCCCACAACAATGAGAAGATTGTTATTTTATGAAAGAAAATGTCCTGATTGATTAGTGAGTAGTTCTAATGTTAATGTTTTGGAAACTTAAAATGGAAATGACTGAAAGCTGGTAGTTTGTTTACTCTGGATTCTGATCAGGTTTACCAAATTTGCCATGTTTCATTTTTAGACAAGAGTACACTTGCCACTCTACTTTAATAATATGTACATGTACTATTTGACACAATGGTGGCCAAATTAAATTACACACGTTTCACCAAAATGTTTGGAAGTTTATTCCAAAGTTCGCAAGTTCATTGGGAAATTCGCAGTTTCGTTTTGAACTACACATTTGATTGGCTGTTCGGCAATCAAGTACGTAGTTCAAAAGGAGCCTGCGATCGTAATGAACGTGCAAACGTCCGAACGAACTTCCAAACATTTTAGTGAAAAGTATGTTGCAAATGACTGTAATGCATGGTTTAAACTTTTTTAAAGTTTAAGGAAAGCAGTGTTATCAGACAAATTCAATAAAAATGCAAATTAAAAGTACCTTTTTCGGAGCGCGAAAAAAATCATGTTTTATAACAATGAAATTTCTAGGTTATGAAAGAGTTTAGTTGGAAGCGAACCAAACACTTGAAGTCGTGGTAGTTTTAACGATCACTCAGTCTGATGAAGACACTGCACTAGATCGGAGTGTCGAACTGTTAGGTCATGAACAGTAACTGAAAAGTTACGTTCAAAAACCTTTAAGCCAGACTAGTAACGTATTAACTCAAATACTGCGATACTTAAATATTCGATTTCGATTATTATGATTTGATTACCAGACAGTGCATTTCAACTAAAAGGATTCAGGAACAAAATGGAATTCTATGTTAGCGTTTTCAGCTTGAATTTGATAAAGATTTTTCGTTTGTTTTTGCTGTACAAGTTGTTGTAAGTTAAACCGTCAGAGAAAAAGTCTGAGCTCCAGACGGGACTCGAACCCACACAATGCGACTTGAGTTGTATAGCCCAACAAGTACTTGGGACATACGGTTTGACTATAGTTCCCAGGTATAAATTTGTTGCATTTGAATCAAATCGAAATCAACCTGAAATAAAAAATTGCGAATCAAACTGCAAAAAATAATCACGTGTATTATCGAATTATGTCTTAATCGTTTCAGCCCTAGCAATTGCTATGGCATAAACTTCGTCTCAAGTTTCGGTGGCGTCAAAAATATGTATTTCAATTTACTGTTCAATTATTAATTAATTATTTCTTTTTTAGACTCGCCATACTATAAATAAAGTGCTAGATGCTGAAAATAGTAATTTTTACCATAAAGTGAGTTACAGTATATATGTAATCAGATACAGATCGGCTGCGAATGCTGTATCTTTCTTAAAATACAAATGCATCTAAGTAATCAAGTTCACCAACTATTTTAGCGATATACTCTATTTTAGCCGAGAAAATCGAAGCTAAAGTTTATGTAAATCAGGACGATTCTGTATCCGATTTACAACCTCTGCTACGGTATTGATTTCTTTTGTGTTTTCCTCATGAATTATTAATGAGTTTTTTAAATATATATATATACCGGTACATGCATAGAGAAAAACATAGTTGCAAATACTGAACATCTTGTTTTAATTTAATACATAAAAGTAAGGACACGATATAGTCAGCACTACTCGGGCTTCACCTACGGTTTTTTAGCGGCGTAAAAAGATTGAAACGATGAAAAGGTATTGAAAATATCCAGTATTCTAGATACATTCGACTGAATCACGTAACTGGTAACGTAGTATCTGGGACATCCTTACAAATACCGTGTTCATCATAGGGATGACAAAATATCGTATAGGGGTGCATGGGTAGATATTGTATATAGGGTTGCCGCATAGATATCGTACATACAGTAGAGTTGTATAAATAGAGAATAATAAGCCATGTCATGGTCGCGTGGTATATGGGAGTTTATCTTCGCCTTCGGCTCTTAAATTTTATCTGCCACCGAATACACTGTGTTATGCGTCAATTTAAAGTGCACCTAACCCCTTGTTTGTAATATATACAATACGGCCGAGCTGTAAGCACACATGTAATTGTTTTGGTTTGTTAAAGTAAATCTTAATCTAAGTCAAAAATTTGTAAAGTTTATGTAAATCAGGACGAATTTGTATCCGATCTCCAACACTTGATTAAACATTCATTTCTTTTGAATTTTCTGCATTGAATTATTAATGATTGGATATAACAGACGTTCGGTGGACGTTCGTGAAGCTCAATTACTCAGAAAAGATTTCTGAGCCACAGACAGGGTTCGAACCTGCAACCTTCTGATGGCCGGTTAGACACTCTGAACAGTTGAAGCTCAGACGGAAATCTAAGGTTGCAAATTCATAGTCATATGTGCTCCTAAGTGGTAGCGTTTGCATATGAGATGTAGTTAAAGTGATATGATAAGTTGTAACGTCTACCAAACGTTTGTCATTACACCAAGCTCGCAAATGTACCACATGCACTACATGTATACGTACAACTTATCAAATGGAAATATAGTAAGGTTTGAGTACTGCCGAAAATATTGAACGTAGTTTCTAACGTTTCGAGCGAAGGCCCTTCGTCAGAGAGAAACGTATAAAGAGTGTAAACAAACAACGAGCTTATATATATAAGAAACTAACTTTACTGAATTTTCATTGATAACCACTTATTATTTTTTTTTAAACCTTTAACTCTTTCAGTACCAAGCACATACTGTACTCTAATATTTTACTCTGGCTAACACCAGACGATGTTCCTTGTCAATAGGGAAAGTCCTGGTACTCTAAAGGTTAAAACCAATCTCCCTTAAACTTCAAGATGCTTGGGATCGTGTTCTATCCGCGTAGTAGTCAGGATGAGGAAGTCAATCAGAACCATATATTTGCGATAGGCAAACAGATCATTCATGTCTACTAATTATTTTTATTATATGATCTTCAACAGCTTGGACTTCACTGGAGTTTAAAAAAACAAAAATGTACTTCAAGCAGTATGATGGAATATGTAAGTGACTATACATGTACATAATACTTTCCATGATTGAAACTAGACAACAGAATCAGTAAAAACTTCAGTTTGAGTTTAACTCTATTTTAGAATCATCCCTAGATTTTAAGTTAAGCCTGGTTTTGTGGTATCCACAATCAGATAAATTGCCCCAATCATTTCATTACATTATAAGGTCCTATCAGTGCGTGGGCGCCGTGTCGGGTTTTTCGCTCGGGTACGGTTTTCAGATTTAGTGCCCGAGCACTTAGCCTGCTCGCAGCCCGAAATTTCTTCTAAACACTGGGCCCTCAGTCTGAACGCAGCCTTATTGCATTATTACTCGGGCTATTATGGTAGGCCGGGTCTAGGTTTCGGCATTTTTATTTTTTTTTTTTTGTGGGGGGGTCCACAAAATGGCATTATTGCATCATCCCGTCAGGCCTTGCGAAACTGTAAGGCATGTTGCGTGTTCGATTTTTCGAGTTCTTTCTTTTCGACAGCTTTGCCTTTGATCGAATTTATTACAGACACGAAAAAATGCCGTGTTGACATCAGTACCTATAGGAAGTTTCACTTGAGGACTAGAGATACAAGAAAGAGCCACAGTATATCAAAGAACATATACGTACTGTTTACCTAGTAACGGCTTGCTGCTTGGTTCAACAACTACAAAACGCAAGTAATAAGCACCGAATAATGCAAAAAACATGTTTAGATATGTCTAGTCGTCGACATCTGAGTCGTGTATATCATATTACATTTGGAAATGTGTTTCAAAACATGTTTAAAATATTTTCTGTTGGTACGATTTACATGAATTCTATATCGGAACTTAACCATCGCTTGAATCTGCTGAATTCAGCACTGTATGTTTTGTTTACTGAAGGTATTACTGTAAGATCGTTTAATACTTTAATTATATTCTGCTAAACGGGCTTATTGTCGCTTGTTGTTTACTATTAGACCAAGCAATCGCATAAATCACTTAATAACATTAACAAGAGGGCACTCAGAGACAGCATATACCTCCGCTGGTGGGTTAAGGCTACGCTAATTGCAGAATCAGTAGCCCGAGTGAACGCCTGAGCAGGCGTCTTGTTTGTCTTTTGTCGAAAAAGTAAGGGCTGACCCCTTACAAAAAAAAGTGAGGACCCTTTACGCCTCCGCCCCTCCCCCCCCCCCCCCCCCCCCCCCCCCACCCCCCCCTCCCCCCCCCCCCCCCCCCCCCCCCCCCCCCCCCCCCCCCCCCTCCACACATACACATACACGCTTGGGACGTGCCTTGTATGCGGTGCGTTAGTTTGTTCGTTTTTTGTTTGTTATATAGTTTTGTAACATTTGATGTATACGTGCATGCCTTGTGCACAGATCCAAGTACACTTTATCTGGTTTTCTTTTTCCAGGTTCTTTTAGTGGAGTTTATCCCTAAGACACAGATTCTTAAACCAGATTAATCATAAAGTATAACCAGCGTGGCGTGCGTGTTTGGGTTAACTTGATTTCAGTCATATTTGATTTTCAACACATGCATGCCCTGGTTGTCTACAATGCCTTAACCTGAGATCTTTTACGAAAGTAGCAAATGAAGTGCATTAGTATCACATTGGAATTCCATGATAGAAGAAGGATAGCACGATGGCAACAGTAGAGAACGATGTGATTTAGTACATTGACTACTCATTCTCAAGTTGTTCGTGAAACAATTTGAAAATGAATGGTTTGTATTAAATTGAAGTGCATCATGAAGTCCACTATATTTTTGTATATTAAACATTCCCAGCTTGGCAGAACGTTTAGCTAGCCGAAATTTTAGATAATGTTTTGTTGGGAAACACATTTTCAAATTTTAGGGGATATATATGTTTCGAATTCGTTAAAAAGCCTTATATCAAGTTTGTTTTCCGGTTGCATGTGATGCAATCTCAAATTCTCTAGATCTCTCTAGATTCCATGCACTGAATCACCATAAACGTAAGTTGTGGCATTCGCTCCAGAGAAAGTTGCAAATGCACAAAAAATTCTAAACACGAGGTTCCGCTATAAAAGGGATTATAGCTCCTCCCATTTCATGTGTGACAAAATTCAAATCTGCAGATAAGTCATGTAAAGACGATATTTGGATGAACGCGTAGCCTCGGGTGTTTACACGTTTACGGTTGATTGACAACTGAACGTATAAAACTCCAGGGCTCACCCCTTTTATACCGGGACCTGGTGTTTAAAAATACATGCCAAAATGATTTTCGTGCAGAAGTTGTAGTTCACCCTAAGGGCCTGTTTACAAGGAGGTAGGGTTACCCTAGCACCCGCGGGTCAAAGTTAGCCCGGGTTTACAAGCAAAATTTCCGAAAACCAAAACTCGGGTAGGCGAGTTATCCCTACAAAACGCGTTTACAAGGACAAAAACATAACCCGGCTACTAGTTACGTGATAGGGTTACTCTAGCTTGCATCAGTTTTATCCTAGCGTCCTTGTAAACACGCAATAAACAAAGAAATGTAATATGTACTAGAGCTAGGATAACCCGGGTGCTAAGGGTAACCCTACCTCCTTGTGGACAGGCCCTAATAGTTCTTTAATTTATTTTACTTTATTTTGTCTTTGCATACTTTGTATAAATACACTGTAATGGCTAGTCGTACGTAGTTTTTAAAGTAAAAATTAGATTTTATTAGAAATTCTTGAAAGAACGTTGGTATTCATGGGTTATGTAAAGAAATTAAAGCGTTTATAATTACTTATTTTAAATGTCAGTTGTACTGCAGGTTTTCTATACCGATCACGACAACGTCGAATTACATGTATGCATGCATGCTATATATGTACTGGAGGACTGACTGACAATCAAAAAGTGATTCAATTCAAAAAGTAGCGGGCATGTATGGGTGCCTTGATGGAGAACAGTTTCAGCACGGATAGTGGAAGGGGAACTGCGGAAACGATGTTTGCACAACTTGCTATGGTAATTATACACTTATAAGCGGCTAATACACGGTTATGCACCTAACGGGTGGTCCCACATGGCCACGATAAGCTATTGCTGAAATTAAACAATAGTGTAATATCACTTAAGTTCAATAGTGTCTGATTTTAGCCATGTGGAACAACCCGTTAAGTGCATTAGCCGCTTATAAGTGGATAATTACCATAGCAAGTTGTGCAAACATCGTTTCCGATTTTGTAACATCGTTTTAAGTTTCCTATCCAGTTCCCCTTTCATTATCTGTTTCAGGTGGCTTTTGATGGGTTTGGCCACATTGAATGGCAATCACATTTCGTAACGAGAAACCTTATTTCGTAAGTGTAATTATAGGGATTGACATTCGTGAGTTAATTTTAACATTGCAAAAAAAGTTGAGTACATGCACTAAACTCAAAATAGTGAGTAAAATATGCAAAATTATATAATCATATACCTGAACAGGGCCTCTTTTAACTATATAACTGGGGGAAGGGCCCCCTTGAGCCCCCCCCCCCAAATTGATTTTGGTCCCCCCCCCAGTAAAAGTCCCTTTTTGCCCCAGGATAAAATGTGTATGGATAAGCAAGTCAGTTGAGTAGTTCGTTTCAGTTGTTACAAAGGTATAGATAAATCTTTATATTAGTTAAATAGTTTTCATTTTGATAAGATGTATGTGCTGATGAAAAATCTTTTTATAGTTCCTCACAACATTTTCCATATTATATTTGAAAGTGAACATGCTGATGAGTTCTGACACAAAGCGAAATAGTCAGAAATGTGTTGTATTTCAACTAGTTTTTATGACATTTTAATTATGACCCTCAGTGTTCTTAAATATCACCCTCAGAATGCAGGAAATGGCATTCTTCCAGAAAGTACCATGGCGGTCCTTATGGATCCTATATATCCTAACCTCTTACTTTTAACTTTATACCGAAGGAACATTTTGCGTTAAGGTCTTCGTTAAGGTTTACAGGGTCATTTCGGTAAAGTGCTCTCAAATGTCCCTGCAAACCTTAATGAAGACCTCAACACATTTGTAAAATTGCTGATCCTTATAAGGCCATGTCACACGAGGCAATTTCCCTAGGCCTTGCAACTTGCAACGCAATGGCGTTGTGTTGCAAGTTGCAAGAAAGATTTCCTCGTGTGACACGCCATGTTTGCAACTAGTCACGCAACGAAAAATTGCGTTGCGAGTCGCAGAGAAAGTAGAAGCAGCTTCTACTTTTCGCAACGCTACGAGATAAGTTGCAGCGTGTAACACCCCCACTGCAACTTGCAATATTTTTTTTTCGACAAAAATTGCGTTGCAAGTTGCAAGGAAAATTGCCTCGTGTGACATGGCCTTTACATTGCGCTGCTGCAAATTTGGAATCCGTAGAAGATCGGTAGCATCATTAGTTGGCGGCTCACTCCTCCAAGTGTACAAAATTATTCCAGTCATGGTGAAAACGTTCGAGTAGGCGCATGTGCGGGCGGAACCAATGATTCAGTACCATACAGTAGAGTGGTCAACACAACAATCTAGCTATCGACTTTTATTAGACCAAAATATGGCGACAGTCCCCGTGCAGATGTATAAATCATTTCCCATACGAATCTTATATATTGTCAGCTAAAAACCGTACTCACAGGCTGGCGTGAAGTTGAATTGAACTACCTTGTGCTTTGTATTATGAATCCAATATAGCAAAAATATGGCGTTTGTACGTTCTACCATGATCCTTTGCGAACCCAAATAAGTTCTGACAAGAGTTTGTTCTTTCCAGTTTAAGATATCCTTGCAGCTCTGTCTTATATTCTTACTTCGAGATGTATAGTTTATGGTGGACGCAATAAGGATAATGGTAAAACGTACGTGAAGCTATCTCTTTTGGCGCTAAGTAAGGGTTAATCAATAATGCTCACGACTGTAATAAAGGATTTTAATATCATCACAAGTGAAGCTTAACGGCCCCAAGTGGACGTTAAAGCTTCACGAGCGAAGTTAATGAAATCATATATTTTTTTTTTAAATTTATCGAGAAGAAACATGAAGAGCTAGAAATAGAAACTTAGAAAATCGTTAATATGCGATGAACGGTGTGGTAAGTGGTTATCACACTGCTATTCGAAAGAGTTTGATTCAATTTTCCAACATTGATGTATTTTGTGAGTTCTGCATGATTGGATACTTTGCACTACGTAATACCCTGTTATGTCGTGGTGTCCTATATGTACTATATATATACTGAATATTACTTACGTATCTTTACTCCTTCCTATAATTGTTTAACTTACTCCCGTATCAAATTTACACTGCGCCTTCAACCATCGTTGCCTCCGCAAGCTAACAACAAACACAGCAAGATGCGCTTTTTGGCCTAAGGCCATATACCGCATACTTTGCGGCATATTTTTATTCATCTACATTATATAACCCCCGTGTTTTTCCAATTACCTACATCTTATTCAAAAAAACATGCGTTATTAATCGTGCAGTAAATGTGGAATATAATGCACGGTTGCCAAAGTTTTTAAATTGTGAAGAGGGATACAAAAGATTAAACAGCTTGGAAAACTACCATTTCTTGAGGCAAACATATGCCCCGGACCCGGTGAGGGTGCTGATCTCGACACTCAGTTTACACACGTGGACAAGCGTGATATGCGAACAAATTTCTGTGATCTGAATATTTATCTATTTATTTGTTTCTATGCATGGTATTCACTTCCGCGATAAAGATTGTGGGGCACTGCATGGGAACAATAAAATCTATTCTTGACAAAATACATATATCCCGTTCAAAAGGATAGAATCAACGTTTACATTAAAAGCAGAACATCCTTAGTAAGAAGAAAACCCGCCACACCGAAACTCGAAAGGAGGAAAAAGCAATAGCGAAAAAACTAACGAAGAAAAAGGCCGAGAAGTTTAATAAGCTTACGGTAAAAATATAGAGCAGCCGCTCTCAGTACTAAATCACGAACATTTAGTAGTTTAGTTTAGTTTAATTAATTCGTCACAATATAATTAGTACAAATACATGCATAAATAAATAATTATAATAAAGTTGTGACAGGGGATTAAAACAGAACTTTCGTCCCAATTGAGATCAAACCCCTAAAAATTAATTTGATAAGAAAAGAAAAAAAAAGGGAAATAGATAAACTACAAGAGGTATATACATGTAAAACCCAACAATTGTAACAATTATAACTTCTTGTAACTAATTCCAACTAATTGTAATTCAACTCCTAATACTTTGCAAACAACAATTGCTTATTTCTGTCTTTAAAACTGGACGATGTCGTCGTACGTATACAGATCTCCGGGAAATAGAATATACAAGAGGTATATACATGTAAAACCCAACAATTGTAACAATTGTAACTAATTGTCAGGTGCGTATCCTTTACACTCAATTAAATACCTCCAGACCATATATCCTGCACAGTTTAGTCCATGAGTACAATGAACACCATCAAAGGAATCACATACAGTGTGTATCAAAAAAATTCGAACCCTTAGAAAATGAATTAGCATTCTTTTCAAACAACCTATTGTAGTAGTTTGAAAGCCCTAAGCACTTCGCTGAACCCACAGATGCGTAAAACACACGGTCTTATACACCTGGGAAATTAAGATAACTTGAAGTGTATGCATGGTGAAAGTATTTAAAAGCTTTTTCGCTTCGTTTAACTTATGTGCTGATTAATTTATAACGCAGCGCTTTTAGGGCTTTCAAACTACTACAATAGGTTGTTTGAAAAGAATGCTAATTCATTTTCTAAGGGTTCGAATTTTTTTGATACACACTGTATACTGGAAGTTGGAAATCTTTTAAAAAATGACAGGATTGTTGCTTTAAACCTGTTCACGACTTTGTCTGGCGGTACTATCTTTCCTTTGCATTTGATTTTCTTATATTCAATGCCACGACTTGTTAATTCCTTCGGGTCGTAATATCGCTTAGTTTAGTAAAGTTCACCACCAGCCCCAATTTGTGACCTTTTTTCTGAATGTTTTCACAAAGATCCTTTGGCGTGAACTCTTCATCTTTTTGCAAACTATCCTCGGGACCAAATTCTCCGTTGTAATTATACTTCTCAGATAATGGAGTTTTGAACAAGATCAGTCTTTCTCCTGAAATAGCATTGCCACAGGCAGTATAATTCTTCCATTTATCTGGAATACGGCAAAATTTAAAAGCAGTCTTATTTTAAACGTATCCGTTATGTTTTGCTTGCCCGTTGTGTTTTACCTGTGGCTGCCGTCTTTATTAATATCACCTTTTAAATATTTTTCTTATGGTAAAACCACTTGTAACTTAGCGTAGCTTGTTTATAATAAATGCTACATGTTGAAATATTACAGATGTAAAGTCTAAGGTGGAACAGTTTCAACACTTCAGATTTGGGGATGAAATTTGTTTTTGCTATTCTAAATGAATTTAATGCCATAAATGAATATAGCCGTGGCAACTAGTGAGATGTTTGAGTAGTGTTTAATAAATTCAAATATTCAAGCCTTTGGAAAATGCAAATATTTTTAGATGCTCTGGCAATGTTCTCTGAAATGGCATTTCCTGCATTCTGACGGTACTTTGAAGAAAGATTTAAAAGTTTTAAATCGTGTTTTCAATAGCACATTTTATCAAACCTGGAAGGTGTCAAATAAATTTAGGGATAAAGTGGACGTTTTATTATGGATTTTATTAGGGATATCACAAGGAAGCTAGACATTAGAAATGTGATTGACATTTTCAATGAAAAGCCACGTCGCATCCCACTGCAGCAAGGCACTAATTGAGTAATTGGCACCCCCCCTGGCCAAGGGCCCCCCTGTAAATCCATCACTGAACATGGAAAGAAAGAAAGAACTGTAAAATATAACCGAAATTTTGACGCGCCTGTGTGCTTCAGGTTCGCATGCGAAATGGCCGAGTTGAAACCCTTTGTTGCGACCTGCATTTTTCTTCATCTCTATATTTTTCTGAATATTGTCTTGAAATTTTTCTTTGTTATTTATTACCTTTTTCTTTAAAAATTTATAGAGTTAAACAATTTTTTTTATTTCAAATATTATACTTTAATTAAAAGTTTAAAACTATATTTTGAATTGTTGCAACACGAGCGGCTATATCCAGGCTCCCAATAGAAAAGAGCGCGCAACAACCCCTCGCCCTCTTACACAAATTTTTGTAAATATCCCTGATTAGAAAAAAAGGTTTAAACGAAGGTGTTTGCGTTTAAACCTTTTTTTCTAATCAGAGGAATATTTACAAAAAATTGTGTAAAAGAGGGCGAGGGGTTGTTCTAGTATTTTAGATGTTTCTGTAAGAAACTCTTTCTTAACAAGGAACTCGAAATTAAATAGCACACGGCTTCGCCTCGAGCAGTATTTAATTTCTCGTTCCTTGTTAGTGACTCGTGGATGTAAATCCTGATAAAACATTCACGCGAGTGCTTTAATCCTTATAATTATCACACTGTATCTATTACTAATCATGTTGCATAAATGATTTAACCGGTCTTTTAGAACAATGAAAGGTGGGTGTGTCACGAGATAATGCACTTTCACACATAACCTCTAATCCTAAGGTGTGAACGTGCATTAGCCAAGGCTGAATTATGTTTCTTTTTAAGTAATATATGCAATGAGCACCTGAACACTATGGACATTTACAACGCGAGCCGAAGGCAAGTACGACTAAGTAGGACGACGAATAGTAGTACGAATACGACTTATACCGCACATAATATTTCAGGTTTATTCACAATACGATATAAGCAGTTAAGTTGAGAAAATAAGTCGAGAAATTTATGTAAATACAACTTTGTCTGGCAGTCTTATTTTCTTCGTTAAAATGTTAGCGGCAATTTTTACGCCTCTCTCCTTATCTGTCTTATCACACTAATTAATTGACATAAAATGTAATACAGTAACTATTCTTGGGACGTCACGGCGGCCATATTGGTGCACCGAAACAATGAAATGGCGGCCATGTTGGTGCACAATCTTTATCCTATGGGAATTTAGCTCTATTCTTATTAAAATATTTCGCAGTTTCACCACCCCAACGGGGTCACTGATCACGTGAGTGAAAACGATCCATTAAATACTAGCAAGCATCTGTTTTAACAAAAAATTCACGCTTTTCTCCTTTTACAAGTTTCTCTCTAGCTTTACATGGGACAAATAGACCTTAATGCAATACCCCGCCAGAGTAACTGGCACGACTGTATTAACATCATGAAATCGAGGCTGGTAGGGTCACCAAATTCAAAATAGAAACGTATATTATTGACCCTGACGAAAATAACATAATATATACGAAAAGGAAGTTGCATCGGTTGGTTTCAAGTTTAAACTCCAGTGCTCCCTTATTAAGTGGATCACCTGATCGGTGGAATTTATAACTCTATAGTTCCATTGGTCAAGCAGCAGTTCGAATTCCCAAAGGTGCAAGTTCAAATCATGTTTTGACAGCTCATTTTCCGAGTCAACTCACTGGCTTCGCAGTTCGCAGTGTAGGATAATTCATTCAGTTTTCGTTTCATGTTACCTACCAGCCTCGATTTCATGTTAATGCAGTCGCCCCAGTACTCCGGCGGGGTATTGCATAATGGCTATAACTTAGTAAGACCTGTATAATCTTGTATAATGTAAAAGGAACTAAACTAAACTAATATAGAAAACATTGGTATATTGTAAGTTACGAAGTCAGTTGTGCATACAATGTGTCTTTGTCGCGATGCTCTAAATGACTTTTAACTATTTGAGCAAATGTAGTTTTTCCTAGCAGTTCGTATGCTAGTGACAACAACATCAAGGACTTTTTATGGAACATTTCATGTCCAAATGAGAACAGATCCAAACCTAATTCCAGACCCATGCCATAATCACATTCGTCGTTTGCAAATTGGATACGCGTTACAATGTCTTGGAGTTCATCTAAAAGTTGTTCACGTTGTCTACCATTCACGATATCTGTGAGCATCTTTTTAAGCTCGGCTAAAATATGAAGAGTGTAAAAAAGCCTTAATTGGAACTTTCTTTTATACTACATATACCAAAGTAAAATGTTTATGCTATTAAGAAGATCATTTTTTCTCTGTCACGTACTTTCAGTGAAAAACGCTCAAAACCCTAGAACATTTTTGGCGTACCACTCAAAATCTCTTTATTTTAGCTTATTGTGTAAACCATACAGTCAACAAACTTTTTATTATAATACATGTGGAGGTTGAGAAACATACTCACTCAAAAATTAAAAAATTGCGGTGCGCTGAAAGTTAGCTGCGCGCGCGCAAAACCGCTTTATATTCTGCGTGTGATTTCGTTCGTTCGTTCGTTCGTTCGTTCGTTCGTTCGTTCGTTCGTTCGTTCGTTCGTTCGTTCGTTCGTTCGTTCGTTCGTTCGTAATCAATTGCAAGCGACATCTTTGACGCGACATTTTTAACGCGATGTTTGAACGCCACAGGGCACCGCTTTTTAGCACTGTGTCTGGTTCTATTATGAATGTAGGTATGATCAGGGAATCAGTTTTGAGCGCATGTCACGCGACATAGAAAAAATTCTTCTCGAGCATTTTTTGAATGATAACAAACGACAAACGAATGGATAGAAGAGCTGGCGTTTCGTTTGAGGGAAGGGAAGGCGCGTTCATGTATAGTGTTAGTTAGAGCGATCCGGCAAGAACGAGAAGCAAAATCAACGCCTGCCAAAATGCTATTCATAAAAGCGTACAAAAACCGCTGTATGATTGACGTCATGTCTACTTCGCAAATCGTGAATAATGAACTCGTATTCTATTTTCAAGATTTCTGTGGGAATCACGATGGAGGGAAGCACGGGTGGCGTGTGCTGTTAGGGCGCTGCCTCTCACCGCTGTAGTTAAGCCCCCTTGGACGGGGTTAGTACTTGGATGGGTGACCGTCTGGGAATAGCCCCGTTCTCGAACTTGAATTTCATGTGAGTAGAGTTTAGTTGGTCTCTCCTGTGCTTCGAGGGTTTTTCGCAGGGTTTTGCGGTTTTCCTCCCTCCGTTAAATCAACACTTACGTCTTAGCTTATGTCGTGCACTTTTAACATGAGCCTCTGGCTCGGATGATTGGGCGACCACATCCTGTGCTTACGACGTTAAATAAATCATTACTCGGGCTACCGCAGGTAGACGAGTCTAGGTTTCGGTCACGTTATTATTGGTATTGTTGTTTTTTATATATAAGTTGAAAATTAAATTTATGTATAAAACACGTTTTTTCTTAAAATTTTGAAAATTAAGAGTGCATAGTGGCCAAAGGAGCAGAAGCTTTCGAGTTGGCCACTACCATTATGAAGTTGATAAGGAAGGTTGATAAAGAAATAATAAAATTATAATATATTAATATAATGTTTGTTAGAAATAATTTTTACAAAATACAGATAAAAAGTAGACTTGAAACATAAAGAATATTTCAACTCCATTCCAGTCCCCTCATCTGCATTATGTGTACGGGACTTATTCAAGCAAAAACCAAACGCTGTGCACTTGACAATATGCACCTAGCTTCGTCTTTACTTGAATTATATTATATAAGACCATATATTCTATTTGTGAAAATCTATGCAATTATGCATTGCCATTGTCATGTAGTCTTGCTAGAGTACGCACAGGCTACGCAAAGCTTTCAGAAATCAGTAGCTCGAGTGAACGACTGAGCAGGCGTCTTGTTACTCATAAATCATTACTCGAAGCAATGATTGATTCTCGCTGTTCAGGCTTATACACTACTTCCGCAATCAAAAAAGAACAAGACGCCTGGTCAGGCGTTCACTCGGGCTACTGCAAAATCACAGTGCTATATATAGTATAGTAGGTGATGTCACATGCAGTGCTAAGATCTAAAGTCTATTAAACACATTGGTCACAGACAAAAGTTTGCCTGTATTTATTAACGTATTTCCACACATGTACACAGCGTTCATATGTCGAGTCTCTTCAGGTATTAAATATCAACACAACTATAAACGGCGTGTGCGATTGTAAGTGTATATAATATCAAGATACTTGCCAGCGACATTACTGACCAATAACTATGTTTGTGAACACACAGAACACATCCGAGACGAGAAAGACTTGATCAGACATCAAGAAAGCAAAGAAAGAAAGTATTATTTCCACACACGTACAGCGTTCAATATGTCACGTCTCTTCGCCTTTAATATTACACAGCTTCATGTTTACCTAGAAAGTGTCACCTGCAAGTTCACTTAATGAACGGCGTGTGCGATTGTAGGCGTATATAATAATATCAAGATACTTGCCAGCGACATTACTGCCCAATAACTAGGTCTGTGAACATAACACACAAAACACATCCGAGACGAGAAAGGGCACCCACTGACTCACTCAGTCGAAAAGAAAGAAGGCACATGCAATTGCAGTCATGCACTGGTCAGTGGTCACATGCATAGATATAGTCACATGCCTCACTTTCGCAAAGCTTATTGGCCAATATCGCCAGCGGCCGCGCGGAGGACTAATAACGCGACACATAAAAATAAAAATAAAAATAAAAATAATCGCGAAACCTGGACTCGTCTAGCCCGAGTAAAAAGTAGACAATCACCTTCATTCTACACACGTAAATCTCACAGCTGTTAACAGGATGTGTTCGCAACAGGCCAGTAAATAGTAATGTAATGATTGATAAATTACATATCAAGAGTTACAATTTCGTAAAAGGATTTTTTCGACGTGGCCGTGTCAAAGGCGTATCAAAAGCGCTCCAAGACCTAGATGTTGATTTTAGGGAGAGAGGAAAAGTGGAGAACCGGGCGAAAAACCCCGAAGCACAGGAGAGACCAACTAAAGTCTGCTCACATGAGTTCCAAGTTCGAGAACAGGGTTATTCCCAGACGATCACCCATCCAAGTACTAACCCCGTTAAACCGAGCGCCCTAACAGCGCACGCCACCCGTGTTTCCCTAAAGCAAGGCTGTTAACAGGTTGTAACAATGCTGTTGTTTTACCAAGCTGATACAACTAGTGTTTGGATCAGCCTGTTAACAAGTTGTTAGCTGCAGCAGGGTAACAACCGGTTGGAACAATTTGTCACAGGTCTGTTGGAGTCATCAACATTGTTACAAGTTCGTTGTCAACAACCTGTACCAGACTTGGCAACAATCTGGGACAGCCAGTGCGAACACATGACGGTGACAGTCTGCCGGAACAGCCTGTGACAACTTGTTTGCAGGTCTGTAACAGTGTGTGCAGTGTGTGTGTAGGCTATACACTGTCTTGACTGTAAAGTAATACTTACCATTTGATATCTGGAGATCTCGGTAACCGACACCACTCTCGTCCAATGGTACGACAACACCCATTTTGTGGAAAGTTTTTGTCACAACATTTTTAGTTCTCTTCTTTATTGACGGCGGGTTAGTCTCCAACAGACAATTTCTCTCTTTGGCTTTCATTTCAATTTTTTCTTTCATTTTCTGCACTTCCTTGGATTTTCTTTGTTTGACTGCACTTTTAATACAATTGCTAGGGGGGAAAAGGTATAAAGGCAGGCAGGTAAGGAATTACAAAGATCGGCATGGCATTAAAGTGCCTATATATCACTCCAAATACGATATTACTGATATTGCCTGGAAAATCCGTTAGTGCCAGTCTCCGGCGTGGTGTGAAACAAAGGAATATTGCACGCCGGAGGCGCAGAATAGAAATACGACCAGAAGACCAACTCGCGTCGGAACCTTTGAAGTTTATGTCCTCGCGCATGTCGCCTCGCGCATCTTGATTCCTCGCCATCCTACGCCATCCTACGCAATCCTGGCAAGTTCCCCCGGCAGTTTGGACCTTCAAAAGAAGGTTAAAACTGCCGGGGGAACTTGCCAGGATTGCGTAGGACATTGCGTAGGATCGCGTAGGATGGCGCCAGATGGCGTAAAATATCGCGCCTGCGCATTGAAGAAATGCGGACAAGTTGTCACTCGAGTTGGACTTCTGGTTGTATTTCTATTCTCTGCCGGAGGCTGGTACTAACGGATTCTCCAGGACAGTGCCAGTCTCTTTCGCGACATGAAATTAGGCAATTGATTCTATGTAAAGTGTTGAATACCAAAATATTTTTTATGTGTGTTTTTATTTATTATATTGAGGTTTGTACTTAATATCAAACGGTAATGTGGATAACGTCAAAGCAGGCACAATTTGCATACACAATGTCCTGTTGCAGGATAAATATTATCCAATTTAATTGGCATGTTAATGGCACATTTGAATAGCATACTCTGTATTTTATAAATTTTTGTACTAACATTTTCAAGCATTTTAAGGGAGAAAGAAACACAAATAATTGCTATGACGTCATCCTCATTACCATTTTAAAAATACTAAACCTCAATATCACATTAAAAATTCAAATCAAAAAATATTTTGGCATTCAACTATACATGTATTCACTTTACATAGAATCAATATCAGAAAAATTGTATTTGAGGTGATTGATAGGCACTTTAAGAAGTGAAGATGCTACAAAAATAAAGGCTATCTTCAACAGCCTAGAACAGTACTAACAGGAAAATAATGAAAATATTACAAAGATTAGAAAAATGACAGTAGAGTAGTTCTACGTGGGAAGTCTAAAAACGCAAATCAAAGAGAAGAAAATACATTACACTCTGGTGCCCGGTGGATCATTTGGACCAAAAGAAATGAAATAAAACAAATTGAACTTATAACTTGCCACCCTGGATTATTATCCACCATCTTGAATAGACTTTTGATATGTGCGCGTGACGTCATAACCGGTAGGGTATTAAAGTGAAAATTTGCCATGACTGCCATGCTGTACTTAAGCGTATCTTTATATAGTCTGAAATATACCTGAACTGAAAAACATTGTAGTACTGGGACCGGTTGTACGAAGGCTGGATAGCGATTTTTTCAACCTTCGTAAAATTGGCCGTTGATTGTTATGACCTCAGATTAGGATTTGGTATTTATAAACTGAAGTTTTTAAGATCTATTGTGGGCTCCAGATCCGTAGTTTCACAGCTCTTCGGCCATTTTTACGAAGGTTGAAAAAATCGCTATCCGGTGAATAGGGCTATCCAGGCTTCGTACAACCGGCCCCTGGAGAATAAATTGCCTAGACTGGTTTAGATGGAGTTGTACCATACTAACTAGTCTTGCTTTTAGTTTGACTCCATAGTGTGATAGTGCTTAGTCTGCTGCAGACTGTCCGACTAGATAGTGCTTCGATTAAGCACCAAATTTCCATAAATAAATGCGGCGCGTATTCGAGGGCAGCACTCTTTAACGTTTTTGCTCTAAGATGCGGCGCTGAATCGGAGGCGGTGCATAATCAAGTATACGGTAGGCCAGATATTAAAACAAGATGGCGGATATACTGTAAGTTCTCACACAAGGACTGGATAATGCTTTTATTACTAAAGCTAACCTTATTCCAGCAAATATGTTATTGCCAAGTATTTTAAATTCATAGCTGCTGTTTGCTTCATTAGAAGCAACCAATACAGGTTTTTCATCTGGTTCATCTCTTAAAAACAAAACAATATACATTTTTTATAACAAAATATATTGTGTATTTTTGTATTACAAACTTTTTCTTCTGACTTTTCTTATGTACTCTACACAGGCCCAGAAGCAAAAGTAAGTCACAGTTTGGTAACCAGCTAAATCCAAGGAATTATGATGATAAAACAATTCCTTAATTAATAATACTTTGGGAGGTGGCTCTCCTAAAGGCCGCAGTAAAAAACGAAATGACTAAAGCTGGACTTCCACTAGGCGTAAAATGTCGCGCGCTCTACTTTTCTATTATACAAATTGAATAATTTTCTACTTCGTTCCACATGGAAACTCACAAGACAAAAGAAAAACGTCGAGCGCGCGATATTTTACGCCTAGTGGAAATCCAGCTTAACAAAGTTATCAAAGGGGGACTGGATAAATCCAACGAGAGTACGTCCAAGTACTGTTCAAACATCTCTTAGTATTGATGTTTTAGACAACGTACCATGATTCGTCAGATCACCCGGCTGCCAGAAGGGGAAGCAAGGGGAAGTCACACCACTACCACCACCACATTTTGTTTGCTCAAATCGATTGAGAAAATGTCTGAACACACGGCAATGTTCTTTTACCATTATGTCATAAGGTGTGACCAAACTTTTAGACCAACATATACCCTCCAATAAAAACTTCTGGCAGTGCCACTGAAGTCACCTGAACTGTTATTGGTCCTTAATTCTATTACACCTTTCTGAGAAAATTTTCAGTCCAAAAATGGCCGTAGCTTGAATACTTGCAAGTAATGAACATTGAGTTTTAATAAAACATCTCTTGAAATTGGTTTGACTGTACTATAGGTAAAATAGAGATGTATATGTATACCTGTAATAACCAATATGCAATCCCAGGGTCTCATCGCCCTTAAGAACTGTAACAAATTCTGGTGGATCATAAAAATATCTATAGTGGAGACTGTACGGTACTTGATCGTCGGTATCTCTAAAATGTTTACCAGCCAATACATCATACGGACCAACAAGCTCAAGATTTAGGTCAACTTTTAAAGCATCTGAACAAAATAAAAGAGATTTAAAAACTGATTAATAATTCAAACAAAATTAATATTTAATTAACTCTGATAAATACTGTATAACTCTGATAAAACATAAAGTTAAACATCAATGTTTTATGAAAATTAACAGCATTAGTGCACCTTAAATTGAAAACAAATTTAAAGATGAAAACAAATAATTTTGGCTATTCCTGAGTTAAAATGATTTGTTTTCATCTTTTCTACGACCTTCAAACACAGTATTCATCATCCTCATTAAAAACTCACGAGAAAAACACAAAGGAAATCAGTAGTACCATGTCGGTGTCTTCATATGTGCTAGAGAAACGCTTGCCGTTTTCGATAAATTTCTTGCTGAATTTTACGGTTCACACAAGAGCAATTTCAAAATGTGTATACTCCAGCCATTTACTAAACAATACTCAAAAAACTCAATAAATAATCCGTGAAGGAAATTCAAAGGAAAATAATATTTAATCAATATCTGCAAATCGGTGAGAGAATCATCCAGCTAGAACAGTTCGTTTTTTTTAAATAAGCGATAAAAATGAACATTTTTGTATGTATCAGTTTTTTTGGGTCATCACCTAGCTATACTAAGAAGGCTTCTGATTGGTAGTAAGGAGCATGGGAACGAAATAATCGACAATGCGATTGCATGGTTACTTATAGCCAATCAGAAATCCCGTTCATATTAGGTAGGTCTTTACTGTGGGTTTTTTTAAGATTCGCGGGCTCGCGGCTCGCGTCTGTATATCAGATAAAGATCGGCTGCTCATATTTGATCTATGTGCATGACTGATGTATACGGATATATGTGCCAAACAATTAGCTTTAACAATGTGCTATCAGCTAAAGTCTAGATCAATTCATCTTGTGGAATGTAGATCGCATGTTGGTCTGAGCTACCTTAACATCTGTATCAGTAAATATTACTTTTTATTATATGACTATTTTCGCGAGCGGTCTGGAACGCGAAATCCAGCAATTTGATTGGTTCCTGAGCGGTCTGGAATCTGCCATTCCAGACCGCTGAGAGAATTTTATAAACAAAATGAAAGTCATGTCAGTATACATGTAACCAATCTCGTTCCCAGAGCCCACGTTCCCACCCGGGAAACGAGTCAACAAGCGTTTTGTTATATACCAAAGACTTTTAAAATACAAAATACAAAACTGACTTGAAACTTGCAAACGGCTGGTTGACTTTGTCTTTGTAATTTCAATTCAAGTCATTCAACTAAACAAATACACCAGACTCAACACTAAGAACAGCTTTAAATTTCTCCAAGTGTTTTTCAGACCTTCTTTGAAGATATGTATAGAAATTCTTTCTTTCGGAAAATGGACTATTTCGTACCAAACAAGCTCTTGTTTTCAAAATGCCCGAAGAGTCCAAAGTTCTTGATCTGATACAATAATCGTGTATTCACATGAACAACGCATGATTATAGCTAGCGACGTCAGAGGGAAACATTGAGTTTGTTGAACAACACGTGACCATTGTTTGACCAATAGGATTTCATTATTGGCAAACGAAAGTCTTTGGTATATAACAATATGCATTATTGCCCCACTTGAGTAATTTGTCCCGCAAATTCGATTCTTTTTTCCACTGATAAAAAATAATTCCTTTTGTTGCAAAATTGAATAAAAATAATTTTCTACATATTTTGGCATATTTTACACTAATGTCTCACGTGAAGACCTTTCAGTTCGTTTTTCTCCGGTTAATTTTTTCACCAAAATAGTGTTTTTGAAAAGTTATAGTTACTTCGCAACGTTTCATTATTTTTAGCTAAAATTTTCGTGGGTTGCTAATTACATGTACCAAAACATGTCTGGATTTTTTAAAAAAATAAAAAATATCGAACTTATCACAAGCCAGGGTTTCCAAGTTCAGTAATTATTTTATTATTCAATGTTTTAAACACCTCTTCTGTGTTATACGAATTTGTTTTAATTCCAAGCCACTTCGCACAGGAAAAATAACTATTGGATACATGGAGATTACTAACTTACTATATGCATTAGCAGAGTACAGTATTATTTGCAGCAAACTAATGTTTGACCGTGCTAATACAGTGAACTCGATGTAAGTTAAAATGTGATACCTGGAACGCTAACGTCCAGTCATTCGGGGGGCAAAAAGTGAGGCAAAAAGTTCCAGGCCCTTGCGCGGTTTGCAGGTAGGATTCAGTCTCCCACAAAATTTTTTTAACACGGTCACCGGTTTTGAGCGAACTGCGAAGACTCGAAAAGGTTTGAAAAATTATTTATTGAATCATTTTATCACGCTTTGCTAAACGTGCATTTTAAATTTTGATTGGTTGTGCTATGCTGCCGAACTAATTATGCAGTGATTGTCTATTTGTTGCTATAGGAAAAGTCATTGTCTTTACAAAACGTGCAACTAGATTGTTTATTTTTCACGCTTACTCATGGCTAGTTGTTGATTTCGGTACGAATGCGGAATGCTTTTTAAACAAACTGAACTGATGAAACTGGTACTAACCTAAACGGCATATTCTATACCAAGTTTGTGTTGATTTTTTGTATCCTCTTCGGAGTGACGAAACTCTAAATATATATGGTTTATAATATAACGAAAATTTGATTTAATTTCTTCACTGACAAACTTCGTGTCAGTTATTTCTTAAAATATCATTAGTTACAAAAGGCCGTTTAACAAAACTGAACAAGAAATTAAAGGAGCAGAAATAAGAAAATGACATTAGATGTATATTATGAAATATCAAGTATCAATACGTCTTCAAACTCGTACAAGAATAGCTTTCTCACTCTTGTTCTCACCTTTTCGGCTGGCTGTTTTCATCCTAGTCAGCAAAAGGACGTCTGTTTTCTCAGCCTATTTTCATCCCTAGCTTAATTTACTGTATAGTTTTGGACTGCTATACAGTAAATAAAACAACAACAGCGCTGCACAACAATGGGAAACCATTAAATGCACGTTTAGTCTGATAAATAATTTTTTCAAACCTTTTTTCGAGCCTTCGCAGTTCGCTCAAGATGGGCGGCCGTGTAAAAAACATTTTGTGGGAGACTGAATCCTACCTGCAAACCGCGCAGGGGCCTGGAACTTTTTGCCTCACTTTTTTGTTTTTCGTTAGCGTTCCAGGTATCAGATTTTAACTTACATCGAGTTCACTGTGCTAATATAGCCAATTGTGTCGGCTATACTAGCCGGCACCTGTACCAACGGGTGGAAGAGCATAAGGCGTCAGGCAAACACATTAAAAACGTTCACAAAGGAAGTTTCGATAATTTAAATAACATGTTTTCCGTTTTTGCGGATACACGTGATCTCCTTCACTTCGGTGTTGTTGAGCACTCTGTGAAGTTGCCGTGGGTACCTATTAGCGATAATGCAACGCTCACTACCCTTGTGGAAGTTTGAGCACTCTGGGCCCATGCGCACTTCACGCTATCTGAATGTATTTCACCGATGCTGTCCCACATGCGGTTGTCACCGACGATCGCATGTGTATAAGTAATTGATGAAATTCATTCAGATTGTTCCAAGCTACACTGATGAGCTGTTGTACAGCGAAACACCGTGTCTGTAGATTGAATTATATATATATATATATATATATATATATATATATATATATATATATATATATATATATATATATATATATATATATATATATATAAAGATTGATTGTTACTACTAGTTTCACGTCCGTGGACGACCTTCAGCCAACTCTGAAGATCGTTGTCTGAATGAAGATCGTCCACGGACGTGAAACTAGTAGTAACAACAATCAATCTTTAGCTATTTATCCATAGCGCTCTATCTCCCAAGATATTGAGCACTCTTGAATTAGTCTTTATTCTACTATACTATACTATATATATATATATATATATATATATATATACCGGGTGGCGCAAAAAAATGTTCCCCCTCTTTGACACATTGTAATTAAAAAACTGAAAAAGCTATCTTATACAAATAAAATGTATTGAACGTAGTTATGTCTAACTTAAATTTTGATGTATGCCTTGCACATTTCTATAAAATATTAGCCGAGATATAGGCGTTTACACTCAATGTAGCGTTTTTGGAAGAAGCGACAAATGGCAAAAATGGCGACTCAACGAGGTTGTTTGCAAATTGCACGATAGGTGTTGACAAACAATCTAAAGTAAAGTGGTTTTCTTCAGATATGCGGTGTTTACATGTTTAAAGATTAGAAGAATAATGCATTAGAAGTATCTTTTAAAGATACCAATAATACTGCTCATCGTTCGAATAAATTGGGTCCCTATGGGAATTACGGTACAATGCATTACGAAAGCAAATGAACTCACCCGTTCGACTGCATGCTTTCCCGCGCAAGACGTTGTATTGAGGTTGATGGGCATGCATTTCCTAATGAATGAGAATTTATCGGACGACGCTGACAAATATTTGTTCTTACTTTTACGTGTTTCTACCATTTTATTACCATAATGCAAATTAATAGACCATTTTTGCCATTTGTCGCTTCTTCCAAAAACGATACATTGAGTGTAAACGCCTATATCTCGGCTAATATTTTATAGAAATGTGCAAGGCATACATCAAAATTTAAGTTAGACATAACTACGTTCAATAAATTTTATTTGTATAAGATAGCTTTTTCAGTTTTTTAATTACAATGTGTCAAAGAGGGGGAACATTTTTTTGCGCCACCCGGTATATATATATTAAAATGTAAAAGGCAAAGCGAAGGAGTTCTTCAATAGCTTATTCAAGTATCAAGACGCCAGTGGATGTCGAACTATTATAGGGAACTTATCAACAAAGAGAAGAAGGTAAGAGAACATGAATATAGATTTTAAATATTTACGTTGTTAATACGTTTACTAAACTCTTCAAGTATATATAGTCTAGTCTTTTCCGAGCGTTAACGTTGCCTTTTTTCTTGTTTTTAGGTGTTAATTTACGAATTCATTATTAAACTTTTTATAGCAAAGCCAGTATACATACATTACATGTGCTTATATAGTCTGTCTCAAAGTCAAGTCAAGTCAAACTTAATACTCAAACACTCTGTACTACCTGTATTAAACTGAATAGTAAACATCCAATTATTGACTAACATGTGACTTGTGTTTGCAAACAAGTCAATAATGCATAATAATGTACAATTAGCTACCACCTACCCTGCGAGTCAGAGCCCCTTTCCGACCTACGCAGGCTTGGGGGGGGGGGGGGGGGGGGCAGGCTCTAACGAGTCACTTGCTATTTTCCTGCTTACGCGTGTTCGTAAACTAGAACTTGTTTGACCAGTTTAAAACCTGACTGACTCGCCCCAAACTTGGGGCGAAGATCGAGTTTGTTGGCAGAGCCCACTTTCTCCCGAAGCTTGCATAGGTCGGAAAGGGGCTCTGACTCGCAGGGTACCTACCACCTAGCTCAACTGTTAAATGTGGACATGAAAGTGGGCCTGTTATATGAGATTGAGTTATCTCAGGGTAGGGCCAACTTGGGAAACCGGATTAATATTGGCCCAGTTTGAATAATAAAACACAACTAGCAAGTTATAGTACCGTCTTTCGATTTAATGCTAACTTTATGTAAAGGCTCAGAGTTTGCACGTGTGATTATTTCAGAATTTCATGCTGTCTTCTGAGCTATCTTGGGTAGAAGTATTTAAAAAAAAACCCGCCTGGTTCAAGTCATAAGTAAACCAGGCTAAAGTCTTAATTCCATGTGATGGTGGTTATCTGAGGGCACTAGAGCTTTTTCATTTCTTCAGTGCTCTGAAACTCAGTGCAGAATACTGTCATGCAGAAATTAACACCTATTTCCTAGATGAATTACCTTTACTTGACTTCACAAAATATACTTATAAAAGTTATAAGACCGCTGTAGTTTATTAAGCCCAGCCTCCAATAATTCACCTCCTATCAGGCTTTCCAATTTTTGTCACAACCATATATCTACTTTGCAATATTATAGCCTTTGCAGTATCTTCACAATTTTTGCATAATATAATTTACATTGTTCAATCATCTGCGAGGCACATGGCAAATACAGTACCAGTATCCGCATGTACGCAGTGCGTACCTATTTTTCGCAAATGTAGCGAAAAATTTGATTCTTTAATTTCCGAAATGTCAACCTCGTTCCCAGGGCCTTTTTTAAAATTAGGAAGGCGGGAAAAGGCCCTCGCATCGGCTGTTGGACTGTATTTTCATTGGTTGATTGCTTTTCTTAAAGGTGATCTACAGTGCGATCTGCTCATGAGATACGCCATCTTTGTTTTGATGGCCCACAAACATGACATTCATCGATAATTACATGAAGTACTAAACTCAGTACACTGAGCTGGGAGTTGGACACGAGATCATGCGACAGTTGTTTGGAATATAATTTTCCTTTCGTTTTCGATTCTGGCGGTTTGGCTGTCTCGTATTGACTCGTTTGACTTTGGAACAATTCTGATTGTGGTAGATTCCATGTGAAGAAGGTCCTTGTCGAGTGTGGCTCATCGCCGCGTTTACTCGGCGGGCAAAAGATATTAAAATTTTAATACGAGTTCGCTTCAGAGCTTGGCCATAGAGCCGCGTCGGAATTTCTTCGTATTTTATACGGCCTCTTTTAGTTAAGGTAGTTACTTGTATATTTCAATGAGATTCTTAATATTATGATGTACCATGCACGAACAGCCTGCAGTGTGCGGTCTATCGTCTATCGGTTTCAAATTGCTGTCTGTCTTCTGTGTTTGATTTAATTACATAAGGGGAAATGGGTGATTGCTTTTAAAAACGTTCGATTAAATTGTTCGGATTAGAACTATGATTAGAATTGTGCTTCGTTGTCAGTTTTCGTGTTTCAAATACTGTTTATTTATAAACATTCACTATAAAACCTCCGTTATAGGCCTTTGAATTTGAACAACCAATCAGATGGCGATGATATTGTTGAAGTGACTGGATCGGGCTCCCTGTGGCCATATAGTCAAGAGTCATGCACTCATGTGGGTTGTGTGGCACAGCTTCGGGCTTGATTTGTATTTTCTTCCTTTCGAAATTAACATAAGAAACGTTATTACAACTTCTTCTGTCATGTTTCATGGTTACATTACTTTCCCCCCGCTCTGCAAAAAGCGAAGGCGATGGTTGGGCTACTGTGGTCATAATCCAAAATGGCCGCCAAGTTAGCGATCGGTAAAAACGCTAATCTTTTCAAAAGCCATACATGCACCCATTGCACACTGTCGAACTTTAGGCTTAGTTTTGGTAGTGGTTTAGTTTCAATGGGCCCAGTGGTTTTCTACCTTTTCCGCGGACGAACGGACAGACACGGCTATTACTATATAGAAAGATTCTTCAGTTACATATTTTTATTGTTATATACTATGTCATGGGTGGCGCCAGAGGGGCGCAGGGGACTACAGCCCCCTGTTGGGGAACCCTAGCCCCTCCATCGGGGAAACTTACCGATTTGTCGGGGAATGATCTGGAAGAAAAATCGTATTTTTATCAATTGGTAAACAACTTTTTAACTGATTAAGTCAGTAATTTATAAATTAATGCTTTAATAGGGAAATAAATCTCCTGTAGAAACACAGAATAAGGTTTATGTTGTGTAGAAGTCAACATTGATAATTACAACATAAAAAAAATTCATTTTCTGTCTTACCACACTAGGTATTCAACAGATTCCCCTTTATTGATACCTGGAAAACAAAGCTGTAGCTTGTCGGTTATTGCGATAATTCCACGCTGAGATGATGGGGAAATCGCCATTATATATAGACGTTCAAATTTTGAAACTTTTTCGGGGGGCAGTTCCCCCACCCCCCTACTAGCCCCATTCTGTAAATAGTACATATAACATCTCATATTTAAACTTGTATTATTCAAAATTACTTAGCTCACTTGAGAATGACGTCCAGATGGCATTGAAACGTCCTCTATTTTTATCAATATAAACCAGTGTTTGCGAAGTTATGCTCATGCTCATTACATACTATTATTCATAGCCTCATAATAAGATGTTTGCAGTTGACATGACAACTTCACAGCCAATCAAAATCAAGAAAGAAAAAAAAAATTATAATGTGGTTATAAACTGTAACACAACATTACCCTGGGCATTTTCAGGACTCAGTTCCTTGCAATATTCCCAAAGATCATAAAAGTCCTGAGGCATATTTATTCCAAAGTTTTCTTTTATGATTTGGTGAGCATCTTTGTCAGATATTTGTCCTAGAGAAAACCAACAGAAAATAATATCAAGAAATGGCTCTGTAACATTACTGCAAAATTAACTAGAGGGCATATACCTCCGCCAGCGGGTTATTAGAGATGTATCCAAAACTCATTAATAATTCATGAAGAAAACACAAAGGAAATCGGTACCGTGTCGGTGGTTTGAATATCGGAGGAAGAAATTACATAAATTAAGCAAACTTTCATCTTGATTTTCTCTTAAAATACTGATTTGTTTGAGATGCTATATCAAACACTCGGAGGAGTGTTTCATCAGGATATCCAAACACCTCGAAGTTTGTTAAAAAACCTCGGCTTCGCCTCGGTTTTCAACAAACGTCTCAGTGTTTGGATATCCTGATGAAACACGCCTCCTCGTGTTTGATATATTACTTAAAAAGAGAACGAGCATCCGGCTAACCAGCTAGCTCACGAGACCAACACGTGCATATATGAATAAAATGCTTGATTGCAATCGTACCAAAATTATGCAAAACGATTTGCATAAAATAAAGATAATGAGCGCAATCAAGCATTTCTTATACACGGAGAATCTTGCGGTCAGATTTTTATTAATTTCTCATCCAAATTTTTACTATATTCAACCAAAATTAAATTTAATGGATTGGTCGTTGGTCTATGGCCAACCCTTCTGCAAACTTTCATGAAAATCGGTGCAATAGTTTTTGTGATATCCTGCCGACAGACAGACAAACAAAGAAACAAAGAAACAAAGAAACAAACAAACAAACAAACAAACAAACAAACAAACAGGCAGCCAGGCAGGCAGACAGACAGACAGACAGACAGACAGACAGACAGACAGACAGACAGACAGACAGACAGACAGACAGACAGACAGACAGACAGACAGACAGACAGACAGACAGACAGACAGACAGACAGACAGACAGACAGACAGACAGACAGACAGACAGACAGACAGACAGACAGACAGAAAGGGGTAAAAACATAACGTCCTGGCAGAGGTAATTAACCGGATACAACACTGCGCATGCATCTAGAACAATTGGCCAAATGTGGTTGTTGGCAAGGAATCTGTCACCTGGCTCAAAATTTCAATTACGTACAGGTTAGTTACCGAAACGGAGGTAACTACAGTATCATACGAAAGTTCATTCATGATATAGATGATATCCGTTGTTATTTAACAAAAAATAGTATTGCTTTAGTGATTTAATTAAAAAGCTTTAGCCGCTACATTACAGAAATTATACTAAACGTAAAGCAAGGGATTTTGCCACAGATAACCCTAATTACGGTGATCTTTTAGAATTAGAAATGTAAGGGCCTGTTCACATGAGGCGAGTTATCTCGGGGGGGTAGGGTTATCCCTATCCCCCGAGATAACTAGGTGTTAGTTTACTTCCATGTTACAAAAGTAAACCGTTCACATGAGACCGAGATAACTTGGGGGATAGGGATAACTCGGTCGGAGCGACAGGGTAACCCTAGCCCCCGATTTATCCCTACCTCCATGTGAACGCTTTCACCCGAGTTATCTCGGGGAGTAGGGTCAACTTTGGTCTATATTAGGGCCATATTTGGTCTTGAAGCTAGGGTTATCTCGGGGGCCAGGGATAACTCGGGAAGGTTCGTTTTATCATGTGAAACAGGGCCAACTTTGACCCTAGCCCCCGAGTTATCCCTACCCCCGAGATAACTCGCCTCATGTGAACAGGCCCTTAGACTCCGCTCGAAACGTCAGACTCCTACGTTCTCTGTTTCGGCAGTATATCTAACCTTTATACTACATTTCAATTGTTGTTTCAACACTGCTTACGCAGCACGCTACTTTTTATTTCACTTTTAGAATTAGACATAGTTTTAGAACAATATACATGTAGTTTAGGTAATTCAATATACAAGGCAACCCTTAATACCTACGTGTATATAATAACCGCGCGGCACATCAAAGAGAATCGACGAATAAATCAACTAATATTCATTAAAGGAGTATATTATCACCTGTTTTGTCAGATACACGCTTCTTGGATAGTTTTTCTTCATCTTCTTTACGAAATCTTTTAGTCGGTGGTTGAAGGTCAGTAAACTCGTGTTCCTGATAGAAATATTATGGCAATATTTGACATATTCACAAAATTAGTTTTTAAAATAAGATAAAGATGTAACATCTCCCAGGCACACGTGGGGCAATTGACGATGTTGTTCCCAGTGAACTCTATATAAAGACTGGAACGATACCTCCATAAGGTCGGCCCTATGATTGGATGAAGCCAAACTTCCGGCTGCTGGGGGCAACACATGAACGTCTGACCAACATCCAAGGAGCGGTAGAAAACAGACAATGGCCCAGCGAGAATTTTTTATTTTTTTGTAGTTGAACTTCATTTGAATTGATAAAACGAAGCTAGTATGTATTAGAATCATTGTCCTTTCTGTCTGAGGTATGTTTGCTGGCAAAAATAGATTGAAGCAGGAAAAATATTGTCAAACGACAGCAAAATTTTGCTTGGATTGATGGAAACTTCTGACGAAAATTCAGGTTATATTTAGTATTTATTCGTCTTTATTTTATGAATTCTTGCAACCCTATCAAGCTGTGCCTTTGCTCTTATGAATAGTCTCCTCATACCTTTTGAATCATTGTAAGACCACATATATTTTGATCTTTGATGCCTTTAAAACACTGTCGGTTCGTATTTCTGTGTTTTGTTCGATTTTTTGACTGTTCAGAAAATTTAATATTTATGGTTTTTATTGATCATGTCAACATCCATATGCTCGACAGATTATAGCCACTAGATTTCAGTAGGCCTTAGCCCTGATTAATGCTATCTTTATTTGATTCAAGACAGTTTATAGACTTTTTTCTGGACTTTTGATACCTCAACTGACTCAACACTTGGAGCTGCCCTACAAACAATCAAGTGATCCGCGCGGTTTCGGACTCAAAATGTGTTTTTTTGTCAAATATTCAAGCTACGTTTTTGCTGCTAAAAGCCTTTAGAGGAAGTATATATTACTGTAGCATGTTTGCATTTCTTTGTAATTGGTTCATAACAAAATATAACTTAAAAAATAAAGATTTTCTTGCATATAAAGAGGACTGGGGCCGCCCTGCATGTCAGCCTCCATGACGGCTTCAAAATTTGGTTTGTAGGTATCGTTCCAGTCCTTATATAGAGTTCACTGGTTGTTCCTAACTAGATGATAAAACTCACGATAGTGGACATTTAATCACACCAATGGCAGGATAGGAAATTCGATTGATCACTCAGTGGTATTTCAGTCCACTTTCCGCACACTTGCATGCTCATTCTCAAATCTCGGAAAACATGAACTGAAGACATGATGAACATGTACTGTGTGGACTATTGACAATTGCGAAGCTGCAGGCTAGAAATCAATCGGCAAATTTAAAATTAAAACTGTACATTTTGTCAAGCTTTGACTGTGATACAAATTTTAAAATTTTACTAAGGATAGGAACAACTTGTATAATTAACCAAAAAGGTAGAGTGCTGCATAGGCAATGTTTTAGATAGAGTAAAGTGGTAATTAAACTGCCAAAAGTTTTAGCAACGAAATCAGACGTTTTAAGGTGGCTCCATACAGTTTCTTGAAAAATGGAAATACAAGTTTGAGAGTCTAAAACACGTGATTAAACAATTCGGAAAAAAATAAAACTACATGTTATGCATAGTTAAACAGACTGACAATCAAAAACTGTTACCAAATAGATAGCAACAGTTGTTGCTATGGCAACAAGACTTTTCAAAAAACTAATTTAATTCGAAAAAAATCTTTGGTGACCCCCAATTTTTTTTCCATTAAAACTTTTCTTGGAGTATGAGTAATCAATAGGCCGATTTAAGAAAATTCTGTAGAACGAAATTTTTTAAAAATTAACAAACATGATTTTTCCGGAAAAAAAATTATTCGTTCTACAGAATTTTTTAAAAATCGGCCAATTGATTACTCATACTTCAAGAAAAGTTTTAATGAAAAAAAATATTGGGGGTCACCAAAGTTTTTTTTCGAATTAAATTAGTTTGAAGGGTAATTGGCAGCCATTTTGAAACGTCATTGTTACCATAGCAACAACTATTGCTATTTATTTGGTAACCGTTTTTGATTGTCAGACTGTTTAACTATGCATAACATTTAGTTTTATTCTTTTCCCGAATTATTTAATCATGTGTTTTGGACTCTCAAACTTGTATTTTCCATTTTTCAAGAAACTATATGGAGTCACCTTAAGTGGAGACCTTCATCAGAGTAAAATGTGATGAAATATAGTAAAGCAAGGCTTATATATAATTATTTCATGATTGAGTCGGTTTTCTTTGATGTCCCGCGGGCTGTATATAGCATACAGCCCTATGAATACTAATTAGATAAGAAATGAAGAAAAAACTAGGAAAATCTTTGTTCAAGGTGGGAAAAATAGACAAAACTTTGTTGGAAAACCTCCTCAATCGCGAAATAAGTCAGATAAAACCCTCAAACGTCGGGCTGTATGCGATATACAGCCCTCGGACGCTTCGCGTCCTCGGCGCTGTATATCGCATACAGCCCTCGTTCTCGGGCTTTATTTATTACTTATATGCCCGGGGGGGGGGGGATTTTGGGGGGACAAATTTCCTGTGACACCGGACTCGTTTTGCCGTTACACACAAGAGAATGAATCTCGAGTAAAAACTTTCCGGTTTGATCACGTATCCGGAGATTTCGAATCCGGAAAAATTATGCTTTGCGTTGATTTTTTTAATCCGAAACAATATACACGTAATGTAAACGGTTATTCCGATTAATCCTATTTTTATTCATCGCAGTTTTGAAATAAGCACCCTTACCCTGGATTAGCCATGCAACTGACAAAACAGTTATGTCTGCCCGAAAATGTAGCACTTGTGCTTTTATTTTACATGTCCTCCGCCCAAATCCAGCCTTCACCAGGGCCAGCGATTTATACTCGTGGGAGTGCGGGTACACTTGAGTACTCAAAATCGGTATGTGCAGTAACTTTTGCCCGGAAAGATATCAGTTAAATGACAATTTAACCGCAAATGGTGTTGAAATTTAGGTCAGTTCCTGTATCACCAAGGTAGTATGTTGCAGATAAATCATCTCAAATAATTAATAATTTATTCATTAGAATGAAACGCGAAGGAAATCATACAGTACAGCCATTCCATTGTGACTTGCATGACAAAGTCACAAAATTTTAAGTTTAAAAAGGGTTTTTTCTGCCACTTTCAATTTAGCAAAAAGCAAGCTTGCTTTAGATAAGGAAGCCCTGGGGAGATTATATTTTAAGCCTTCGATTTAACTTGTGTGACACCAGAAACAAGAAAGTTTCAATCCTTGGCATTCTTATTTATTTTCCTGGCAACATATTAATTGTATTTAATTTTAACTTTTGTAAGACATATAGTTAGACAAGATACAATGACACTCCAGTAAAATTTGAGCAAAAACATTTGTAGTCGATGTAATAAAGTTGCACGTTTAATGTAACTCGCATGACATAAAAATGTCAGTTTAAATAACAAAAAGTCAGTTTAAATAATAAAAAGTCAATGGTTTTGTTTTCTCATTGTTTGTTGGAGCCATTTGCAATAATAATTCAGAACAAGATTTAAAGCTGGACAACAGCTGGAAGCATATTTTTAGAAATGCCACAGATACCCCAATATCACTACATGAGAATTTGTATAAAATGGCTTTTATAATACTGTTAAAGCAGCCAAATCAATATTTTAAGAATATAATTTGAATTAAATACATCTATTTAACATTCTGTGTTGATTTGTTCCTTGATTCACTCCATTTGTCTGATATGAACATCTCAATGGCTTTGAATTCTATGCTTGTGTGGAATGCGTGATGCGACTCTCATGATGAACTTGAGGGTAATTTTTCTCTGAAACTACTGAAAATATTTTCCTAGATTTTTGGGGATTGGTTCCATTAACTAAGAGTACCAAGTTGTGATAGGCTTAAAGAAGTTGTTCGAATTGACAGGAAATGAGAATACTTTATGTGAAAATATTGTGACTCACATCAATCACGTGACCCTAAAATGAGAGTGTTTTCAATGTGGGCTAACATAATGCTGATACCTCACGTCTGATGGCGTAGTGGATGGCGTATAATGGTGTTCCTGTACACATTTTAATTAAAATGATGGTGTATTGGATGGCCCAACCACCCACCCAACTCCCATGGTAATGTGCCTGAGGCCCAGGGTCAGAGAACATACCCCAGTTGTCTGTCACTGGCAACTACACGCGTAAAAATCTCGCAAGTTGTTACAGCATTGTTACCTGAACAATGCTGTAACAACTTGTTGACATATGTGAACAAGATTGATAAATGAACAACATTGTTCATCATTGTTTCAACAAGTTGTTACAGCTTGATGAAACAACAACTGTTGTTCACGCATGTTGTAACAACCGAAGAACGTGTTGATACCTCAACCATGTTCACCATTGTTGTAACATTGTTGTTCATCGTTGTTATTTTGTCATGCTGTACAACAGGTTGTATCATGTGTGAACAATGTTGTTGGCTATAAAAATGTGCTGTTGGAACAACTTGTTCAGGACTGTTGATTTATCCGTGAACAAGTTGTTCGAACCGTAAGTGAACAACTTGTTGACAACTTGTTCACGGCGAGCAGCACAACATTGTTCACGGTGAGCAGCACAACATTGTTCACGCCTGTTGATGACCGTGAACAAGTTGTGCGTTTTTTACACATGTAGTCTATTGTGCTTTGTCAGAAACAGCTATATGCTTTAATGAAGTACATGTACTCCTAAAAAATCTACACTATACTAGGAGAAGACAGTCCTAGCCATATTAATGAGGTTGGATCTTATCAAATTGTTGGATCTGTGCTGGGGCTGGTGATGTTACATCTTCATTTGATTTGATAGGTGGCATGCATAGTATGACATATACAGTACTGTACAGTCTTTATTAAAATATTTGAAGGTGTTTACAGTGAAAGATAATTGATTAATAAGATTTGCTAAGCATTCTGCCTGTTACCCTGGTATTGGCCTAATATTGACTCAGTGACTCGTTTGCCTTTCCCTGGCCCTCTTTAATATAGCTGATATAAAATATTGCATTACAAAATTTATTAAGATAAAACGACTAATACGTGAACGTCTTGATTCTATATTTTTTGTTTTATAATAGACTTACCGCTACCTGATCATCTTCATCGTCGAAATGTGAAAATCTCTTCAAGTGATCTGCATTTTTTCGATAGCAGTCCTTGCCGTACTGACATTTTGCTCGTGTATCCGATGCCATTTTAATAACTTATATGCGTAATGGCGGCAATAGCACTTCTAAAATACTTCATGTTAGAACAATATTTAGGAGTCCATTCGGAGTTAGCCTATTGGTTGAAATTTTCGCGCGTTTTTATTGGCTATGATTGCCCATAGCCACTGCCCAATCAAAGAATATGGGCCAGGTAACCACTAAAGACTTCTGCTTTCCTATTGGTTGAAATTTCGCGCGTTTTTAGTGGCTATGAGTAAAACTGCAATCGTCATAAGTGGATTCAGCCCTGATGACGCGAGAATGAGACTAGTGGTTACCTGGCCCATATTTCTTTTGAAATTGGGCCAGGGTACCAGGCTATGATTGCCGTGGCCACATGCATAGAACATGCATAGAATAATAGATACAAAACGTCCGAGTAAGTTCCACCGGCAGCTTTTTTGGCCATCAAAAGTGCCGGTGGAACTTACCAGAATGTCATGGCGTAGGATGGTCGAATGCTATCTCATTGCATTTAAGAAAAGTTTTTATGCAAGCTCACAATTCTGTCTCCATTCTCCAAAAAACTGTTATCGCGAAATGATAAACAAACAAGCCTGTAAATGTCTGACAAAGATGGAAAAAAAGTACTCGAACTTATTCTTATTGGCGAAAATTGTTACGAGACATGTACTGCGTATGTAGACTATGTGCATGCAAATGCAATGGTTCTACTGTCTTCGTGCAATTACGCGCAGGGTACGACAAGAATTATCATGACTTAGAGTTTGCGAAGTATATTACACCAAGCAATGTCCCCACAACTTGTGTCACAACAAAAGTGCTAGCAAATTGCATGAAAAATTTTGACTAATAATTAAGGCATATAGCTTGAGAGACAATCGTCTCTAAAAACTACTACGACTCTAAAAACTACTACGTTATAAGTCTGTAGGACCGCGATTATTAACCATAAGAGCGCAGTCATTACAGGAAACTCAAACTGGTAGTATGAAACGAACCTTGCCCATAAGCTAGGGCGATCGAGGTCTGCTCTGTACATAAAAGACTCCGCGGTCTCATCTCAAAGCAATCTTTTGTGTATACAGTACTCTCGTAAGCGACCATTAAGCGACCGCCTTTACAAATTCCCCTTTTATTTCTCAGTCAAACACTGTAATTTGCATCTCTCGTAAGCGACCGCGACCACGTTTTGGGATTGCATTTTGGCTTTTCTAATTGTTGTTCTACTCTCGTAAGCGACCAACCCGGGGATCGAAACAGTAGTTTGTAAAAACGTATACAATTTTATGAATGCGTTGTTCAGACTGACCACTGTAACTAGATTAACATAATTGTTAAGAAACAGTTTTGTGAAATATGTGAATGTTATCACTTCTAGTATGAAGCTCAATTACAATAACTCCAAAGCGACCATCTCTCGTAAGCGACCAGTGACGTAACGGAGTTGCTCGGGGCCTTAGGAAATTTGTGTTTGGGGACCAACCCCATTAGTTTAGTCACTAGTTAACCCAATAAATTCACCAGGGTCCCTTCACATTGGGGGCCCTTTACGCGCTACTGTAAGCGACCACTTACTCCTGATCCCGAGGTGGTCGCTTACGAGAGAGTCAGCTGTAGTTTATGTGAAAGAGCAGTGAATATAATAATTTCTGCATATACAAATGCATTAACAGTGAATCCACAATAGTCGTCAGTGAATCCAATGAGTGAATCTCATCTAGGTTTAGAAAGCGAATGATAGCTGTGTTGAGTTTACTACGCTTCAGTCTCATCTCGGGATTGTTATTTTCAGTATGCGAATTTAGACTTGGATTTTTCGTAAGACTGCATAATTGTTGTTTTTTATCAAAATGGCGTATATAGCCGTTTTTTAGCTGCAATTCTCAGAACAAATTCATCACTGAGATACTGTACACATAAAATATCATGAAAACAAAACTTTGTAAAGGTGACTAGGTGAGCAAGTATATATGTTTTTTACAATTCTTCGAATGTTGTAGCACGTTTTGGTATTGTTTTGCTCGCACCGATTGGTTCGAAAACTGTTTGTCAAGTGTGAAGAAAATGTTGAACGTTGAACGAAAACTAATTGCATGAAAATTTGTATACAACAGTCAAAATACTAGAATAAAGTTTGTGGGCATCTATTTTATTTTAAATGTATATGTACAAGTTCAGTTCCAAATTCAGAAAATAATGTTTTAAGTCATTCACTCATGAAGACTGTTGCTTGCCAACATCGTCTGCAAAAGACTGCAAAAATTAAACTAGACTTGCTCCAAGTCTATCTCTTTCTGCTCTCTGTGTCGTCCCAACGCGTGCGCGGTTAGCCTGCTCGCAGGGTCTCTGGGAGGCGCGGCCCACGTCTCCCAGAGAGCCTGTGCACGCGTTGGGACGACACTGAGAAGACTTGGAGCAGGTCTACCCTATTCCCCCCGCATATCAGCGCACCTCGAATAAAGGCGCATGCGCCTATATTCGGATATAGGCGCATGCGCCTTTAAACGGTCAAAATCGATATCTGCGAGTTTGATAGACATGAACAGAATACCTTTTTTTAAATAATACACATACTTTTTACGTTAAATTACCGAACATCGTCTATTATAAATTGTAGTGTCACAGTGAATTAATTCGTTCGTTAACTATACCGTATATACTAAAATCCAATACTCAATAGTTATTGCTTTTGATTTATTCTTCTAAGGTATTCTTTTATAACACACTCCATTTGAATCGCCGTAGATCTTGGTGCTTTTACCCGGTATTGGCATTTACCGTAAAGTGTGCCCAGATTGTCCTATTAAAAGGGGTGCGCCCATTCTCGTCCCCAGATCCACGCGCGTGGGTCTGGGTACGAAAATCAGGTACGCCTTTCAGGTACGAAAAATATTGAATTTTCGCTTTTAGGCGCATGCGCTTATATACGGGGGAATAGGGTACTATTAAACACGTACAGAATCAAACAGAATCGTGCATGCATTGTAAAGATGAAAACAGTTGCTTAAAATTTTTGTTACTTTCTTTACTGTTTTCTTCACTGACCTCTGCCATTATACTAAAACAATTAGTCACCTAGAGACTCAGTTACTATTAGTCAGTATATTTACCTAGTCACTTCAATTCGCGGCTCAGTAGCAGATCGGGAAAAAAAATTCCCAGTAATTATCTGGATGTACCAGCAAATCACCTGAGAATAAATTCATGTCCAATATCTATTATCTAGTAATTTCTAGGTTAGGGTGCGTTGGGGTCAGACCAATATAAAGACTATAAATTATTCTCGATTTTCATCTGACGTCACGGCGGCCATGTTGGTACATATGGAAACAATGAAATGGCGGCCATATTGGTGCACAATCTTTATCCTATGGGAATTTAACTTTATTCAAACATTTCGTATTGTTTCACCACCCCAACGGGGCCACCAATCACGTGAGTGAAAACGATCATTAGAGTTATATTGTTGGGTACAATCCTGGCAAAAAGTTAATGAAATACTTGCAAATAATGACCGAAAAGCCCAAACCCTCCTCCCCACCCCCGCACAATGTTGATAGTAACAGTGGCAGTCAAGCGGCCAGAGTGGCTATCCGGCTGCAGAGGGTTGTATTATATCTTTTCGCACTATACCATCCAACATTGTACGGGGGGAAGGGGGGGAAGGGGACAAAGTGAAAATTATTGAAATTTCATTAGTTTTTGTCAGGATTGTAGGTGCCTATTAAATACTGGATTTGAAATCGCCTTCACTTTAAGGTGGCTCCCTACGGTAATTTCAATAGGGGATTGGTGACTAGAAATAGTATCGCTACGCATGCGTAAATAGCGATCTTGTCGTTTCGAAATTCTATGACCGCGTCGACATCGATGTTAGACTTGTAGACGTTTTCTTCGGTGAATTTTGCTAAAATTTTGTAAATAAGTAGTTTATAAAAAGTTCAGAACTTTTTTAAATCGATAATTTTTATAGCGAAAAATCTGTCCATACAACCCTCTCTGATTTTGTGCATGGATATTCTCCACAACAGTATCTATCATCTCAGCAATTTTTAAAAAATTTCACCAAAGCAAACTGAAGACATACCGCTTCAATTATGCAATATTTGAAAATATACCAAAGTTCCAACGTCATTATTACCATGGTAACAGCAAATAATTGAACTTTTTGATAGATATTTTATATCTGCGATAGTTCTGCTATAGTAAGATCTACTTAGTATTTATCTAACAAATTTTTAAACTTGCGAATAACATTAGATAATGAGCGGATGAAATAGCGCGCATTTATTGAAACTATATATAGGGAGCCACCTTAAAGTGTTTATGAAACGAAAATTAAGTTTGTCTTATTTGAAAGAACTTTTGAAATGACAAAGTAAGATCTTTTGCTGTTTTTTGTTTCCTTGCTTCGTTTATGAGATATTTCAGTTTGTTTTATATGTGAAACTAACCAGTGACATCACAAGGTGCATAATGACTTACTGGGAAAGGTTATATATCTTTTCTGTTATCAAACGGAATCACTTCAAAGCAATTATGTGTGCGTTTTCCCCTTACAACAACAGAAATATACATTAATTTCAACTGATTCCGTTTAGTAATAGCAAAGATATATAACCTTTCCCAGTAAGTCATTATGCACGTTGTGATGTCACTGGTTAGTTTCACCATAGACCCTATGGTTTCACATATAAAACAAACTGAAATATCTCATAAACGAAGCAAGGAAACAAGGAAACAAAAAACAGCAAAAGATCTTACTTTGTCATTTCAAAAGTTCTTTCAAATAAGACAAACTTAATTTTCGTTTCATAAACACTTTAAGGTCCCATTTACATGAAGCGGATTGACAGTCCAATCGAGTGAAGTCAATCCGGGCACATGTTTACATGGAGAACCCGATCTGCTTGGAACATTGTTATTGGTTTTGGAAAATCGGTTTTGGAAAACTATTTTCTGTGCTTTTCTCGGTGTCTGCATTTGGCACGGCACGGTTAACTTCACTCATGCGTATCAAGTCATTTTCAATTAGTCAAACCGTGTTTAGATTTGATGAATCAGATTGGAGACATTCAAGTCCATCCTTGCTTGCCATTCGTTTCGATCAGATCAAAAACTCTCAATCTTCTTCATGTAAACACAAGAAGGAGAAACAACATGGGAGATTTGACTTGAACACTCAATCCGCTTCATGTAAACAGGGTCGCGGCCTCCTCGTAGGTAATTCGGCACCAAACCCCCGGTGTACTGCTCCACCCGTAGAGCACTAGCCGAACCAAGTGATCAAAAAAATCTGCCACGTTACTTTTGAATTATTTTCAATTTCGTTTATCGTCTTAGCTTTTATATATTTTCAATAGAATTCAAAAGCTGAAAATGACGTCAATGGCGAAAAATGACGTATTCTAGCTGCACTTATTAAAAGGGTCTATCGGTACCGGACGAATTCGAAACCGGTCTCGAATTCGCCCTATTTCGCCGTGTAAACAGGCGGACCGCACTAATTCGAGACCGGTTCCGAATTCGTCCGGTACCGCGGTGTAAACGTAGTCTAAATCTCGCTCGATATTTGCCACCCTTCCAGTGTATCCTAAAATCTTGAATCCCGTTGTTCAATCTCCTTATTTCTCGATCACGACAGAAAAATATTCTAAATCATGTTTCCCGTCATTTTTTGAAATCCCAAATCTCGTCGATTTTTGTTCTCTTGTATCTCGTTTTTCATTGTTCCCGTTCTATTGTGGACCCTCTATAGGCAATTAACTTCGTTTTCTGCTACCTGAGTTAACGTTTTAGTAACATTGACTACTGCCAAGTCCCGTTCATTTTGATCTCCGAGGATTTCAAGTATCGAATTATTTACCAACTACTGCCTTCTCCGCAAGCGTCTTCAACGCGTGCGAGCTGGTGGGAGTGACCCAGCTCTCCTTCTTTGCGCCTTCTCAAACACCGTGATCTCTAAAAGAGTTAAGACTGTACTAGTACTACTCAAACCAGTAGAGCGAGACATTGACGATTTTTTCATCGCTTCCGAAGCGACAGTTTCGTTAACCGCAGATCAATTTCAAAGCAATCACGTGGCGGTATTCTCATGTACAACTGTGATATCCAGTTGTTAATGTACCGTATTAAACAAGCTATCAAGTGGTACATAAGAATACACCACGCGTGATTGCTTTGAAATTCATCTGCGGTTAATATATGAAACGGTCGCTTCGGAAGCGATGATCGTCTATGTCTCGCTCTACTGGTTTGAGTAGTAACTCATTGTCCACCATGCAGGATCAGAACAAATTAAATGTCGATTTGGTCACATATTTAAGGAGACGATCAGGCAATTGTGTAGATAGATCAATACAAAAATAGAAAATTCGGGACACAATGCTGTGCTTTTGGTTCGTGGCATTATTTTACACATGCAGTTGATCCCTTAGTGAATGACGGATTTTGACTTCTTTTACGAACCGGATATAGTTGCTCGATCCAGTCTTCTTTTTTGTGCTTCCAACCTAACTTCCACCCTGATTTGCGGCTTCTCGTGATTAAAAGTGCCTCTCGGGCTCATGTTTAAAGTTATAAAACTGCTCATGCCCCATAATTAGAAAGAAAAAACAAAAACGCCTGCATGGGTATACGAAGCAGAACCGACTATATATGTTTATCTCAAGTCAGTGAATATTCATCCGTCCCTCAAAGAAAGTCCGAGCAAAATTCATGAATACATATATCCGGTCAATAATATATTAGCTTGAAAAGCAAAAAAAATTATCATGCATGCAATAGACGTAAATACCAAGGAAACTATTTTTTCTTTCTACACGCACAACTGTTAGGGTTTCCTTACCTATGGTAATATATCAGACGTGCTGCGTGACTGTAGTATATACTAGCTGATCTCGAATTAACTCGATCGATCTTTGAGTATATCTAGAGTCGGAAATAAGAAAAGGTCAAACTGAATCTTTGGCATGTGCAATGCATACAATATTAATACAAATGACAAATAAAATTGGTTCGTTTACCTTAATTTCAGCTAGTTTTTTAGCCCGGTTATAGAAACTCATATTTTTTGTCATTTAATTTGATTTGCTGTTGGTTAGCAGAAAAAATAGCGTACAGGCATGTATTACATGAGGCTATATGTATACAACTTAAATATAAAGCACTGATATACAGCAAAGTGAAAAGGTGGTAAACTGCCGAGAATAGTTCTGATAACGAAATACGATGTTTCGAGTGGAAATGAACGTTAGTATTTCGTTATCAAAACTATACTCGGCAGTTTACCACCTTTTCTCTTTGCTCAATCTAACACTGCCCACGCAGCGCACTCTACTGTGTTTTTTTTTTATAAAACATACAACCGCTTTCAAAATCGACAAGATGAGTTTCGCTTGTCGAAGTTTTAATTTATTTCCATGTAGATTTTTCAAGCCATCTGCTTTGCCGCACTACATCTGGACTTCTTAAATTCATTATAATCCTTCGTCAACGAAAATTATACTTAAACAGTCAATCAGCCAGAAGCAAACTACATGTTTAAATAATTGCAGGGCATTTCCTTTACTATGTAAAATCAATAAAAGTTCTAAACTCCGCCACCTTTATTGCTTTTTCGTCGGCTAATATTCCGAAATTAAAAATTAAAAAGTTAACATTTGCCGACAAAATTTCTTCCCTATATTATAAATTTTGAAATTTTTTCTCAATGAAAAATCGTATAAATCAATATTGTTTGTAAAAAATTATCGAGTGTATAATTTTTGATATTATGACCAAGTTCCAAGGAATTGCCAGTCACGCATTTTACAAATGAAATGTATCTCTTGAGGCCAGCTTAAAGTAAATAAAAGTAAATAAAAGGGAACTTAAACTAAATTATAAAATGTGTATTACTGTATCAGTTTACTAAAGATAAAACGTGTTTTAAAAGACTAAATTTAAAGTGGATTGAATATTGAGTTGTGCATGCACTAGCCGATTCTCATGGCAACAAGTTTACCCGAATTAAAACACCGTTATAAGGGTGTAACTTCCCATGTTTGAACGATTTTCAGACAAATTTTGCTGGGGACGCATTAAAATTGAGGCTAAATACCCAGTTTGACGTATATATAGCCACATTTATCTAGACTACAATGTTATTCTTCAGTATACATATATATGCATATAAGCGTGGATCTACTCGGAGAAATTAACTGTCAATCGTTTTAGATTTAACCCGGAATTATTATAAATGTAAAGTATATATAAACTGAATATTATCCAGTTATTTTTAGTACTATTCTAATACACTACAACTATAAAATCAGCTTCTGAAACAGCGTATATTTGTGTCTTGACAAAGTTAGACATCGCCGGGACAGCTACTCTATAGTTTCTGGTTGAACTATATACCGTTTTAATTAGCTTTACCATGTAGCAGATGTTTTCGGTTGTTTTTAATTTCCGTTCCATTTTTGCATCTTGAATTACGAAGTTATTGAACTACTGAAGTTTTTACACAATGTATTATTAATATAATGAAAAGCTAATCTCATCATATCTGCGGTTTAATGTGTTTTGGTTAGGTTAGCGTGAATTTAATACAACTGATACAACCGTTTCAACTAATAATTGATCTGTTTTATACTGAGCATATGGAATTTAATTTATTCATAATAGCCACAGTCGTTAACCAAAATTCAAGTTCGCTTCGAAGAAGAAATGCTTTCATGGAAACGGCTGCAGCATGTTGTCCTTTTTAGTCGCATATTGCCGGGTTTATTTGCTCCGCGTCTGAACACTTGACCACTTATACAACGTGAAATACACATCAAAATAAACGTTTTCTAAACAAAATTATTTGTGACACGAAACATACGCTCAAAAAAGTACAATTTTAAACTCCAGACAAGTTTGGCGTATTTAAATGTTGACTACGTTTTCTTGTTCACGAACTGTTCTTATTTCTTACTCTGATAATGACAAAATCGAGCAGAATTCTTGCACACTATTCTTATATTTAGTTTCGACATTGTTACATCTTTTAATTATAGCAATTTAGTTTATGTATCATTGTTTTATAGAGTCAAACTGGAGCACGTATATAGAAATTGCTTCTCACTTTTACTTTGATACGATGATAGACGTCAGATAAAAATAAAAAATATACAGTCTATATAAGACATGACAATTTAATCGATCAAGCTCTTAAATAATTTGGTTTGACTTGATATAAAAATAAACGAATTTACGTACGTCCCATGCATGCCGTGCAGTTTTGTGGATGAATATGCAAAGGATTTTAAACTAATTAAGGTTTCTAATAAGTTGTCTTGCAGAAAGATTTAACTTGTCAAAAAAAGTACTTCACAATACAAACAATTCTAACTCGTTTGAAAGTGGGAAAATCCATTGACAATTTAGCAAATTGCTCAAGCGTGCGTTGAAAAGACATATATATGATTAGATCCAGGAAAGTAGAATATATGTACAATTTGAGCCATATCGATGAGTGTAAAACATTTGTATAGGCCGTTTTCCCTCCAATGATGTACGTAATATACTGGGCTATGGTATTCGCCTGAACTAGTGATATACGCGTCTATTTGTTGACGCGTTACACCCGAGTATATATAGAACAAATACTGTTCTTATAACTTTCTTAGCGTTTTCTCATAGAAACTATACATCTTTTAAATAAATGCATGCAGTGTTGTAACCATTTATATTGCATGCATGCAAAGATTTTAGTTGGTGAAATTTCTTTCCTTAGTCGATCTTCCATCAGTAAGTTATCATTTTTACATTATTTTAGTATAATCTATATAGTAGTATATAATCTATATAGTAGTCTAATCTTAGTATAATCTATAATAGTTCAACCCAAACGCACGGTGAAGGACTGAAGGTGGCTGTATTGAAAACATTGCCTTTTACCAGTGCATATATAGACATGCTTAATCATTGACTGTCGTGGATAATAAATAATAATAATAAATTAAAACTACGTAATTAAATATACGTCAAAAAAATCTTTACTTGGTGGAAACAGAAAAAGGAGATCGTGTAACCCAGCCGAAATACTATTGTATACGTAGCTGAACAATCACTGCAAATAACACGCATGATAAAAATGCCCAAAAACTGCATTATAAAATTGTTTAAAGTCTTACCGCGAAAGCTTGAACTATATACGTGGAGGCATCCAGTTTTGTCTAGTAAAACAGGGGCAGCTGCGTTATATCCTCATCAGAATAGATTTCCAAACAGAACTAAAGTACTATAACTTAGTGTCTTAGTCCAAAAGAGTCAGGATTGTTATCAGTGAAAACATGCATGCAATCTAAAAGCATCTCTGACGACGTCAAAATCGCCATATTTATAGTTTCACAAAAAAATCTAAGCTACTTTGTATAGCATATTGAATTTTTTGAAGTCAAAGTCACAACCGTATATAGAACGCGGAAGAAACGTGGCGATATGTTCATTTAAAGAAGCAACTTGTATTCATTCTTGTTAGAGTTTGAACCGCTCGAAATTTATTGAAAACCTCAGTTTATGACATTCAAGATGGCACAATAATGATACAGCCTTTCCTTTAATTTGCGAAATTTTAACACCGTTATAAACTACTTTTATCAAATTGTCTGTAAAATCAGGGATTATGTACATACATACAGAAGATTACATTGTTTACACGAGCCGATAAAATTAAAAATATCATGACATTTAAACTCCATCTGACGCGCGTGGAGACCATTTTGCTTCACGGTTGATTAAAAGTCTACAACAGATGTAAAATGGTCATATTTTACAGCTACAGGACTTTTTCTATAGTGTTGGGGACCTGGGGAAAAAACACAAGCCAATAACACTAACAGTAATCTGAATTTTCAATTGTTGTAATGTGGGTGAGTTTAGAGATTACAACATAAGATATATTTTCAGAAAGTAGAAAAGGTCAAAAATCTTAATCAATTCATCCATCGCGTGCCTTTAACTCCAGAACAATACAATCTCAAGAAATATACAGTCGTTCAACTTCAACATTTCACCCAAATCGTCAGTCACCAGCTGCTTTCTATCAACATGGCGAAAAATTCTCGCTGCGCTTTTCCGTATATGTCACACGTTGACATTTCATTAAAATTTACAAATAAACCATGCTTTCTATAGGCTTCAATTTCGTCTCCACCAACAACACAACACGTCATATATAATCCCATTTTGGAATAATCATAGAGTATTTTATGGTTATTTTTCTCGTATAATCGGCTGTGTTATACATATACAAGCGTATATATGTATAATATAGCCGTACAAAGTGTACTCTATAGTTAAAAACAAAACTAGCAGGTCAGAGTGTGTTTTTCACTGACTTTTCGGCCATTCTTTTGATATTTTGTTTTCTTTGCAAGACATCACATTGAGCTGCTTGGTAATCAGATTACCCAGTTATTAGCGTAACTGGCGTAATAATTAAAGCTTGGAGCGATTTTAGTTAATAATGTCAAATGCTGGCAGGTGAAATGCTCTTTATTCTGCGAGAAAGGGTATAGAAATATTATAACACTGCTTGAATGCTAATATAAAAAAATATAGCAAATCTGTGAGAAAGTATCTATTTAGAAAACTATATACATATAGAGAAATGAATACATCTGTTCTTTCAATATTTTACAAAAGCAGAGATACAAGTCTGTTTGACTATAATGTGAGACTAATTAGAGGATTATGCATTTTGTAGGCTTTTGAAAATCGTCCATTATTAATGAAACGGTTTTTCAGGCAAAACAATGATCAACAATCCGATAATAACTTTTCCCACGTGTGCAAACCGCAGGGGTACTGCTCTATATACGACGCAGACGTTTGTTTAAGTGGAATTTAAGGCGCGCAGTTAGCCGACAACCGATACATATTGATCTCATCATGAGCTCGTTCCTCATCGACTCACTGATGCAGAGCAGTCAACGAACTAACTCCCCAGTATCAAATCCTTGTGATTCATCAAGTTACAATATGATGGCGTGTACATATTGTTGGACGCCACATCACGACAAGGTCAGCTTTTGCCAGTTATGCATCCCTGCAAGACCAAACATTGGCTCGTATGCAATGCCAGTTCAGAGTCAAGTGCTTCCTTCTAACGTTCACCAAAACGGCGCTAAAGATTTCTCCAGGATGCAGAATCCTTTCTTGAGGTCAGCCAACAGCAGTATTCACTTGGAGTCGAGTTTCGGTGAGTTTTATAAACATTTTAGATATATTCAGACAATAAGCTTTTTCATTTTTTTTGCAAGATTTACGTCGACTTTATATTAAAAAGACAAATCTTAACAGTTTTGTGAAAAAGTGCGAAAGTTAAGTTTATCATCTTTTATCTGTATAGTGTTCTAAATTGCTGCTTAAAATCGTAAATTGCTGCATGTTTTAAACCAAACGAGTGTTTCTTTTGGGGCTTTTGTTTCAAGTTAAATTGTCCTTGTTCTCGTAATCTTTCTTCTGTTCTTAAACAATTACGCTGTAGAAGCCTATCTACAAGAGGTGTTGTAAAAAAGTTTCAAAAACCTCCATATCTCTTATTTATCTCGTGCTGTTCTTAATTGCAGGGAGGGATCAAGACACTTCTGGTAAGCCAAACTCGCGTTCAAAGCGAATACGCACTGCTTATACAAGCCTCCAATTGCTGGAGTTAGAAAAAGAATTCAGCAACAACCGATATCTTTCTCGACTGAGAAGGATTCAGATTGCCGCCATGCTGGAGCTCACAGAAAAACAAGTGAAAATATGGTTTCAAAATCGCCGTGTCAAATGGAAGAAAGACAGAAGATTGTCAAACCCCAGTATTGTCAAATGTGAAACACAATCAGTGGAAGACTACGATATAACATCTAAACATTCATAAGAGTTATATATAATATATAACCCGAGTTTCTGTAAAATATCAAAAGAACTTACTACCAGAACAGTTACGGCAACAGTCACAAAATTTTAGTAACGCCTTATCATCACGAAGTTGGCTTCACATTGATACCAAAAGCAGTCATAAAATATAAATTGTACAGATAATATAATATAATATAAGTTTGTATATATATATACTTCTGACAGCTATATTATGAGATTGGAAACAGCCTATCCACTCAAGTGTATATCATCACCAGGCAATTTTAACGTAGAGTCATAGTAATTTAGAATATATAATACTTTAATTTATAATTTATGCATTAATATAGACGGAGGTTATATATATATATATATATATATATATATATATATATATATATATATACTAAACCTAACTAAGGCCAAACGCTGTAACACACGGAGACAGTATCGTATATAGATAAATATATAGACTTAGACGTAGTAGACTTTTGTACAAAGAAGATAAAATACAGAAATAATGCTCATGTAGTAAAATACATACATGCATACTATAAATACAAAAGATAAGGTTAAAGCATTTTACGCAGTTTTTTCTCTTAAATTTTAAAAAATAAATTCGAAAAGCATTCAAGTGAGCTTATTATAACGCATCAGGCAAGAGGAACAATACGCGCGGATATAATTACAATAGCCTTAACTTTGTTGGCACACAGTTTAACAAAGCACGAGTTTTTTACACCTGTCGCTTTTTATTCATTACAAAAATTTGAATAATACGAATTGTTGTTTCGATACATGAGAAAAGACAACACATTCGCTACTCTCAGTTGGGCATCAACGAATTTTGTTTAAACTCATGTCCGGTTAACAGTTCTGGATTTTTTACCGTTTAATACCTGCATATGTTTTTATGCGAATAACATGACCACGGTGGCATAAAGAGAGACATTGCTTCGCCAGCTAGCAAAAGTTAGATCGCAACATATCTTCATAATTAACCATCTAAACATTCGTTAATTAAGAAAATTAATTGGCCTTTTTGTCAGCAAAATTTCTTTCCTTGATTTACCCGGAAAATAAATATTTATATATTATTTTCAGCGGTCCTAGTTGCTTTCCAAAACAATAAAAAAAGAACAAAACATATTTATATTGGTATATATACGCGGAAGGTAGAAAAACGATTGCTTCTTTTATCGATGAAGTAATTCTTTGTCTGAATTGCTTTAATTTGAAAATCCTGGTCTGGTTGTGATTCCGCTATTATTTTTTCAGCATTGGTGAACGAATTGAAGCAATTCTCCAACAATGTCAATGCCAAATAACAGGGGTCGCGGAGCAGCTTTAAAAGTGTGTGTGTGGGGATGTGTGTGGGGGGAGGGGTAAAAGGAATGGGGGCTTTGGGGGTCCGGGGGCATACTCCCCCGAAAAATGTTTGAATTGCTATAGCTCTAAAACGTTATTTCCTGCATTTTGAAGGACGTTTAAACAAAAAAATTATTAAGACAAACCACAATTTTTAGTCTATCTCACCATTCAATTAATAAACAAATCTTACAATTTAATAACTCTAAATAAATATATATATATATATATATATTACTACAAAATGTATGCAATCGCAATAGCCCAGCCCCTCCCCTCCGCGGCCCCTGAATAATGGTAGTGTAGAAAAATGACAGACGTTATGTCGAGACAACATGCGTTTGTATTCATTGGGGCATCTACTCACGCAGTGTATAATTGCAAATGTAAGTTGTTCCATGGCAAACTGAGTTATCGTTCGTCCAAAAATGAGTTTCAACGCTTTCAAATGCCAAAAAAGTAGCCAGGCGTGGGTTGAAAGTTTATACAGAATATATTCTCTATCGCCGGAAAGAGAGCTTTTATAAAAGAGTTTTGAAGGGGAAATGTGTTTTGATTTCGTGTCCAGGGTGTTTGCAAACAGAGCTTGGCGTGTAGCAGACACATTTCAACAGCAAATTGGCCAAAGATTCACAGTTTAGGACTCTTTCTAGTTGACGTACCGTGAATGCCTATTATCTAAACCAAACACTCCAAAACAATTTGGGGCATGCATCATATATCACGCCCATATTGTAATAATGCAAGGTCTCAACGCAGTTTATATTGTGTACAGAACTTATTATAATTTATTTTTGTATTTGTTTTACTGTATGCATGGTATATAGGGGAGCACGAGTGGCGTGTGCTGTTAGCGCGCTGCCTCTCACCAAAAAGTTAAGCCCGGTTAGACGGGGTTAGTATTTGGATGGGTGACCACTTGGGAATAACCCCGTTGTCGGGCTTGGACTCATGTGAGTAGAGTTGTAGTTGATCTCTCCTGTGCTTCGAGGGTTTTTCGCCGGGTTCTCCGGTTTTCCTCCCTCCATAAAATCAACACCTAACATCTTAGCTGTGATCCGTGGTCTGAACTGTGTCGTTGGCGGCTGCCTGGAGCGCCTTTGATATGCCTCGACACGGCCACGTTGATCTGCGTCCTTCGCAATTCAGCCGCTGGCTGCAAGTAAGGATGATTAGCCACCCAGTCCTTTATCCTTTATAATTATACCTGATGCAAGAGTTAATCAAACACGAAAAAACCTCTTTTCAAATAAACCATGCATAATATCAGAATGTAGAAAACGAATAAAAAATAAGATATACGTGCAAGATAAGATAATTATTCATTCATTCATTCATTCATTCATTCATGTGTTTATCTGTTTATCTGTAAGTATTTCGTATCAAAAAAATTCGGCTCCATATCCTAATGAATTATGAATATCATTGCGGTTCGTACAACCCTTGACAAACGGTCAAATATATTAAGAACATTTACCTGACTGCATAATATCTTTTTACACAAATGCATTGATTTAATAATTACAAATTACCAACAGTTTACAACCACATAATAGAAAGCTACAAAGCTATGGTCTATTAATTAAGGTAATCTGTCAAATTTCGAAAGCTATCACTTTTTCAGAATGCTGCGTTCGTGGGCGAACGCAGAGTATGACTCAAGACAATACATTCCCTGCAGGCTCTCCTTTCTCCTTCCCTCCGCCCCCTTCAACCCATGCAGGCCCCAACCCCTAAATGAGAGCCGGCTCGCAGGCTATCTGACAGTGATGCCCTTTGGTGCCAAAACAGCCCCCACCGTCTTCCAAAGGCTTATGGACATGGTGTTACGTGGATTGCAATGGGACCGTATACTAGTTTGTTACTTCGATGACATCTTGATTGGTACAAGGACCTTGGAAAGAACACTGGGTTCAATTTGAAGCTGTCCTCAAGTCACCCGCTTGCAAACTGCTGGATGTGAGGTTAAAGCATCCAAAGTACAGCTAGGCAAACCTGAACTTGGTCACATCGTGGGAAACGGTTTGATCAAGCCAAACGAGAAGAATCGACAGTCCATTTGGGACGTGCGAGCAACAACGTCCGGCCAAGAAGGAAGCAGAGCGTGTCTACGGATTGTTCGGCTATTAGCGCAAATTCATTGATAACCACATGCACATCAAGCGGAGCCGATAAGAGCGTCAATAAGAAAAGCCAGATCTGGCAAACAGTTTAACTGGATGCCCAGACAAAGCTGGACACCCTTAAGAAAGCTCTACTTTTGCCCCAGTGCACCTTGTCCTTGACGTACAAGGGACCTGACGCTCCAGCGTTAATTGCCGAGACAGACGCGTCTGATAACGTTGGGAGCTGTCCAGCCTGTCCTGATGCAAGCTCAAAAGGACGGATCCGAAAGGCCAATCGTATTTCGCACACTAGCGCAAGAGAACGGAACTACCAAACCAGAGAAAACGAGATGCTTATATAGTGCTGTAGAAGCTTTTGACTATTGGCGCGTGTACCTGTTCGGAAGGAAATTTACCTGGTGTACAGACCACGAGACACTCAAATTGGAACGCACCTTGCAGTACAAGAGCAGGGCGATTCAACGTTGGCTTGCAGAAATTGCTGACATGGACTTCCTTCCCCAACTGCACCCTGAAAACCAGCTACTTACTTGTTTCCCATACCCTCTCACGACTGTCTACCACCAAGGTTAACGCCGTGACGCGTCGATTGACTATGCAACAGCTGAAAGGAGAACAAGAACGGGACATGTTTGTCTGCTACACTCTTTGCACCCGGACGATTGGGAAAAAATAAAACCAGTTGATCTTGCCAAATCAAAATTCTGGAACCATAAGGATAGCTTCTGTTTGGGTGCAGATGGTGAGCTACGTGAAGAACGATGACCCGACAAAAGCTGAAGGCTTGTTGGTGCTACCCATGGCCAGTTTGGTATACCAGAAACCCTGTCAGGCTTTCCATGATACGACTGAGCAGCTTCAAATTCTGAAAATATTTGACGCATATACTGGTGGTCAGATATCTCCAAAGGTTGAACCCACTATGTGCGATCCTGCAAAACTTAATTGTGCCACCACAAAACTCAATCCAGCTCAGAGCTCTAGTGGTCTACACTGCCACTTCTCGAAGTTCACTTAAGCTGAACCATTGCCCAAAACAACCTCGTTCCCAGAGCCCACGTTCCCCACCCGGGAAACGAGAGCCTCTGGGATAATCCGTTTCACATCGATATTTCATTGGCTGATGAACATGATCACTCTTCTTCTGGATCACAAGAATCCTGTGATGGCGTGAACGGATTATCCCAAAGTCTCTCGTTTCGCAGGTGGGGAACGTGGGCTCTGGGAACGAGATTGTGCCTAAAAAAGAAGCACAGACCGTTGCCAACGCACTCGAACGCTTGTTATCTCGAACTCGCACAATCGTTTCTGATCGAGGCACAGAGTTTGCAAGCACATGCCAACGTCTATCCGATAGAAGCAAGCATCCCGTTCATGCGTTGCTTAAAGTGCCTATGCAACGAAATTTTCAAGTTGGAGAAAATAACATTAACTCATTCCTGTCCGAGAGCTTCTCCAGAGGTGAATAAAATCGTCTGGCGTTAGCCAGAATAAAATACTAAACACCAATTCGGACAGGAAAGAGTTAAAGTAAAGTTTGAGATTACTTCTTTCGATTGTGAAACTTTCAGGGCGAATAATTAAAAGAAAGAATGTTTGTTTAGCGTTTGAAAAACGGGCTTTTGGCCCAAAAAGTTGAGACATATTTTATTCCACAACTAACGCGACATCACTAGGATCTACAAGAATTTTCATTGTAATTGAACAGACTCTTCAAAGCACTCTTTAGAAAACTAAACTCTCGTGGGAAAGTGTTCACAAAGTGTGTAAAATTTATTCATACCGAGTTCAGTATTTCAGTGTTTTAAAATATACATAGTCGAAGCCGTATCCAACTTTAAGAATATGCTATCGATTTTCGATAACTAAAACATGTTCGTGAATAGTTCACTTATGAAATTCGAAGTTTCTAACAACAAAATGAACGACAAAATCCCTTTATTTTCGCGTTATGTACACGCCATTGCGGCAAGACTTTTGAAGGTAATCAGAATTTGGGGTCTGGGTCGAGTGATGTCATTAGTTGTGCAACTATGCCAACTATTTTAATGATGTCTCAATTTTTAGTGGGAAAAGCACGGTCTTCAAACGCTAAATGAACATACTTCCATTTAATTGTTCGTCCTAAAACTTTCACAGTCGAAGGAAGCGATATCAAACATTACTTTAATGTTATTATCTCCAACTTGGAGAAAACTTTTTTCGTTGCATAGGCACTTTAATGTGGCACTCACACCCCAAATTGTTTTTCAATAATATGTTCTATTTGTGGAGTACAAAACTGAAAAAAATATTTTATTCGGATAAATTCTCGCTTTTTTATGGCCTTCCAAAGTTGGTACTTATTTGTCTCACGACCGAGCTGCGGGTTATCTTTGGGAGACTGGTGAGAGAACGACTTGTGACGTCACGAGGTGAACACGCAAGAAGCTTTATATACTTTACTACAGAAACACTCAAAAAGCACTCGTTTTTTCAAGCAATACTCCGCGTTTTGTATTTGCTTTTGATGTCTTCAACGGAATTAGTATCTTTAGTGTTGACAAACAGCGGGTTCACCTTGTGACGTCACATCACCAAACTGATCCCAGACCCCAGTCGCTCGGTCGTGGGACAAAATGGAGTCCATTTTTGGGTAATTTTACCAACTTTGAAAGGCCATAAAAATGCGAGAATTTACCCGAATAAAATTTTTTTCTTCAGTTTTGTACTCCACAAATAGAACAGATTCATATTATTGAAAAACAATTTGGGGTGTGAATGCCCCTTTAACCAGTATCACATTCGCCACTCTACTACACTGCAGCCTACCACCCCCAGCCAATGGCGCAACCGAAGGAGCAAACCAGACGCTGAAAGCCAAACTTCAAGCAACACCAATCGAGCATGAAATGGAATGAGATGATCGTATGGCATCTGCCCTATGTCACATGAATAATGCACTCTATACTACGAAAGTAACACCGTTCAAAGCTGCCTTTGGCGACGACGCTCGAAATCCATTTGACCCAGTTGATTGCGCACACACGTTGAACAATCGCGAGCTACAAGCGACAATTCGAGATCGATTTTTTTTTATTATTATTTTGCCCATTATATATATAAAAATTATTACAATATTAACTTCTTTTTAACCGAGAGCGAAGGTCATTACGGAAAAATATCAGACCATACGGACCGAGCCCGTAGGGCGAGGTCTGTACATAAAGACCGAGGTCTGATATTTTTCCATAATGACCAAGCGGACGAGGTTAATAAGAAGTTTATTATATGGCATTTTGAAACAACATACTTTACATTTATATACCTTGTCATGATACGAACTTTAGTCAGTTTAGTGTGACTTCGAGCGTGTGACATAAACTCATCGTTTTCAATGTTGTTGCTCTTGTTGTCACCGCTTTCGGAATCCTAAAACTCGCTTCCAGATTGTTCATCGTCCCACTCATACATAATTTAGTCCTCAGGTTGTTGAATTCACAAAACGTTTGCGGTTTTCTTTCGTTGTTTAGGGGGCGATTACATGGACTGGGCTAACCCGCTTTATATATAAAACACATGTTGTTTTAACATTTCGATTACATGGCAAGCGGGCTAGCCCGGTTTGCCGGGATCCCGGTTGTCGCAACCAGGCTAGCCCGGTTAACCGGGATGAAAATGTCCATGTAATCGTTTTCATCCCGGCAAACCGGGCTGAAAAACTGTTGAACTGGCTTCGATACGCGTTCGTTTGCTTGACTGTGTGAATAAATAGTGCTGAAAGGAACTGAAATAGAACATCAACGTTATTTGTGTGTTTCGTGATCAAAGTGAAGATTTAATAAATTAATTAGTCTTCGTGAAGACGCTTTCCTGGGTTAGCTAAGACTTTAACAATCTTTTTATTAACGATGGGTTTACAAAATAAATAATAGACTAATTAGTGTAAAACTGAAGTAAAACTAACGTAACTTTGCCCTTATTTACTTGATAATTGCGAATTTCGGCCTGAAATCATCCCGGCTTACCGGGCTAGCCCGCTCCATGTAATCGTTTCGTAAACTCATCCCGGTTAACCGGTCCAGCCCGGTCCATGTAATCGCCCCCTTAGTTGCAAACAACATGGCTGGCAAAATCCGTAATGACCGCGGTCGTTACGGAAAATAATCGACCGGCACGTGACGCGTCTCGGCCAATGAGAACACACGATTTCTTTTTTTAAGACGTTTTCTCTTATCAAAGAGAAGCCAAAACGTCACGGAAAATGGACAAGCCAGGCCTATACCATGTCCCGAACCCAGTCGGCCAGTATGTGTACGCCCGAAAACCCCCATGTGAGAAGGCTACACTGGTTCCTGAGAGGATCATCCAAGTTTGCGAGGGAAGATCAAGCTAAAAACTAAGACATGTAAAGCAACACCGTTGGATATCTCAACGAGCCGAACATCTCAAAGATGCCTTCATCCGACCACCGCGGCTAAGGATTTCCAAGAGCTCTCAAAGAAAGACGAATTACCTGTCGAACACCAATGCCAACCCAACGATGCCAGACGTGGCAAATCACAGCACAACAAATACGGATTCTGACAATGAACTACCATCCCCAGAACTACACCGCTAGCACAAGTGACGAACCAGACGGTAGCATGGCGAACACTCGAAATCCTGATGGGCCACTTCATACCAATGATCTCGCACAAAGTGACAATTGGACGTGGATGGCTCCTCGACTGGTTCGGCGCAGAGTACGACCGACACAATTCAACCTATTAGTAGTAATGTGAGCAACGATACTGGGAACCATCCTGAACCCCAATGCTATGGAATACGAGTCTACTACCAATGGACCATCCCGACATCGATGACCTTAGCTCCGTCCAATAAGTGAAAAAGTCAACGAATGCAGGAATATACAACTACACTACCAAGACGATTTGGAGAATGGCTCATTGGGGATAGCGCAGATGCAGAAATTGATGCTACGGACAACGCTTGACACGCTTCATCAGACGATATGGACATTAAAGTTTTTAAACTAGCTAGGCTATATTGACAGTAGGCTAATTAGCTGTGACACGCGGTCGAGAGGAACTGGGGAGAGCTTGCGGCGCGGTCACACAGCGCTTTTGGTTTTACAACAAGAGTTAATATTATTGTTATTAATAATATTAGTTCTTGTGTTGTCATTAAATAAAATAATTGTTACTGTATTATGAAAATGTTATCAAAATTGTTACAGACTTTAATTTATTCCTTATTTTATAACATTTTTTAATTATTTGTTAATTACTACTGAACACATACTGAACACTTTGAGGCCTGGACCTCTCCCTGTGCTGAATAAAATCGTCTGGTGTTAGCCAGAATAAAATACTAAAGACGCGTCGTCAGGCTTCCAAGTGCTAAAGAGATAGGTTTTAACATGCAACTTAGCGGTTGGTCTGTTTTATTATGGTTCAAATAATCTTATTATGGTTCAAATAATCTGTCTGAACGTTTAATTATTCTATGTATTAAATGAATTAGCGGAAATCAATCGTTTACTTACTAAATTGTTATTAATGACTTCCTATAGCTGTTTTGCTAACCAAATCTCGAAGAAATCTGTCAAATGCTAATTTAAATAAAAATGTTGTATAATTGTGTTTGTCTGTAGCGTTCTGTGACAAGTATTGTACCATACGATTTTCAAATCCGCCCCCATATTAACGCCTGTAGTGCAGGCTATTAAGGGTCCGGATATCAATTTGAAAAGCCATTGTTCTATTAGCAATTAATTATTAGCCCACTTTAGAAATGCCAGTGTTTCAACTGAAACCGAGCATAAAAATAGCCTAAAAAGCAAGCATTTACGCACATACTTGGAAGTTTTCGGTCCACAAATCAGACACAGTGAGAACAGTTATTTTTTATTAAACAAGCCATTGACACTAACAGATAGAAAATCTGGCATAGTGAGCTGCCAACACTTCAGAAAACGAATTAGTATATACACTGACCTTTCAGACCAATTAAGCCCTACTACAGTTAAAGCCCTATATACATATCAGAGTAAAGAAGATTACGATTTAATCAGTACTTCGTTAATTTTCTAAAATCTTAGCAGTCCACCACCCACTCATATTTACAAACAGCACTCGACTTTTATAAAACTAAGCAGCCAATCACCACAAGCGTTTTCAAAATGTTAATTTGCTTCGGAAACGCACAGCAGTTTTATGCAAAGAGAAAACGACTGGACATCTGGAAGGAATTCTACATTTTAAACTGAACGATACACAGCTTATCTATTTCTATCTTAAAGAACGAGAAAAAAACACAAGGTAAGAATGTTATAAGAACGATCATTTATTGCACTTAATGTTTTACTAAACTACTTCCCACTTGTTAACGTGTAACTGGTTTTATACTGGCTAACGTCAGTAACGTCAGGCGATCTTATCCACCTTAGTTGTGTTTTATATTAGCTTACCCTGGATAACGCTAGACAATTTCATGAGGGGAACTCTCGAGCTCGAATAAGCGTTAAATATGGAATGGTTTATAATTGTAGTTGTCTTTAGCAAAGACAATCATGCGAGCCCAAGTTGTCTATGAGCTGGATCGATAGTCGACGAGGCGCAAAAAGTATCATTGTTTCGTGTTCCGCAGTGGCGGCGGAAGATGTTTGTTTTTGGAGAGGCTAACTCGTCAATAGAATGATAAAAAGTCTATTTTGCCTCCAAACAATTTGTAGGTCTTTCTTAGCCCCCTTGCTAGAAATATTGGGGGGGGGGGCTACATGATAATGTTGATTGCCGAGAGCGAGCGACCCTGTTCCGCCGCCCTTGCCTGCTGTGCCGGTTGATTAGTCATTTCCAGTTATCATGAAATACAAATGTTAATAAATGCATTTAGTATATATAACAGTCGAAGCACAACTGGTTCGTATATTTGGTGACCAAACCTTATAGTAAATTATTGTACATAGCAATGATTTGAGTTACGAATTCTCATAGTCCTAAAAGGCTAATTTGATTAAAGTATGACCCCACGTGAGGTTTAAAGGCGAACCAAAAATACTCCACAAAATGTGTATGATATTAATGACGCAATGAACAGACGACTTTGGACTGTTTACATGATTCTAAAAGACGTCTCATTCCTGAATGATCAACTACTACAGGTTCCGCTGGTGCTGAAGCTTGAACGTCATCCTAATTAGGGTAGCTCCCACTAACCACTATATAACTGGACTGCAGAGCCCCGATAATTGAACGGCGCCATCTTGTTAGGTCTTCGGACGGCGTAAAGTAGCCCGAAGTGTTGACGACTCACGCCGATAACTCTTGAAGCAAAAAATGCTTTGAGAAAGACGTTTACACATTACTTTAATTCTTTTTTAAAGTAAAAAGTTCAAAGACATTGAAATACATGTAAATTATGGCGTGAAACAAAGGTTCCGTGGAAAATTCCAAGCTTTCTCCTTTGCCGTGTTTGTTGTCAAATGAAGCAAATTCAAACATTTTTTTTGGGTGATTTCTTCTGTGTCCTTTCCACTGTATGGTTTTGGAAAACTGCGTTGTTAGCCACTTTTCGGGGCATAATTATCACTGTTACTTAACGTTCACATTTTGAACGAGCTTGTCAACAAAACTCCATGGCGACACGTGATTAAATAAATTATTATATATATCGAATAAAGTGCAACTTGGCCACATCCAAAGTCCACCTTCGCTATCTTTTTATTGCGCGTCCGGGCGTCCACCTGTATTTAGCGAACACAATTCCATCATCTGATAGTGACCTCTAAAGAATAGAGATAGTCAGTTACGTCTAGTTATAACCATTCGCCGGGGTTACACAGAATAAAATAACAAAATAGCCGGGTTTGGTAGGTAGAGAAATGATGAATCATAATTTTCATATAAAACTTTTGTCTTACTTTCGTCGTTTATCGACGAAATAAATAAATATATATATATGCACATGCACATGACCAAATATTTTTCTTTGATTGGCTAAATAATCATGAATTATTAATAAGTTTGTTAGTTATATATTTAACAAATAGATTCCATTTTGCCGTTGTCTGTTCAGTTATAGATGCACAGATGACGTCACAACGTGGTAAGAACAAAAAAGTGGCCCACGAGACGCAGTCGAGTGGGTCACTGATGTTCTTACCACGTTGTGACGTCCTTTGTACATCTATAACTGAACAGACAACAAAAAAATGGAATCTATTTGCTTTATACAATAAAAATTTAAAAGGCTTTTATCGAAACACTTGCCGGATTTTGGGGCATGAAGAAAGAAATAAGCAAGTCAGCTGACGTGATCATGTGTCTGTCCTCTAATAGATCATGGCCAACAACCAATGAAAACACGCATAGCAACCAGGGTATTGTATAAATATATATATATAACAATTATTCACCGAAGTGGAGGTATACTATAGTATTTTTGTGGCCACCGCTGACCATCAGGACCGCACTTACGTCATGTTATTATAACAACCGCACACGCGCGTGAACAAAAAAAAAGACCAGCCGTACACGAGACCAACTAGCTGAGCTAACCTATTAACGAGGTTCCACTGTATATATTTCTCAAACTCATTAATAATTCAGAAAAATAACAAAGAAAAATATTTGGTCATGTGCATGAGTTTTGAAACCCGGTAAAGGTTGCGCAACTGAATTCATAATTAAGTCAGCAGATAATAAACGCCACAAACAAAGGACCGTTTATTACCACATTTCTAATTATTAAATTCAACATGAGACCATTGGGTACTAATCTCTTCTTCTTCAGCGGACACTCGAGGCCGAGTATTGTCGTCCTTCATGTGGCTGACAAAGCCGATTCTTGAAAGGCAAGGTCTTCCACAAATTTGACAAGGGTGCACAGTGGGGGGGGGGGGGGGGGGGGGGGGGATTTGTCCACGTGCTATTGCGGCGGCTAGGTCTTTTCTCCTCTATCTCTAGGCAGCCTCCTCTTCTCTCCGCCGCTGTTCAAAAAGAGATGTACCATCAAGCACAAAACGCCTCCAAGTTGGACGATCCAGAGCGGGTTCTTCCCAGGTATCATGGGGGATGGAGCACTTCTTCATGTTGGCTTTAAGCAGGTCTTTGTAGCGTTTGATTTGGCCTCCATGCGAGTGTTCCCCTCTCGCTAGTTCAGAGTAGAACACCTGTTTTGGAAGCCGGGTGTCCTCCATACGTTCAAGATGGCCAGCCCATCGTAGTTGTGACCGGATAATAATTGCTTCCACGCTGGTTGTTTGCGCTTGTTCAAGGATGCTAATGTTGGTTCGTCGATCTTCCCAGTGTACACGAAGAATTCTCCGAAGACAGCGTTGGTGGTACTTTTCTAAACTCTTCAAATGCCTACGGTAGGTGGTCCAGGTCTAAGTACCATAGACTAAAGCTGAGATAACTACGGCAAAATAGACCATGAGCTTGGTCGCAGAACTGAGATTTCCTTTCTCGAAACATCGGTCGCGAAGTCAGCCAAACGATGACCCAGCACTCAAGACGGTGTTCTATCTCGTCATCGATGGTTGTCTGCGATAAGCAGCTGCCAGAGTAACAGAAGTGTTTCACATTCACCAGCTTCTTCCCATGGACCTTGATGACTGGTGGAGGGAGTTGCTCATGGGGTGCTTGCTGTAGTAGTACCTCTGACTTCTTAATGTTCAGCTGCAGTCCTTCTCGTATACGCTTCAGCGAAGGTGTCGACGTGAGCTTGTAGCCCCTGTTCAGTGTGCGAGCCACCATGATTGGGGTGGTCTTCGTCTGCTGAGGTTGAGTGCATTCCCATCCATGCGGTAGGAGATGGGTATTCCGTGTGATGGTTGCTTGTCGACGAGATGGAGAACAGCAGCAAGGAGCAATGATGCAGCTCTGCTTTACCCATGTATTGGCAGCGAATGGCTCTGTTGTTGTGCCGTTGTTGAGCACCACCGCTTCACTTGCATATCATCACAAATTAGTAATCTGAGAAAGGAGAGAAACTTCTGAGGGCATCCGATTCTTAAGAGGATTCTCCACAGAGCTTCTCGGTTGACTGAATCAAATGCTCTGGTCTGGTCTACAATACCATGTTGTTCCTTGCACTTTTCCCGAAGTTGGTTTGCCGTGAAGATCATGTCAATCGTACCCCTGTTTGGGCGGAAACCGCATTGCGACTCAGCAAGCATCTTTTCCGCATGCGGGAGCAGGCGAGTCACGAGAATCCTGGCGATCATCTTTCCAGCAGCTGCTAGCAGAGAAACCCCTTGGGAATTTCCGCAGTAGATTTGTCGCCCTTCTTGAATATGGTGACAATTGCATCACGTAAGTCTTCTGGGATCTGTTCGATGTTCGAGATCAGGCTGATAAGGATTGGTTCAGGGTGTCTCCTTCATATTTGAAGATGTCTGCAGGGATTTCATCTGCTCCTGGTGTCTTGTTGTTGGTGAACTGATCGATTGCCTTCCTCACCTCCTGCAAATGGGGGGTTTCTCCACGCAAGTTCTTCCTTAACAGGGAGCTGTGGGAATGGGGAGGTGGGGGGGGGGGGGGGGGGGGGGCAGTTCCATTTCTAATTACAAATTCAACATGAGACCATTGGGTACCAATATACACCATTGCCTAATATAATATGAACCAATATCAGCAAGTCCCTCGCAAATTCTACTATAATAAACGATTGAGAAGCTATTTCATAAACTCGTGGATCGTGCTTTACCAGGAGTTACAAACACTCGAGAACAACAAAAATCACTCGGCCTATTACCTCGTAATTTTCAAAGTTCTCTCGTGCATGTGTAAAACATCCGAAAACAATAAAACCCACTCGGCCTGCATGCAACCGCGTGATTTTCATTATTCTCTCAAGACTCGAGAACGATGAAAAATACTCGTTATTTTCATTGTCCTCTCGCGTTTGTAAGCCCTGCATGGTAAAACACTCCCACTCGTTTATGAGATATTACTTAGTAGTATCCGAGGAGTGGTTATTCTGGGTCTACTTAACAATTCAACCAAGATACAATACAATTACAGCTTTTAAGAGACAGGCATGCGTCTGCAAGTAAAACTGATCCAGTATTTAGGGTATATATATATTAGCATTGGATGATATCGAACCCCCAAAAGGATGCTTAAAATGTAATCCCATACTATTTTTTTCTAGAAACTTGTTGAAAAGGAATCTGTCACCTTTGAAAGTAAACAGTGAGCTTTAGTCAGTAAAGTCTAAAGTCAGTAAAAATTTTAAAACCTGTTGAAATTTCACGCTCCAAGTTACCACCGTTTAACGATTTTCCCGAAAATGACAAACCATGCATGTATAATGCATTACAACAACACAGGCAACAGAACCCTTTGAAAAGCCCAAAGCTGTGATTTAATTATATGTGAGATAGCAACCCTTGAGTTTGCCTCTCGAAGCGTTGCATTGTATAACAGTAACTTTCTGCAGTGCATCTAGTTGACTGAACATGGTCTTCTGACCTCAGAAAACCGAATAAGGCAAAACCTGGATGTATAGTGGCTGCAACATGAAAATGTTTTACAAGTACAGATTTGCTGTTAAAAAGTTTGTGCAAACCATAAAGTATTCTTCAGCTCTCTCTTATTATAATAACCTAGTCACAGCGTGGAACTACCCAAGCCAAGCTTTCGTCGCGTCATCACAATGGTTTTTAAAGCAAATGCCACGTTCTAATTCTGACAAAGCATTGCAGTACCAAGGCAGAAAAATGGTCATAAAAAGTAACGACATTGCCTGCGGAGCACTCGTTCGAGTTTAGTACTCAACCCTACAAGCAGTACTACGTCGCTAGAATGGTGTTAGGACTCCAACTTGTTGCCCTTACAAAAACAATGTTTGTCAGTCAAGAAGCTGAATCAGTTGTAGTGCATTTGAAATGGCTGGTCGCTGCAGGACGTCTTTGTCTGTTACACAAAATGCCGATCGTTACGCCAACCGGATCCGTCCTCACGCATCTTATTTCGCAAAAGCTTCATAGCAACTACCTTCTACAGCTTCAAAATGAGGCCCCACCAAAGTTAAGACCAATGGTAGAAGCCATATTACACTACCAGATTCACGAGAATCACTGGCTCAACAGGTGTCAGCTGCAAGATCCAACTGAGAATGGCCACCGTTTGACCGCCATGACGGCGTTGTTAGATGAAATTTATCGTTTTAACGCGGTATTACTCACTACCGACCTTTTCAATAATGCAAAGGTACAGCAACTACCAACGAAAGCATTCCATCCTCCACGAACCAACGGGACAAAGTCAAAAAGGAAACATGACTCAAAACGTGGTTCTTTTTCAAGCAATGGTGGTGCCCCTAGAAGTCGTAAAATGTCTTCAGTACAAAGAGGTACGTGACTACTTTTAAAGTAAAAAAATTTAAATAGATTTCAAGTAAAAACTCAAAGACCAACTTTAAAGCTGAATTTAATATGTGACAAATACATGCGTACGTGCAGATGCCTTCATCATGCAGAGTAAGAAAAATACAGGGCTCCGCTCGAAACGTCAGTATTTCGTTATCAAAACTAATCACGACAGCTTACCACCTTTCCCTTTGCCAAAGCAATTTTTAATTTCTAAATTTGTAATTTAGAGCGAATTAATGAAAGATAGAATAGAGGGCAAAAATTATTTTAAAAGGAAATTCTTATCATATATCAAATAACCATGTCTGTTTTTGTTAGGAGGCGGATCAGAAGGACCAGGAGATAGAGGACCAGGTGAAAACAATCGACGTAAGAGAAGAATTACTTGACTTCTTAACGTTCAGTTACAATGACAATGTCCTCCCTACATTGCAGATGTATACAAAAACATCTCGCCTTGCATTACTTAATTCGTACTATCGAGAGAGCCTTAAAGAGAGTTTGAGAGAAATTTAAGCTGAACCAGTCACTTAATCTTATAACCAATTTCTACATCAAACATACATAATATAAATTGTCTTATAGTCAAACCGGATGTTCTCTTGTGCACGACTTTGGAACATTGATACGCAACATTACAATTTTGATTGGCGGATTCATTATTGAGCAACTTGCAAACGCTTTATCACGATTCTTCAAGAAATTGCCAACCTCGTTACCAAGGCCCTGGCATCGGCTGGTGGACTCTGCATTTTGATTGGTTGATTGCTTTTCTTAAACATTCCTCGTGAAACATATTTAAGCATAGTTTTGTGCAAGTTCTGATCAAATAGGACGGCCAACGGGACCGTCATTACAATGAACTTCTCCCACGGGACGGCATTACTCAGAATGATTTTTCACCAGTATTTCTCGGTGCTACCAGGCCCTTTTCCCGCCCTCCCAATTTCAAAAAGGCCCTGGGAACGAGGTTGCTTGAAACATCGGTTTCAAATGTCGATCAATCTTGATAAGGGACCAGTCATTAAATATGGAGAGGGGGGGGGGGGGCTAGAGGAGAAACGGGGGTTCTATATTGTGAAAGGGGGGTTCTAAAAAAAATTATGAAAAAGGGGGTCTTCATTTTTTTCAACATGATGCAGGATATATAATAACTGATTTTCATAATGAACAATATACCAACTATAAACATAAAACATAGGTAGATTAACACCATAAGAAAAATCATTAAAAATATGTTACAAGTATATCAGTATCAAATGATGAATGTCATGATTTTTAAACTGAAACTTACCGGTAATCTGAACTTTTTATACATATACTTTTTTATAATATCACCCTTTATCGTAAACTGCGGATTATAAGCTCTAGGATCCTTTGTAAGAGGTTGGATGGGCTTAAGCAGAGGGCTTTTGGCTGGGGACCTTTTAATATAAAGTAGCGGTATCAAAAATATATTTTGCGCTTTTTAAAATTAAGGAGGTTGGGGGGTGGGGTCTTGAAATCGTTAAAGTTTTAAAGGAGGGCCATTAAAATTAATATTCATATGGGTGGGGGCCTGGGAAATTTTCCAAAAAAAATTTTAGTTTCTCCTCCGACCACCCCCCACCCATCTCTCCATATTTAAGGACCGGTCTCTAAAGCGTTTGCAAGTTGCTCAATGAATCTTCCAATCAAAATTGCAATATTGCGTCTTGCAAAGTCGTACGCAAGAGAACAAAAATAAAAGTAGCGTGCTGCGTAGGCAGTGTTGAAACAACAATCTAAATGTAATACGGTTAGGTAATACAGAAAACGTAGTAGTCTAACGTTTCAAGCAAAGGGAACGCTGGAGACGTTAGACTCCTACGTTCTCTGTTTCAGCAGTATATCTAACCTTACACAGCCGGAAACGCACATGTTGTAACAGGTCTGCAGCCTGTCTGTTACAACTTGTCATGAAATACAAGCCGAATATTTTTCAAGCCGATACGGATGCGTTCGCAACACTCGCCTTGTTCCGGTTTGTCCGTTGACAAAATCATGCAAACGGGTTGTTTGCAGCAAGCTTGTTACAACGTTGTGTCTCGAACAAGCCGTCGGAAAAACAATATTGTCGTTATCAGGACCTGTTTACAAACTTGTCCCAACAACTTGCTGCAAGCTTGTTACGTGCATATCGTAACAATTATTGTCGTCATCAGGCCACTGTAACAACTTGTGAACAAACCGTAACAAGTCTGCTAGTTGAACAAGTTGTTCAGTTGTAACAAGCTTGATGGAAACACGCGTTATCCCCGACGTTGTTCATGCCATTGATTCTATCTGAATTATTTAGATTTCTTAAGTATAGAAATAACGAAATTGTCAACACCACTGTGATACTTTCGTGATTTCTATTACTTAAGGAAATCTAATTCAGATAGAATATAGGACAAGACCAAATATAATTTACACAACTGCAAATATCTATCAAAAGTTAATTTTATTTTACAGAAGACAATTTCAATACATTGTCAAAATTTTAGTTTCATCGATGGAAGCGAGGTGTTCACTCACTTTTTTTGAATGTTAGTTTAGTACGTTCATGCACAAATAACCACAATATATTTAACTGCATGCATGAATAAACTCAACACTAATGGTCATAAGTAACAGATAATAAGATAAATTTTGATACCGCTTTCTTTTTGAAAACGTTGGCACACGCGACTCAGCCTTCCGCTTCATTCGTGGTTGGCACTTCTGAAAGTTTCAGTTCTGAATCAACACCGTTGACATTTCTTTAGCGTTGAGTGCTGACCAGCGGGGTCCAGTTCAGTCCCTTTTAACAGTATGCACTTGCATAGATACTTGAAAGTCTAAATTAAAAATAGAAATGAAAACTGCCCACTCCCGACACACTTGTTCTCGCTGTTCTTGAATGTTGGCACATACGACTTGTCTCGTTATCATTCCTCAATCCCAATGAGAACTTCTTCCAAACGGTGAACGGAATGGATGATTGAACATGAACCAGAGCACATATTTCAGTCTACATATCATGTCTTGATCAAAACCGATAGACTTTTATCCGTGGAAATCGTGGGATGGCCAGTCTGTTTCAACTTTCAAACTGTGAAAAATGTAAAATTTAGCCAACGGTCGTCCATGGTGTGACGCATGTTTGTTTTCGTGATCTCATTCTCATTGGCTGGTGATTGTATTTTCTCGCAATATGATTGGGCTCTCTGAGCATAAGCTGATGCAAGCTCATATTACTTCTGTTTTCAGCTCGAAGCTTCGATACTTTATTTACAAGCTTCGATGAATAGAAACACTTTGAAACTCAAAAGATATTTCGGACAAACAGAACTTGCCAACAAAGATTAATTGGAAAATACAAACAGGGCGTGTTGTAACAAATTCAATCAAACAAGAAGTTTTATACGTTCGCGAAAAATACGTTACTAAGAAAATATCCTTGCCGTGAAGTTGCCGTGGACGTATTTAAGGAAAACAGTTATAAAGATATTTTGAGCTAAGTTCTTTTTTTGTGGTTATTAAATCCCAAAATAGATGGGCTACTGATTGTTGAACCTTGAACATAAGATTGAAGTGATAAATATGTGCATTATGATCGTTGATTATCAGTTTCTGATAGCTTTTGATGATAAGTTCCGATACTCTTTCAAAAAATTCTTCAAACTGAATTAGTGATTGTCTCGACATGCCTGGCCCACTATGGCTGTCTTCGTAGTAGTCAGTGTGTTGTGATATCAGAAACCGACCTTTTGACCGTGTGTGAAATAATGTTTTGTCATGTATGTGCCGTACAGCTTTCTCCTGTGAAACATAATCTATAGTTATTGAATATTGTTTATTTTTTACTTTGTTTCAAACACTTTTTCGTACACAAAAAAACGTTTTTGAAGTTTTACACATTCACAAAAGACGTAATATAAAAACACTCTTAAATAAAACGTTCTCCTCTGCTTCAAGTTGTTCGGCTATTTAATATAATATTTGTTTCATGTCTGTAACGGTTGAGTCCCATTATGCAGTATTGATTTTATTAGGAAAAAACTGGCGTTGAGTGGTATCTGCGCCCGTGTTTTACTTAGCAGGCTTTGGGGGAACTAGAGACTAATCAAAACAGTAAACCTTTTTATATTTACAATGTATGTATATATTCTGCACTCGAAAAAATTTTCTCCTTCTCCAAATATTACCTGTTTACACTCGTTCAATATATACATGAAAAATATTTACTCAATTTATGATTGGCTGAGGAGCAGTGCAACGTTTTTAAGGAAATTACAGTGCAGAAAAAAAAGGAATATATAAAGTGCAATTTTTCTTTTTTTTTAGAATTTGTTTACAAAAATCATTTTGGACTAGAAAAAAAAAAAGCTATTTCTGTTAAATTTTTTCATGTATGTTATTTGCAAAAAGCGTTATGGATTGGAAAAGATTCTCTTCTATGTTAAAATTTTTTCATGGTATATTATTAATAAGTCAGTAATACGCCATGATTTCTCGTGCAATTTGAAAAAAACACGCACCTCGTGTAGTTTTTCAAAAGACCTCAAAATAGCTACTGTCCTTCGGACTCGTGCAATTTTGATAGTCTTTGAAAAAAAACCTCACTCGTGCATGTTTTTTCCAAATTGCACTCGAAAACCATGCTATTACCAATATACTAATAAAATATAATGCAACCATAAATTAATTTGTCTCACGCGCTAAAAAGCTAAAACACACACAGCAAAAACGCCCATAAATTGTAAGGTATTTTATTTGAGGGTTGAATGCAGACTTGTTCAAATTTGTTGGTGTGACAACGAAAACACGGGTTTGGTTATTTTACAAGTCCGTTTCGCAAGTTGTTGTCAACTTGGTTTGCATAGTTCTTGGCAAATAATCATCTTGCGACAAGCCTGTTGGAACTCAAAGTTGGAACAACCTTGTTGACTTCATCAGGACTTGCTAACAATGTTGTTCTATCAGATCTGATATTTTCCATGTTCTCAAACAGGTCTGTTACAACTTCTTGTCCACTACAACTTGTTATGGGGGCTCTGCTGCCAACACGTTGTAACAGATCTGTTGTAACAAGTCTGTTAGAGCATGATGAAATCAAACAGGCTTGTTACAAACTTGTCACCCCAACAGCTTTGTAACAAGCCCGAAAATCCTGCAGGTTGTAACAAGTCTGTGAGATTTCTGGCTGTGTACTATATTTCGCAAGAGAACATCCGGTTTGACTATAAACTCGCTCAAACCGTCAATAATTCAGTAACAAACTAACCAATAAGTAAGACTAATGACCACAACAGTGCAATCGGACGATTAAGACAACTGAGGATGATAAGTATAGTGATCTTTTTCATTATATCTATTCAATATTACACCCATCTTATATCGTCATATCATAGATGTACTTTATAAATTATATTGATTGACAAATACAAACTAGTTTTTGTTCCAATCCTAGAAATTACATTTGGTGAAATTCGAAACAAATTTCTCGTCACTTTCAAGTACGGAGAAGGTGTAAACTGGCCCAAAAGTACAGTAATGGCTTGCCGTATCAGAGGTCCGGAAGGAGATCTTCTCCTCGAGAAGGTTTATCGTAATAGTAAACGTCACGCAGAAATATACTTTCTTCGTGACCGAAGAGTGCAAATATACGCAAATACCACAGACATTTCCATAGAGGTCATTATAAATTATTCGCCTTGCAGTAAATGTGCTAAAAAAATTGGACAGTTCGTGAAAAAAAACAAAGTCAAGGAAATCAACATCATGTTCGCCAACTTATACAAGATTCCACCATACCCAGATGTTATTGCAAAAAAGAATGAGAATGGGCTATATTTGCTTAGTAAGGTCCCTGGAATCCAATTGTCCGTTTTTAGTACAATCAAAGACTGGAAACGATTTCTTGGCAATACCTTCGTTTTTACAAGCAACGCTGAAAAAAACCCTGTTACTAAAGAAAGCGACAGGAGAGGATCGAAGAAACAGAGAAATGATGGATGTCGAAATGCTGGAAAAAATCAAAAAAGATCATCTGTATCAAAAGTTAAGAATACTAATTAGCTTCATTCTATTGTTTCATTTCACAAGTACGATAAACCATTCGCGTCCGATCTGTATGGGAATTTACTTCGGCCCACCTGCGGCTCGCCTTGTAAATCACATACAGATCAGCTGCCCATGCTTTATCTATTACATATATATATTTATTATATAGCTACTCGCTATTATATATTTATCATATATCTACTCACTATATATGAGCTGTTCTGCAATCTCATTTATACCATTAGAAATAAAAAACAAGATGGTGGCATGAGTTTTTCAGTCAGTGTACAGATAAAACTGCCTGTTAATCAGTGGCGTAGTGGCAGGGGGGCCAAGGCCCCCTCCCCCCAGCTGGGGTTCCAGAAGGGACGCCAAAACTTAACAAAATAAACCTATTTCTTTGTATAGCTAGGTCTTCAATGGGGGGATATAAAGATCTGAAATCTGTAATCTTTTGTGTTTTCTATGAAGTTTTATAATCTTCAGAATTCTGTAAAATCTCACTCCAAAATGCAGGAAATGGCATACAGTAAAAACCCGCTAACAAGAACCTAACCACTATTAAGAACCTCAGGCTGAAATTAAGAATTTATTTATTTTTGAATATATAAGAATATAAGAACCTATCCCAGGCTGATTTGGTAAAATGTAGGTTCTTGTTAGCGGGTTTTTACTGTATCAGATCTAGATTTCAAAATTTTCCAGGGGAGCATGCCCCCGGACCCCCCTAGAGGTTTGGCGCTACTTCGCCGCTTGCATTGGCGTGGTCTTTGAGAGAACCCGTTGTTTGTTGTAAGTAATAGATACAGCTCGGATGCGAATGATGTATCTTTCTTAAAATACATCTAAGTAATCAAGTTCACCAACTATTTGGGGGATACGGTCTGTTTTAGCCGAGAAAATCGAAGCTAAAGTTAGGTGTAATCAGCGTGGACGATGCTTGTATCCGATTTTCACAACCACTGCTACGGTATTTGATTTCTTTCTGAATTTTGTCAGTCGATGAATTATATTAATGAGTATTTTAATATTATATATTGCTGCTTAGTTATTTTAAAACAAAAAATGTGATCATTTATCAAATACAGAAGTCTTTTTTTCTTCTTTTTTTTTTTCTTTTTTTGGGGGGGGGGGGGGGGGGGGGGGGGGAGTGGGGTGCGCAAATGCTAATCTGGCACCTCAGCACTGAAACTTGCCACCACACATTAGGGTTGTTGTTATTTTCTAAACTGGCAGCACGAAAATACTGAACTGAGTGAAATTAACAGACTCATACAAATTAATCACATAAACAGAATAGAAAAATTACGAATTTAACAGAAAAAAAGCTACTGAAAAAAGTATGCAGTTGAGAGCTTTTAATTATAAATCCTTACTTATTTATACAGAGTTGTCATGCAATAATATTTTGTTAAACCAAATACGAGTCGTAAACCTACGTATATTTATTAATGTAGTAACCAGTAAAATATATTTTCTAAAGACATAAAGCATTATAAATGGAAACTATGTAATTTGTGTAATTTTTCCGAACGTTTTCGGCTTTTTGATAACTTTTTAAATGCTAAATCTTTACATGTCAATATAAAGTAAAGTAAAAAACAGCTGACTAACCTTTTACTTTCCTGAGCTGTTTAAGTCGTTATATACGATGTTTCCAACGCTTTTTTAAAGTCTAAGACCTCTCAAACACATTTCTCAAACACAAGTCAGTTTAATTATTTGAAAGTTTTCATGGCGATAATGTAATATAAATATTATTTATAAAGTCAGTTTACTGTCAAGGGAAAACCTTGCTACGTGAAGGCAAATGCGCATAGCGGAAATATGGGTGGCGCGATTCATTTCCGTTATGAATTAAACGTTTTTCAAAAAAAAGTTTTTTTTAAAATTTACTTTTATAAATGTTTTCGCTATATAATAAAACAATTATACCATTCGCTCTCGTCGTATATGAACTCATAGCCAACTCGGCGAAGCGCCTCGTACGTTGGTTATGACGCATCCTATTGTCACTGCATTTGCGTAATTCAATGAAACATTTTATATAGCTTTGTATTCAAGTTTCTATTTCGTGTTTTAGTTTTGTAAGTTCGGGAGTCATACATTCGAAATCTCGCTCGGTCGTGTTATAGTGTTAGTCTACCGCAATCGGCGGCGTGCGGCTGTAAGCGTATATGTAATATCAAGATACTTGCTAGCGACATGTATATACTGACCAATAAAATCTATGTCTGTGAACTACACGGCACTGAACACGTCTCAAGAAAGATAGCACTTCACTTCAAACAACTTGATCAGACATCAGGAAAGCGAAAACGTATGAAGATTAGGCATTTTAGCAACGCATCAGTTTCGCAAAGTCTATATAGCTAATATACCTTGACATCTACTGACCTACGGACGTTTTACTGTATAGTTGTTATCTTGACTTAAAACCAAGTGATGCGATTACTGACAATCTAACGGACATTTTTATTTACATAGTTGTAAACTGACTTATTTAACTACAACTGGAACGAACACTAACTGTCGACATCGGGACTGAGGAGGGCGAAATTCTACCAATTTATAAAGTCGATCCAACGGATGCCAGTACGTTACGGACTACACCAAGAATACTACATTCAGTAGATCATTCAGTAAGAGACTTTATTTTTTATTTTTTAACTTGTCTATTATACTTGTGTTGCACCCGCGCCTTCTAATATCTGTAATTACTCGGGCTACTGTGGGTTATGTGCTATCGAGTCTAGGTTTCGGCTTCTCGTTTATATTATTATTACTCGGGCCCAGACCTGTAGGTAGACCGATAGTCTGTTTTGAAATTGGCAATCATTACGTCATCACCGTTTTCAGGCCCCTTTGCGAAAACTGACTTCTGCGTGCTTAAAAATGATATCTATCAAGGTGATATTTAGTGTTAGTGGATCAAGTTGTTTGAAGTGAAGTGGATAGTGAAGTGAGTGAAGTTGAGAAGTGACGTGAAGTGAAGTGAAGTGAAGTGAAGTGTTCTTTCTTGGACATGTTCAGTTTGTGTTCACAGACGATTATTGATTTTTATATACCGCATTACAATCGCTGATTAAAACATGATCGTGCTGCTGTGTTCCTATATCCACAGCTGATTTATCTTTGGCAACCGACCCGCGAAGGGGACTCGACAATGAATCGCTGTGTGCGAGAATACCTTATATACAGGCAATAGTGTTTTGTGTATTGCGAATTGTGTTTTCTATCGGAGAATTAGATAGTGCTTTGACTATTTTCGGTGACGAATGACGTTTAGACTTTTATCAGTAATCTTGCTGACAAAGTTTGCCCATGCCCCACTCGCCGGAAAATGCCACGCCCAGGGAGGCATAATTATTAAAGTTAAAGTTAAGTTAATGATAAAACTAAAATAAAGATGTTTAAGCTTCATTAAATTTATTATCACTATAAAAAAATAGGGCATGTCCTGGACATGCATGTATCTACTGCGTTCAATATTCTTGCCTTATAGCTACTATGGTAATAAAAAAAATCAAATGTTGTAATTACTGTATGTACTTGTAGACTAACAGCTTTGAGGACATTAAACGTGTGAGAGCTGTGAAGATAATAATCCCGCAATACGTCCTATGATAATGCCTTGGAACTATTAATATCGATACCATTGAAACGACAGAAGAGAATTGCTCCACTTAAATCTTTCTATAAGTCAATTTTGGATAAAGACAGCCTCCTTTTTATTAATTTGATCGGATCTTGATACCTATCTTCTCCGAATGCACATTATTCCCTTAAGGAATGCTAGAACAATCCCTATGCTTAAATGTCGAAAACGAATAGATTTCAAAAAATTGTTTTTTACCTATACTGTATCCAAAAGTGGGATGTGCTGTGATGATAAGTTTTTAACATTTGTTCTCTAATTTTTATACCGCTTTTATTTTAAGAACTTATTGTATCATTTGTCAGATTCGGTGTTAATTTCAATGTTTATTTGGGCTTTAGGGGGAAATTGAGTTTTTTCACAAATGTAATATTTTCAACTTGGAGTTTTTCAAAAATTGTTATACTAATTTTGCCATTCAAGTTTAATTTTTAATAAAATTCAATTCAATTCAATAGTGACCTTGTATTTCAGAGTTGGAACAAGATTTTTTTCAATGCTAGCATGCTGTGTTTTTTTTTTTTTTCTACCTTAAGAAAGGAACTCAGAGTAAAGCCAGCAAAGCACAGTAGGCTAAGCACTAAACAACTCTACTCATTTTCCGGCACAGAAGCATGAGTCCCACAACGCCCATGACAATCAGTATGTGCTGATGGTCACCCCATTCAAATATTAACTCAATCAAATTGGGCTTCACTTAGCTCGAACGTCGTGGTGAGAGGCAGTGTGATAATAAGCGTTGACTATTAAAGCTATGGTTTTTTTTTGTGTTACTATTTAAAATCCGTATGGTAATAATAAAGTTATGGTTATTGTGAAGTTTTTAGTAGGCCAATCAAATTTTGAATATTAGAGTACACCAATAAAACCTCCCAATATTCCTCCCAAAAATTTGACTAAAGGTATTTTTAAAATAACTTTGTTACAAACAAATTTGTCCAAATTAATAATGGCAATCACATGTTGGTAGGTAAAGGAAAATCGTTTGGAGATATCAAGCATCTGAAGTATATGACTGCTGTCAATCCGTGCTGTAAGTAGTTTATGAAATAATGAAGTTTGTGAACGAAGATCTTCCAGCAATTGTCATCAAAATTTATGAAAGCAACTTAGCAACTATACGTTAATTGTTCTTCAATGAGGAGATCGTATCATTACTGTATATATGCATGCATGCAGTAAAGGTAGAATAGCATGATTTAGCATTCATGTCATAATATTTTTTGCTATGAACATTGACAACTGCTGCATACAATTTAATTTCACCCCAGTTAAATATAATAGACTTGCCGTTTCGGTTTTCACACTCTACTACAATATGTTGTTATTTAATAGCCATAATAAATTTCGATCATCGGTCGTAACACAGGTTTTGCACATAGTGGCTTGATCATGAAAGCTAGTTTTGTTTTCTTAGCAAGAAAATTTCATTTCTGTTCAGCAATGCCACAGCCTTCTGTCAGTTTACAAAAGCTCGATCAGACTGCTGAATAAGCTTTACATGTAAACAGGTTGTGCCCATCGTTCTGAATATGAAATTGTCCAAAGACTATTAAGAGGCTTTCAAAATACTTTATGCATCATCTCCAACAACATCATCTATAGCACATCTACATTTTTTTTAACTGCAGAAGATACGTTGTTTGGAGGTAGGTGTACGTTGGTGGACAGGGACTAGTCAGCAATCTAGCCCAGACTACTCAGCAATCTAGCACTTGTTAGCATAGCAACAGTAACTGTAAGCAATTGGGCCATGAGCAAAAATAGCCAGCAAGCAAACTAAGCAATAGCAATTAGGGTATTCAGGAGAAGCAATAGTGCGTTGCTCATGGAACTAATACTCTGCCAAGGCAGACAACCGGCACCAGTCACACTGACAAGTCAGTGGAATTTACATATTACGATCTATAGGATTCTATCTACCGTATCTACTACGGGTGGGGGAGAAAGGGCGGAAGGGGGGAGCACAAGCTGAGCAAGACGCTACTTGCAGCAAAGCAACAGACGCTCATCATGAATCTCGACTATGCGCGGGAAAACCCCTTAACGTAATATTGACGTAAGGGACATCCCCTAATAAGGGGAACCGCAGGCCAACTACATCAGCAGTTAACTTCGTTTAAACATATATTACCTATATTTAACCACATTAAAAAATTAGACAACACGATTCAGACTTAAAATTAGACTTACCAAGCTTGTAAAAACTTCTATGCTTGAAAATAACTATTCTCGTTCCTTGTAACTGGAATACGCACCTCTCGCATGCTGCATAGCAATTGACTCTTACATGAAGTTCTGGCGTTTTCAAATTTTGGCTGACGTGGCTTCGTCGTCGACGGTTTGTCGTCAGAGTCAATCGTTTATTCTATGTTTTGATTGGCTCCGAAGGCATTCTTTTGTTAACTTAAACTACACGCACGACACCCCCCCCCCCCCCCCCCCCCCCCCCCCCCCCCCAAACCCCACCCACCCCCCCCCCCCCCCCCCCCTTCCCCCCCCCCCCCCCCCCCCCCCCCCCCCCCCCCCCCCCCCCCCCTCCCCCCCGCCCCCCCCCCCCCCCCCCCCCCCCCCCCCCCCCCCCCCCCCCCCCTATCCACTAGAGGCATGCGCAGTTTAGACACAAAAATTGTTAAACGTTAAAAAAAGTTGTTTTGTGACGATTTCTTGAGAAACAAACTGAACATTTTATGTATTATTGTAATTATTATAATGATAAAATTTACACAAAAACAAAAGTTTCATTAAGAGTACAATGAAATGGTCTCTAAACGTTCTTGTTTAACACGTAGGACTGTTTGAGAATTCTAAACCCTTATTTGTAGAAATTTCGTTGCTCTGTTTCGGTCCTTTTTAATCACATTATTCTTGTAACCTTTCTCTCGAAATCTGTTGGCCAGGAATCACGTAACGGTTTTCCCACGCACAGCTGCACTGCATTACCAGGCCTGCTGCATTTCAAAACAGAAAGGTGTGACATGTGTATCGTTACGTACACACCAGAAGAAATGCATCGATGTAGGAGATTTAGTCATTGTATTTTGTTAACTTTAACAAATGTTATGAATAATAGACAGAATGTCATCCATTTCACAAAGAAATATCTTTATTTATATTTTAACATACACTGTACATCAATCCTCGTAACGGAATGAAGAAAGAACTAAAACTGAATAACATCAAATCATGCACGACTTTGTACCCATACATGTCCTTATCACCAGGTTAGGTGCATCCTAATATGGGGAGTTATAAATAACCCATTAAGCTCTAAATAAGTTGTTTTTTTATTAATTTAACAAATGTTATGAATAATAGATAGGTTTTCATCCATTTCACAAAGACTCATTTATATCATTATACTTACACACCAGGATGAGGTATAGGATTATCTTTGTTTTTGTTGAATGTAAATATATGATAAAATATATGATTTAAACGGGGGGGAAATAAGAAGCAAGCAGGCTCAGGGCTATTGGAAAGATTTGTCGGGCTTAGTTTTTTTGCTTTCACGTAGCCTTTAGGGCGCGAAAAAAATGGGAAAAATCAGGGCTGCTACTTTAGGTTGCCTTTTTCTGATGATAAACTTCAGAGTGTATAGCAAACAGTTCTTGAGAAAATTATTAATTACCATGTCATTTTGCATAGTAAATAAATTTGACTATTTTTAACAAAACAGTTTAATTTTCGGGTTAGCTTCGCAAGGCATTGGGCTATACGCCCTGAGGGCTATGAAAGCAAAAAGCTATACGAAAACCACGCTATCAACAACTAAATGGGCATTTCGAGTATAAAAGTGCTTGTATAAAGCAGATGGCAAATTAAACAAAAACATTAATTTAAATTGCAATTAATAGAAACTGGCTGAGCTGCAAGTTGCAATTCGCAGACTCGCAATACAGTAAACACCCGCGTGTAAGAACCTTAGATTTTTTCAAGTCGGGCAAAATAGGTTCTTATATTTTGGGGTAATTACTGACAATTTAGGCAAAATAGGTTCTTAATAGGTTCTTAAAATTTCTTTAAGGGAATATGCTATTGTTATATGACCAGTTATATAAAACCACTTTGTTATAGAGAGATTATACTGTATGTAATGTAATTTCTGTAATGTAATATATTTTATGGGAGAGGGCCAAATTATATAGCAAATTTATATTTTATTGTCCCACATTTTGGATTCCCTACAGCACTGTTTCATTATTTCAGGAGTGACTCTTAATATAAGAACCTTGTGGCTTTGGTTGGCCTAAAAAGGTTCTTATATTTTGGGGGTATTAAGAATCCAAAATTTCTGCCCTACAGGTTCTTAAATCACTAGGTTCTTACACGTGGGTGTTTACTGTATAGTCAGCCCCGTGCAGGAGAGAGAGAAACAGGACAAGACTCGGTTACCTAAAAGCATAATTAATCTACGCTAAACAAAGTTGAGGCCACTACCATTATATAGTGCATGCAAAGTAGGTTAACAGATCAGATTACAAAATATAAAGCGAGATTTATATACATGTAAAGCGCCAAAAAGCAAAGTACGTACCTCTTGACAAATTGCGTTAATGTCCGCTCCACTTATTTTATCAGGTCTAGCTACATCTGAGACCGATAATTAAGGAAATTAAACGGATCTACACCTGTCGATAAATTCTACAATATTCTTACATCTAAAACTCATTAATAATTCATGAGGAAAACACAAAGAAAATCCATGTTTAATGAGTGTCTGTATATGTGATACAGATTCCTCTTGATTTACATAAACTTTAGCTTTGATTTTCTCGACTTAGACAACGTTTTTTTTAGATTACTAAAACGTTTTTTAGATTTTCAAAGATTACTACGCCAATGAACTTACCAAATCGGATCGTTTTAGATGTCATTTACAGAATTCGTGTCCGTTCTGTATCGGGATACAGGCACTCGGCTTCGCCTCCTGTCTGTATACCCCGATACAGAATGGCCACTCATTTTGTAAATAGTACTTAAAGTATACAATTGTCATTTTGACAAATCTCATCAAAAAGCACTCCTCAATTGGTATGTACAGTGTGTGTAACGACGTAGTAACTAATAAGTAAAGCATGGTGCATTAAGGGCAAAGAAATCCGTTATTGGAACGTTCCGTGTCACGTTCATAGACCATGCAAAGCGACTATAACTGGTAGAGTAGTTCTGGAGCTACATAATTTTTTTTCCAAGTACCTCAACCTTTACGTGATTTGAAATTTGATCGAGGTAGTATAACTTTCTCATTTTTGAAGCCAGAAACTTTAGAAATAAAACGTGATGCATCCCAACAGATGCTATAATTATACAAATAGCTATGTCAGAAAAGGAGTTGGTCGACATCAAGATTTAGTACCGGATTTAGGACATTGGTTTTTGCAATTCAGTTTTTCCCGAATGATGCTTTTTTACTTTTAAATTCCATGATACCGTAAACTTCCAATAAGCCCCCCGAAAATACGCCTCCCCCAATATAACCCCCCCTAATCTTAAACAAAAAAACCCTTCCAATAAGCCCCCACCCCCCCCCCCCCCCCCCCCCCCCCCCCCCCCATGAGCTTATATTAATATATTGTTTCTAAAACAGGATTTGTATGCACAACATATGTCAAACTGTATTTTATTACTTCAGTGCAAATCGTCATTTAAAGTCGCTACTTTTTCTCTAGTAATGCGCTCCTTACTTTTGTTATGTTACAAACAGTTGCAACAAACGTTGTGTTGGGTTCTTCGTGTTCATATGTTTAATTTAAATTTTACCATTTATTATATGCATGACAAAATTACTACATTCTGATTGGTTGAGAGGAGTACAATTATTTTATTAATTGTATTGCAGTACAATAATAAAAATAGAGAAGGCCCTGGGAACGATGTTGACAATAAAATTCAAAATGGCGGCCAATTCTGCAATGGAAAGTTTTCACATTTCCAACCACTTGTGGTACACTATGAACTAAAAATTCCATGTAAATATTTTGAAATGAGTGCAGAGAACACCCAGAGTGAAAATGTTTCTTGTCAAGTAATGAAACAATATGTTTTTAAAGGCGTGAGTGAGTACGAAGCGTACGTGTCGTAATTTTTTCATGCATATATATAATAAATGAGTAATCATATGATTTTGCTCGTACAATTAAGGATTTACACTACTCGTGATATTTGAAAATTATGCCAAATTGCATGCACTCGCCTAACGGCTTGTGCAATTTTGGCAAAATTTTCAAATATCACTTGTAGTGTAAATCCTTAATTGTAATCATATGATTACCTATACTTACTACGCTATATATCTGTTTGTACCTCATTCGTAATTTCATTCAATAAGTTTTACCGATTTTTGAAACGCAAATTTTCCCTCCAACCGTAAGCCCTCCCGAAAATAAGCCCCCGAAAATATAAGCCCAGAAAAAAAGTCCTTTGAAATAATAAAAGTCCATGCAGAGCTTAGTATCGGAAGTTAAGCTCATTTAAAATTAGCTTGACAGACTAAATTTTCGTTTCATAGGCACTTTAATACCAATTGTCACTGAAGCATGTTGTCCCGTTTTAGAGGTTTTCATCATAAAGGTTCAACCAGTAAAGTCAGGATCTGAACTTACTGTGCGTCGTATTGAGTGGCCGTTGTAGAGGTTCTATATACTCTATGAAGATAGTGCATGTGAAACGTACAAAGTATTTATTAATTATCAATTCCTTTTATTTCCCAGCATAGAAATGTCAAAATTACATCGTTCTACGCCAAGCTAAATAAAGTTACGTTAACTTTAAATGAGTATAGATGAGATCTGCTTATTAAAACATAAATCAAGGATACAATCTTCCAAGTCGACTTCCTCTGATAGATTCATTTTCCCTGTTACAGTAGAAAATATTAATCTTTTCTGTCGTCTATCAGGTATCGGGAATTCTATCTTACGATCAAGTCTTCCAGGCCGAAGCAAAGCTGGATCGAGCGTATCGTGTCTGTTTGTCGCCATTATTACCTACACCAAAGAAAAAGTCAATGTATTATAATAAGAGATTATTAACCGAGAACGGGAAAAGTCTGTACGGGAAAATATCAGACCAAGGTCACAGTACGTAAAAAGAAACAGCGACATCTGATATTTTCCAGTACACCAAGTAAACGAGGTTAATAAATCGTTGATTAATATTATGGTTATTTCAAGTTTTTCGATATACCTAGTGTATCAAAATTAGTGTAAAAAACCTGAGAAATTCACGCTAGCAAACTCAACATAACATACGGGACAACGGTCCAGATACTAAGATAAGGACAGTCTCCTACGCGGTCTTTTGAACAGATCAGACTTGATCAGACTGTGTAGGGAACTGGAACTATACGTACTTCAGGTCTATATGTGCCACGCTTGACTTCAATCGACAAGCCAAAGATATCTATCACTCCAGTTACTCATAGAGCTCGCTGGTACAGTAATAACCAGTCAATACCTCGTTGATTAGATAAAATCAAACTTGCTCACCTTCACATTAACATGCTGATCAAAACCGTCCATTTGGTTAAGGAGTTCGAGTAAAATTCTTTGCACTTCTCTGTCCGCTAAAATATGCCAAAGTAATAAAAAAATAACATCTATTTTTTAAGAGCACTTATTATCGGAACAATTTAACTTCGTGTCGTTCGTGATTATGTCAATATATAATTTCCATAACGGTGTACAGATTAAGCCCGCCTGCAAAAATTCTAAAAAATTTCAGCTGAAGCAAAAAAAAATTCAACAAATACCGGTTTAATAGTAACAAATACATGTAATTTAATGGTAATAAATACCGGTTTAATAGTATAATAAATACCTGTTTACCAAAAAAATTATCGGCCCGTACAAAAAATCAAAAATCGGCCTGCTTTGACTGGCTTTGGAGTTGATTCGGGTAAAATTATTCATGTACGGATGTGTATAAGTTCGTAATACACAACTGCGAGAGGTCTTTAGGGCAAAATTGTCATGCGGGCCTCGGTCTTTCAGTACAGACCATGCGACGAAGAAGCGAGGTTTGTGCGAAAAAAACAAGTTTTGCCATAAAGATCAACCAAGCATTATTAATAAAGTTTTTATTATATGGCCCTTTTCAGTTTCATTTGAATTTCGAGAATACAAGCAGCAAAGACAGAAGTGAAGAAGAAGAATTTCAAATGAAGTCAAATCACTGCTGTAGAGAAAAGCAGTGATTTGATTTGACTTCATCAAATACTCATTTTAACTTTTGTAAAGACCGGTACATACCTCCTGTCTGAGCATCAAAACGTTTCGTCGCAATTGCGTCAATTTCATCAATAAATATAATAGCTGGAGCATTCTCTTTTGCCAATCTAAACACGTCTCTCACCATTCTTGGTCCTTCACCAAGATATTTCTGAACAAACTCGGAGCCAACCACACGAATGAAGGCTGCCGTCGTGTTATGAGCCACTGCTTTTGCCAACATTGTCTTGCCGCAACCTGGTGGACCAAACATAAGCACTCCTCTAGGAGGGTCAATACCAATCTGTTTGTAGAGCTCAAAGTGAGTCAACGGTAGCTCGACAGCTTCGCGGATTTCTTGTTTTTGCACGTCCATACCACCAATGTCGGAGTAGGTGACTTCTGGTTTCTCATCTGCACCAAGCATAGCTATGCTGCTGTCCGACTCAGGAGGTAAGACATCAACTAAAGCATTTGAATGCTTGTGTAATGCAACAGACGCACTTGGCTTGAGCAGTTCACGGTCGATTGTACTCAAAATACGGACGTAATAATTAGAACCTATAACAAAATAACAAGAACGTGCTTTACAACACGCGTGCTATTAGCTTAAACTATTTAACTACAACTTAATAGACCTTTCCGCATGCGTGGATAATAAGTTGAAAGTTTGATTGGCTCTCGCAAAAATTCGGACTTTCAAAACTTCGCACAGCTTTGGGCATTAGCCAATCATATTTGTCAGGAAAAAAAAAAGATCACGTTATCCAATCACTTCAAGCGGAAAGATCTATTATATAGAATACCTCTAAAATTTCTCCTTCGAATTAAATTTCTTATTATTACTACATATTTTACAATTGTAGAAGCAATATCAATGCCCAGCAATAATTACAAGCTATATCAATAGAAACCGGTTTTCGGCACAACTACAGGGTCTCCCGTTTTCTGCTATCATCTAAAGGCAATTCGCCTACATATAGGGACTCTAATCCAATGGGGACTAAATTGCTGGAACAAGTAAAGAAACTTAAAAAAGTAGCATTTTTTCTCTTTTTTTTTCTCTCATCGTACTTTTCAAGGAAGATGCCAATTTTTTTTTTATCCGTATTCAAATCTACTCAGACATTTTCTCCCCAAAATTTTCCTGGATTTGGTGCGCTTTTCTACAGCTCACATGCTGACGTGCAGTATTAAGGAGGTTAGTTTGAGCTAAGCTCACCTCTGAATGCTCTGACGTGTGCAAAACGCAAACAAGAACGCTAAAATGTGAACTATATACTGTATTCTTTTAATTTACAGTACATAAAAATTGCTTATTGTATGGCAGGGGGATAAAAACCAAATCCTGAACACACCTCCCTGCAAGTGTGTTTGTTATAATAATGATTTAATAAAATCAACGAAAAATATTTCAATTAAGCGAAAAATGTAATTTGCCTTCAGTTGACATTTAAGCATGCACTTTAGAATATGGAAGTGTGTTCTATATTTTGGTCTAGTAAGTTTCTATAAGTTGATTTCAACACAGATTTTAAGAAAACCAACTGTAAGTACTGTACGCTCAATAAAGTTCTGGACAACGAAAAGCATTCTCACCGAGTAGAAAATGAGCAACAGAAGGCACTACTGTAGAAGGCACTCAACTGCAGTCTGAATGTTCAACTTTGAATGTAATAGGTTTAATGTCTTCCAAATTTAAAATTACTGTGCTCTTGAAAAATGTACTTTGCCTTGAGTCGACCTTTAAGCTTGCACTTTAGAATATGGAAGTGTGTTCTATATTTTGGTCTAGTAAGTTTCTGAGTTCAGATTTCAACACAAATTTTACGAAAACCAACTGTAAGTACTACTGTATATGTTCAATAAACTTCTGGACAATGAGAAGCATTCTCAATGAGTAGAAAATGAGCAACAGATGGTACTAGAAGGTGCTCAACTGCAGTCGGAATGTTCAACTTTGAATGTGATAGGTTTAATGTCTTCAAATTTAAAATTACTGTGCTCTTGTTAGATACTACCATTTGCAATCAACCGTTAGACGTGAGAGTTAAAACGACTTTGTTTACATTTCAAACGCGCAAGTTTAACTAGAAAATTTGACGTTTCAACAATACCCCAATCAATCACCTGTCAAAAAATGGTGGGTGATTCATCAGACTATTGTTAAAACGTCAAAATTTTCCAGTTAAACTTGCACGTTTGAAACATATAAAATGCGTTAGTACATGTACAAAGAGAATGTTAACAATTTAAATATGGAAAATTTTCACCCGCACTAGACCGGGACAAGAAAACAGCTGCTGTGGCATATTATATTCTTCTCTCAAAATGCTTTAAAGTAAAACAACATTAGATAAGAAAACATTTAAAATAAAAAAATATATAATAATAATTATGGTTTAAATGTTTGACTACAGTAGTATCAGTAATGTATAATTTGTATACAGCTATTGTTATTTTCAATTTTCATGTACATAACAATACAGACAAACATATAGTACTATACATGAGCAAAATCAATTAAATCAATTTTAAAGATAACAAATTTTTTTCCAGTTAAACCCAGGGTAGATTAAGAAGCCCTGGGTCCCTAGTAGGGCAAATTCAAATGTGAGGCCCTAATTAACTTCTAAAGAGGTTGGTAGGTTGCAGCCCAGCCTTTGAAGTACAAGTCTAGAGCAGTTAACATATCACTTATCAATCAAGACTGTTGTACATACAGTAGTGATGTTAAATGTGATAATTATAAAGATTCTGTAAAATATTTCAAGATTTCTAAGTTTCGAATTTGGTTTCTTTCCTTTCTTGGATATTATATTCCACTGTATTTGTGGTCTTTTTTTGGTGTTCCAAATTTGAGTGGGGCCTACAGTTCTGGGGCCCATGCCCCAGTTTGAACCCTAGGTTAATATATCACTGGTTAGACCACCTGCAATACTGTACAGTAAGTTCAACTACAGTACTAGTAAATTCAATATACACAAACCAGTAGTTGATCCAACAATGCCTGTATTTTGATCAACAGCTTCTAGAAATTGTCCAATAACCAAAGGTACAGACTGAATTCTTTTAACCTCTTCTTGGGCATGAAGTAATTCTCTTTTCAAGTTGCGTTGTTCATCTTTAATGTACTCTTCTTGGACTTCTAAAAACTCTAGCTGTTTTTGAAGTTTCTTGTACTTGGAATATAAGTCTTCCATATCAATATCAGTTGCAACTGAAGGAGCATTTCCAGATAAACTGGTCTTACTAAAGTGTTCCTCCTGCAACAAAACATGTTTTACTTTAGCTGAACCCATTCTTGCCAAATTTAGCAATTAACATATTCCTGCCAGCCAGAAATACCTCCTTTAAATATTATTTTACTACAGTATATCTAACACCAGTCTATTTACTTGCAAAAAGAAAAACTCTTGGACAAGCTAGGGTAATTAACATTGCTAAAAGGATACAATTTTATCATATTATTTGAAGTACCATTTGAAAATAACAAGACCACATGCAAGTATAATATAAAATCATCATCTACTGTACATGTATATTTATTGTCAGTGTTTATTTGATTAGAAAGTTTCAATTTGGCTAACAATTTTTTTTTTAAACTTGGCCAAATTGCTAAAATAAATTGTGCACCTTGTTCACTTGTAAGATCTGGCTGCAAATAAAATTGTCCAGGCTAAAATATACTTTAGCCTGCTGATCTGAGCCTATCAGTTTTAACAGTTCTAAATCACTATTGGTTTGTTGTTTATGGAATTGTATACTTTTCTTGTCAATACTTTGGAGCAAAGATTGTCTTGATGACAAATGTTGTGTTTTTCTGCCAAGTAAAGTTACATCTAAGTTTATGAGTTATGTAAATATTTGTTGCAATGAAATACACACTGATGCGAAGATGGCACGAGATACTGCTCACCATATACTGTGTTTTATTTTATTTTAAATGCCCACTAAATAGTAATACAGTTGATGTTCTTGGGCATAAATATGTTTTTGGCCCCTCTTAGAGCTAATTTTAACCCTCACCTTTGGCCTGGGCTAAAATGAGCTTGAGTCAGGCCAAAAACATATTTATGCCCATGAACATCAACTCTATTGTTATATTGTACCTCTGTTTTACTTCTCACATAGACAGAAAAAATTATGGCTCTTCAAATTATTCCCCAGGGATCCATACTGGAAAGTTTGTATGTTACACCAAACATCTTTGGCACGACACAAGTGTACTCATGCCAAATTTTGGTGTATTTCATCGACTAAAATTCCTGTGCTTGCTTTGGCGTGGCATAAAGTCAACTAATCTCAGTTGGATAATGTCTTGGCGTGGTGTAATTTTTAAATTTTTAGATCGTCACTGGGCACTGTTCTTCTGGGCCTGGTACAAAGCCTGGATAACTTATACGGCAGATAAGTCCTAGTGGTCAGTGGATAGTTATCTGGGGGATAAAAACGGTTGGTGGTGACATTGTGATTAATTTTAACAGGGGTGTCATGTGATGTTATTTGGTGGTGTGGGCCTCATTTTGGAACAGAGCACATGGTTGATGGCTGATCCTTGCAACTACCGACTAGTGTTCTCTTGAGAATTGCTCAGGATTTAAGGATGGAAAATAGCTTGGATGACATGAAAAGGATACATTATTTTTGAAATGTGCAGTGTCACTTTGTCAGCAGTGATTCTTTTGATATATGATTCTGTGCACTGGAACAGGTGGACATTAAATTTCAGCTGGAAAATAGTTATGACCAATATTGACAATGTGTCAATGCCACCATGATGCTTGAATTGACGACACAGTGACAGACACCACTTGAAAATTTGTGGAATGAATCGCTCAGTGATGAACTATGAGATGAGTTATTCCAATGCACAGTTGAGAATATGAACTGGCTTATAGAGTAGCATCTTCTTAGAGGTTAGGAAATGTGTAAAACAAGTAAATAAGAACATAAGAACTTATGTTCTCGCTTTCTCGATGCCTTGGTGACTTGGCATATCACAACTGTTTAGCGCGGGCCTGCAGCAGCACAGTATTTTACACACGAAATTACTGGTGTAAAATCTATGGTGTACAGAAAACAAGCTTTCCAGTTTTACGGTCTGGTCTGGGATATATTTAGTTATTTACCACACATTAATTACATTTATTGATCAATGTTAAAAATAACAAGTGACTTTTCACCGCAATACTATTTAAGAAATAGAAAATGGCCGCCTGTGTTTATATAGCCTGATGCAAATACGAGAGTGAGTTGGGAGAATTCGAAAGTTTATGTGAACCCGAGCCGTAGGCCAGGGTCTACATAAGTACTTTCGAATTCTCCCAACTCACTTGAGTGTTTGCATCAGGTTATATAAACACAGGGCATCCATTTTCTATTTCGTTTATGAAATAAGGCTAAAAAATGTGCCGTGACATCACAACCGTGTTTACATAGCCTGATATAAACACAGTAATTGACCAATCACAGCGTGTGTAAGACGCAACCTATTTTATAATTGTTATTATTATTTGTATCTGATAAGTACTATATAGGTAGCATTTTAATTTTTATAACAGTTTCTCTTGAAACGTCTGACCTCCTTTTAATATGTATTATATACGAGTATTCCAGCAGTACAACCAGTTCCAACATATTTTTAGAAAACAAATATAATCACGTTCTGTTCTGATACTATGTTGAAAAGATACTACCCTAAACAAACTGTGAATATTTAATATAAAGAAAGAACAACTAAAATGCTTTCTAAACTATTTATATTTTAATATAGTCATAATTTCCACTTTGTCTGGCGAATTAACCTGAAGATTTTTAAGGTAGAACAGATTTCCTAAAATATCTTAAAAACTCTTTCTATTTTTTATAAAATTTCACATAGTAAGTCGCAAACCGTTAGTCTTTTCTTACCTGTGTAAGTATCCCTATTTCGTCCATATTGGATTTTTTATCTCAGACAATCGATAGGATACTAAGGGATATTTTAGGATAGCGAATTTAACTTGGGTTGGTTAATATCTAATCCCGCTTCATCCTACAGGTCCATCAGTCACCCTCATGACTCATGTACCCATGGTTTGGTCGGTTTGGAAACTCGTCCAAAGTTATTGTTCTATGTTTTTGTTCAAGTTTATGGAAATTTGTGCAATTTCACGGTATTGTATTTTCTTTATAATGAAGCAGTCATCCAACAGCAACGATCGGGTTTAATTAGTGAGTTGCTTCATCGTCACGTGTTGTGGTGCTTCATCGTCACGTTTCTATATAATTTACTTCCATATAAGGAACTCCATTGTCAGTTTAACATGACCATGCTTCATGTTGAAAGACAATAGAGCTTCCAAACCATGTACATGTTCTATTAACTATGATGTACCCGAAAGACTCTGCGGAGGAGAGGGAGTCCCCATATGTCACGTCCTGATCAGCTCTTGATTAGATAGGACTCGCTTGAGTTGTAGATTTTCGCGCAAATTTCCCGAAATATCCCACACGACACATCATTTATGCAGTGTCAATGGCGTTTTCGCATTCTGGCTGACAGTCCAACATTGTTGTTGTCAGAATATTTCATCTGGAATCCACCATAGTAAAAAGATGGCGGCTGTGTACGTTATTTGGTACGTTATTTTGGCATAATTGCCAAATATTATTGTTTGACATGTCAACGCGAGTTTAATCATAGTCGACGTCGCTAGAACTAAATTGTCTGATTTGTTGCTAAGTTTTTGTTCACGTTTGTGCGCTTTCACACTTGCTGAACACATTGCATTTTTGGTATTATTATATGCATGACAAAATTACTACACTCTGATTGGTTGAGAGGAGTACAATTATTTTATTAATATGTACTGTAGCAGCCTGGTTCCCAGGCCTCTCTTTTTAACGTCCAGCGGCAGACCGATCTGGCCCCAAATTATGCGTGGCACCAAACGGCCGTTTGGCGGAAAACCAAGGCAGATAGCACTCACGTCGATCTGCACAATTCTTTATAACATCATATAGCAAGGTTGGTCTACTCCCGAAACGTTAAACTAGCATATTTCGATTTGTATAAATGTTTCAACACAATCACTTCTTACGCCGAACACTACTTTATAAAGCCTCGTATGTAACAACCTTTTAATGTAATGTAAAATAAAGAAACCTACTCGGTTGCTGTCTGCTCTCAAGAAGAAGTTTGTTGTTACGTGTCGTATTAGATTTTGTCATGTATATAATAAATGAGTAATCATATGATTTTGCTCGTACAATTAAGGATTTACACTACTCGTGATATTTGAAAATTATGCCAAATTGCACTCGCCTAACGACTCGTGCAATTTTGGGAAAATTTTCAAATATCACTTGCAGTGTAAATCCTTAATTTTACTCGCTATCATATGATTACCTATACTAATAAAGCAATCAACCAATAGCAGCGTTGCTGTATAATTAATATTAACGATCCATTAAACCATATAATTAAATTGTCTGGAAACGCGATGAACATCAAAGCGGCAAACAATGAGCTGCAATTTATGTTGAGGATGATCTGAAAGTGCACAAATCTTTTGTTTCATGCTCATTTTCACTCACGTGATCGGTGGCCCCGTCGGAGTGGTGAAACAATACGAAATGTTTGAATAAGAATAGAGTTAAATTCCCATAGGATAAGATTGTGCACCAATATGGCCGCCGTGACGTCAGATGAATACCAAGAATAGAGAACTGCTGACGAGTGCTATCTTCTTACCAGTTTGAGTTTCCTTGCAGCTCTGGCTTGTGATCTTTCTTCGCTTGATGCAAAGGGCTGAAAGTTATAAAACGTACATGCCGCGATCTTTTTAGCTACATCAGCGGATTTGTGGTAGTTATAGCAAAACTTGTATAATATATCGGGAATGGAATAGAATTGTTCACTAAATTGAAAGTGAAGGATCCTTGACTAGAGGCTTCTATTTTTCACTAGTATTACAATACAATTTAATAACTTACTAGTGGAAAGTACTAAGTAGCCAGGCTACATTTAATAATTATAATTCCATTGCATTCCAATTTTGTTGCTTCGTATTGTATGAAGTGTCTATAGGCTCTACTGACGATCGAATCGAATGATGGCACAATCAATGGAGGCTATGCCAGCGGTATTTTAACGTAAATTTAACCAAAGAGAACATAGAAAATGACGTCAAACGTGACTCTGTACTCCGAAAGAAAATTATTCAAGAAATCGTGTTTCTGTTTCAATTTAAAGATGGGAAAATGCAGGGTCAGGATATCTGTGCTCTGTGGGTAGACAGGGGCGTCGTGGCTCTGAGATTTTAGGGGTGGCCAAGAGCACAATTTTCCCGACATACATATATATATATAAAAACATCTTCATAAAATATGAGGTGAAAATACATATAATAAATTTAATAGTAATATTTCAAAGAAAAACTGTTATCACAGAGCTCAGTAGAAGCATACATGCATGGAAATTCACAACTCACAAGCCAAAAATATATATACTGATTAGCGCGCGAGTTTACGCCTAGCATAGATATCAGACCTTGTCCTACAGAGCGGGACTGTACGTGCCTATTGACTGTGCACGAACAAACTAACAAACGAAAGATGCTGAATAAAAAATCTAGAATAAAATCTTAGCCAGAATAAAAGAGCACCTTAGTAACCCCGAAACTTGACGGGCGAGCAACGAAAAAATTCTTGGTCAAAATGAGATGCGGCTTAGTTTTATCGCACAATTCAACAGCTGTTATATTCCGTCAGTTTATTGTATTTTGTTTAGGGGGACCGTATATATGCCACACGATGTATTTGAGCTGAAATCAAACATTGAGAAACTCGTTGGAACCAAGAAAACACCTAAGGATAAAAAAACATAGACAGCCGGTCCGCGAATGTGGTTTAACCAGCGTATTTATGGCCGCAACCATTTGCATACAATAAAATATAACCCCGCCACAAAATATAATATTTTCTTAACCCCTCGTCCAATTTAACATGGATCCTGGTTTTACATGGGTCCTACTGAGGGTCCCCGGTCCTGTTTTTTACCGAAACTGAGCCTAAAAATAGCCTAAAAAGCAAGCATTTACGGAATTGCGCACATATTTCAAAGTCTTCGGTCCACAAATCAGACGCGACACAGTGAGAACATTTTTTATTAAACAAGCCACACTAACAAATAGACTCTGGTATAGTGATCTGCCGAGACTTCAGAAAACGAATTAGTATATACACTGACCTTTCAGACCAATTAAGCCCTACATATCAGAGTAAATCAAGATTACGATTTAATCAGCACTTCGTTCTCTAAAATCTTAGCAGTTCGTCACCTCCTATATACACACTGTACTCATGCTTATAAACAGCACTCAACTTTTATAAAACAGATTTTGCTAGTCATAATGTGAACTCTCCTTGGTCAGCACAAAGTCTATAATTTACATCCAGTAAAAAGGGGGGCGTTGCATTGTATGTTTCATCCACTATAGATCGTTTTCACTCACGTGATCGGTGGCCCCGTTGGGGTGGTGAAACAATACGAAATATTTGAATAAGAAAGAGCTAATTCCCATACCGTACACCAATATGGCCGCCATTTCATTGTTTTGGTACACCTGCAATATGGCCGCCGTGACGTCAGATGAAAACGATCTATTGCATCCAAAAGGCGCAAAGATCTAGAACATAGTGAATTTGAATTACTTTTTGTTGAAATTAAAATTAATTCTTTAATATTCATTTGTGGTGTTTGTTATCGACCACCTAGTTATAATTCAGCACTTAATGATGCTCTTTTGGATCATTTGCAATTGTGTTTGGATAATATAAATGCAAGACCTGGTACTTTTGTTTTACTCCTTGGGGGTTTCAATGCACATTTCGATGTTAATGATGTTTCGTCAAGCAGTGATTTTGGTATATATTTATACAGATGGTGGAGTGTAATGGTCTTTTTCAGGTTATAAATTAACCAACTCGTATTACGGCCCACGGTGCAACAATACTAGATCTTATAATAACAAATACTCCGGTACTCTGAGTCCTCCTAGCAACTGTGACCACTCTCTAATTTATGCTCGGATGAATATTTCTTTTGTTAAACAAAAATGTTATAAACGTCATATTTGGGATTTATCTAAAGTAAATGCAGATACTTTATGCCATGCCTTGTTAATGTGAACTGGGATGAAGTATTCGAGGATGCTAATGATGTTGATAGACTATATAATAAGTGGTACGAGCGTTAACTTGCTTGTAACTTCCGTACCAAATAGAACGGTTGTAATTCGTCCCAGAGATAAACCTTGGATGAATTCTGAAATTAGATGTGCGATTCGCAAAAGAAATAGGTTGTTACAACTATTTTCTCGGCAGAACAATCCAGTTGCATGGGAAAATTATAGACTGCAGAGGAATCTCACCACATCATTGATACGTTCATGTAAGGAAAGATATTTTGCAAATCTTAATACGAAATTACAGGACCCTAAAATTGGACCGAAAAAGTGGTGGGGTTTAGTCAAATCACTGTATGGTAATAAAATGCAATCAGTGGTGCCTTCATTAATTGAAAATGATTGCTTGATAATTGATGCAAAAGAGAAAGCTGAAATTTTTAATGAATATATTAGCACTCAGTGCAAATTGGAAAATGTAGATTCCCCATTACCTAATTTGACCGCTTTTCAAAATTTGAGAAATCTACCATATATTTCTACCTCTGAACAGGAAGTTAAAATTTTACTTAAAAATGTAGATGTTTCTAAAGCATGTGGTATTGATGGTGTGGGAAATTTCTTAATTAAAGCCAGTGCAAATGGTATTACAGACTCTTTTTCTAGGTTTATCAATATAACTCTTTTTAAAGGAATATTTCCATCGAGGTGGAAGTTAGCAAATGTAATACCTATTTTTAAAAAGGACGATCGCCAGTCGAAAATGAATTATCGCCCAGTCTCACTATTGATATCATTGTCAAAAATTATGGGAAAAATTGTTTTTATTAGGCTTGATATTCAGTTTCTGAACCCTTTTCAATCTGGTTTTCGTCCTGGCGATTCCACAGTCAATCAGCTTGTTCTTATTGTTCATAAAATTTACGAAGCTTTGGAGTCAGGTAAAGAAGTGCGTATGGTTTTTCTGGATATTAGTAAAGCCTTTGACAAGGTCTGGCATAAGGGACTTCTTTATAAACTTGAATCACTTGGTATAAAAGATCCCCTCCTTAAATGGTTTAAAAGTTACTTAACTGGAAGAAAACAACGAGTTATAATAGATGGCCAGTCATCTGACTGGAGCGAAATCGAAGCCGGTGTTCCCCAAGGTTCTGTTTTGGGCCCTTTACTTTTCCTAATTTACATAAACGATATTACTCAGGATCTTCGATGTGATTCTTTTCTTTATGCCGATGATACTTCTCTCTTTGAAGTAGTCGAAGATCCCGATTCTGCTGCGGTTAAACTTAATAATGATTTGAAATGCATTGATGGATGGACACGTGATTGGCTTGTTACAATAAATTCAGATAAAACCAAATCTATTACTTTTTCTGTAAAAATTTCAAAGCCAGTGCATCCACCGCTGTATTTTGCAAATTAATCAATTGAAATTGTTAGTAACCACAAGCATTTGGGAGTTACCCTATCTTCAAACATTTCCTGGAGAGCACATATATTAAATATTTATGAGAAGGCTTCTAAAAAACTTAATATTTTAAAAGGTTTGAAGTTTAGGGTAAATAGGGAAACTTTATCAAAACTGTATACATCTCTCGTTAGGCCAGTGATGGAGTATGCTGATGTCGTTTGGAACGCTTGCCTTGAGAGTGAGAGTGAAAGTGATCTTATTGAGCTCGTCCAATATCAATCGGCAATAGTGGTCACGGGCGCTATGAAGGGTACTAGTAGAGTACGTTTATTAGAGGAGTTAGCCTGGGAAGACATGAAAACGAGACGCTCTATTCACAAGCTTGTTTTATATTTTAAAATTGTAAAAAATTTAACTCCAAATTATTTGTCGGATTTGTTGCCTCAAACAGTACAACAAAGGTCAGGTCTATCTTTAAGGAATGCAGAAAACTTCACTCTTTTTCGTGCAAGGACCGAAAGATTCAAAAAATCTTTCTTTCCTTCAACTACTATGCTCTGGAATAGTATTGATTATACTTACCGTAATACAATATCAATTAGTTTATTTAAAAATTCACTTTTTTTCCTATTTTGACATTCCAAGTTACAACAAGTATTATGACTATTCTATTGATAGATATTCTTCAATTATACATACTCGTTTGCGTTTAAATTGTAATGCTTTGAATTATTATTTCTTTAAAATTAATTGTAGTTTATCTCCAGCTTGTCTATGTGGCGTTAATTGTGAAACAGTAATTCATTATTTGATTTATTGTCCCCGATATGCTGCTCTTAGATTGACCTTACTCTCGGCTGCTGCTCAGGTGTATGGTGAAGGCTGGTGTCTTTTGTCGGATTCACAAAAAGTGAAATTATTTTTATTTGGTTCAGCCGATTTGAGTATAGATGATAACAAAAGCATATTTATGCATGTTCAAAAATATATTGAGCAAACTAAACGTTTTTCTTAAAATTATTATATTTAGTTTGAATCCTTCACTTGGACCAGCTTTGATCATTTATTTTTGTTAACCTTTTTATTTAATGTTTAACTTATATTGTACTCGTCATCTCCTGTTTACTTATTATTGCATTATGTGAATGTAACGTGAGCCCCTCGATGAGCGAGTACGCTCTTGGGTAAACGTTAGGATTATATATGTTTAAATAAAAAAAAAAAGCCAATTGCATGTTTCTATCAGAAATATGCAATTGCATGCACGTTTCCATAGAAATATGCAAATTGTCTTTCAGCGAATCGCCACCTGCGTTTTCAAAATGTAAACGCATAGGAGTTTTATGTAAAGAGAAAACGACTGGACATCTGGAAAGAATTCAACATTTTAGGCTGATCTATTTCTATCTTAAAGAATGAGGAGGAAAAAACAAGGTAAGAATGTTATAAGAACGATCATATATTGCACTTAATGTTTTACTAAACTTGTTAACCACTTGTATATGTGTAATTAGTTTTATTCTGGCTAACGTCAGGCGATCTTATCGACCTTAGATGGGGGGACGTTTGATTCAAGCTTCTCGTATAGTTGTGTTTTATATTAGTTACCCTGGATAACGCTAGACAATTTCATCCAACTTATATTATGAGGGGACCTCTCGAATAAGCGTTAAATATTGAATGGTTTATAATTATAGTTGTCTTTAGCACAGACAATCACGAGCCCAAGTTGTCTATGGGCTGGATATAGACGAGGCGCAAAAAGTATCACTTCGTTTCGTGACTGCATGTCAGTGTGGGAGATATGTTGACTGCATGTTGAGAATTGATCTGCTGAAGTGGCGGCCGAAGATGTTTGGTATTGGAGGGGCTAATTCGTCAGTAGAATGATAAAAAGTGTATTTTGCCCCCCAAGCAATTTTTAGAATTTTTAGGTCTTTCTTAGCCCTTGCTAGAAATATTGGGGAGGGCTATGTCCCCCTTGTTCTGCCGCCCTTGACCTGTTGTGCGTTGATTAGTCATTTCCAGTTGTCATGAAATACAACGAAGGTATGTTTGTTCAGTTGGTCAAACCCGTTTGTTCTCAGAACTCGACACGATAAATGTGTGTATATAAATGCATTTAGTATATATAATAGTCGAAGCACAATTGGTTCGTATAATATTTGGTGACCAAACCGTATAGTAAATTATTGTATAAAGCAATGATTTAAGTCACGAATTAATTCTCATAGTCCTAAAAGGCTATTTGAATAAAGTATGACCCCACGTGAGTTTTAAAGGCGAACCAAAAATACTCCATAAAATGTGTATGATATTAATGACAGACGACTTTGGACTGTTTACATGATTCTAAAAGACGTCTCATTCCGGAATGATCAACTACTACAATACAAGTTCCGCTGCTGCTGAAGCTTGAACTTCGTTCTTAGGGTCAGTGGCTCCCTATGATACTTTTTCTAAAATTACTTGTTTTAAATCCTTTCTACGTATTAAGACATACGTAGACCTCCTTAAAAATACTTTTCAACCAGACTTAGCCTGCGCCTATACTCTTTGTGCCGGACATGTTCGTGCCATAGATAATAAAATAAATACTTATATTTATCGTAACATATAATTTTGTACAGATGCAAATAAGTTGGCACCTCGCATCTCGTTAGCATGTCTATATAGCCATATTTGGTTTCGTTTTTCCCTCTTATTGTACGCCTACATATCCCCCCCACCCCCCCAAATTAAAGTCGTAAAATCAAATTAAAATCAGGAAGTTGCTCAACGAACTTCCATGCAAAGAATTGGTCAGGTCGAGAAATTGAAATGTAAGAACATTATAGGAACACCTCTATTGCCACGACATAGAACCAAAAAGATAATTTGTTGGTAGAAGCCATATTGGGCAGCACAGAAGCTTAGTTTTATGGATGATTAGGAGCTAACTCTATCAATTTCAAACCCAAATAACTTCTTTCGTAATTTAGAACTCAGCTCGCCGAAGCGACTGCATGTCCCACATATAGGTAACATAAAGATCAGTGATCTCTATACAACTGGATTGCGCATCCTTTATGGTCAGCAGTAAACATTTTGAAGCCACTGGCGGCCATATTGGTACTCCAGGTCCAGTGTACCCTGCGGGCTTACGAGTAGTATTAAAGAGCAGCAAGTAAGAGTTTACTGGGGGTGTCAGAAAAGCCGTAAAACAATATTCGCATGCATGGCATTTACTGTTACTACCGAAAAACAAGGGAAATACAAGCAAATAGTTATACAGTCCGAAATTGTCAACTACATACTTCAAGGCTTTGTAATAAATTTTGACTGATTTCGTTGGTTTTTTACGAGTTTTGTGAGATTATCCATTAACGGGCAAAGTAAAAAACTACAAAATAACACGTTTTACTGCTAAATAATACCAACCGAGCTTCTAAAACTTTTACAGTGTTCTTTGTTTAATACCAATGGCAGAAATATTTTTAATGTCGCTTTTTTTCGTCTCTTTTCGTGCTACGAAAACACACAATTTTCCGTGGCGGCCATCTTGGTACTCCAAATTCGCTGGTTTCATTTTTGGAGCCGGATGAGCAATCCAGTTATATAGAGATCAGTAGTAAAGATGGACATTGTTTTTTTTTGTAAATGTCACTCCAACAATTCCGCTATATTATTTGATTTTTTTGGGGTGATTTTTTCTGTGTCCTTTCCACTGTATGGTTTTGGAAAACTGCGTTGTTAGCCACTTTTTGGGCATAATTATCACTGTTACTTAAAATCGAATAAAGTGCAACTTGGCCACATCCAAAGTTCACCTTCTTTTTATTGCGCGTCCGGCGTCCACCTGTATTTAGCGAACACAATTCCATCATCTGATAGTGACCTCTAAAGAATAGAGATGGTCAGTTACGTCTAGTTATAACCATTTGCCACGCAGCTTACCCTTTACGAGTAAAATCGTCTGGCGTTACACAGAATAAATAACAAAATAGCCGGGTTTGGTAGGTAGAGAAATGATGAAATCTTAATTTTTATATAAAAGCTTTGTCTTACTTTCGTCCATCACCATCATCATGCAGGAACCATTTGTTGATGTCGTTGATCGATTAAATAAATATATATATATATATATATATATATATATATATATATATATTCACATGTACATGACCATATATACTCATGCACATGACCAAATATTTTTAAAATCTACAAAAATTGAACTAACAACACATATGTATGAGTACAACCATTATTATTACTCAGCAAAGTGGGTTTTTGAAGTAATAAATCATTATGGATAAAAACTGTGTTATTAGAAATATTAGAATTATTGGTTAGAAATATTGAAAAACAACGCGTAATTTTCGCTATTAATTATATTTTTAGCTTCTTTGTCCATTTAAAAAGCCAAAGATTCACAACCACAACAGATTAAGAAATAAATCACCCACCTTTTGACTTTTCAAAGCTGTTTTTATTCTTCATTCAATCTTTACAACGTATTATTTGGCTCTGAGAGAAAATTCTGAAACTGTTTTCAACTCAGCAAGAAACTTGAAAACATAAACTACAATACGCATGACGGAATCTCATATGTGGCGGATATTCAATTAATATAATTTATTGCAATAAATCAACAATTTTGCATTAATTATCATAACATATTTTGCTATATTCGCTCTCGTCGTATATGAACTTATAGCCTTATATATATAGTGGAACCCCGCCATACGACCACCCCACTAATACGAGCACCTCGTTATTACGACCACTTTTTTCTGGCCTGAATACATTCTAAGTTTCCCGTTAATACAACCATCCTGGCCGTTATTAGGACCACATTTTTTTGGCCCGACGGTGCATGGTCGTATTAACGAGGTTCGGCACTGTATATATTTTTCAAACTCATTAATAATTCATGATTAATTAGCTTTTCAAAGAAAATATTTGGTCATGTGCATGAGTTTTGAAACCCGGTAAAGGTCGCGCAAACTGAATTCATAATATATTTAGTCATTTTGTGCCGTTTTCATGTCATTTTTGTGCAGGTATCGTGTAAACGCAAGGCCTAAACGGCATGATTTTGTTCCGTTTTCAAATTGTACCGGCATCGTGTAAACGGGGTCTGATATTAGTTTATGCGCGTGGATTTGCATTAGGTCAATGGTAACCATTGAACCGATCATATACATGTATTGTTATTTAAAAGCGCTTGTAATATATTTACAGATATAGATATATAAATGGCGATTGCATTTGAAATAAAGATAGTTACCGTACAAAATTGTCAGCCTTTACACACACGATACATGGCCACGTTTGCCGATGTCGGTTTTATGCGAGATACATTCCCTCGGGCTTAGCCCTCGGAACTTTTACTCTCGTTCTTCCTTGGTAACCGTAATATTACAAAGTGATAGCATAACATATTGGTTGATTAGTGATTAAATGTACCTCAAGCCTCGGGAGGTTTAGTAAAAGTCGTTTACTAAATCTCCTTTGGCTTTCGGGTAACATTTAATCCCTAATCAACCTATATGTTATGCTATTACTTATAAAAAGTAGATAATAAACGGCACAAACAAAGGACCGTATATTACCACATTTCCTAATTATAAATTCAACCTGAGATTTGAGTACTAATCTCTTCTTCTTCAGCGGACACTGGAGGGCGAGTATTGTCGCCTTCCTCTTCATCAACGTCCATGCGTATGCATGTGGCTGACAAGGCCGATTCTTCAAAGGCAAGGTCTTCCACAAATTTGACAAGGGTGCACAGTGGGGTGGGATTTGTCCACGTGCTATTGCGGCGGCTAGGTCTTTTCTCCTCTATCTCTTGGCAGCCTCCTCTTCTCTCCGCCGCTGTTCAAAAAGAGATGTACCATCAAGCACAAAACGCCTCCAGGTTGGACGATCCAGAGCGGGTTCTTCCCAGGTATCATGGGGCATGGAGCACTTCTTCATGATGGCTTTAAGCAGGTCTTTGTAGCGTTTGATTTGGCCTCCATGCGAGCGTTCCCCTCTTGCTAGTTCAGAGTAGAACACCTGTTTCGGAAGCCGGGTGTCCTCCATACGTACAAGATGGCCAGCCCATCGTAGTTGTGACCGGATAATAATTGCTTCCACGCTGGTTGTTTGCGCTTGTTCAAGGATGCTAATGTTGGTTCGTCGATCTTCTCAGTGTACACGAAGAATTATCCGAAGACAGCCGGGAGCAGGCGATTCAAGATAATCCTGGCAATGATCTTTCCAGCAGCTGCTAGCAGAGAAACCCCTTGGTAATTTCCGCAGTCAGATTTGTCGCCCTTCTTGAATATGGTGACAATTGCATCACGTAGGTCTTCTGGGATCTGATCGATGTTCCAAATTAGGCTGATACGGATGTACAAGTGCTGGCTCAGGGTGTCTCCTCTATATTTGAAGATGTCTGCAAGGATTTCATCTGCTCCTGGTGCCTTGTTGTTGGTGACGTGATTGATTGCCTTCCTCAACTCCTGCAAATTGGGGGTTTCTCCAACTTCTTCTTTTACAGGGAGCTGTGAGAATGAGTTGAAGAATGACTCATCCACCACGGATTCCCTGTTTAGGAGTTCTTCAAAATGCTCTCTCTGGTGGGCATTGATGGCACCCCGATCTTTAAGGAGATTACCATCTTTCTTGGCTCTCAGAAATACAGGGCCGTAAGTGCTTGGCCATAGATGGTCTTCAGAGGTACTGAAAAACTTATGCATGTTTTGCGTATCGGCCATGTGCTGTATTCCGTAGCCTTCTTTTGCCACCAGTCGTTATTCATCACTGGCCAGCCGTCTCTGTACTTCAGCTTTTACTGCATGTGTTTGGTAGGACTCCTTCTTCTGCATTGACTTGTCTGCAGCGCCAAGAATACTATAATGCCTCCCGCTTCCTGTTGATCAATATCTCGTTCTCGTGATTAGTGTATCAAACCAGTCCTGATGTTTCCTTGCTGCAAACCTAATGGACTCCCCGCAAGCTTTGAGGATGGCAGTTTTCAATGCTGTCCATGCTTCATGAGCCCAATGTTCATGCCCATCATTTGCGAGGCATGCATTGATCCATATGTTGACGGAACTCTAAAACAGCGTGTCAGGATCTTGCAGTGCTGAGAGATTGATCTTCCGACGGGCCTTCTTTTGTGGGGTGTATCATGCTTTACTAGGGGTTACAAACACTCGAAAAAACAAAAATCACTCGGCCTATTACCTCGTAATTTTCAATGTTCTAGCTCTCGGCCTGCAGCCTAGTGATTTTCATTATTTTCTCATGTTTTACAAACGCTCGAGAACAATGAAAATTACTCAGTTAACGGCCTCGTAATTTCATTGTCCTCTCGTGCTTGTAACCCCCGGTAAAACACCGTTTAACAATTCAGCCAAGATACAATACAATTACAGTTTTTAAGAGACAGGCATACGTCTCCTAGTAAAATTGATCCAGTATTTACGGTATATTTTAGCATTGGATGATATCGAACCAAAAGGATGCTTAAAATGTAATCCCATACTATTTTTTTCTAGAAACTTGTTGAAAAGGAAACTGTCACCTTTGAAAGTAAACAGTGAGCTCTAAACGCTCCAAGTTACCACCGTTTAACGATTTTCCCGAAAATGACAAACCCATGATATAGTGCATTACAACAACACAGGCAACAGAACCCTTTGAAAAGTCCAAAGCTATGATTTAATTATTGATCTTGACCTCGGAAAACCGAATAAGGCAAAACCTGGATGTAGTGGCTGCAACATGAAAATGTTTTACAAGTACAGATTTGCTGTTAAAAAGTTTGTGCAAACCATAAAGTATTCTTCAGCTCTCTCTTATTATGACCTAGTCACAGCGTGGAACTACCCAAGCCAAGCTTTCGTCGCGTCATCCCAGTGGTTTTTAAAGCAAATGCCACGTACTAATTCTGACAAAGCATTGCAGTACCAAGGCAGAAAAATGGTCATGAAAGTAATGACATATTGCCTGCGGAGCACTCGTTCGAGATTAGTACTCAACTCTACAAGCAGTACTACGTCGCCAGAATGCTGTTAGGACTCCAAATTGTTGCCCTTACAAAAACAATGTTTGTCAGTCAAGAAGCTGAATCAGTTGCAGCGCATTTGAAATGGCTGGTCGCTGCAGGACGTCTTTGTCTGTTACACAAAATGCCGACGTTACACCAACCAGGTGAAAACAATCAAAGTAAGAGAAGAATTACTTGACTTGTTAACGTTCAGTTATACAATTACAATGTTTTCCCCACATGGCAGATGTATAGAAAAACATCTCGCCTTGCATTACTTAATTCGTACTATGGAGAGAGCCTTAAAGAGAGTTTGAGAGAAATTTAAGCTGAACCAGTCATTTAATCTGATAACCAATTTCTACATCAAGCATATAATATAAATTGTCTTATAGTGAAACAGAATGTTCTCTTCTGCACGACTTTGGAATATTGATACGCAACATTGCAATTTTGATTGTCCGATTCATTATTGAGCAACTTGCATGCAACTATACGCTTTATCACGATTCCTCGACAAGTTGCCACGAATTCCCAAGGCCCGGTCATCGGCTGGTAGACTCTGCATTTTGATTGATTGATTGATTGATTGATTGATTGATTGATTGATTGATTGATTGATTGATTGATTGGTTGATTGCTTTTCTTAAACATTCCTCGTGAAAAATATTAGTTTTGTGCAAAATTGACGGCCAACGGGACCACCAACCGTCATTACAATGAACTTCTCCCAAGGGACGCCACGGCAATACTCAGAATGATTTTGCATAATAAATTAAATTGCTAATTTATTTCACGCAGTATTTCTGGGTGCTGTGACTATACAGTCGATGCCAGGGCCATTTCCCGCCCTCCCAATTTTGGAAAGGCCCTCGGAACGAGGTTGCACAAGTTGCTTGAAACATCGGTAGCAACTTGCCGATCAATAAGGGACCGATCATTAAATATGGGGAAAAAGGACTGAAGTATAAATTGGTAGGGGGGGGGGGGGTCCCGAGATTTCTCTGTATTGTGGGATTCCAACAAAAATTATGAAAAGGGGCGTCTTCAGTTTTTTCAACATGCAGAAGGATGGATTTCAATATATTTGATATATAATAACTGATTTTCATAATGAACAATATACCAACTATAAAAATAAAACATAGGTAGATTAACACCATAAGAAAAATCATGAAAAATATGTTAAAAGTATTTCTGAGTATCAAATGATGAATGTCATGATTTTTAAACTGAAACTTACCGGTAATCTGAACTTTTTTTATACATATACTTTTTTGTAATATCACCCTTTATCGTAAACTGCAGATTATAAGCTCTAGGATTATACAATTTTGTAAGAGGTTGGATGGGCTTAAGCAGAGGGCTTATATCTGGCGGACCTTTTAATATATATAAGCGGTATAAAAATGGTTTCAAAATGAGCTGCTAAGAAATAAGTTGAGACTAACATAAGGCATTTTCAGCAACTAACAGTCACAAGAAGCGGTAGAGTTGTCGGTTCGTCGAAAAATTCTAAAAACAAACTAAAGTAAGAGGAAAGAACTCAATCCGTTTTAATTTAAAGATCGGTCCCTAAAGCGTTTGCAAGTTGCTCAATGAATCTGCCAATCAAAATTGCAATATTGATTATTGCAAAGTCGTACGCAAGAGAACAAAAATAAAAGTGGCGCGCTCATCACTCGACATTTTTCACGCGCGTTTATCCGCATTAATCAAAATACCATTCTCCGTAAATTTCGTGTTGTTCTAAGCTATAGTTTTCCGAAATATTAGTAATTGCATTTTTATATAAAGTCCGCGGAAACGCCGTCCCTCATACGCATTTCAATCACATTTGTTTGCATGGGACGAATAATTAAGAACACAGTCAAACTACTTCTTCGTAAAGGTTGTGAAGTTCTAAGCGAAACGTCTCGAAATTTCAGCTTTCAATTAAACAAGTTTCGCAGTCAATTAATATGGAAACTTCACTCACCCATCAAAACAAAGAAACATGAATATCTCCGCAAATGCGCAGTAGCGATTGTGATTCACTTTAATTATAAATTAGTATAATCGGCTTATTCCTTTAATTATATTACTTCTGATTTACCCACACTGTAAGCCTTGAACTATTAACAGCATTTAATATTACCGATTACGTTTGACAATCAAATAGCCAGCGAGGTGTTTGGGGGCATTGGGTCGGTTGGAAGAGGGCAAGAGGTAAGAATGCAACTGCGCGGCGGACACATGCATGCGTAGCACACTGATGGCGTAGCATGCCTATTTTTATACAAGACATGGCATACCCGATATTTGTTGACAAAACAGTTTTTACAACTTTTGAATATATTATTGGCTAGAAAATTGTAAAGAAACATACCTGTGGGCACTCCTCTACTTAATTTTGTTGACTTTTCTCGTCATTCTACTACATCAGCCTTGTTTATCAACAAAATCTCCTGCTTCGGTAAACAAAGCAAAACTGGCCGCCATTTTGTTTTGCCCGCAGGTGAATAGTGCAGGATATCCCGAGATAGAGGAACCAATCAGATTGCGTTAAAAGCACTACTCACCAAGAGAAAACAAGCTAAAAGTTGGACAGTTTTGAAGCAGGCTGGCTTTTCCCGCTAGGTGACGCCATACGCCATTTTACGTCATTCGTGATTTCCATATACTCTGATAAATGAACGGGGCCTGGCCAATCAGAGCGCGCGTAGAGGACACTTTATTTTATAATAATCTTTGTGCTTAACAACTTCCTTCTATCTCAAACTTGACGCTTGTATTCTCCACCACATTCATGGAGGTGTTCAAAATAAGAACACTTTTAACGGTTTTGGTCCAAGCCGTCTATCGCTTGAATTGTACACTTGCCGGCTAATGCTCAGCCGAATTGGCAAAAGCAAAAATAACAACAAAAATATGAAAACTAGACTGTGCATTTCGTATGTGCATGTTGTTAATGAACAGCAACACAGTCGGAAAGAGCCAGGAGCTCCCAGTCAACTGGAAATTACTAAAGGAAGATGCTGTTACTACTTCATTGTTAATTTAATAAATTTGGTAGTTGTTTGTTTTTCTCATTCTCGGCCGAATTAAAACAATTACGCATATTCAGTAGGAATTAAGAACGATTATTATATGGCACAAGTTACGAATGGCTTTCCTTAGGGAAAACTTTGACAAAATCTTGTCAAGTCGATCGGTCGATTCTATATGGCAGCGTTGAAAACTTCTCTTGTTGCCTTGGTCTCTGTTTCACTTTTACGAGTTGCGATCGTCACAATATCTTGAGGCCACTCGTTTTGGTCAGTAAGCCACGAAGGTCCGTTCCACCATAGTTGGTTGTCAGTGACTCTTCCTCCCCTACTTCCCAAATCTGCGGGGTTGTCCTGGGTTGGGACAAGGCGCCAGATGATATCTGGGTGGGATTGGATTTTTCTCACTCGATTTGCTACGAATTGCTTGTATTCTCCGCCGCCTTTTAGCCACAGCTGGAGCGCTACATGCTGTCCAGCCATCCATAACATCTCTTGACAGGCATTCGAGCACTTGTCGTACGTGTGTTACTAAATTCGTTGCCATGTGAGCGGAAACGAGCTCTAGACGCGGGATTGTCAAATCTTGTTTGGCTAATCTTGCTTGGGTAGCGGCTAATCCCACGTTAATACTTGCACTTTGCTTCACAAACTCCTTTGGCACTTGCATCCCCAAATGTGTAGAGCTCGATTTCTTGGATGGCTTCGGGTTGGGTTGCCAAAGTCCTTGGAATAGTGACTGTTTTAGGCGAGTGTATTCTGTAGCCAGTGGTTTGGATAACGGCGCATCCCACGGTATCGTTGCCCTGCAAGCCTCTCTATAAATGGTCTTTCCTTTGAGATTCAAGGGTGTCACGAGGCCCAGCGGATCGTAGACTCTTACCGGTTACATAAGAGTTCTCAGTCACAGTAGCTTTCACTTGGGGTATCATGCACGACACTGAACTGATCTTTTTGTTTGTCTCACGAAAGCCCGAGGAGACCGGACTCTGGATCACTTGATGTACCGAGCCCCAGTTTGGCAAACGTATCTTCCGTTTCTACTTTGGGTTCTTCTCCTTCCAGTTCGGGGAGTGCCATTTATGCAATGTAAACTTTGCGTCTTGAAATATCTTGCTAGCTCCTTCTTCCAACTCTATTGCACTTGCCACCGTTGGTTTGCCACCCAGTAGGTCATCTACATAGAGGCTTCTACGCAACAGTTCAGCTACCAGCTCTGGTCCACGGGCTTCCCAGGATACCAGGTGATATTCTACAACACCGCCTGGTAGAAAGGGTGAACATACCAGACCAAACAATGCTCGGGTGAATCTCAATGTTTCCACTTTGGACTGTTCGTTAGGTTTCCAATGGAATCTAAGGGAATCTCTCTCTTCTTTCTTGATCCGAACTTGAAGAAACGCCTTGTTTAATATCTCCTGTCAGGGCCACTGGATGGAAGCGCATGCGCACCAGCACATTCCATAGGCGATTCTGAAGAGGAGGGCCAGCGTATAAGCAATCATTCAGGCTTGGTTCTTGTGGGGTTTCTTGGGCTGAGGCATCGTAGACAACACGTAGCTTGCTTGATTCTGCTTCCATTCGTACCACAGGTTTATGAGGGATATATAATTATTTCCCTGTTGGTGGTTCCATTGCAGTCTCCACTATCCCTTCTGACTTTTGCTGCTCGATCACCTCAGCATACATTTCTGTTTTGTCTATCCGTTGAAGCTTGTTTCGGAGTTGTGTCAGCCGACGTAGGCTTCCAGCCTTGTTGCTTGGTAGAGGAGGGTGGCTTCCTTTCCAAAGTAAGCCCGTTTCATACCATCCCTGTGGATCTCATACCAATTGCTCACGAACTTCTGCATACACTGCCTGTTGGTCATGTTCAGGCTTGTCTTCCAGACCCAACATGTCCAATCGACATAGATCTTCATAATTCCTCTGGGTTGATTGCGGTAAGAGCATTCTCGAATGGTCGAATTCCTTTCCAGGAGACATTATTGTCCATCCTAATTTAGTCTTTCTGCTACTGGTTCTCCAGAAAGGCCAATACGGGGTGCTTCTGAGGTCTTGATGAAGGTATAGGCGCTTGCACCTAGAATTAGATGCACTGAATTAGATTGCACCTAGAAATATGCATCTCATATGCAAACGCTACCACTTAGGAGCACATATGACTATGAATTTGCAACGTTAGCTCTCCATCTGAGCCCCAGTGGCTCAATGGTTAGAGCGTCTAACCGGTCATTAGAAGGTTGCAGGTTCGAACCCTGTCTGGGGTCTCAGAAATCTTTTCTAAGTAATTGAGCTTGACGAACGTCCACCGAACATCTGTTACATTACACCATGCTCGCAAACGTACCATGACACTTTAACAAAAACATGATGAAATTGACAACACCGACGCCATCTGTGCGGAGCGCTATTAAATCAACTTTAAAGAAAACAAATTTTTCCAGTTAAACCCAGGGGTAGATTAAGAAGACCTGGGTCGCTAGTAGGGCAAATTCAAATGTGAGGCCCTAATTAAGTTCTAAAGAGGTTGGTAGGTTGCAGCCCGGCCTCTGAAGTACAAGTCTAGAGCAGTTAACTTGTCACGTATCATTTATTAATCGAGACTGTTGTTCATAGTGATGTAATGTGATAATTATAAAGATTCTGTAAGATATTTCAAGATTTCTAATTTCCAAATTTGGTTTCTTTCCTTTCTTGAATTATTCCACTGTATTTGTGGTCTTTTTTCGGTGTTATAAATTTGAGTGGGGCCTACAGTTCTGGGGCCGCAGCCACAGTTTGAACCCTGGGTTAATCCATCACTGGTTACACTGCAAAACCTCCAATTCTTGTCAAGATAATTTTTCTTGTTCTGAGATTTTATTTCTTGTTTTAAGATATTTAATCTTGTTTTAAGACAAAATATCTTGTCAAGAAACCGTAGTAAGATTATTATCTTGCAAACGGGACAAGAAAATCTTAAAACAAGTATTTTTTTCTTAAAACAAGTTTTTGGGAATTTGCAGTGTAGACCACCTGCATGTACATGTAAGTACGAGTAAGTATATGTAAGTTCAACTACAGTACTAGTAAATTCAATATACACAAACCAGTAGTTGATCCAACAATGCCGGTATTTTGATCAAAAGCTTCTAGAAATTGACCAATAACCAAAGGTACAGACTGAATTCTTTTAACCTCTTCTTGGGCATGAAGAAATTCTCTTTCCAAGTTCCGTTGTTCATCTTTAATGTACTTTTCTTGGACTTCTAAAAACTCCAGCTGTTTTTGAAGTTTCTTGTACTTTGAATATAGGTCTTCCATGTCAATATCAGTTGCAACTGAAGGAGCCTTTCCAGATACACTGGTCTTGCTAAAGTGTTCCTCCTGCAACAAAACATGTTTTAATTTAGCTTAACCCATTCTTGCCAAATTTAGCAATTAAGAAATTCCTACCAGCCAAAAATGGCTCATTTAAATATTATTTTACTACAGTATATCTAACACCAGACTATTTACTTGCAAAAAGAAAGACTCTTGCACAAGCTACATTAAGGGTAATTAACATTCTAAAAGCATACAATCTTATCATATTATTTGAAGTACCATTTGAAAATAACAAGACCACATGCAAGTATAATATAAAATCATCATCTACATGTATATTTATTGTCAGTGTTTATTTGACTAGGAAGTTTCAATTTGGCTAACAAATTTTTAAAAACTTCTCAGTCCCTGATAATTGGGGTCAATAACCGAAGGACGCTGATGGTAAAGACCTGACCCTGCACGTTGGCCAAATTGCTAAAATAAATTGTGCACCTTGTTCACCTGTAAGATGGCTGCAAATAAAATTGTCCAGTGTTATGCTATTAGTCAGCCAAAAATTCTTATTATAATGTGTTTCCAAATTGGGAGTGATAATAGGGCCATTTAAACAAGAGAAAATAAGTTGCGGCTTGATTAAGATGGGGCTTAACTATTAAAGTTGGACTAGCTTCAATCTCTGTTTCTTTTTAGTGGTGACTTACTTTGGTTACAAACAAATTGATCATTTATACGAGTGTGTTTGTGACTGTTTTTTTTTAATAAGATGTGTTTAATTAAGTCATATTTTTAAATATTATTAAGTCTTATGTCCTTCATCCCCCATTTAAATGGCCTTAATGTGCCGAAGGTTAATCACATGCTGTAATCCAGTCTAGCCCAGGAGAAAATGTGAGAAAAACTATTATAATAATTTTATCAGGCATTGTGGTGTAATTTTGCATGCTATTTTGCATGAATTATTTTAACCTTTTCTTGGGCATGAAGTAATTCTCTTTCTAAGTTCCGTTGTTCGTCTTTAATGTGCTTTTCTTGGACTTCTAAAAACTCCAGCTGTTTTTGAAGTTTCTTGTACTTTGAATACAAGTCTTCCATGTCAATATCAGTTGGAACTGAAGGAGCATTTCAACAATGCCTGTATTTTGATCAACAGCTTCTAGAAAATGTCCAATAACCAAAGGTACAGACTGAATTATTTTAACCTCTTCTTGTGCATGAAGTAATTTTCTTTTCAAGTTGCGTTGTTCATCTTTAATGTACTCTTCTTGGACTTCTAAAAACTCTAGCTGCTTTTTAAGTTTCTTGTACTTTGAATACAAGTCTTCCATATCAATATCAGTTGCAACTGAAGGAACATTTCCAGATAAATATATGGTCTTGCTAAAGTGTTCCTCCTGCAACAAAACATGTTTTAATTTAGCTTAACCCATTCTTGCCAAATTTAGCAATTAACAAATTCCTGCCAGCCAGAAAATAATGGCTCATTTAAATATTATTTTACTACAGTATATCTAACACCACTTGGACAAGCTACATTAGGGTAATTAACATTGCTAAAAGCATACAATCTTATCATATTATTTGAAGTACCATTTGAAAATAACAAGACCACATGCAAGTATAATATAAAATCATCATCTACATGTATATTTATTGTCAGTGTTTATTTGACTAGGAAGTTTCAATTTGGCTAACAAATTTTTAAAAACTTCTCAGTCCCTGATTATTGGGGTCAATAACCGAAGGACGCTGATGGTAAATACCTGACCCTGCACGTTGGCCAAATTGCTAAAATAAATTGTGCACCTTGTTCACCTGTAAGATGGCTGCAAATAAAATTGTCCAGTGTTATGCTATTAGTCAGCCAAGAATTCTTATTATAATGTGTTTCCAAATTGGGAGTGATAATAGGGCCATTTAAACAAGAGAAAATAAGTTGCGGCTTGATTAAGATGGGGCTTAACTATTAAAGTTGGACTAGCTTCAATCTCTGTTTCTTTTTAGTGGTGACTTACTTTGGTTACAAACAAATTGATCATTTATACGAGTGTGTTTGTGACTGTTTTTTTTTAATAAGATGTGTTTAATTAAGTCATATTTTTAAATATTATTAAGTCTTATGTCCTTCATCCCCCATTTAAATGGCCTTAATGTGCCGAAGGTTAATCACATGCTGTAATCCAGTCTAGCCCAGGGGAAAATGTGAGAAAAACTATTATAATAATTTTATCAGGCATTGTGGTGTAATTTTGCATGCTATTTTGCATGAATTATTTTAACCTTTTCTTGGGCATGAAGTAATTCTCTTTCCAAGTTCCGTTGTTCGTCTTTAATGTGCTTTTCTTGGACTTCTAAAAACTCCAGCTGTTTTTGAAGTTTCTTGTACTTTGAATACAAGTCTTCCATGTCAATATCAGTTGGAACTGAAGGAGCATTTCAACAATGCCTGTATTTTGATCAACAGCTTCTAGAAATTGTCCAATAACCAAAGGTACAGATTGAATTATTTTAACCTCTTCTTATGCATGAAGTAATTCTCTTTTCAAGTTGCGTTGTTCATCTTTAATGTACTCTTCTTGGACTTCTAAAAACTCTAGCTGTTTTTTAGGTTTCTTGTACTTTGAATACAAGTCTTCCATATCAATATCAGTTGCAACTGAAGGAACATTTCCAGATAAATATATGGTCTTGCTAAAGTGTTCCTCCTGCAACAAAACATGTTTTAATTTAGCTTAACCCATTCTTGCCAAATTTAGCAATTAACAAATTCCTGCCAGCCAGAAAATAATGGCTCATTTAAATATTATTTTACTACAGTATATCTAACACCACTTGGACATTATTAAGCTACATTAGGGTAATTAACATTGCTAAAAGCATACAATCTTATCATATTATTTGAAGTACCATTTGAAAATAACAAGGCCACATGCAAGTATAATATAAAATCATCATCTACATGTATATTTATTGTCAGTGTTTATTTGACTAGGAAGTTTCAATTTGGCTAACAAATTTTTAAAAACTTCTCAGTCCCTGATTATTGGGGTCAATAACCGAAGGACGCTGATGGTAAATATACCTGACCCTGCACGTTGGCCAAATTGCTAAAATAAATTGTGCACCTTGTTCACCTGTAAGATGGCTGCTAATAAAATTGTCCAGTGTTATGCTATTAGTCAGCCAAAAATTCTTATTATAATGTGTTTCCAAATTGGGAGTGATAATAGGGCCATTTAAACAAGAGAAAATAAGTTGCGGCTTGATTAAGATGGGGCTTAACTATTAAAGTTGGACTAGCTTCAATCTCTGTTTCTTTTTAGTGGTGACTTACTTTGGTTACAAACAAATTGATCATTTATACGAGTGTGTTTGTGACTGTTTTTTTTTAATAAGATGTGTTTAATTAAGTCATATTTTTAAATATTATTAAGTCTTATGTCCTTCATCCCCCATTTAAATGGCCTTAATGTGCCGAAGGTTAATCACATGCTGTAATCCAGTCTAGCCCAGGGGAAAATGTGAGAAAAACTATTATAATAATTTTATCAGGCATTGTGGTGTAATTTTGCATGCTATTTTGCATGAATTATTTTAACCTTTTCTTGGGCATGAAGTAATTCTCTTTCCAAGTTCCGTTGTTCGTCTTTAATGTGCTTTTCTTGGACTTCTAAAAACTCCAGCTGTTTTTGAAGTTTCTTGTACTTTGAATACAAGTCTTCCATGTCAATATCAGTTGGAACTGGAGGAGCATTTCAACAATGCCTGTATTTTGATCAACAGCTTCTAGAAATTGTCCAATAACCAAAGGTACAGACTGAATTATTTTAACCTCTTCTTGTGCATGAAGTAATTCTCTTTTCAAGTTGCGTTGTTCATCTTTAATGTACTCTTCTTGGACTTCTAAAAACTCTAGCTGTTTTTGAAGTTTCTTGTACTTTGAATACAAGTCTTCCATATCAATATCAGTTGCAACTGAAGGAACATTTCCAGATAAATATATGGTCTTGCTAAAGTGTTCCTCCTGCAACCAAACATGTTTTAATTTAGCTTAACCCATTCTTGCCAAATTTAGCAATTAACAAATTCCTGCCAGCCAGAAAATAATGGCTCATTTAAATATTATTTTACTACAGTATTACTATATCTAACACCACTTGGACAAGCTACATTAGAGTAATTAACATTGCTAAAAGCATACAATCTTATCATATTATTTGAAGTACCATTTGAAAATAACAAGACCACATGCAAGTATAATATAAAATCATCATCTACATGTATATTTATTGTCAGTGTTTATTTGACTAGGAAGTTTCAATTTGGCTAACAAATTTTTAAAAACTTCTCAGTCCCTGATTATTGGGGTCAATAACCGAAGGACGCTGATGGTAAAGACCTGACCCTGCACGTTGGCCAAATTGCTAAAATAAATTGTGCACCTTGTTCACCTGTAAGATGGCTGCAAATAAAATTGTCCAGTGTTATGCTATTAGTCAGCCAAAAATTCGTATTATAATGTGCTTCCAAATTGGGAATGATAATAGGTGCATTTAAACAAGAGAAAATAAGTTGCGGCTTGATTAAGATGGGGCTTAACTATTAAAATTGGACTAGCTTCAATCTCTGTTTCTTTTTAGTGGTGACTTACTTTGGTTACAAACAAATTGATCATTTATACGAGTGCGTTTGTGACTGTTTTTTTTTAATAAGATGTGTTTAATTAAGTCATATTTTTAAATATTATTAAGTCTTATGTCCTTCATCCCCCATTTAAATGGCCTTAATGTGCCGAAGGTTAATCACATGCTGTAATCCAGTCTAGCCCAGGGGAAAATGTGAGAAAAACTATTATAATAATTTTATCAGGCATTGTGGTGTAATTTTGTATGCTATTTTGCATGAATTATTTTAACCTTTTCTTGGGCATGAAGTAATTCTCTTTCCAAGTTCCGTTGTTCGTCTTTAATGTGCTTTTCTTGGACTTCTAAAAACTCCAGCTGTTTTTGAAGTTTCTTGTACTTTGAATACAAGTCTTCCATGTCAATATCAGTTGGAACTGAAGGAGCATTTCAACAATGCCTGTATTTTGATCAACAGCTTCTAGAAATTGTCCAATAACCAAAGGTACAGACTGAATTATTTTAACCTCTTCTTGGGCATGAAGTAATTCTCTTTTCAAGTTGCGTTGTTCATCTTTAATGTACTCTTCTTGGACTTCTAAAAACTCTAGCTGTTTTTTTAAGTTTCTTGTACTTTGAATACAAGTCTTCCATATCAATATCAGTTGCAACTGAAGGAACATTTCCAGATAAATATATGGTCTTGCTAAAGTGTTCCTCCTGCAACAAAACATGTTTTAATTTAGCTTAACCCATTCTTGCCAAATTTAGCAATTAACAAATTCCTGCCAGCCAGAAAATAATGGCTCATTTAAATATTATTTTACTGTCAACAACCGAAGGACGCTGATGGTAAAGACCTGACCCTGCACGTTGCCGTTGACCAAATTGCTAAAATAAATTGTGCACCTTGTTCACCTGTAAGGTGGCTGCAAATAAAGTTGTCCAGTGTTATGCTATTAGTCAGCCAAAAATTCTTATTATAATGTGTTTCCAAATTGGGAGTGATAATATAGGTCCCTTTAAACAGAGAAAATAAGTTGCGGCTTGATTAAGATGGGGCTTAACTATTAAAGTTGGACTAGCTTCAATCTCTGTTTCGTTTTAGTTGTGACTTACTTTGGTTACAAACAAATTGGTCATTTATGCAAGTGTGTTTGTGACTGGTTTTTTTTTAATAAGATGTGTTTAATTAAGTCATATTAAGCTAGTCATATGTATTTCATTCCCCCATTTGAATGGCCCTAATGTGCCAAAGGTTAATCACATGCTGTAACCCGTCTGACCCAGGGGAAAATGTGATAAAAACTATATTATAATAATTTTATCAGGCATTATTTGTGGTGTATTTTGAAATACAGAAGCAAGTGTTATAACTTTCATCACAATTAAATTGAGCCCCGTTCGTCGGTTGACGCAATATGCAAAACATATTAATTAAAAAGAGGAGATTACACATTCACTTAATTCATGTAATAAAGATTATTGCTAAATGAGGTAAGTTCTAAGATTTCAGACGAAGTTTCTTTCTGCTATTAAATGTCTGTGCGAAGTGTCTGGAACTTTAATTGATATTATCAAAAAAATTTTGCACCAATACTTTCTGGCATTGATGAATGCAATCACATGATCTGATGTTGTCAGGGCTTGCAGCCATAATGGGCTTTTTCATTGATATGTGCAATCCACAAGACTCTAATCTGAGATTGTCATGGTAATGGCTTTGAACTTTCTTGTATGCATTGTGGGCACTTTCCTCATGTTTTAAGCCCCAGTCTCTTGGATTTGTTGGCTCATCTGAAATCACAGGATTCTGTTTACATGGTCGACAATCTTGTTGACCAAACTGCTCACTTTGCCTTCCCCTTTTTTCTTTTTGGCACAGACATCTTTGCACTTTGATGCTGTAATAAAGCCAACTCTGTTGTCATACTGCTTTGTTGTTGTACTTTTAGCACTTTCAATCTCATCATTACTAAACTGTAGGCAGCTTAAAAATTCCTGTGGACTGTGGTTCACATGTTTCTCTGTTTTGGTCGACTATGGTTTTGGCGGCCGCGAGTTTCTATTGGTCGAACAAAATTAATGCAGAATAAATTATTTTTAAAGTTATTGTTTACGGATTTCAATAATGCATGGAGTGGAGACATATTCCAACAAGACGGCTACCAAAGACGCCGTAGGAAGGACAGCCACCGAGGGGGGCACAAGCCAAGATGTTTATCTTATTGTCAACGTGAATGTGGAAGGAGACCCAGTTTTTGGACAGTTTGTCGCTTTCCTTTGTTCGTTGTTCGGCTTTGATCGGTCTGGTTCTTGCTCTTGTCCGAGCCACAATAATTCACTAAAATTGACTGCGTTTTTTTTGAATGAGATGAGTTTAAATAATTAAGTCATATTATTAAGAATTATTAAGTCATATGTATTTCATCCCACCATTTAAATGACCCTAATGTGCCAAAAAATGGTTAATCACATGCTGTAACCTGTCTAACCCACGGGTGAATGTGAGAAAACCTATATTATAATAATTTTATCAGGCATTGTGGTGTATTTTGCAGGTTAAAATGGAGAACTCATATTTTAGCCCACTGATCTTTTTAGCCCACTTTTTAGCCCACTATGCAACAGTATGCATCAATCACACTACCCCTATTTGCCCCAACGCCTTCAAGAATAAACCAAAGGTCGTAGCATGCATCGCTCACCATCATCGGTTTTCGCTTTCATTGCGAGCTTCACTTGCGCGACGACAACATGAATACTTTCAGCTTCGCAATGCATTGTTCGAAGTGATTTGACGTATCCATCTTCAAACAAACGGTAATCGTCAAACGATCTGTAAGAAGCTAGTCCTTGCTTGTCGTATGTCGTCGAGTGATAAACCAAGTGATTAAAAATATCATAGAGACCAAACGAGGACAGTTTATAAAATCATTCTTCACCGCCATCTTAAATGGGTCTGGGAGCTGGATATCATGAATAAAAAGTCCCTGTCGCAGATCTTTCACGTTATCGTCCTCAAGAAATCTTGGATCCAGTGGCAACATCATCTTTTCCACAACACATGCTATAGACACAAGACCATTCTTCAAGTGTCTTTTAACTGACACACCACGCTCTTGAAGCGACTTGACGCTCATCACTCGGAATTTTTCCTCATAACTCGCCATCCTTTGCTTGCAAGGGGCTTCTACATGTTCACACTTACGACAGAAGACTTCTTGCACGATATTTTTTACACGGAAAGAGTATAAGTGCATGCGAGTTCTTCAATAAAAAACGAAATAAAATGTTCACCCTCCTATTTAGCCTCTGTTGTGAAGCTTTTACAAGAATTGTTTCCTTTTTTTGTCCCAATGATAAAACTAAAATAAAGATGCTTAAGCTTCACTAAATTTAATACATAAAAAGTTAAGGTAAAAAAGTTGTTGTAACGACTCTTGAGAAACAAACTGACATTTATGTATTATTATAATTATTATAATGATAGAATTACACAAACAAAAGTTTATAAGAACAATGAAATGGCCGAAACCTTCGTGTTAACACGAGACTGTTAGATCCAAACCTTATTTGTAGAATTCGTGCTCTGTTTCGTCCTTTTTCACATTATTCAAGATTGTAACCTTCTCGAAATCTTTGGCCTGCATATCATCCTGCATTTCAAAACAGAAAGGTGACAATGTGATCGTTACTTACAATGCACCAGAAGAAATGCGATGTAGAATTGTCATTGTTTTTTGTTAATTTAACAAATGTTGGACAGATTGTCATCCGTTTCACAAAGACATATATCTTTATTTATATTTTAACATGCACTGTACATCAATCCTCGTAACGGAATGAAGATAGTCTACGGGCAGGCTCCCCTCTTGCTGTGAAACTTCGGCCTGCAACAAAGCATGGGTTTTTTACATCACTCGTGGTTGTCAGAGGCCGCGTATTTCTATTTGTCGGATTTGGCGGCCGCGAGTTTCTATTGGTCGAACAAAATTGCAGAATAAATTATTTTTAAAGTTATTGTTTACGGAGTTCAATAATGCATGGCGTGGAGACATATTCCAACAAGACGGCTAACAAAGACGATGTAGGAAGGACACCCACCGAGGGGGGCACAAGCCAAGTTGTTTATCCTGTTGTCAACGTGAATGTATAGAAGGAGTGATATGTCGGGCATTACTTGATACCACTATTACCAAGTTTTGGGACAGTTTGTCGCTTTCCTTTGTTTCGCTTTGATCGGTCTGGTTCTTGCTCTTCTTCGAGCCATAATAATTCACTAAAATTGACTGTATGTTTTTTAATAAGATGTATTTAATTAAGTCATATTCATTAAGTATTATTAAGTCATATGTATTTCATCCCCCCATTTAAATGACCCTAAAGTGCCAAAAGTTAATTAATCACATGCTGTAACCTGTCTAACCAGGGGGAAAATGTGAGAAAAACTATATTATAATAATTTTATCAGGCATTGTGGTGTATTTTGCAGGCTAAAATGGAGAATTCAGCAGGCTAGCCCACTGATTATATTTTAGCCCATGCACTGCTCCTTTTAGCACACCGAAATGCTTTCTAAACTATTTATATTTTAATACAGTCACAATTTCCACTTTGTCTGGCGAATGAACTTGAAGATTTTTAAGGTAGATGATTTATTAAAACAGATTTCCTAAAATATCTTAAAAACTCTTTCTATTCTTTATAAAATTTCACATAGACATAGTAAGTCGCATGCAAACGTTACTTTAGTCTTTTCTCGCCTGTGTAAAGTATCCCTATTTCAGACAATCGATAGGATACCAAGGGATGTCTTGGTAGGATAGCGGATTCAACGGGTATAGGTCATCGAGCACTCAAGCGACCAGGTTAATGTCTGATCCCGCTTCATCCTACAGGTCCATCAGTCACCCTCATGACTCGTGAGAGAGGGAGTACAATTATTTTTATTAGATTTAGATCTTGTCTTTTGTCGAGGTACCATAATTTTCTAAGCCGCGTAAGGCTACGTTTTTGTTCTTTCTATCAACCTTTTTTCTTTCTTATCACGCAACCCATATGCCATAGAGTGACCATTTATTTCTAAGTAGATATATGGTCTACTATACTGTACTCTATATATATAGCCCGCATGCAGTAGGGCCAACCTTCTAGACAAGGGCCATACCAGGGGCCATGCAGGCACCCCATATGTCACGTCCTGATCAGGAATATACAAAAATCTCTTGACTAGATATAGGACTCGCTTGAGTTGCAGATTTTCGCTAAAATTTCCCGAAATCTCCCACGCGACACATCATTTATACAGTGTCAATGGCGTTTTCGCATTCTGGCTGACAGTTACGACACATCATGCTCACACTTACGACGGAAGACTTCTTGCACGATATTTTTTACACGGAACGAGTATAAGCGCGATCGAGTTCTTCAATAAAAAACGAAATAAAATGTTCACCCTCCTATTTAGCCTCTGTTGTGAAGCTTTTACAAGAATTGTTTCCTTTTTTTGTCCCAATGATAAAACTAAAATAAAGATGCTTAAGCTTCACTAAATTTAATACATAAAAAAGTTAAGGTAAAAAAGTTGTTGTAACGATTCTTGAGAAACAAACTGACATTTATGTATTATTATAATGATAAAATTACACAAACAAAAGTTCATAAGAAAAATGAAATGGCCTATACGTTCGTGTTAACACGAGACTGTTAGATGACTTAGATCCAAACCTTATTTGTAGAATTCGTGCTCTGTTTCGTCCTTTTTCACATTATTCTTGTAACCTTTCTCGAAATCTTTGGCCAGAATCACGTAACGGTTTCCCGCACAGCCTGTATATCAGCCTGCATTTCAAAACAGAAAGGTGACATGTGATCGTTACTTACACACCAGAAGAAATGCGATGTAGAATTTTCATTGTTTTTTGTCAATTTAACAAATGTTATGAATAATAGACAGAATGTCATCCATTTCACAAAGACATATCTTTATTTATATTTTAACATACACTGTACATCAATCCTCGTAACGGAATGAAGATAGGCTACGGGCACGCCCCCCTGTTGCTGTGAAATGTTGGCCTGCAACAAAGCATGTTTTTTTTTTCATCACTCGTGGCTATCAGAGGCTGCGTATTTCTATTGTGCGAATTTGGTGGCCGCGAGTTTCTATTGGTCGAACAAAATTAATGCAGAATAAATTATTTTTAAAGTTATTGTTTACGGTGTCCAATAATGCATGGAGTGGAGACATAGGAGGGACATGCAGCCACCGAGGGGGGCACAAGCCAAGTTGTTTATCCTGTTGTCAACGTGAATGTGGAAGGAGTGATATGTCGCGGGCATTACTTGATACAAAGTTTTGGGACAGTTTGTCGCTTTCCTTTGTTTGGCTTTGATCGGTCAGGTTCTTGCTCGAGCCACAATAATTCACTTAAATTGACTGTGTTTTTTTTTATTAAGATGTGTTCACTTAATTCATATTATTAAGTATTATTAAGTCTTAGTTCATGATCGAGTCGGTTTTCTTTGATCTACCGCGGTCATTATCCAGCGTATTCACCTCTAAAGTAGGCGGGGCTGATATTTCATTGGCTGATTTACTACAATCCCGCCTTAAAATACATAAATTACTTATTGTCCCAGGGATAATATATATTATCCCTGGGACAATAAGTAATTTATGCATTTTAAGACAGGTTGTAGTAAATCAGCCAACTTAACTAAAATAAATATTAAAAACATAAACCAAAAAAATGATATTTTAATCACACAACTATCGCATGGTTCTAATTCACCAAACTACACACTCAGTTCACTGTTCAGTCATTTTATATGGTTAAACACACAACTATCGAACCTAACCATGCAATTATTAAAGTCAAATGTTTTTTGTCGGATATCGACCTCTTTCACCTGATCATTTGTATCTTCCACCATTGTATTTGCAACCAACTCATCCATAGACTTTCTTTCGCCATTAAGCATCTCCGAAACTTTACGTTTCACGCTTTCCGACGGTCTTTGGCATTTCTGTAGAGACTCAGATGAACGATGACCAGTACGTTCTTGTAGCAACTTACAAGGAATCCCTTTTCCATTCCTCTACTTGCCGTAGTAACCCTTAACGAATGGTTTGTGAAATTACCTTCGATACCCCCATCTTTACATAACGTTTTTACAACACCAGCCAACGTATTATGCCCCATTATTCACTATCATGCATGGCCGATAAATGAACAACATATAGACGAACAAAAAAAAATCATTCAGCACACAAAATATCAAACAATTTGCGTAAAAGCTTTACCAATTAATCCCACAGCTACCCATGGTACTTGGATTGACAAACAAAACCAACAATAGATCGTTTTCACTCACGTGATCGGTGGCCCCATTGGGGTGGTGAAACAATACGAAATATTTGAATAAGAAAGAGCTAATTCCCATACCGTACACCAATATGGCCGCCATTTCATTGTTTTGGTACACCAATATGGCCGCCGTGACGTCAGATGAAAACGATCTATAGTCAGTACATATTTTATGACTACAAGAATTTTGTGTCAATTATAAAAGAAAACAACTTGCCTTAAGGTAAAATTAACTCTCTTTCTAGCTCAGGAAAAAAACAGGAAAACTTTAACAAAACCAGTTGAAATAAAACCAATGAACTTCTTTTTGCTAGAATAACAGTAACACCTCCAACCTTGGTCACTTGGTCACTAACACCTCCAACCTTGGTCACTAACACCTCAACCTTGGTCACTACGCTGGTTATTAACCTCGGGCCTGCGGCCCTTGGTCAATAACCAGCGTAGTGACCTCGGTTTCGGTCACTAACCCTTACATATATGTATTTCACCCCCCAGTTTAAATGGACCTATTAATATGTCAGAGGTTAATCACATGCTGTAACCCGTCTAACCTATAGGGGGAAATGAGAGAAAAACTATATTATAATAATTTTATCAGGCATTGTGGTGTATTTTGCGCGCTAAAATGGAGAATTCAGCAGGCTAGCCCACTGATCATATTTTAGCCCACTACTCTTTTTAGCCCACCGAAATGCTTTCTCAACTATTTATATTTTAATACAGTCACAATTTCCACTTTGTCTGGCGAATGAACTTGAAGATTTTTTAAGGTAGATGATTTATTAGAACAGATTTCCTAAAATATCTTAAAAACTCTTTCTATTCTTTATAAAATTTCACATAGACATAGTAAGTCGCATGCAAACGTTACTTTAGTCTTTTCTCGCCTGTGTAAGTATCCCTATTTCAGACAATCGATAGGATACCAAGGGATGTCTTGGTAGGATAGCGGATTTAACGGGTATAGGTCTGGTATAGGTCAACGAGCACTCAAGCGACCAGGTTAATGTATGATCCCGCTTCATCCTACAGGTCCATTAGCCACCCTCATGACTCATGAGAGAGAGGGAGTACAATTATTTTTATTAGATTTAGATCTTCTTTTGTCGAGGTGCCATAACTTTCTAAGCCACGTAAGGCTACGTTTTTGTTCTTTCTATCAACCTTTTTTCTTTCTTATCACGCAACCCATATGCATGCCATAGAGTGACCATTCATTTATAAGTAGAGATATGGTCTACTATACTGTACTCTATATATATATAGCCCGCGGTAGGGCCAACCCAGTGAACTCGATGTAAGTTAAAATGTGATACCTGGAACGCTAACGAAGGACCAAAAAGTGAGGCAAAAAGTTCCAGGCCCCTGCGCGGTTTGCAGGTACGATTCAGTCTCCCACAAAATGTTTTTTACACGGCCGCCCGTCTTGAGCGAACTGCGAAGGCTCGAAAAAAGGTTTGAAAAAATTATTTATCAGACTAAACGTGCATTTAATGGTTTCCCATTGTTGTGCAGCGCTGTTGTTGTTTTATTTACTGTATAGCAGTCCAAAACTAGGGATGAAAATAGGCTGAGAAAACAGACGTCCGGCCTTTTGCTGGCTAGGATGAAAACAGCCAGCCGAAAAGGTGAGAACAAGAGTGAGAAAGCTATTCTTGTACGAGTTTGAAGACGTATTGATACTTGATATTTCATAATATACATCTAATGTCATTTTCTTATTTCTGCTCCTTTAATTTCTTGTTCAGTTTTGTTAAACGGCCTTTTGTAACTAATGATATTTTAAGAAATATAAACTGACAACTTGATTGTTTATTTTTCACGTTTACTCATGGCTAGTTGTTGTTTTCGGTACGAATGCGGAATGCTTTTTAAACAAAACGAACTGATGAAACTGGTACTAACCTAAACGGCATATTCTATACTAAGTTTGTGTTGATTTTTTGTATCCTCTTCGGAGTGACGAAACTCTAATATATATGGTTTATAATATAACGAAAATTTGATTTAATTTCTTCACTGACAAACTTCGTGCACGTTTTGTAAAGACGATGACTTTTCCTATAGCAACAAATAGACAATCACTGCATAATTAGTTCGGCAGCATAGCACAACCAATCAAAATTTAAAATGCACGTTTAGCAAAGCGTCATAAAATGATTCAATAAATAATTTTTCAAACCTTTTCGAGTCTTCGCAGTTCGCTCAAGACCGGTGACCGTGTAAAAAAAAATTTTTGTGGGAGACTGAATCGTACCTGCAAACCGCGCAGGGGCCTGGAACTTTTTGCCTCACTTTTTGCCCCCCGAATGACTGGACGTTAGCGTTCCAGGTATCAGATTTTAACTTACATCGAGTTCACTGGGCCAACCTTCTAGACAAGGGCCATACACCCCATATGTCACCTCCTGATCAGGAATATATAAAAATCTCTTGACTAGATAGGACTCGCTTGAGTTGCAGATGCATAAAGATTATGTAAGATTAGTAACTAATCATACCTAATCTTAGCCTCCTCCGCAGGCATCTCAAATCAGAAACCGCACAGAGGCAGAGAGACGGAGTTGCCTGCGGAGGAGGCTAACCTAATCTTTATGCATTGGGTATGATTAGTAACTAATCATACCTAATTGTTCACGCCAAAGTTCGCTTATCACATAATAACTAAGAAATACATAAAGTGAACACTTACCGAATTCCCAATAGTATTAATCACACTCAATAATTTATTCACTTTGAAGTTGTTGACTCCGCCAAAAGCGTTCTTGTTTTACTCTCCTTCTTCCTCGGAAACCGTAAAGGCTATAGTTTCCACTCAGGAAAATCGTCCGCAGGATAGGAACGGACAGGAAAGTTTGCTTTGTGTAAAAGTCATTTGTTCCGAGCGAGAGCTCAGTCTCACAAGACAAAGAAAATTTCCCGTCCGTTCCTGTCCCGAGGAAAAGTTTTCCTGAGTGCAATGGCATTTCCGTTGATTAGTGATTAAATATGTCCCTCAAGCCTCGGGAGGTTTAGTAAAGTCCCAAGGGCTATTTCTTATAAATAAAAACAGGGTACCAGGTTATTACTTAAAAATAATAACCTCCAAACAACTTACTTAAAATTAACATTGCAAAATTAATTTAATTCATATTTTAAAGTTACAAAGTGAAGTTCACGAGTTCACGTTATATTGTTTTTTCTTATCTTCTGTTTGCTCTTCGCCTTCAGCAGGCTTTTTCTCCTCCACCTCGACAGGGGCAACACAGTGAACACACATTCTTTTGACTGTCGAATTCCCGTACAACATGGACGAAACACTCTTCTGCAATTCTTCGCTCGTTCTTTTATAAGCTCGCACAGCTTGACTCCGGTGGCCTAAAATGAGTGACATCTGTGACTTACAAGTTCTAGTGATAAAATCAAACAAATTATCAAAATCACTGATATTAGACAAATTCGACTGAAACTAACATATACCTACCATATAGTTCATGAAAAAAACCCATCAACAGTTCAAAGAATATAACATTTTATGAAGTATGATCGACATCATAACTATATAACCTGTCTTTTCACATATAAGCTGCAACGTTCGTCCACTTTCGCGTCGTATAATCGAAGAAACCAAACCATGCAACGAGTTGGCAGGATACTCCGTGCCGTCCTGTTTTTTAACTTCGAACACGAAATCGAATCATTATAATCTCGTTCGCCGACGTGTGTATGAGAGGCGTTTTAAAACAACGGTAGACGTGTCATGTATAGCGGCATTTCTTCTCTGTTCGTTCGCCACGCTTCGAAAGCTACCGTGTAGCCACAGGTACAGATTGTCGAACTCGTTCCTGTATTTCAACATTGTCTAACAAGCGATTAAATCTGCCTTCAATTTCTACATTTTCGTCTGATATTACATCACTCTCCGTTATCGCGGCCGAGATAAACGAATTTTGAGTGATAAACAGTTCTTCGTCACTCCTACTTATCACTGTAGAGAAAACGAATGCAAAATAGCATTGTGGAGCGAATGCATGCTTGCCCGAACGCATGAAATAAATTTCATAAACAAATAATGCTAAATAAAAGAACTAATTCCCATATCAAAACAGAACAAATTGCTTTCTTTTCAAAATCAAACTCTCAGTTGTATACATTTTTAATGTAGAAAACCTCCGGAAAACAAAAGAATATGGTCTGATGAGCATATAAACAAGTTAAAAGCTACGGGATCGGTTTTTATTCAAATGTAAAGACTCGCGCTCGGTCTTCACAGTTGAATAAAAACCTCTCCCTAGGCGTTTAACCTAGTTTCTTGTTTGACATGTGAACGCAAGTTTAATCGTAGTCGCTAGAACTAAATTATCTGATTCAGTGGCGGCGTGGCTCTGAAATAGGGGCCGGGAAATCACATTCTAGGGCCCACTTTCAGGGGTCATCATCATAAGAATTTAGAACTGCCGGCATGCTGCCCCGGAAAATTTTTGAAATTTGGGTGTCTGAAATTAAGTTCCGACAACACCTTTTAGCAAAATTTTAAAAGTTTAAAAACAGAAAAACAACGATACAATATTTATAATCTAACGTGTACAATAGTTGCATGCATGCAGTCTTGTTATTTTCAATACACGGATTAATATTATAAAATACTATGAAATAAATGTGCTGCATAGGCAACGTTGAATTAGAAAAAAATTTCGAAATACTAAAGGTTTTATGAAATGAATTGTTCGTTTCTCTAAGACCTTAGCTTATGCTGCAGTGGTTAAAAATTATTGGCCAACCAGCTAAGCATCTACCGAAATATTTGGGCCACCAGTCACAAATTGTTGGGGGCCCACAAGGTATACAGATCATCGGGGCCCACCGGGAAATTTCCCGGTGTCCCGGTGGGCCACGCCGCCCCTGATCTGATTTGTGCTAAGTTAGTTAGTTTCAGAAATTGCAGCTTGATGTTAGTAATAATTGTCAGTTGTTTGCTGTACAAGCTGTGTTAGTAATACTCAGAAAAACTCTGAGCTCTAAGCGGGACTCGATCCCGCAACCTTCTGAATGCCATTTAACTACCACAGCTTCTACAGCAAACAACTGACAATTATTGTGCTAAGTTGTTGTTCACGTGCTTTGAGCTTGATTTCTAGATCTGCTATCTTTGCGCGCTTTCACACTTGCTGAACATATAGAGCGTTTTCATCTGACGTCACGGCGGCCATATTGGCGTACCAAAACAATGAAATGGCGGCCATATTGGTGTACGGCATGGGAATTAGCTCTTTCTTATTCAAATATTTCGATCGCGCCTTTTGCACCCCTCCCCCCCCCCCCCCCCCCCAACGGACCCAATGCCCCCAAACCTCGCTGGCTATTGCATTGTCAATTAAACTGTTGTTATATCGAGGCTTCCAGTGTTGGTAAATCAGAAGTATTATCAACATCAATAGTAAAAGGAATACGATTATACTAATTTAAAGGTGAATCAGAATCGCTACTGCGCATGCATTTGCGGAGATATTCGTGTTTCTTTGTTTTGACGGGGGAGTGAAATTTGAAATCCGCGTCTCCATCGAAAGCTTATATTTCGAAACGTTTCGCTTAGAACTTCACAAAATTTTGCAACTATGTTCTTAATTCTGCTCATGCAAACAAATGTGCGTGAAAATTATTGTAAAGCGTATGACTGCATGTATTGTATTAAACACACGGCGTTTCCGCGTACTTATTAAAATGCAATTACTAATATTTAGAAAACTACAGCTTAGAACAAACACGAAATTTACAGAAAACGGTATTTTGATTATTAACTTTCACCTCATGCAGATAAACGCGCGTGAACGTTAGTTTAAAGTGTCAGAGCGTCAGCGAAATTAAAGATAGTAAACACATACCCGAAGGTGCACGGGAATACGGTCTGGAGTGAACATAATAAAGCTCTAATCAAACGAGAACGCAAGTCATCGCAAGTTTTAGCTTGTGTCTCGTTTAACCGCCAGCTTGCGATGACTTGCGACTAATTCGAGCTTGTTCATTTTTCATCGCAAGTTTTCTTCAACTTGCGAGAGCTTACGAAACGTTTGAATACAAAGTACAAGTCGATGCAAGTTTTTAATGCTCCGTCGCCATAGAAACTACCATGAGAACTAGCGAAGAGGTGACTGGTGGCATCGCAAGTCATCGTAAGCTAACTTGCGATCTCGTTTGATTAGGGCTTAAACTAGAGTGCGGTAGCCACAAAAATGACGTCAAACGTGACTCAGTACTCCGAAAGAAAATGATTTAAAAAATCAATTTAAAGACGGGAAAACGCAGGGACAGGATATCTGTGCTCTGTGGGTAGACAGGGGCGTCGTGGCTCTGAGATTTTAGGGGGGGCCAAGTGCACAATTTTTTCCGACAAACAACAAAATTTTTCCAACATACACATATATAGAAAAGCATCTTCATAAAATATGAGGTAAAAATACATATAATTATTCGAAGAAAAGCTGTTATCAAAATAATATTTAACTGCGAAATATTTAATAAAAAGAACAAGCATAAGAAAAACATCCGCATCATTGTTTTCTTTTGCGTCTTTTCCACAAGACCACGTTTCTACATTTCCGACATTACCCCCCCCCCACGGCCACGACGCCCCTGTGGGTAGCGTATTTACAATTTTTACCAAAACCTGCCAACGTGATGAATGAAGAGGATTAATAATTACTGCTGTGGAGAAAAGTTATGTGACTGCCCCAATCAGGAATCGAACCCAAGGTCTTTAAAGGTCAACTCAAGGCAAATTACATTTTTCGCTTTATATACGTATTAAAGAACGTAGAATCCGAATAGGATGTAAAAAAATGTAATTGAAATTTTTTTCGCTGATTTTGGGATGTTGAATGTTGAATCGACGAATTTTGAAGTATTTTTATAAAAAGCCGTGATGTATAGTCTGGCACTAGTAAGTGTGTGACGTAAACGGAGGAACGATTTACGATCCATTAAAGTAAACACACTAGAAAAGCGTCTTTACTATATTAAAGAATACATGTACGGTTGGAAACTTGCACAAGTTCTATTCATCATAAATCAGCTTTTCTTATGATTTCAATCGTCCATGTTCAACTGTTTACGTCACAAACGTGCTAGTGCCAGACTCTTTATACAACACGGCTTTTTTTAGAATACTTCGTTAAAAAACTCAGAAATCAACAAAAAGTATGCTTCAAATTTTTAACGTCATATTCGTATTCTCCATAATTTGGCGGATAAAACAAGCCGAAAAAATAATTTGCCTTGAGTTGACCTTCAATTGAACTTCTTCATTTACTAACGCTGCTGAACGACAACTGAATATTTGTACAATGTAATGAATAAGTTTGACATTAGGACAAAAAGTTTCTTTTATTTTTTTATTAATTTCTTATCAATGTGACATTGTGAAATCTTGCACTTGCAACCTTTGGCCTGTATAAACAGAAAAGAAATAAAAGTAATAAATGAGCAAGTTTCATTCTTAAGATGATTTAGGCGGCAGTTTGTAGCACATACATTTACCACCATTTTACTTTGTTATATCCAAAACACTGCCATCGTATTGTTGTGAATACACGCAGAGCTTATTCAAAGCGTCGAGTAAATACGGTATGTTATTTGTCATAAGAAAACTAGATCCCAAGCCAAGGGTTGGGATAGTGCAAAGTTTCTTTCTAGTCAAGTTCGGAGCTGCCAGCCCTGATTGATTTTCGGATTGATTTTCAAGAATGCAAAGAGTAAATTATCGACTCAGACAGACATGAATACTGTGACGTCTTTGCAACCACTGTTATTGAGTACTGTTTTCCAGTCCGTTGGCGGATCACAACTGAATTTCTGTATTAATATACCTATCTTGCAACGACCAGTCGATCGAGATCAAAACGCCTAAAATCGACCGGGAACTATACATAGCGAAAGTTTACTGAGGTCTCCCGTCTGGCAAGATATCAGATTTCTTATTTATAATACGGACATTTAACATGGCGTTTTTCTGGCAAACGGCAAACCTCAAGACGCCATGGTCTTGCCGTCGCGTTTGCCGTTCGCGTTTCAACGTCTAGGAGCCCTTCCCGGGATTAACGTGATGCTAAATGTCCCTATATAGTATCTACCATAACACGTCAGTCTTCAAATCATAAGCAGATGCAGAGATGCTTTTAATAGTTAATACTTTTAGAGGTTTACAAACCTCTAAGGCAAGTAAATAGCAAGACCCCGTTCACACGAGTCCGGAGCGAGTTGAAAACAACGCTAAAAAAGTCACAAAACGCCGTTGCGTTCACACGGCCCGGAAAAGTTTACACTATCTAATCGTGCGAATTTTCGCCAGTTTCTGCGAAACTTTGCACTAAAAACCCGATTATGTTGAAGGCACTCGGCAACGACACGAAGTTTTGAAAAACAATCGCGGACTAAATCAAAGCATTTCAACACGAGTTGATCAAACTAAACCATTATAATAAAACTACAGTACACCTTTGAAGAAATTCTACACCTGACAATTCAGTATTCATGGAATATGCTATCTTCAGAAGTTTGGAATGCACCATTGTCGAACAAACATTTTCACTGCCATTTTGTAACAATCACACTACTGCATCCGCAGTATGTACGATAGAGCATTTAAAGGGAAACTCAAATAAAAAGCCTTTAAAATAATGTTTATAGTTTTGTTCTCAAGAAATAACGTCTTCACATTCGTATATTTTAATTATGAATGGCGCCATTTCGACAGCTGTGGTGTACAACGGGCGTTTTCTTAGGAATTTTGACGTCATTGAGTACTTTTCTTTGGTTTCTAGCACTCTCAATGACGTCACGACTGAAAAGGAATCACCTCTGGGCACAAATTTCAGTGGAACCGACAAAATAAATCGTGAAGGCGGCGTCGAGAAGCACAAAATAGGGACTTTAAGATCTACGACGTCAACCTCAACGACGTCAACCTCAACGAGGACATATGTACATGTAATTTGATCAATTAACTTACTTAGGTTTGCAATGGTGGTGCTTGATCTGGCTTACCACCCTTGTGTTCTGAAGTTGGGGTGTCTGGATTGATTTCTTCTTTGGGCTCAGCAATGCTGACCTGGTCAGGCAAGGGTTTCTTTGGTCCATTCTTTCCAGTTGGATCCCATGGCAACATAATTTTTACTTTTATTCCAAGTACACCTGTAAAGATCAAACATTTGCAGGTTAAACTCACAAGGACTGGAAAAAACACTAATTTAACCCATTGCTGCCTAGGATGTCTGAGGGTTCTCCCTTTGATTAGTAAAAATAAATCATCTGCCATTAGAGTGAAAAAAATAAAGGGGCGGGCTATTTTTGGCCAGCTAAGGCAGGAATAAGATGTCTGAAGGTCTGCCACCCTAAGATGTCTGCCACCCTAAGATGCCTGAAGGTTCTCCCTTTTACAAGTAAAATTATGCGGTAATTTGACAGAGTATTAAAACAATAACAGTTTTTGACTGGCTCAGGCAGGAATGAGTTAAAGACAAAAAGAGGGAATACAGTATGAGCCGGTGACAGCGAAAGATGTTTTATATTGGAGAAGCTAATCCATCAATAGAACAATAAAAAGTGTATTTTGACACCCCCTAGAACATTTCAGGCCATTCTTAGCCCTATCTTCAAATAAATAGTATTGGGGGAGGGCTTAGAAAATTCACACCACTCTTGATATGAGCACTATTTCTTTCACTGCCTGCGGGTGACTGCACAATTAGTTGTGGGTGGCATAATAACTACTTAATAACCGAGAGTGAGGTCTTTACAGTAAAATATCAAACCGAGGTCTCAGACCTGGCCATAAGAATTTTTGCAGGCGCGCGACGGATCGCGCGCCTCATTAAAGTGAGGCGCGCGATTAAAAAATACGCTAATAGGGGTCGTAGAGACCAGAAAACAAGTTTTAATAGCATCGGAATTGAAACAAAATCAGCAGTAACTTATGAATTGAAACAAAAACATTTTTAAACATAAACTTAAAAATCAATGTCAAGATCAACATCACTGCCTAAGCCTTCCATTTCGCTGTCGGATGAGCTTGGCGACGTACTACTCTCAATGTTTACTGTGCCTTCCTCCAACCGCCTCCGCTTTGTTGATGGGATGCCTTCATCCACGGTGCTGGTTGCGCTTTGAACTTTGCGCCTTTTCTTCGTGTAGATTTCAACAGCACGATTTATAATTTCTTAATTTGCGCTCGTTCGTCGACCACGCTTTATCATTTCCTTTGATGATCATTAAATCTTCCATGGTCTCATGCTTCATGCTCAATCGTCGATCACTCAATAAGAGAGTCAACAAGCTGAAGGCCCTTTCGACTGCCGAATTGGAACCAGCAACGCACGTGATCAATTCGATCACGAGACAGAGGTTTGGGAATTCAAGTCTTTTGAATGTCAAGATCTTTTGCCAAAGAACCTTTGCATCCTTCAAAAATTCTGCCAGTTGACGTCTTGCGTAGCTTTTGCATCGTTTCCACTCAACAAATAATTCTCTCTCGTCGATACCAGCTTCTAATAAAGGTACTTTAAACCTTTCGAAAAGGATGCGCACCTCCTTCACACCATATTCTACGTTCTCTCCCCAATATTGTGGATTATATATGCGCATGGCGTTGTAAGTGTCGGAATCCTTTTCCGGGAACCTTTCTCGAAGAGTTGTTGTAAGGCCAGTGGCTGTCGATTTCTTTGCAGCTGCTGCGACCTCGCGACCTCTTGTCGAGTGATGCATGCCAGGCAAATCGACGTGCACACTTTTCTCTGTTTGCAGGCTTTCTCCGTCGATGTCCCTCCTTCAAGTAAACACCATGAACTTCTTCTGTGTCTTCATCAAACATAAATTTGGCAATGTAGCTGTTTAGCAGTTCTTCCGGGGTTCCTGCGGAACGGATTTTATATAAAAATGATCACTTGAATTTGCCGAATCCAGCACTATAGGTTTTGTCCACCGAAAGTATTTAGATCCGTTGTTATTCGAATATTTACTCTATACGTCCAACAGGGAACTTTGAAATGATGCCGTGAACAACGAACTTCGCAATCTCGCAAGTTCATTTCGAAGTTCGCAACTTGATTGGCTACTACGTAATGAATTTGCGAAGTTCGTCGCCAACTTCGGAAATAACGAACGAACTTCGGAACACAATCGGCAAAAGTTATGTGAAATCCTCTGTAAATAGTCTAAAGAATATTACTCAAATCGTTTCAATTCACGTATTATAAAATTTTTGTCTGGTGTCAAAATGGTGCGAGGCGCGCGATTTCATGTTCTTAGAACAAACGAGGCGCGTGGCAAAACGCGCATCTCGATGATTCGAGGCGCGTGCCGAGGCGCGCGCGCGCGATCGCGCGCCTCAAACGGCCAGGTCTGACTGGTCTTGCTGTATTGACCGAGTGATAGCGAGGTATAGTAGGGTATACTAGAATTTACTTTTGTAATGTTCATCGTCATTTATTTAATTTATTTTCGTCGTTTTGCACCAATAACTTTCTTATTAGGATTTTTTGTTTGCTTCCAATCGTAGGGCATTAACAATTTTCATAATGCCCGTGGGTATTTATACGGAGTCTACAGAGAAATCTCGCATGTCAGCAACCAATCACAGCGCGTGATTTAACCGGAAGTAATTCCATATAATAAATCATCATACATTACACCATGTACATGTATACTTTCAAATCATAACTCTCACCTTGTCTCAGATACACATGCCTCACAGCGGTATCAACATATGTCTTTGTTGGTTCACCACTGTGAATCATCAAACCATCAACAAACTTCATTGACTTGGCTCGCTGTCCACGAAGCTTTCCAGAAACAACAACCTCACAGCCTTTTGCTCCACTTTCCATTATGTACCTCAGCACTCCGTAACAGGCTCTAAAAGTAAATAATAACAAGTTTAAAGAATAACTAAGTTCAACAGTTAAGAGAAGCTAAATTAGCTGGCAATTTGTTGGCATTCAGTGCTTTCAATGAGGCGAGCGCGATCGCGCTCGCCCACACGCTCCCCAGTTCGTTCTGCCAGCGCGATTGATCGCGCTGGCAGATAAGTAATTTGTCATAAAATGCGCTCGCAGATTATCTTCCACTGCCTAAAAATGGAGTAAATAAATGCTCAGTTGTATATAATATGAAAATAATGGAATATCTCTTGTTTACTCTGTGCAGGAGTATACAGTCTAGCTTATAAAAACAAATCAATAAACCGGCGGCGTGGTTTTGAACAACTTTATGCACGCATATTTACGAATTATGGCATCACAGGGAGATAAATTGTTCTTGGTTTTATTAAATTAGCGGGTTTAGATATTAAATATTTTTAGTTTGTTTCTAGTGGCAGGCTAACTGCACTCTCCAGTGACGTACTGTATTGTCTTGCTGCATATTGTTTAATTGATATTCGTATTATTAAAAGACTAGCCGAAATCGGCGAAAATGCAAAATAGCGAAAATGCAAAATAGCGTTCGTTTTCTCACGGGGACATCCGCTGCATGTTCCGGCGCGGCAATATCGGGATAAACACTACAAAATCTCAAACTTTATGCTAGTTGTGCAGATGAAAACCACAAATGACACTTAAAACATTGGTTTGAAGTTCATTTTTATGATAATAGACTGTTAAAATTGACCCAGGAAATGTAACAGGAAGTCATCAACATAAACCGGCGCTGTTTTTCAAGAAAAACCAAATCGCGCTGCCCAGTTGTGAAATCTGCTCTGGCGAGCGCGATCCATCGCGCTGGCGTATTTTATTCATTGAAAGCTCTGGCATTGTATTACTCTTTATAACATGGTTGTGTCTTACGCATGCTGTGATTGGTCAATTACTGTCATATCAGGCTATGCAAACACGGTTGTGACGTCACGGCAATTTTTTTTAGCCATATTTCATAAAAATAGAAAATGGCCGCCCGTGTTTATATAACCTGATGCAAACACTCGAGTGAGTTTGGGAGAATTTGAAAGTACATACTGTACATAAACTTTCGAATTCTCACAACTCACTCTCGTATTGGCATCAGGCTATATATTAAAACACAGGCAGCCATTTTCTATTTCTTAAATAACATGCAATCGCCACGAACACTGAAAACCCCGATCGCTACGATAGCCAAGGTAGAAAATGTTCTATCTTGGCGATCGTGCATGTTGATAGCATTGATCGTATGATCGCTGCGATCGCTGAGGGTTTTTTGAGCGATCGTAGCGATCATATGAAAACTAGGCTTATGCTTTTACCAAATATTTCGGTGAAATATTACCGTACACTCATCTACACGCAAAAATATGTGTAGTTATGTATTGATCATACACAAAGTTTTGTGTAGTTATTATACACGAAGCTTTGCGTGTAGTTACTGTATTATGCACGAAGCTTTGCGTGTAGTTATTATACACGAAGCATTGCGTGTAGTTATTATACACGAAGCTTTGCGTGTAGTGATTATACACGAAAGCTTTGCATGTAGTGCGTGTATGTATGTTGCGTGTACACGCACACTACACGCATTTCAGTCCACGAAGGTGTTACAAAACTTTTGAGCGCCACTGTACATATCATAGCGGTACTGTACATGTATATCAACTCACCGTCTCACAGCTAAACCACCAAGTAATTTATACCTCAGTGATTCAGCTTGGGTGATGGCACTTAAGCCACGAGTAGCCACTTTTTCAGCATATAGCTAAAAGAATAAAGTAAATTTTTAAAGTACTGGGTACTGTGTGGATTTATAAAACATTTGTAGTTTAACAAAATATCTGTAGAAGAACAAGCAAACTCCCAGGTACACCCCCCCCCCCCCCAAACACTTAGTGGTCAATAGAATTGCTTCATTCTTAAAAAAAAAAGTCTGCGAAGCTGGAAACTGTAAAGCAATATAAACTGAACTATTCCTTGCCCAATTTCACAAGTTTTTTAAGAACAAGGCAATACTATTGAGCACTAACTGATTGGGGTGGGGGGGGGGGGGAGGGGGCATATACTTGAATTGATCAAAGAATATCTAACCAGATGGAGCTCATTTATACTGTATTCAGTTTTTGTATCTACTGCTCATGTGAGTAGATACTATGTTGGCATGCAAGGTTTTCCAATGTTAGATAAGTATCAATAGTATATTTTTAGGATCAATCAAATTTCATAAGGTTTTTCCAATCACATCCCAAGTAGTTTGACGCAGTAGATACATGTGTATCACACGGGAAAGTTTGTATTACACAATGGATATATCCGTTGTGCAATTTTTAAGACAATTTCCCACAGCCGTGCAATTTTCATAAAAAATTAAAGTGGCCAGACAATTTTTTGAAAAGTTGCCTGTGATCGCAGATGTTCGATGCAGATTTGATGAAAACTGCATGAAAAATATTCAATTGTAGCCACCATTTTATTCTAGGCCAACCTGGAAATGACTTATTTTCCCATGCAAGCCAACGCAATTTTTACGAGATGCCTGTGCAAAATGATGGCTGAAATTTGATTCCCACCATGCATTTTACAAACTTTCCAGTCTGGCATGTGTACATCCAAGTGTGCCTATTCTTAATAACAGGCAGTTTACCACATTTTCACTTTGCTCTGATGTACAATAGAGTTGTGTCATTTATTTATTTAAAACATTTTTTTTAACATTATGAAAACTTACCTCAACAGTGCCCTCTGGAAAATTGAACCTTTTCTGTACTACAGATGTCAGTTCACGTATCCTTCGACCTTTTTCTCCCAGTATATTCTGAGTTCTTGTAGCCAGGATAATAATTTCAGTTCTTATAGGTGTAACACGTACTTCTACGCCACTGTACCCATCTTCAGCAAGCTCCCTCGTCAAGAACTCGTTTAATTCAGCCTTAAATATCCCATCAGATACAAACTACGAACGACAACAAAAACAAAACGAAAATATGAAAAATACAGTTTATTACAGACAGAGTTTGTATAAATTTTGCACATTTGGTTGCTGCAGAAATACCGATTGTTTAACATTATAATGCTGGGTATTTCTCATGGCTAAATGCCCTATTGCAAGGAGATCAACTCAATGATCAATTCAATCCTTATGCATCCCAGCGCTAAAACAAACATCACGACACAAGAGTAACAAAAAACAATAATTCAGTAATTCATCTCTCTTTTATAAAAGAAGTTTATTTCAAATATGCGATAGAAGATTACGTTAAGCTATCATAAATATACCTTTCGTTTCTTGCTGATCTGAGTCGCCATGATTGTAAAGGCAAAAGAGACCTTACCCAGGGTTCTTTGCGGCTTTCAGCTCGATCTCAGGTCTCTTTTGCGAGATAAAAGACGCGGTCGTCATGCTGCCCTTCGCTTGTGGTGCACGAAATCTACGATCTCTTCGTTCAACCTTAAAATTTGCTGCAAAAGTTGCGGTTAGTAGTGATTATCTCTATTTCTTAATGTCTAGAAATTATTTTTATTTAATTCAATTTACAATCAATTTCAGAGAAGAAGTTTGATTGCACGGACACAAGGTAAGGTTAATTTTCTAGAATATTTGTATTTTTTATAGATTTTCAGATACAGTGAGAGATTTATAAAAATAATGTGTGTTCGAGGTTGAGTGGTTTTGAATTCAACTCCACATTGGCGGTGTCTAATGCAAGTTATTGGCATTTACAAATAGAGGAACAAAACCAACGAGACACATGTAGATATATTTTTTAAGCATATGATATGCGCATGCGTCAACCGAAAATGGAGCTTTTGGGGGTTTTCCAAAGAATTCAAACATGAACAAATATACTGTCGGTTGCATCTAAGGATGGACACCACCAATGAAAAACATGTTCTACACTAACGTCAAACTTCTATGTTTATGCTGTATATGTGACATGTTTGCTTGTTTGAATACCAAATTTTGCTTGGGCAATGAATTTATCATGGCCAGTCAATTGACAATTGAGGAGTTTTTGAGCTCAATAGATGAGTGAAACAAACGAGTGAAACGACCATTGGGCTCAGAGACAGTTAGAAAATGTAAAATCAAGAAGTTCCATGCATAAACATAGAAGTTTGACGTCAGTGTAGATCATGTTTTTCATTGGTGGTGTCCATCCTTAGATGCAACCGATGGTATATTTAACAAATAGATTCCATTTTGCCGTTGTCTGTTCAGTTATAGATGCACAGATGACATCACAACGTGGTAAGAACAAAAAAGTGGCCCACGAGACGCAGTCGAGTGGGTCACTGATGTTCTTACCACGTTGTGACGTCTTCTGTGCATCTATAACTGAACAGACAACAAAAAAATGGAATCTATTTGTTTTATACAATACAAAAACTTAAAAGATTTTTTAAAAAACCCTGTCGGGTTTTGGGGCATGAAGAAAGAAAAAAACAAGTCAGCTGACGTGATCTGACGTGACCATGCGTCTGTCCTCTAATAGATCATGGGCAACAACCAATGAAAACACGCATAGCAACAAGGGTATTGTATAAAGACCTCTTGTAGATGACGTCGAAACAGTGCATCTGGAGGACAACTTCAAAGTTCTGATGTTCAACAGAGCAAATAATGAATGAAAATTCTATAGTTTATAAGCATTTGTCCTCCACCAAGGGAATAACTGCAAGTGGTCTATAGTGGTCACAAGCCTAGGGAAAGCTTTGCTATTTAATATTGCAGTTGCTTTTCTGCATTTTGAAATCTACAATGATGACATTCACTGGCATTAGATGACTACAACTACCAGAATGCTTTGCCAGTGTTCTAATTCTAATAAATCGATAAAAATTAGCAAAGCATTCTGGTAGTTGTAGTCACCAAACACCATTATACAACATTGTACAAATGGTCTATGGCTTGATTTGCCTTATACTGTATAATGTATGCAATTTTAAAACAGCATGTTGAAAACATTGTTCTAAAGACTGCCATATTGTCATTAACTCATTCCTGTCTGATGGCTTCCCCAGAGGTGAATAAAATCATACTAAATACTAAAGACCAATTCGGACAGGAAAGAGTTAGAGAGATAGTTTATAACTCATTCGTGTCTGAGGGCCTCCCTAGAGGTGAATAAAATTGTCTGGTGTTAGCCAGAATAAAAGACTAAAGACCGTCGATTTGGACAGGAAAGAGTTAAGGAAAAACATGGTGAGAGGTATTAAGGATTAAGCATAAATGGATTCATGTGCAACACTCAAAATAACAGGGCTGTCATTTTGTCACTGACCCTTAATTTTTATGATTTGACCACCTAAAATTAGTTACATCAGGTCAGCATGACCAGTGAATTTATAATTTCTACGAGCAAACCTATTTTATCTTTTATCTTTACTGTTCATTCTAATTGTAAAACTCTTACTTTTCCTGTAAGATGAAAAAACAAATCAATATCACAAACTGACAAACTTGAAAATGCAGAATGATACAGAAAAGCTGTAAAAGATCTTCCATTACAATTTTGCAAGACTAGTTCTTTCAAATTAAACAAATTTAGTATAAATTTAGATTATCTCTTACCTTTTTGGCAACATAAATATGACAATTTATTAAACAATAAACAAGCAAACAGGTCAAGAACATTTGAAATTCGAAAAATGTTTATTATAGAACATTTCTTGTATTTGTTTGAAACTACTTTACAAGCTGAAGTAACGGTTGAATGGTCATGGCTTTGCATAAATCAAATTAGAAAGAATGCTTTTTTGTTTTATGCAAAAATAGTTGATCACTTAAATTTTACAGTATATCTGACTACCCAAATTAATGTCTGACTGGTCTTTCATGCTGAATGTGTATATTATATGCAATATTTAAATGTTATTGCATGTAAATCGGTGTAAATCATGCATGTGTACTGTGATTGGTTGGTTAAGCCTGGTTCAGGTAGAGATACTAAGTACAGTATAGGCATGATATATGATTTTGTGCCATCATCCTGATTTAGATACGGTACATGTACGGTACAAGATTTTGTCTCTCATATTCTAAAAAAAATCTGACAATTACCTCAGAGTGAGTTCAGACGTTACACTACACTACATTATAAGTGGTTAAGCTACATTATAAGATGTTAAACTACCTTAAGTTGTTAACGACTCATTAATAATTCATGAAGAAAAGACAAAAGAAATGTATGCTCATGCAGCTGTAAATCGGATACAGCATTGATTAATAAAACATCAATGCTGTATCAATGATATCTGATTTACAGCATACTAATTAGAACCATTGGCTCAAATTGAGCTTTTTCTTCGTTTAAATAATTTGTTTTTGCATTTTCTGCGACTGCTAAACAAAGTATTCATGATATAAACTTAAGTAAGATATTTCGGTGACTGAGCCATTGTAAATCCCATACAGTTCTACACAAATATTGTATATGTATTACTTATAAAAGCGTTACGCTAAGTCATAATACATTACGCTACGTTATAAAACGTCACAGTTCATCTTAAGATGTTTCGCTACGTAAATTATGTTTTAAGCTGTTACCCTGAGTCTGTACCTTCTAAGACATTATTACATTTTACAGTCAAACGTGACTCAAACCGGATGTTCTTTCCCATGCGACCTTACAATATTGACAGCAACATTGCAATGTTGACTTGCAAATGGTACCCGGCGATATCTTGGCAAGTTGCTAAAAATTCGCATTTTAAATACCGAATTTCACATAACATTGATTAAGTTTACTTGTAGAGTTAATTGTTCTGACTTTCAATAGAACTTCATATTATGTGAAGTTCGATATTTAAAATACAATTTTTTAGCAACTTGCGAAGAAATCGCTGTGTACCGTACGTTCGCTAGTCAACATTGCACTGTTGCTGTCAATATTGCAAGGTCGTGCGGTAAAGAACATCCAGTTTGACTCATGTAAGATGTTTCGCTACGTTATAAGCTGTTAGCCTCAGTCTGTACCTTCCAGCTAAGACGTACTACGTTATTACGTTTTAAGATGTTTCGCTACGTTCTGCAACATTACGCTACTTATGATGTAATTGCTACATTATCAAATGTATAAGCTATACGGTATACAGCAGTAAGTCGCTACATTGTAACATTCCAGTTTAGAAATGTGGCTTATAGAACACTGCGTGGTTTTAATACAGTCTAAGGATTTTTCCGAAGTCAAGAATTACCAAAAAACAGTCACTGCGGTTTATACAATGCTGCGACTTATAGTTTAGAAAATATGGAATAAAATATATTATAAAATATTCATAATCACTGATGTAACAGAACAGAGGTACATGTATACTAATACATAATTATATAGGCTAAGTTAGGTGAGGCAGGGGAAAGAGGCTGGTTTAATTTGTCTTTAATGCAAGTTCCTAATTAATTCCTAGGTCCTTTGCACAATTTTATATGTTAATTAGTTAATATTCGATATTTATTATATGGCTGGGCTTGTTTTCGGGTCATTACGCCAAACGGCGCACGCTGATTGGTTGCTGAGAGGTCCGGAAAAAGCTGTAATGCCCTCTCGGCACTGTGAGAGGGCATTACGTCCTTTTTAATGACCTGCAAGTTTTGGCGGGAAAATTACTGAGTTGATTTGAATGAAAATAAAAGCGAATTAGATATATTCGTTGGAAAATTTTGAACAATAATACGTCCTGAAACATTAGTGTTTCTTTTTATAAAAACTTCTTATTTAAAAGCGCGAAAAAAAAAAGCCTAACAGGTGTAAACGTGAAGCGAAACGAACAAGCTCAAAAGTAAGAACTAAGGTGAACAGCGACACCTGATCAAGACAAATGTAGAACTAAAAACAGATAAGAAAACAAACCAAAAGCCATATAATAAAAGGCTTATTAACCTCGTTTTCTCGGTCTGTACGGGAAAGTATTTGCCCTCGGTTTCTCTCGCACAAACCTCGCTCCTTCGTCGCTCGGTCTGTACGAAAACCTCAGGCAAATACTTTCCCGTACAGACCTCGAACTCGGTTAATAAGCCTTTATTAATGATTTTTTTTATTAATCTAGTGAAATCTGCTAGATCAATATGTGTCACTGATGTAGCTGATGGACAATGGTTAGTATATTAGTATAATATTGATTAACATATTGTTAAATAATAATAATAATAATAATAAACTTTATTTAGAGAAGGTTTACATAAACATTTACAAAAATGTACCAGTTTAGCAAATTGTACTGTATACAATCTGATGGTAATTTTTGAACACGTGAAGTGTACAGTAGTTCAGAATATTCTTTATTTCAATCTCATGAATGTTCTCTTAAGGTTGAATCACAGAATTCAAGAAGTTGTAAATAAAAATGAGACCAGAATGTTTGCATCTACTACATGCCAATGTAAGTTTATATACTGTTAACTAGAAGTGGAAAAAAATAAATTGAAAGTAACGTGCATGCATATAGTGGTACTATAATTGGCAAAGTCAACAAGATTTTGTTCATCAATCTACCATTCCACGGCAGTATTCAATTACAGAAATTAATACGATTTCAGTCGCATGATGGTGAAAATCAGACCGCCATGCTGGTTACATGCGGTTAGCAATGCTTGTCAACTTATGATGATGTCATCAAAAATGCAGGGCCTCTTTTAACTATATAACAGTCCCCCCTTGAGCCCCCCCCCATGAATTTATTTTGCCCCCCCAGTAAAAGTCCCTTTTTGCCCCGGGATAAAATGTGTCATGGAGGTATAGATAAATCTTTACATAAGTTAAATAGTTTTTATTTTGATAAGATGTATGTGGTGATGAAAAATCTTTTTTCTAGTTCCTTGCAAGTCCCTTTTTGTGAACGCCCCCCTCCCCCCGGAGAAATCCTTAAAAGAGGCCCTGCAAAAACGGATGTGAATGTGGAAAAGAAACTGTTGAATTTTATCGTGTTTAGTTGCTGTACACTGTTATTATAATTTTTATCATCAACATAATTATATATAGAGAGAATATTAATAAAAACATGGATGTGGGAAGTGTGAAATTTATTTCGAGTGTTGACCAGGATATCTAACGAGTAAGTGAAGCGAACGAGTGTTCAACACGAGAAATACATTTCATATTTCCACACATGCGAGATTACCGCTTTTATTAGTGACGGAAACATTAATAAAGTTATAAAACATTTATAATATATTAATATTAATAAACACAGTAGTGAAAGATGTGATACAACAATCGAAATATATAGTAAGGTTAGATATACTGCCGAAACAGCGAGCTTGGTGTAATGTAACAGACATTTGGTGGACATTCGTCAAACTCAATGACTCACCCAGACAGGGTTAGTCACACCTTTGGGATGACCTAAACTCTGGGCTGTTTATCCACATTATATCATTTTTACCTTTTTATAACTTATCTTTTTGTTTCTTTTAGATAGCTTGTCAGTTGCATGTAGCTCAATTCTGCTGTTAACTTCAGAAGATAGTTCTAATCTTATAAGTGTGGAGGCCAGTGGAGATGATGATGAAGTGACCAGTAGTGCGGGGAAAAAAAGAAAGCATTGGAAGAAATGTGCTGATGCAGGCTAATACAATATATAGATAAGTGAAATGACATATACGTAAAGATTATGTGCACACGGTATTTTTTATGCAATGTTTGTGAAGCTTATTTCAACTGACTGACATAATTCTGTGTTTGCCACGATTTTTATTGACTTCAGTTTACAATTTCAAGAAACTTTTGTAAAACGATGAGCCTAAAGAAAATACCTTTTTGTATTGAACATTACATTGGTATATGATGTGAAATACCGCCATGAAGTGCACCAGTTGCATGTGAATTTTAAAATTTAATTATATTTATTTTTATCATGGTAATGTCTTATATAGTGCTTACAGTATAGATGCATTCCAGTCACCACAGCTATATACTGTAAACGACTCATAACACATACTGTATATATATATATTTCTAAAATTCATTAATAATTCATGAGGAAAACACAAAGAAAAATCATGAGCGTATCGGATCTATATATGTGATATAGACTCGCTCTAAGTTTCTCGCTGGTTTTTAACGGCTGAGATAAGCTTAATTTTCAAAATTACTACGCCAATGAACGTATGAAGTGATTCTTTTTAGAAGCTATTTAAAAACCTTGCAGTACGTGCTTTATCGGTTCTAAAACACTCGGCTATCGCCTCGTGTTTTATATCCGATAAAGCCCTCCTGCGCGGTTTATACATAGTACATATATATATATATGGTGTCGAGGCGTTGGGTCATGCAAACAGTAACTTTTCAAGTTGCGTTCAAAACTTTAGACCAGAGTAGCGTTTACACGATAGTTCTGATTCACTAAAAATGATTGCAGATTTACTTGTACTACAGTAAGTAAACTGTTTTAAATATACCTACAGTAATCCTAAATGAGGTGTGGTGTGGTGGGGTGAAATGTGTTGGATGAAATTAGCCATTGAGTTATCGTATTTAGGCTGTGTAGTATCATGTTTGCGGGAGGTCCATTAACAACTAATATACCTCATTATATTCATTTTTACTAATCCTACCTCCGTTGACGTTAAACCAGGTCTGATTAGAACTAATCATACCCGGTTTGACGTCAACGGAGGTGACAACAAAAGAAATTCCCGCAAACATGATATTACAAAGGAATAGCATAAAAAGCGGTGATTAGCTAGTATTAAATGTCTCACTTGATTTGACTCACTCTAAATGACCCTCATCGAGCGGGAGGCGATATTTGAGGAGTTTTTACAATTCCGAGTGCTTTTAAACATAGCTTCTCGAACCATGGTGTTAGTACCGGTCATGGTTATGATTTTTCTTCGTGTTTTCTTCTTGGGGTATATTAATTAATGATATAAGAAGTAAGTTCTACTTCATAAGTTAAGTAAAATAGCTTTCATCGATACATATGTCAGTCAACTATTATGGCCTGTTTATATGATACCGGGATGTCCTGGTGGCCCGGGATAAATTTCATCCCAGGTTTATATGGGGATGAATTTCATCCCAGGTTTATATGGGGATGAATTTCATCCGGGTCAAAAGCGCGGGAATTTAAGGAAACGGAGAAAAAAAGCAAAAACTCGCCCTAATTCTACTATGACTTGTTAGACCTTATTTCACTTTTATTCAGTGTTTTGTCTCTAGACCTGACCGTTTGGACGAAATCCTGAACGTAATATTCAAAATTACGAGCATTGCAATGCGGTTCAGTAAACTTCATCCCGGTCCACCGGGATATTGCGTTTACATGGACAAACATTTGTCCCGCCTGACCGGGATCCCGGTAAGGCGGGACGTCCCCCAGTCTCCATATAAACGTAACTTGGAAAATAACAGTAAATTATCATCGGCATCATGTAAACTTGCCTTTGTGGTGCATGCCCTGACGAGTTAGCTGGGCATGCAGCTATAATAGCTCCCAAGAAGCTTTATATTGCGATGCCTTTACGAGTCGCGAGTTATAGCAGCCCTATATATATTCTGTCCGAGTTTGTTCGTTCGTGCTGACTCAAAAACGCCTGTTATGCTTGTTCCTGTAAGTTCGTTCGTGTGGAATCAATATAAAGCGACGTTCTTTAACGCTAAACAAGGTACCGCCCTTTTAGCACCGTGACTGATTTCCGTCATTTTAATATAAAAAAACTCAATGTCGTTTACGCAACATTCAACATAAGATGTGTGGCTCAAAATAACACTTTAATCAGCTGCTCTTCAGGCTTTTATCCACCGGAAGGGAGGGTAACGGCCTCATTTTTATCAGTTTTCTGTCTTCTTTCTTTAGCAATTTATCTATATAACAATTCCAGAAAATAAATGTCAATGTAAATAATGTTTATCTGACAGGGCCTTTGGCCTGTTATAAATTGCCTCATTGAAGATTAGTTTTTAATTTTATTATTTCGTAAAGTACAATAGAATTTGAACAAATGAATAAAGCGACCATGCGATTAGAATTCAGGGTGTAAGTCCTAGGTCGCTTCCAGAAAATTTTTTTTTAGTGTACTGTAGGTTAAGCACCTAACCCGAAGTTTATAATTAGCGATATAAATCCCTCAGGCGAATTAAGGTTGCGAGGTTTATATAAGTTTGCGAGGTTTATATAAGGTTGGGAGGGTTATATAAGGTTGGGAGGATTATATAAGGTTGGGAGGGTTATATAAGGTTGGGAGGATCATATAAGGTTGGGAAGGTTATATAAGGTTGGGAGGGTTATATAAGGTTGGGAGGATTATATAAGGTTGGGAGGTTTATATAAGGTTGGGCCGGGTTATATAAGGTTGGGAGGATTATATAAGGTTGGGAGGTTTATATAAGGTTGGGAGGATCATATAAGGTTGGGAGGATCATATAAGGTTGGGAGGATTATATAAGGTTGGGAGGTGTATATAAGGTTGGGAGGATCATATAAGGTTGGGAAGGTTATATAAGGTTGGGAGGGTTATCTAACCTGTGTATAAACCGCGGCACATCAAAGAAAACCGACTTGATAAAATGTTTTATTGATGTTTTCGCCACTAATAAAATCGATTAATCTTATTTATATTTTACGTATTTATATCTTTGCTAATTCGACTTGCCAGTCGTAGTTACGAGACCTTCGCCTTCAGTTTCTGCGTTATATATAATATATACTTACATCCTTTCTTCCGAGTACGTGCGCGTTTTCGATATTTCTTCATAATATTAGTGACGCTATACCCAGTATAACTATTAACCAATTGGTCGATCATGAACAGGGTCATTACAATCCCTTGAGTGAGAACAAGTATGGCAACAACAGACAAATCTGAAAATGAAATACGATCTTGGCCAAAAGTGTTTGAACTCCATTTCCATTTTCGTGTTTCTGAAACTATATATCTTCTATCGCCGATTATGTAACGAGTATATCATAAAATTACAAGTTGTAGGGGGCGGGGGGGGGGGGTTGTTAAAGGGAAATTTCGAGCATAAGAATATTTTAATACCAAACTGCAATATCTAGGTCCAGCCCATTCTCGTCCCCAGAGCCTCTCCCGTGCTGGCGCGCTGAAAAGGCTCTGGGGGAATCCAAACCGGAACACCAAGATTCTTTGGTGTTCTTTCTAAAGCGCATGCGTTTAAGTTCGCGGTTTGGGAGTTGGACACGAGATCATCGGCAGTTGTTTGCAAAATATTTTTCCTTTCGTTTTCGATTCTGGCGGTTTTGGCTGTCTCGTATAGGTATTGACTCGTTTGACTTTGGAACAATTCTGATTGTGGTATATTCCGTTCGAAGAAGGTCCCTGCTGAGTGTAGCTCATCGCCGCGTTTATTCGGCGGGGCAAAAGGCATTAAAATTTACGAGTTCGCTTCAGAGCTTGGCAATACTAGAGCCGCGTCGGAATTTCTTCGTATTTACGGCTTCTTTTAGTGAAGGTAGTTCTCTTTAATATGTTGCACCGTTCGTTTATATTTGACGTGTATATTTCAATGAGATTCTTCTTAATATGTACCATGCACGAACAGCCAGCAGTGTGCTGTGACTGCTGTCTAATATCGTCTATCGCCTATCGATTTCAAATTGCTGTCTGTCTTCTGTGTTTGATTTAACGGTTTGATTGTTTGATTGCTTTGAAAAATGTTCGATTAAATTGTTCGGATTAGAACTATGATTAGAATTGTGCTTCGTTGTCAGTTTTCGTGTCTCAAATACTGTTTATTTATAAACATTCACTATATAGGCCTTTGAATTTGAACAACCAATCAGATCGCGATGATATATGGATTCCCCCAGAGCCTTTTAACGCGCGCCAGCACGGGAGAGGCTCTGGGGACGAGAATGGGTCCAGCCGACGGCCCAACTCACCAACTCATCCTCGTTTCCAGGATCTCGATACACTCGAAAACGGAATGATTCATAAACTATGATGGTTAAGGGTTTCATGAACTGACATGCATGCACTGTAGTCATATTCTCTTGTCCAAAGCAGGCCTGACTATATCTGGATGTAAAAATCAGCCGATGCCAGGGCCTTTTCCCGCCCCAAATTTCAAAAGGGCCCTGGGAACGAGGTAATTGCCCCCAAAACACCCCAGAAGCTCCCCCAAAACACCCCCGAACTCCCTCGTACACCTCCGACATCCATGTTTAGGTTCGCGTCTTGTCCGTCTTGAACAAAATATTTATTAAAATAGTTTTGTATTTTGTGTGAATTAAAACTTTATTTAATAATTCTGAGTTATGTTACAAAAACATTTCTTTAAACGAATCACATTAAAAAAACTAATCTTAAACTTAATAATGTCATTATTCTATCTTATCTTATAATGCCCATGCATATAAGCATAAGTGTCAGAGCCATTATTTGAAATAAAACGTTTGTCATCATATGGACTTAGACCTATTTAATTGAGTAAAGCTCATGAGTTTCGCTACAAATTTTATTCATAAATAGAAATGCAGATTTGTCGTTTTGTTACAGATTTCTTAATCCCTTTGGCTGTTTTCTTCTCTACTTGTTTGTTGTTTTCCGTAACATATTAATAGAATACATCTTGACAGGCCCGGCGGAAGCTCTGGGGAAGTGGAGCGGCCTTCGCTCCTAGGGGGGTCTGGCGGCATGTTCCCCTGGAAAATTTTGAATTTTGCATGCCCCAGAAGGGCATTTTCGGAGAGTTCTGAGAGGAATTTCCGAAAAAGTGGCTAAAAAGTGGAGCGGCCGTGGCCGGCCCTGCGATCTTGACTTCACGTAATTCGATCGAAGGCCAACAAACTCCTGAATAAGTATCCCATGCGTTTCATCTTTCATTTTCCCAAGAACTTTCTTGTTCGTTGTGCTGTGTAGAGGATGGTCTTGTGCATATTCGGAAGTATCGAATAATTCAATATCTTGTAGCATGTCCTGATAAATATAATAAATATTTTACTTCGTAGCAAGGACTATCGGTGTCTGTAAATAACAGCTTCGCGTTGGGACCATACTTGTTCTTCGTATACTCATAGTGGAACTGATACATGAGCACCTTGGATAGATCTAAAATAGTAAATCCAACGTAAATTGGACGATTTAAGTACAACTTTGTCTTCCTCATATTTACAGTTGCCAGGTCTTCGGAAAAGATGCGAAAGGAGTCGAAGGATAGCGAAGCAGCTAACTTGGACAGCTTTGTCTTGTCGTTGACCAGTTTTACATTCACTCTCTTTCTCACGTTCTCCATGGTTTTTCCAAACACAGAATTATTCATTAGTTTGAAAAAGTCTTTCTCGAAGTCATTGGCTGCATGCTTTCGCTTCTCAGTATTGAAATCAACGTAGGACTTGAGCCATGGACTCTGCTGAAGCATCAGAACTCGACGAAGCTTCGTCCCCAATGCTAAGTATTGTTTCAGATTGCGATAGTGGACGACATAATTGGCTTTGTCTTGAAGGTTGGGAACTAACTTGGGTACAGCAGCACCTCCGAGGTTCAAATCTTTGGATAACTGTTGACAGTAAGGTGGTAACATTTCTGGAGAAATCTTCATTCTCTTGGGTGCCAATGGGTAGTCGTTGTGAAGGTCGTGTAATTCCGTGGGATAGTGGAGATCAACTTCTAAAATATAACCTTCCTCACTGTCGTCTGGAACTCAATATCAAGCATGGAAATTTCTTGTTCCGTCAGCCTGTCGAATTCGTCAGTTGGTAGAGGTTGTGACATATATGCCCCAACCATATAAATTGTTGGCACCGAGGCACATCACGTAGGAAGTTTCCTGCGTGTGATCGTAGTCGGGAACGTATGGGTTGTTGGCTTGGCAAGTGTGTTTGAAAATGACTGATGTTGAACTTGAACTCTTAACCGACCCAGACATGTACTTGTTTATTGAAGAAGGCCTTCGTGGTGGAATTTCCATGATCAGCAACCGTTTTTAACCGTTTTACGTCACTGATGGATCAGGTAATCCAGTGGATCAGGAGATCCGCCAGATATACCAGTCTCAGAACCCCCACTCTGTATACTACTCACCTCTTAAATTGTCCATTGTATTGCATAAGGCACAATCAGGGGATACATTCTAGGCCAGCTGAAGGGAAGGCGACAGTCACTCAGCATATCTGGTTATGCGCTCTGTTTTCACACCTTCATGCTCTACTGGGCGGAAAGGAGAGAGAAGTTCGGAACAGGTAATATGTATATAGGCAGTCCTATTCAATTGGGGCTATGCGCTGTTGGATCGCCTTTCACCTTGTAAATATTCTTTACTTTGTGATCAAGTTATTAAAAAAAATAAATGAAAAATATTGTGTAGAACCAAACAGCGAGACTACGAAAATCCAAAGCACTCGAAAGAACGTACCTCGGGCAAAGTAATCATCTGAGAAAATATGTATGTACAGCAAGGTGGTTTCATGCATATAAGATAATAGTTTCGCTATTAATCAAAGAGACAAACACCTGTTCTAAAAATCATGTAAAGAACACTATGTGTGGCGAATAAGACACTCATTTTCTTGGTAAATAATGTTTCTATCTGGCTGAGTTAAACAATCCATAGATTATTTATAAATAATATATGGATTGTTTTAACTCTTATTTTACCAATAATGTATATTTTTGTCCTAAACATTTTTTTACATTTGGCGCCCCATAGCGGGTTAGAATAATTTACATTTTATATAAGTCTGGAGGTCCGAGTTTTCTGAGTTTAACTCCTTGACTACCAGGAGTCTTCCCTTGACGAGTAAAATTGTCTGGCGTTAGCCAGAGTAAAATACTAAAGGTGCGTCTATATCACTGATCTCTATATAAACTACTGGATAGGCCATTCCCTATGGCCAGCAGTAAAAAATTTCGTGGCAGCCGCCGCCATCTTACGTAGTGGAACATATGACGCATTGCGGCCTTAGAACTTGTTCCCAATCCCAAAGTTGACTGGCATGAGCAATCTTGACGTCAGCACGGTCAGATTATCTGGGGGAGGAATATTAAATACTCTGTGCCGGGGGAGTCGGAAAAGCCGTTAAGCAAACAACAGATGCCGGTTCGTTTAGTTTTCACTGTTTAACAACAATACAGTCAAAACATGGCAAGTACACAACACAAGATATTGTTAAGGCATTAAGATTACTATAAAAGGTACAATTTAAGACTTGGAATTGAATTGTTCGTAGATTTTATAGTCTGTTTTTCAGTTTATATTATCGTGAAGTTTCTTCGTTGTCCGCACTGAAGAAAAACAACGAAATTTAAAGGTTTTACAGCTCAGTAACAGAAACAAATACAAGAAATTAGCGTCTTAAACCTTATTAAGTACTTCTTGTGTCCTTACATTCGTTTAAATTTTCTTAAAATAACTCTTTTTGTCTGTTTTCGATCTACGACAGCTATGATTTTCAGTGGCAGCCATCTTGGGTAGTGGTGACGTCATCACACAACTGGCACGCTAAATTCGACCTCATGCCCCATCCAGTTTTATTGAGATCAGTGGTCTACATGCGTGCTTGGGAGTCAAAGGATTAACAACTTTACGACAGCTTGACAGCAAAATCAAACAAAACTTTACCCATAACTTTCAGATAAAAACATGATAACATAGGTATTTGCTGTTTTGTCTGTTCACAAACAGGTTATTTTATACAATATTTCTCTAATGATATGAAACAAGCGTTCACTGATAAAAGTTTTTATTAATACGAGCTTTCGGCTGTCAGACTACAGCCTTCAACGGGTTAAGAGAAATGTGGAAATCTACACCTATATACAAGCAGAAGAATATTAATGAGAATAACAGGATATGTGTTATTGTTTCTTTAATAGAATGGCATATTGTCCAGGAAGAGGCTTCGAGTTGTTGTCGGCTTCTTTCGTTAATCCGGTGTGCCAAGATTCCAAAGTTTTTCGTATTCGTTTTTCGTATTTCTTTTATCAGTGAACGCTTGTTTCATATCATTATGTATAAACCTGATATCGGCTCATATATCTTTTCTAATATTTCTCTAGTTTACAGCACCGAGTTTATATTTATGTAAGACCTCGAAATTCCCACCACCATTTTTCTTAGTTACCGATTTTCTCTATAGTATAGTATAGTATAGTATAGTATAGTATAGTATAGTATAGTATAGTATAGATTGTCTTTGTATTGAGTTGTGTAATGGCAAGCTCTTCTAATTCTAAAAGTATCGTTTGGGAGTATTTTAAAATTTGCGAAAATGACGAAACGAAGGCAGAATGTCTGATTTGTAAAAGCACATTGTCAACGACAACAACGAATCACCTCTAATAGTATAGTAGTATAGTATAATATAGTATAGTTTAAATAACTTAGGTCCGTACCTTTAGGTGCAAAACAGCGCAATCCGTTTACACCAGAAATTACATCCAATGTTTTCTTTCCATATTTATTCACACACCAACATGTGGTCAATTCGATTGAACACTGTACCTCATGGTACGATCCATCTTCATTACAAACTGGACGAAACTCGTGTCTCCTTCGCGGATCATCAGACGTCGATCTTTCTTTTTGACATTTTGTTTGCGGAACATCTGAAAATATACTATGAAATTATCTTCTATATTTTATTTATCAAAATGGCTGTTGTTTTGTTACAATGTTAATTTGTAACATGTAATTTATAAACATATAATTTGTAACATATAATTAATTTCAAACTTTAGCGTAAGCCAGTTAAATTTAAGAAATGGTTCATGGTTTGGCGTGCTCCATCGAGTTATGGATGCACGCGGGAAGTTCGGAGAGCACGAAAAAAGCGTAAGAGTTGGTCGAGGCACAGCCGAGAACAACTCTAGATTTTTGAGACACAAAACAACGGAAAACAATATTTATTTCGCTGATTAAAAATGAGTTTCTCATTACGTTTGAAATTGCCGTGCTCCATCGAGTTATGGAGCACGCACAGTAGCCAATCAGAAACGCCGTTGTATTACATCTATGTTATAAAATGACATTACATGTCCTAACCTGCCCTTTTCAACGATATTTTCAACTTGGCCGACCCGTATTTGTTTCGAATACGACACTCGTACTCTCCAAAATCTTCGTCTTCGTATGGCGTAATGTCCAAGAAGCTTGCCTTGGAATCCGGTTGGTTTTTCACGGACGAAATGCATGTATCGCAATCATGGCGAATCTCTTTTCCTTCTTTTAGCCAATGAATCTTGGGCTGCGGTTCTCCATTATAAATGCATTTAAGGCGTGTTGATTTTCCACGTTCTGTGACAATAGTAGGTGGAGAACTCGAGCCAAGAACAGCAGGGCTTGAACCCAAATCACCCTTGTCAAATGAATTTATTCCCTGGCCTAAAAGCAATAAAATAAATTCGTTTAAATTTCTATTTGAAAATCCCTATTAAGCGGACACCGCTTATAAAGGGGTCAAAATTGTAGTGTTCATTATAACATCCGCTCAGCTCTTCCATACACGACTTATTATATGCATGACAAAATTACTGCATTCTGATTGGTTGAGAGGAGTACAATTATTTTATTAATTGTACTGCAGTACAATTATTTTATTAATTGTACTTCTCCCACGGCCCTGGGAACGATGTTGACAATAAAATTCAATGCAAAGTTTTCACATTTCCAACGACTTGTGGTACACTATGAACTAAAAATTCCATGTAAATATTTTGAAATGAGTACAGAGAACACCCAGAGTGAAAATGTTTCTTGTCGAGTAATGAAACAAGATGTTTTTAAAAGCGTGAGTGAGTACGAAGCGTACGCGTCGTAATTTTGTCATGCATATAATAAATGAGTTATCATATGATTTTGCTCGTACAATTAAGGATTTACACTACTCGTGATATTTGAAAATTATGCCAAATTGCATGCACTCGCCTAACGGCTTCTGCAATTTTGGCAAAATTTTCAAATATCACTTGTAGTGTAAATCCTTATTTGTACTCGCTATCATGATTACCTATACTTTTTGGGAAAGTGTTATACGTCTTTGCAATTATCAAACGAAATAACTTGAAACTAATCTTGTATACATGTGTCTTTAATACACAGCACTAAGAATACAATGTTTCAAGTAATTTTGTTCGATAATTGCAAAGTTATATATTCTTTTTCATTATGTACGTGTCAAGGAAGTGAATCTCCTTATCAAGCAAATTTAATTTCATTATCATTCGATTTATTTTTACCTTCCTTTTAATTGGTTGAGGGACCGCTACGTAACTACCTACAAATAACAGTCTGCTCGCAAAACAACATTTCCCGCTAATGCGCGTGGCAAATACTATTTTGCTCATGCGCGTTACACTCGACTTCGGCAAACGTAAATCGCTTGTTCAGCGAGGCTGCCAATAAATGAGTGGACATAATTACTGGTAAACAATGTCAAATAAAAAATAACATCCAGTGTCTCGCAGTTCAGTTATTTGTCTCTGCCTTCGGCAAATAATTGATCTGCACGCCACTAGGTAATTTGCTCAACTAGGTAACGCTGCAATTTGATTGGCTGCGTTTTACGATATCTGACCACGGTCCAAAAGTGATATTTTTTACAATTAAGAATTTACTGTTGATTGATTTTCATAACTATTTCGCTTGACACTGGAGAAAATAGATTCAGCCGAAAGGTATTACGATATAATGAGTCCTTTTATTATCCAAATGCTTCTGACAGTTGTGAAAACAACAAATTTATGGAAGAAAAGCCAGAAAAACTGTTTATACAAACAAAAATCAACGAGTGAAGACATATCGACTTGACATTCAAGTTATAAATTGCTTAATGACAACATCCCGAAAACACTTTTATTTAAATATACATTGGCGAGACTGTATTTCGAATTACTTGTTGAAATATATACAAATATAGATGACATACCACCGCAGGACGTAAACCTTTTGAGAAAACTTTCTCTGTTTCCCATATCTCAGATCCGACAAAACAACGTTGAAAAAGCAACGAAATAAAATAATCCAAACTCAGACGAATCCCTTCCACATGCTAACTCTCGTCGTGTCTCGTGGAAAAAAAACGAGTTACAGATGGCTTTTCACAAGCATTTTGTCCTGATACTCAGACAATGCACTTTCAGTATCCATGTTTATAGTGTTTTCAAAGCGACCTTCCATTTCCAAGCGAACAGCCATAAAACGAGCAAGCGATAAAAAACAAAGACGAAAAATCTTATTTCACTTCAACTCACCGAAAAAAATTTCAACTCACCGAAAAAAATTTCAACTTTGCAAAAGCAAAATTAAAAACATAAACTGAATAAAAAGTGAAAACACAAAAATAAAAGTTAAAACATAAAAGTAAAAAGTAAAAACATAAAAATAAAATGTTAACCTGAGCTTTTTATTTTAAGAAAAAAAAAAAGATTACAAGCTTCGTGTCAACCCAGAGCCTCCTGGACTTCCATAATATGTGAAACACTGAACACTTTAGACTTTTGAATATCACGTGAATATAATTATTTTAATTACAATTTCCTAGTACGCAACATAATTATGATAAAAAAATAAATATGTTTTTTACCGGTTTTGGTCGGTCCGTATAGTAAAATATTTCCCCTCGGTCCCATAAACGGACCTTGGCCTTCGGCCTCGGGCCGTTTTCCGAGGCCGTTTTTGGGACCTATATATATAGCCTCGGAAAACGGCCCGAGGCCGAAGGCCAAGGTCCGTTTATGGGACCGAGGGGAAATATTTTACTATACGGACCGACCAAAACCGGTAAAAAACATATTTATTTTTTTATCATAATTATGTTGCGTACTAGGAAATTGTAATTAAAATATATATATAAATATATATATATATATATATATATATATCTATATATATCAAGAACGAAGTGAAGACAACGTGCATGTCATGCCCATGGCATTAGATGGATAGCGACATTATTTAAGGAGGGTAGTCCATAATAGTGTTAAATACACTAATAAACTTGCAGCCCTCTAAAATTCATAAAATACAAAAAATTACAGTAGAATAAATATATAAATATATAATATATATGAGTTTAAAAAGGTATAAGAATATTATATGACATGTAAATGTCTTGTTTGAAAAGCATTTTAAAGGATACTTATTAGTAATAGAAAGGCGTTTAAAAAATTCAACGAGTGAAAAATTTGTAGAGTGGCGTTAGAATGAAGGCACTTATTCATATCATTACTATAAAATTATTTTTATAAATACACAATTTCTACAATCCATAATTTCTGGCAAAGGAAGCCGCTAAAAAGTTGATCTCGTTTAGCTTTTATATCGTCAACTTGACCAACTAGCGTGTTTAACATCTATTAAGCTTACATATTTTGCAATGGTATCGTTTGTGTTCACTAAAAAGATTTCTCCAAAAAGTGTTTTTTACAGTTTTAAATCATGTGCATTAACAGAAAAGACAACGGCCAACAATATTTTTCCTGTCTTCAAGCTTCCTTTTTTGTTTAATACTCAGAGTTTTTAAAGTATTAACAACTAACGATATCAGTGCACAGCAAAAACGAACAAAACTTTCAATAAAACTCCAAGCTGAAAACCAATTCTTATATAAACAAACAAGATGTTAGTTAAATAATTAACTGTAGTATAAAATTAACAACACTCACCTGACGTTCTCTTTGCTAAAATGAATAAAAAGAAAGAGGAAAATATTGTTTTGAAAAAGCATTTCATACTCGAAGTTGCAATGAGTTGATCACAAGGAACTACAAAAAGCTACTTTTGATCATGAGTAAACTGATCTCCATGGATACCACCAACCAATTATATTGTGACGTCAGTCTGCGCATATCGAAAAAGACTGGAACGAGCAAGTTCCGCCGGACTGGCATAAATATGAAGCTTGTATGAAATTACGCGTTGACTATGTCAATGTCTATTTGACCAGCATGGACAGTCATTGTTTGTAAAATAATATTAAATAGCCGGCAGTCGCGCAGTATCTATTTTCAATTCGAATCATTCGAGCTTGCTACGGGGTTGGTTGTACGCAAGCCGCAAGCACGCACCGATTTTGTTTTTTGTTTTTAGGGGTTTAATTAGCTTGAAGATGATTAAAGTTTGGTTTAAAAGCCCACTATATACAGAGCTATAGCAAGGCGAAATCATTTGAGGGGAGGGGGGTACTGTGACCATACCAGTGAACTCGATGTAAGTTAAAATCTGATACTTACATCGAGTTCACTGGACCATACTGACCAGGGGCATCCCCCCCCGAATTTTTTTGAAATATAAGGTCTCCGAAATAGGATTTCCTGGCTTCTGAGTAATTTCCAGCTGGTTTAAGGTAATTTAAAATGATAAAAGATCGATCTTTTTTATCAGTTGAGCGAGCCACAGCAAATTATTGGGCCCCACCGTCTGCTACGACTATGATTATAGTTAGTCCAGATGGGTTTGCATTCCACTAGTATGCATCAAGGGCGGCGGAACAGTTTAAATATAGGGGGGCGAGGGCCGAAGGCCCAAGAATCGAGAGCCGTAAGGCCCAAGACTTCTAGGGGGTCCGGGGGCATGTCCCCCCGGAACATTTTTTGAATTGGCAAGTCTCGGAAACAGCATTTCCCGCGTTTTGGGGCCAGTTTTCAGGGAAATATAAGGCGAAAAAATAACAAAATTATTTTTGTGTTTCAACCTTTTATTTTTACGTTTCAACCAGTTTTATTTTCGTGTTTCAACTTTTTATTTTTGTGTTTTAACTTTTTATTTTCAGGTAGTTGAAATTTTTTTCGGTGAGTTGAAACATTTTTTGGGGAGTTGAAGCTCCTCGCCCCTAAAACATCCCATGCAGCTTCTCTCCAAAAAAGTTTGTAATAATAGTATATAAATCAATAGTATATCTGTAAATTGTTCAATAAGAAAGTTAGATTTGCACTACGTGATCAATCAATTTCATACATGTCTAATATAGGCAACTGAACTGTTTTCCGATTGATGCTGCCTCGTCGACCAAAGCGACGGCTTAACCCGGCCCATGACCACTCTTGATCTTGGCTTAATTTTCCAGCGTCTGCAATCTTTTAAACTCGCGCAGTCACGACCCATATCACGTACTTTTCCTGGGTGGGTGCAACTTGTAGAAATTTGTTGCGAAAGTAGATACTAAACAACTTTTCGTGCAACTTGAAAATCTGAAAAGTCAGTTGCGCGAGGAGATGTCACACGCTAATATTGCCGTGCAACTTGAAGTTTACTTTCTTGCGACGCAAGTTGCACAAGAAAAAGCTACGTGTAACAGGGCCTTAAAATATTAAAAGTGCATCTACATGCGCGCTTGGGAGTCAAGGGCTTGGCCACCGCGCAAAGTGGTCGCTTTATAAGTTGCGCGACCAAAACGTCCGCGTATACACTACTTTTATGTGCATCTAAATGAGCCTTTCTAGCCTCGTTATGAAGCAAAGATTCTTTTGTATTGCAGACACACAAACGAGGCCAGAAAGACTTATTATGATGCACATAAAAGGATATTCAAACTAGTCGCTATTATGAAAGTGGTCTGTAGTGTGTTTCAGGCCGGCTTTACATTCTGTGCGAATGACACAACCGCTCACCTCACACAGATGACACAACCTCACATGACTAATCATTTTTCATATAGTGTAACATGATCATACCATACCATCAGATGGTGTTCGTCAGATGCTTCAACAGTGGCTTTAACTTGTTCTTCAGTTAAAATCCTTGATGTGTCTGATATCAACACATCATACATATTTTTCTCAATATTTTCGCCTCTTTATCATCACATCATACTTGTCTCAATATAAGTTTCAACCTCAGAAACTGCTCATGAATATTTTCAAAAAGAATGAAACTAACGTTATTCATAGAATAACGTCCAAGACATTAAATAATGTTAACAGATAAATTAAAGTGTTTCAGCCGTTGCGGTGACAATAGTGACGTTTCAAAATGGCCGTAAATTTACATTTAACCCCCAATTTTTTCCCCATTAAAACATTTATTTAAATTTAAGTAATCAATCTGTAGATCCAATTTTTATTGAAGAAAAATTATGGTTTTCTATTTTTCAAAAAAAAAATGGATCTACAGAATTTTTTTTAAATCTTGCCATTGATTACTTAAGCCTAAAGAAATGTCTTAATGCAAAAACATTTGGGGGTCACCAAACCCATTTTTGAAATAAATTGGAATAAATATAAATTTACGGGCATTTTGAGACGTCACTGTTGTCATAGCAACGGCTAAAACACATAAGCTGTTAACGGTATTTAATGTCTTGAACGTTATTCTATGCATAACGTTAGTTTCGTTCTTTTTGAAAATATTCATGAGCAGTTTCTGAGGTTAAAAACCTGTAAGCCTTCATCACTGACTACATCATGCAAGTCTGAATAGAATTTTTAATATACATTCATTCGTTCTTTTATAATTACTGACCCTTAACAAATTCCATTGTTCTCTGTCTGCATTACATCAACGATTTCAGCAAGCACATTAGCACACTGGCTGTAAAACCACCCTTCAAAAACCCAATAATTCATGAGGAAAACACAAAGGAAATCAGTACCATGTCCGTGGTTTAATACCTGATAAAACTTCTTGACGTCAGAAAGAATACTAATGAACATACAATTTTATATAAAGAATACTAATGAATGTACAATTTTATATAAAGAATACTAATGAACATAACATCCAATAACGAATCGTTTTTGAAGCCATTCAAAACACTCGCATCACTATGCATAAAACACTCCTGCTCGTGTTTTAAATATCACATAGTCAATAGAGATATGGTCTGGAAACTCGGCAAACTTCAAAGCGCCTATGAGCTGTGGTTTTATGTTGAACCGTACCTTACACCGTGCACATCCTTTGTTTTAGGTTTATTAATATTTAAATGCACGGTTGAGTGATTGAACTGAAAAATTGCTATTGGATAATTCGTTCATTATACTAAAATACTGACAATGGGTTCAGTGACCGTGCACCGTGCACAAAAATGCATAAAGGCGATCAAAAAGATACAACAAAGCCTTTAGCTGAGTTTCCAAACCATATTTTTGAATGACTATGAACCACTACAGTACGATACTACCTGTAGTAGCCCCAACTGACTAGAAACCTTAAGTGTCTATGAAACAAAAATTAAGTTTGTCTCATTTGAAAGAACACTTAAAAAGCCAAAGTAACATATCTGGCAGTTTTCCGTTTCCTTGCTTCGTTGTTGAGATATTTCAAGTTGTTGATATGTAAATTAAATATTTTTGACGTCACATGTGCCTAATGAGTTATGGTAAAAAGTTATACATCTTGCTATTATCAAACCAAAACAATTCGAAGGAAGCATGTGGGTGTGTTTCAAATATGCAGAATTTTTAAGCGACTATGTTTGATAAAAGCAAAGATACAGTACCTTCTCCAGTAACTCATTATGCATATGTGACGTCAAAATCGGTTTAATTTGTATATCAAACAATCTGAAATAGCTCAAGAACTAAGCAAGGAAACGAAAAACTGCAAAAGATGTTACTTTGTCATTTTAAGTGTTCTTTCAAATAAGACAGACTTAATTTTCGTTTCATAGCCACTTTACGGAATAATTTAGTTGTCATGGTGTTCTTTCAAGTTTTGCTAAATAAAACATCTAAATAAACTTCAGCTTTTTACGTTTAAGCACCTAATCACCAAGAAACATTTTAAGACTTATTTTTAGATTTTATGAAATTACAAATATAACATAGTGTATTCGGTTTTCTTGATGTGGGCATATAACGTTGTTTACAGATCGTTATTTAATTAAAAAAGGATAACTCGTTATTCAAAAGATGTAGAAATTAGGTTTGAAATTAGTAGTTCATAATAAATTACAGTATCATCAGCATACATGAATAAAATGAGTCCCAGAACCGAACCTTGGAAATTCCAACCTAACAGCACCAGCTGCAGGCCTTTTTAACATAAACGCTGGGGGCCAAAGCTCCCCTCCGTTCCCCGTTGAGCCCCCCACAAATTGATTTTGCCACACACACCCCTCCCAAGAAAGGTCCCTTTTTACTAAAATACAAGCAAATGAACAAACTGATAGAGCGATAAGAATATAAAAGGAAAATTTCGGACTTAGCTTTGAGGAAGGAATACCTATATAGTGTATAGTGAACCTATCCCCACTTTTTGTTTCAAGTGTTTAAAATTAAAATACTTACTTAAATAAGTAACAAGCCTGTCCAGAATTTCGATTGATCATAGATATTAACTGTTCATTCACTAAAATTAATTTACTTAATAAATGTTTTCATGGGACACTCCTACGCATTACCATAACAGCAGCATGCAGTCTGCTTACACAGCAAAGCAGTCAGAAATGTGTTGTACTTTAACTGGTTTTTATGTGACATTTTGTCTTGTTTGGCTAGTATATAGCACTTTCAAAATCGTTGACAAAACTAGTTCATAATAATTTTTACTTATCCTGACAAATATGTATTTCATTTTTCTATTATATAGAATAACATGCAGCCTATACTGTGTTTGCTAGTGATATAGGTTTAATATATTTACTGCTGGTATATAACATCGTTAAGTCCTATTTTAGAGAGTGGTATATTTCCAATTGCTTATTGTGTAAGTGTTATTAGTTTGGTAGTTTAATTTTGCCGCCGTAGTAACATTGTGGTGAGATTTTAAGTTTTATCCCGGTGTTTTGGATTCTGTTAGAACGTGTTGGATCTTTCTGGAGATTTTAATATTTCGACGTGATGACGAGACTCTGGCTGTGGTTTTGTATTACAGTATTTTCTTTTGAATACAGGAATGAATCCCATTGCGATTTGCGTGGGTGACGATTTACAGGGACGCCGGAACTGGGGGGGGGGGGGTCACCTCCTGCCTTTTGCCAGGAGGGGCAAGGGGCAGAAGCATTACCCTTTGGGTTTTAAAAATATACTTGTCAAATACTACGCATACCTGATATAGGAGAGTCTTTTAAAGCGCTTAGCCACATATAAAGTGCATTTATTTAATATATGGCACAAATGACGCGACAAAACATTTTGTAGTTTAATTCCTGTTGATCAAAATATACATTGTTTAGTTTAATATTCAATCTGAAATATATACATTACTTTACAATTCATGATTATTATCAACCATTTTGGAAGTAAATGTTATGTTAATATTAATATTAATAACATTTAAATTTTAAATTATTATCAGCCATTTTGGAAGTACCATTTTTGAAGTATTAAATGTTATGTTAATATTAATAAACTTGAAATTGAAATTGAATAAAATTGAAATTGGAAGTAGTGTTTTTCGAAAATTGTACATTCGTACGGGTTTTTGAATAAAGGTATGAACGTTGTTGTTGTTGTACTTACTTTTAGATTTGCCCTTTGACGGGAGTTTGCCCCTCTTGCCCTTTTATCGTTCCGGCGTCCCTGATGATTTACATGCAGCGTGGGTAAGACAATGGCGATATCGTATAAAACCACGCTATGCAACTGTCATCGGGTGTTGTAAAAGTCAGTACACTAGTGACGATAATAATATTCTAAGAAAAGATAAAACCATAAGAAGCTGCACTCTGTCTAATCAAGGACGTCAACGCAGATGATGAATGGCATCGAACCAAAATTATTTAAATAAAAAGCTCATAACTTTGGGGTCCTCTTGACAATTATAATTAGAAAGGAGGCTATTAATGTCAAAGGATCGAAACTGAAAACGCTCCATTTAAAGACGTGATCTGACATGAACAACGCCCTTTTATTGCTAGCGTTTCGTGAAATCCACAGATATGGTAATGTTTTCATCTCTGCAATGGAAACCTGAAACCTCTCAACACAGTAAAGGCTTCATTTTCAAATGCACATGCAAATCTGACAACATACTGGAATTATCCCACGAGAGTCTGACGCAGGCTATAGACTTTACTCTCAGACAGTTTGGTATTCAAATTGTTGGCAAGAATCTGGCTCTCAGTTTGTAGTTTACTAGGAAAAATAGATACTGCAAGTATCACTAATGATACATGTCATGCTTGCAAGCATGCAGTTGTAAGCAGATCTCTGATGCATGCACTTGATCATGAACAGATTGGGGGCAATTAGTATTTGTGATGACGGTGCACTAATATAGCTACAATGCTTTAACACTTTATCCAAATAGAATCTGAACATTATTGCCAACGGCAAGGAGGATTAGAAAGATTAATAAATGTCGAGCCAAACATACAATGAATGGCTTTTCCAGATCCCTTGGGCATGCACTGCACGGTTACTTGCCGAATTTTAGAAGCTCCATGCAACTAATAAGCTAGAGCTTACATCATGTTTTGAACGAAGTTTAATGTATACGATTATTTATTATATGATGTCACACCTATATATATATATATATATATATATATATTATTCTTAATATTGTCATAGTATAAGCGACAAAGCGTTGCTTCGCCATATATATAAGCGTTAATATATATATATATATAATATACCCGTGTATATTTACACAATTACAAAATTTCCGTAAACCACTACAAGATCTGCAGAAAAGTTTGCTAGACTACTCAAACCAAGTAAACCAGCAAGAACAATGTAAAAGGTTATCGTCGAAAACCTAAAGGTCACGTTCTGATGTCGCCTTCAAGTCTTTCATTCGATGTCGTCGACGTTATGGAATTACTTCTGTTCCTGCCGTTTATATAACGTTCAACGGGTGAAACCCGTGTTTCGTTTGTTCGCGTATCTCTTGACTGACTTCGTAAATAGTACGGAATACATCGCCGAGTAACTAAAGTTCGTGTATGTCTTCTTGTTGGATCCATATGCACTTCAGTATTCGTGGCCACGGATGAAGTCGTTGCAACTGGGTGCAGAATTCCTTCACTCGGTAGACTATTTGTGACTGGTACCCATTCGTAACGACCAGCTAGTGGTCTCCCGTTTCGAAAATCAAAGTTCCATTCTGCTTGTTTCTGGTTCAACAGTCTATCACTTTCCTCCTCCGCTGTGCCTGTGCGCTCAAAGTCTCCTTCCATTTGTAGTTCTTCCGTAAAAAGCTGTCTACGAACACTCGACGAACTTCTGGTATTCATCAGAACCCCTCGCACCAGACAAACTCGGTGTTTGGAAGAAAGATCGACTCCAATGTTCTCATACAGCTTTTAACTCTTTTGGAGTTTGTTCGTAGTACTACGGTACTTTAGAAACGCACTTGAGAATGGAATTTTACAACTGACGCTGTTACCTGATCTCTTCAAACCGCTTGTTTCCAAGGATATAAAGACGTCATGTCGCTCTTGCTCTATCGATCGCCTTCTTCTACTTTATCAAATCGTTTCTCATTACGGTCATTGTGTATATTTTGTTATTCAGTACAGACTGCACTTGATAAATCTTTTCTGCATGTCTCTATCTCTCTCTTTTTTAGTTACTTTCTCTCCCTTAATTTCTTTCTTTCTTGATATTAACTGTAACTATAGACAAAGGAGGAAACACTGTAGATCTGACATGTCTATATTAGTCTGTCACGCTATCTCTGAAATGGCATTGTCAATTATATTGCTTTTCTATTTCTACGAACATCCGGTATTGATAATAACTTGTTGTTATATTTACGGAAGCAGAGGAACTGTACAAGACTAACGTTCATTTCCTAATTGCATTGCTCAGTTTATAATACTCACTACCAACAAACAAAGTTGTCGTCACATATATATTTTATAATGTGGCAAACTATTTAAATTTTTACTGGCTTTGTTTGTCAAGATAATCGGTGGATCAAATACATACAATTATGGAACCTACAAATTTTAAAGTTGTGTGTCGGTGAAGCAGTGTGTCCAGTCTTGAAAAGAATGACAAATATCAATGCTTGCTTTCGACATGTAGACCGTAGTTTTACTGTTAAGAAGACGTGCAGGTATATATAAAAAATATTGCTCTTGCATCATGCATGCATTCATTTATTCACACAATCATGAACTCAGAACATTTATTCCAAGACATATATATATATATATATATATATATATCCAAACAAACAAAGTGTTGTTCGCGAAATGTCGAAAAGTGCTCAATACCGTAAAGATAGAGCGAATATACTATAAGTGGGCTTACCTCAAATGTTGATGGTCGCTACTGTCAGTTTCACGCTGATCGCCCAGCGTGAAACTGACAGTAGCGACCATCAACATTTGAGGTAAGCCCACTTATAGTATATATATATATATAGCCTGTATGATTCCTCCAGGATGTATCATGTATGTACGATTTTCAAGCCTTGTGTATATTTTACCATGGACGACTTAATTACTCCTCAAAGAAAAAACAAACAAACAAGAAAAGGGGTAAGAATAATATTTCAAACGTTTTCAAAATGTAAATTTGTAGATTTAGATGTGTTTAGTTAACCCAGCATGTTCAAATACATAATATTTGAACTTTAAAGTCATCACAAACGTTGTTAAAAAGGATTGTTGTTCAGCAAACGCTTTTATACTTTTATACTAGCTAAATTATTAACATTGTTTTCATTAGCTAATTGCTGTCACCTTTAATCCTGAGCATATAGAGTTATTAAAGAGGTTGAGTAAGTTGAACTGAGTCCATATACATATAGAGTATAAAGCTTTCGCCCATATTACTGGTTCACAACGAATGCGCGTATTAAATGTTAAAGTAATTCGACTAGAATAGGGAGCAATGAGAAAAGACTGCGTGAGTTTTATAGTATTTCCATCTTTAAACTCGGTTATAAACGCAATGCGCGTGTACGCTCTCTTATCGCATACCAGTTTTATAATAAAGCGTTTGTCAAATAGTTTCGTCAGTTGACTTTCTGGTTCTTTGTCTGTAACATAAACTTGGATGTACCATTGCACCATGTGATCATAGTGATATAATTCAGCTAACATGTGCGTGCCCCTTCGACTGGGGATTCCCTCACAATATAGGAGAACAGGAAACAGATTTTATCAACCTGCCACGGGTGGTAGATTCGGTAGACGACTGATGACAGTCGAAAACTGTTTACAACTGTTGTGATTCCCAACTGTGGAACCTCCTCTCATTTCCTAAGCCGAAGCTGCACACTTTCGAGCTGGCTATACATACTTTAATATCATCTGCATAATGAGAGGCAATCAGATCGCTTTTCCCTTCCTTCTTACAAATTGGTCAATAGGAATTTCAAAATGCTTGGAGAGAAATCCAAAAAATGATAAGGATCGTGAAATATTGCTCAATATATAATCAGTCGAAATATCATAAATGTTTCCATTAGAAACACAAAAGCTTGTGCTGGTCCTATATCAAAGTGAATATTGTATTCAGACATATTAAAGACGTTGTTTCATGTGGGATCATAAGTTGAAATAAAGTGGCGATGTCTTCAACCTTTATGTCTATTTCTAGTTGAAACTAAACAAGATAAAATAAGCGTGTACATATATAATGTCAAATGGTTTAGACCCCGTTTGCACTAGAGCAAAAGTATCCGGATTCACATTGTTTTTTATTCCCATGAGGATGAAAAACAATGTGAATCCGGATACTTTTGCTCTAGTGTAAACGTAGTCTTAGTGTGAATGCATGAAGTATCCTTCCGCAATTTTTATAAGGAGTCTATTACTTCGACTTGGCATACGTCATGGATTGCATGCACTTGCCACTAACTTGCCCAATTAACCAAACGTTTAAACAAATGTCATTAAAAATCCGTAACAAAACATTCAATTCCCTCATCGCTAAACGTTTGTACACACGTCAAATCAAATCAAATCGCGTGAAATGGTATTTGCTTTCGTCCGTGTTGATCCGGAAAGTGGCCAATGATTTAAAATAGTAAAGACCATTAAGTCTCACATCACCGCTTCCAGTGATTTATTGATCACTTCGCTTGACCATAAAGTTGATATATTTGATGAAATAGCTTGACTTAATTCAAACTTAGTTTCAAGTCTTCGCCTTCTCTATAGGTCTAGGATTCTGTTATTTCAATCTTAAGATGATTCTCAGCAGGAATTTAAAGCTTCTGTTGTTATTTGTGCATGCAAATGTGTCAATGTGTGTATTGTCTCTGACTTTGTATAGTAATTCTGTGCGGATACTGCATGTGTACAGCTGATTCTTAACTTTACAATTAACCCAGCACGAGAGGGCAGTGTTTAGCTAGAAATAAGAGCATCTTGAGGGCAAATGATCGCCTCCTGTGAGAGTCAAAATATAGATATATGATTTTTAAATAACAAAATATTTCGTTGAATATTAAGCCTATTGGTGTGGCTTGAATCATAAGTGGGAATTAACTATTCGTATACATGCAAATATACCTCCGTCATGCATGGTCTGGTTGAATGAAAGTAGTTTTAAACGGAAATTGAAATTACAAGTGCTAACAGTTGTGTAGCCAGACACGATATACTTAAGTTAAAATAGTTATTTTTAAATAACAGTATATACACATGGGTTTAAAACCCAATATAATTATAACAGTTTAAAATCCATGAAATTAGCAATAACAATGTACAATGAACAAGAATTATGTCTTCCAACAAGACTCTGATACAATGGTACTGTTTATATGGTGGCTAACCATTAATTGTCGCGTCCAATGCAGTTATATGTATCTTTATAAAGGCCTGTATAGGTTAGAATCAAGTCCTTTGATTGCGTGCCAGGTAATAACTATCTTCGTAACAATTACAAATCACAGCAAATAAGATTTATACGACTATAGAACTTAAAAATTATGAGTTGTAAACAACGAATTCAATGTACCAGATTGTACAATAGTATCTGTCTATATATATATATTATATATACATATATTATAAATATATACCACATATATCTTCACTCATGATACTTATCATTAATTGAACCATACCAATGAAAATAAATATAAGATATTAGTATTCAGCCTCCAGTCCATTCTTTGCCATTTAAAGTATCTGTCCATCAGCTGGATAATTATTACTGCGTACTTTCAAGACTTTCGAGGGGTTTGTTCCTTAGAATTATCAGATTTGCTTGTGCGGTAGTCAGTATCACTGCTCTCACCGGTCTCTTCATCCTCGTTCTGCGACTGGCTTTCTAATTCCGAATAGCTCTCTAGAGCTGTTGGAGTTCTATTTGACGGTCTTGTACCAGACACAACCGACAGATCATTGTCAGATCTTGCGACAGGTTCCCAGTCAGTGTAACGTGCGTTACTAAGCTGCAATGGTTTATCATTTACGAAATCATAATTATACTTTAGTTTCATCTCTTCCATTTGTGTATGAGTTTCTTGTTCCTGTCTTTCACTTTCAGTCTCACGCTCTCGGGTATCTGGTTTTCCGAACAGACAACGTTTGACCTTGCTAGATGGATCTATATCTCCTTTATCACCTTTTCTCTTCCGATGATCCATTGTGGTCTTTATATTTCTCTTCCGTCAAAATCGTAGTTGCTTAAAACAGTTTCTCCCTCCAAACAAGTCTGAGCGTGACCCGCCTCGAATTTCTGTCGCAAGTATGCAAGTCGTTGTAATTTATGCAGGGATTCCCGCCACATAAACGATTAGTCAGCATAACATTATCGCCTGGTCGCTCAATAGGCTTGACTTGTTAATCAGTTCATTTGTACATATATTTGTACAATAACATGGTTTCATGGCGGTGTTATAACCAGATTTATCAGCAGTTCACAGGCACTTCACAAGGCTATATATGAATGGCTCGACAGCTAAATGTTCCCATAACTGAATAAGTGATTCGGTTATAATTCAAATCATAATTCAGACAAGATATTTGATCGGTAATGTAGCAAGAGGAAACCGCTTTGGTAACAATAGTTTTAACAATAGTCATTAGAATTGTCATGAAGTTACATTGAGTGTGTACAACTACCAGACTCCATTGAAGTATGTACAGGTCAGATAGATGAATGTCACCTTCAATAAACCTTTGAAAGAAGCCTAGTCGAAAATCAATGCTACTCTGTTGTCAAGGCAACTATACAGTTGAATAATTCAAGCCATGCATGAATGCACGCAAATCGTTCTTTAGCTTTTAAAGTTTTCACTAAAGGGTTCTCCGTTTTGTTTCCTAGAATTGCGTTTATCGAACTTCATCTGTCCAGACATTTCGTCGACAATTAACACATTGCAGTTGATTTAAACAAAGCATGTTCAGGCAGGCCCGAGCGTGATTAAACACGTTCACAAAATTAGTCTACAATATAGATCTTATGTCACTGATAACATGCCATGTGTTTGTGATAGAATATTATAAGATTAGATATTTGGTAATCATTCAAAACATTGCATGTGTTCCAGTCTTCCAGTGTTAGGCTAAAACCATGGCCAAAACCAATCACTGATTTCATCCCTATAGCCGGTCGCTACTGCATAGGTGCATGTATTCGAGCAATGCAATTTTTGTACAGATCAATATATATACAGGAAGGTGCAACATCGCCGTGGCTCTTTGCCTTCTGATCTCACTTGATTAAAAGCAAGCGGAAGAAACAAATCATGGGGACAATGGGTGTATGGTATTGACTTCTCGTTTGAAATTATTTAAAGCTCGAATTAACCCGGCTAAAAGGTGCTGTTTACATGGAACGCTACTATATTTTCCCTTTATTTATCTCATTTCGTTTATATGACGAATGTGTTTGCCGGGCCATTTTTATCCCGTCCCGCCTAACTGGGATCCCAGCTTGAGAGGGACAATTTTTGGCATATAAATGCTCTGTCCCGCCTAACCGGGACGTTTCACAACACAGCTAGAAAGTTATAAAAACCACACAATAACAGAAAAATAAATAGAATTTGACGTATTATAAAGAGCTGCTGCCCTCCTACTAACCGTTACCACTCATTTGTATCGAATAAACAGCTTAAAAATCAATATAAGTACTCCAAACGGTATCCGTCATAATAAACCCATGATGAAAAACGTCCCGTCCCACTTAGGGCCTGTTCACATGAGGCGAGTTATCTCGGGGGGGGGGGGGGCGGTAGGGATAACTCGGGGGCTAGGGTCAAAGTTGACCCTATTTCACATGATAAAACGCAACTACCGAGTTGTCCCTGGCCCCCGAGATAACCCTAGCCTCATGTGAACGCTTCACCCCGAGTTATCCCGAGCAACAGCATAAATACGCATGCCTAAGTTGACCCTACCCCCCGAGATAACTCGGGTGAAAGCATTCACATGGAGGTAGGGATAACTCGGGGGCTAGGGTTACCCTATCGCTCCGACCGAGTTATCCCTATCCCCCGAGTTATCTCGGTCTCATGTGAACGGTTTACTTTTTTAACATGGAAATAAACTAACACCGAGTTATCTCGGGGGATAGGGATAACCCTACACCCTTAGGGGTGGACCATTAGAAAAGTGATGGGGGGGACTTTTTCAGCGTACACAAATTTTTTTCTTTATCATTTGCCTGTGCAGGAATTTTTTTTATTGTCTAATCCTTTGCCTGAATTTTTTTTATTACACATACCTAGTTTTCACCATGAGAAGGCTCTGCACAAATTTTTTTTCTCAAACTTTCTTTGTGTATGAATTTTTTTTCCGAGCACATTGCCTTGCACACATTTTTTTTGGTCCCCCCCCCCCCCCAAATCATTTGGAAAATAGTACAACTGAAAGCGTTGTCACACAAGACAATTAATCTTGCAAATCACAATGCAACGTTGGTGTGTTATTAAGGTGTATGTTATTCTGGTTCTAGTTTGTATAAGATATCTAGATCTCCTGACAACTACACTACAGTACATATTCCAGTGATATCTACCCTGCCTGCAAACTCAAATTTACATGTAATATGAGTCTGAATGCAGCTATGCAGGCTAAGTGATATCCAGCTGTGTAAATACAATAAATACTATAAATATTTAAATTACTATAAATACAATTGACTCTGTGCACAGTTGATTTCCTGCCCAGCAAATTGTTAGAAAACAAGCAACTCTTCATTTTCAGATTAAAAGGTGTTCTTGTGCGTGGAAGGGGGGGAGGTGTTTGGGTGTGTGGGGGGAGGGAGCAATATATAGTGTGAGTGGGAGGTAGTATATGCAGGAGGGTGGGGGGGGGGGCAGCCTACAATGTTGTAGAAGGGGATTGAAAATTGTGAAATATGTGCAAACATACTCTAAATGGTAGTCACTTTGTCATTTATGGCATAATTAGTGAGTCTGCATGCAATAGAGATTTGGAGTTCATAATTTAACAATTAAGTGTCTGTTATTGTATAGATAATATAACTTGAAAAATATACAGAGAAAGTCATATAAATAAAATTGGAACAATGTTCATTGACGACCATTGATAAGCAACTTCATTTACTGGTAATGGTAAAATTTAGCAAAACGTTTCAATGCCATCTGGACATCATTCTCAAGTGAACTTAAATAATTATGAATAATACAAGTTTAAATACGAGATATTATGAATACATAAATAGTATAAAACAATAAAAAACATTAACTAAAGAATTCATGGATAAAAAATAATTAAAATGCTAAAACGTTTTAAAATTAGATAAAAAGTTTCAATTGAGTCTGATTGTGTGTTCAATAATGGTTTCAAATCCCTAATGAATAACATTTCAAAGATTAAACAATCAAATGTATCCCTACATTTGCGAAGAACAGAAAACATATTATTTAAATCATTGAGACTTCTTTTGTGAACATTTTTAATGTGCTTGCCAATTCAATTGAATAATGGAATTGGCAAGCACATTAAAAATGTTCATAAAGGAACTTTAATTTTCATTCTTGTCTTGTAATTCTTCTCGATACTGGCACCACTTTTAGTGTACTAAATGAAGAAACCTGGAAGAAAAGTGGATGCTATTGGCCAGAACTGCTTCCGAAAACAAATGTGACTTTAACTGCTGCTAATAGGAACATATTGGCTGTGCAGGGAAGGGCAAGAATTACACTACACCTAGGAAATTCAATGTCTGAGGTTCCTATGTTCATTATATACCCTTCTGTAATCAGGCCCAAATGCAGCAATTTCATTGGTTAATTAGAGGAGTGTGATTTATCATAAATCGCTTGCTAGCTGTAATCACACTCCTGTCTCAACCAATCAAAATAACTGGCTGGTTGACAGGATTGACCAATCACAGTCCTGCATGCAAAGTGTTATTTTATGAAAATTTTCAAAAAAGTTTAAAAATGGAGCATTTTCAATATAACATTTTCATTTGTATTATTTAATATATACGTTTTAAAAACAACGTCGTGTCCCCAAAAGATGAAAAACAAAGTGTCAACCAGAGTGGCACTCCGGTATTTCTATATTTTAGTCAGTAAAGTAGCATCACTCGGTGAAAAATATGTTTCACAAATTTATACGTGCATGATTATGATTATAGATCATTATTAAACACGCCACATATAAGTTAGGTATTAAAATAAAATACGCTATTAAATTACTCACATTTTTTGTTCTTCTCACCTTTTATCATCAATAACTCCCGGTTTTTACTAACATATAATTGTATGAACTCCTCATAAATTCACTTTATTATTATTATTATTTAAAAATACTTCTCTCCGTATATAAACTTTAAAGAAAATGGCCGCCTGAAACATTTTTTGCGGTCTGAAACCCAAAAGTTGGGCTACCATGAAGTATTTGCTGTCGAAAACAAAGAAGAAAGAAGAGGAGGACATGAACTGAATATATTATGATATAATTAACGGGCAATAGAACGAATTGAGTTGTATTATTAATGCCAAATCATACTCGTGATTAACAAATCAACCTCCCGCTTCGCGGTCGGTCGATTTTGCAATTACTCATATGATTTTGGCATTAATAGCACTCCTCATCGTTCATTACCCCCGTTTAATGGGCTTGTCTCACCCCCACGTGACCCTGACCTCTACCTTATTGTGATTGGTCAATTAGCGTTTGAGGGCAAAACATTTTGTCCTCAAACGCTATAATTGACCAATCGCAGTAAGGAAGAGGTCAGGGTCACGTGGGGGTGAGACAAGCCCATTGTTCGCGACATTCCTCACGCCTGTATTCAGGGTCTGATTTCTTTGAACAACATGGTTGCCAAATCCTCTATGATGTAGGATCATTTGTTGTCAAAGGTGAAGTAGTACCCATTTGTTACCATAAAAGAGCACCCACCGTTTGCCGTATTATACTAGTTGCAGAGAAAGTTGAAATAAAACCAGGAACAGAAGTAGTTTTAACGTAACTGGGAAATTGGGACATCCGGAATTTTGGAAGGGCCTGGGAACCTATGGCGGCAAAATTGGGAGATACATTTTGCATTGCGCGATCATTGACTTTCCCACAAGAGGGGAAAGTACCTGTTCGTCTGGTCAATTTCTCCGATAAGGATATAGTTTTAAAACCTGGGAAACCTGTTAGAACATTTCACCCTCGTCAATGTACAAGTTCTTCAGTCGGCTCATTTGACCTGGAGGTAAATACATGTACCAATCAAGATACAGGCAGTGAGAGAAAGGTTGACAGCCAGTAAACTGTGGGTGCGATGAACATTTGTGCAGATTATTCAGACCTTTCACAAAAGGAAGAGAAAAGAGAACTTCTCTCAATTGGTACAAGAATACAGTGATCTGTTTGCTACTAAAGATGATGAGTAACTGGGCCAAACCCATTTGTTAGAATACACCATTGACCGTGGTGCTGCCAGTCCCATTAAACAAACGCCTCGTCGACTACCACCCTTCAAAAGAGAAGTGGGCAGGCAGTTATCTGAGCTTATGGTAGAAGAAGAATAGAACCTTTTAATAGTCCCTGGGGTAGCCCTATTGTTTTAGCAAGGAAGCAAGATGGAGTTACCGCATGTGTATTGACTACAGGAAACTAAATGATGTGACGGCGAAGGATGCCCAGCCCCTCCCGCGAGCTGATGATATCCTGGAGTCTCTGTGTGGTGCAAAGTGGTTCAGCATTTGTTATATATCGTGGTCAATTCCAGTGGACCTGTTTGCCTTTTGGTGTTACCAATGGTTACTCGACTGATGAATCTGGTCCTACAGGGTCTTACCTGGACACATATATTGTTTTGTCTATCTAGATGACATAATTGTCATGTCTAGTACTTTCGACGAACACTTGTCCCTCGACTTCAGTCCGTTTTTCAGCGATTGAGGGAGGCTAAATTAGCTAAAGCATTAAAAGTGTGCATTTCTTCAACGAAAAGTTTCCTTTCTAGGTCATGTGGTCCCAGCTGATGGTATACACACTGACCAAGAAAAGAGAAGGGCTGTTTGAACTCCAACCACTGTCTCCAAATTGAAAGGTTTTTTGTGACCTATACTCACAGACGATTCATCCCTGGTTTCTCAGTGAAAGCAGAACCTCTGAACCGCTTGACGAGGAAAAATGTGAAGTTTAAGTGGGGACAGGAACAAGAGAAGGCTTTTCGTGAACTGAAGCAGAGCCTTGTTCAACCACCAGTACTTGCATACCCAAATTACAGTGCATATCAAGCGGTCAATTCATATTGGATACAGATGCAAGTAGTGACCATGGCATCGGAACAGTACTCTCACAGAAACAAGAAGATGGCAGCGAACGAGTCATTGCATATGGAAGCCGTGCACTACATCGTCATGAAAGAAACTATTGTGCAACGCGCCGTCTAGAATATAAATGCTTGCGTTGGTTGATTTTATTGACTATTTTCGCTACTATCTCTTGGGTCGACGCTTCTTTGTCCGAACAGACCACCATGCCCTAAAATGGTTCATGTCATTTAAACAACCTGAAGGACAGGTGGCTCGGTGGTTGGAGAGACTCCAAGAATGTGATTTTACAATCGCGAGCACCGTCCAGGGAGACGGAAATCCAGACGAAAACATGGATGTTGCTCATAGGAAACAGACCGACGCCCAAGTCCAGGGACGGTGAAGTTTTATGGTGGACAAATGAAATTGCTCAGGAACAGATCAGTGATGTGGATATTCAACCAGTGGTTGAACGATTGAAGCTGGACTGGTCCAGACCTTCTTATTATTATTATTATTATTCTTTATATATTTAAGGAAGATAAGTTTTTCAGCAGAGCTGGTGGGGTCCTCCATTTACAGCTAATTAAGACCTATAGGTGTTGATTTTACGGAGGGAGGAAAACCGAAGAACCCGGCGAAAAACCATCGAAGCACAGGAGAGATCAACTAAACTCTACTCACGTGAGTCCCCACCCCGAGAACGGGGCTATTCCCAGACGGTCACCCATCCAAGTACTAACGCCGTCTAACCGGGCTTAACTATTAGTGAGAGGCAGCGCCCTAATACACGCCACCCGTGCTCCCTCCAACCTCGTACCCAGGGTCTTATATCCGCTGCTCACCGTTGCGAAAAGACCCTGGGTTGGGGCTGGTCACGTGTCTCCCAGAATAGGGGAGATAACAAACTTTTCTTGTCAGGGTCGGGTGGTTGTTTTGAAAATTTGTCGCAGTACCCCGAATCAAGAATATTTACAATATCGAGCTCTGAATATCGAGGAAAGCTCATTACGCAAATTAAACACTCCATGGATAACAATCTGGTATTATTGAATTACAATTCTGAACTTCTACAAAAGCCTTCCGTCGTTCAATCCGACGAGCAGCGAGATTCTATATTCTTCGAATGGATACAGTCATCACTCATCAGCGATCTGATATTAGCAGCCTGAAAATTTTAAATTTTACAGTAAGCGGATTTAAATTTCCTTACAATCAACTGAATCAAGACTATGCGAAATTCACAAATTCTTTTTGGTTGACAATCGTTTGAACCTCCATTCGAAAGAAAGTGTGTAAATTATCCCACTGCATCTCTTGCAACGGCCAACGCTCGCGGAATTCATATACAGATTCAACACCTTGGGCTTGCAGCTGTCAACAAGGCTTTACATTCTTATTCTGTGCTTTAGAAATTCCAAGAGGTTAGTTCATTACATTTACTATTTCTTTAATTTCTACATCGCATACAACAATTTCATGCCGTTTCGTAACGTGCAGCGGCGGGCCGGTGTATTAAAGTAGGCACTTATACTTGAACTATATTGCTGATTTTTAAACTGAGCCAGCCTTATTTAATAACATTCATCATAATTCATAAAATGAGCCACAAGCTCATGTTGTCAACTGTTAATTGCTAGCCTCAATTTCACTAAAGTTGTCTACCTATCAGTATCGCGTTTTACTTACTATTGTTAACATTTTACAGTATTATTATATCGCGCGCTGAACGTTGCTTGTTCAATGTTTTTCTTGTCACTGTATTTTACAGAATTACAGCCAAAACTTACCACTGAACCAGCGCGAATGTTGTACCGTTCTATGTTTCCTAAATTATTGAAAATACTTCGTTATAAACGTTAAATTCCGAAAGATCCAAATTATGGCATGACCACCGTTCAACTGAGTTCAATATATTTTAATAAATATGTTTACTTCGCCGTTCAGACTCCTTAAAGGCTTAAACAACTCAGGCACATTTGTACTACCTTTAAATACCACCTTGATCATGTATTCTATAAATGTTCATATAGTTTACTGATATTGTCTTTGTTTTTTAGGCAACCGTTTCGTATAACAAAATTATAAAACAAACAGTCAGACGCGCGCAACGAAACGCTTGAAAATATTGACAGTTGGCACATAAAAAACAACAAAGCAAAGCGGTGGGACACAAAGCGACTAACGAAAAATTGGCTGTGTTTCGGGTAGACTTCGACGAATAAAACCCAAGGCGCTAATCAACCGGAGAGATTTACACGTATTTTACTATTTCAAAAAGCCAATCGAGACATAGGGGCCTTCAAGTTCAGGACGGCGACTTCTGTTTCTACATACAGTTTACAGCATCGCACAACACTGAGGAAACTGACGTAAATAAACATCGATTTGGGCATGCACTCTGCTGAGTCTGGCTTTCTTGACAGTTATAAAACGTACACCTTGTCTTGTCAGAATAAAATAAAAACATTGTCTTTTCGTGTTCAGTTTAGCCACGTTTCTAAATAACCCACCCCCAGTAAGTTATATTTTTACCGTCGAAACACGTGACCAGCCCCAACCAGGGTCTTTTCGCAGTACGGGGGAGCGGGGATAAGACCCTGGGTACGAGGTTGTGCTCCCTCTAGCAAGGAGCTTCAGACTTTGAAGCTATTTGGCCCCTTACCAGAGCAATATATGGGCCCAATATCAACTTCTGGAACTGAAAGAGAACGTACTGAGACTGAAACCTGAGGATGGACAAAAGAACTGTACATCTCGCGTTGTCCTTTCAAAGTGCCTCGTTCAACCAGCCTTAAAGCGCCTGTATGATGGTTTAGAAGGAATCACCTTGGTCAGCTTAAAACGCTACGCAAAATCCAATCGAGATTCTGGAGACCAGGCCTAGCTAACGCAGTAAACGATTATTGAGTGCTGCCTGAATAACGTGCCCAACGAGTAGTTGTCAGCTAATAAACTTACGCTAAATATGACTAAGACAGAATTTACGACAATTGGATCAAGACAAAAATCACACAATTTGCAAGGCACTCCTAATTTCACAATTGATCAGACGACTATCAAACAATTAGTCTGTACAACTTAAACCTTAGGAGTTTATTTGGACCAAAACCTCAAATGGCATAATCATATCGATACATTACCAGAAATTTGGGACAAGATGGCGTCGCGCGGGCGCATATAGGCCATTAAACATGACGGCCAAATCGTATAAGGAATAATACAGTAAAATCGTAAATTTTAAAATTTATCCTACTAGGGACATAGACTTCTCGGTTGCGGAGCTCGATTCCTGTTAAGAGTTAAGTAAGGAAACGTTATAACAAAAAATGTTCGCTTACTGAAATACACAGCCGGTTCCCAACATCGATTTATTTACGCTGCTTATTTGACTCATTCTGTTATGTAAGCCATAGTAATCCTGCTAAACATGCGATACAAATCTGCCAAATACACCACTTTCCTTGCGAACGATGCAAAGTGCGGAGCTTGGTATGTATTTAGCAATGTTTGAACTGCTAATATAACTCGTAAATATCTCCGTATCTAACAACATTGCGGTTCCCAAAGCCTTTAAACTTTCTTGGTTTTACAGTGTGTTTGAGCAATACACCAAATCGTAGTTTTATTTAGACCCACATGCAAATTAGTTTCCTTTTCAATTTGGGCCCCTATGCAAATTACATCGTGTCTATTAAAGCATAACGGGAAGATAACATAGGCTGGGACTATTTTTTCATGTTTTGAGTTCATTATTTTTAGACACTACGTTTAGGATTATTGTCAAGGATAATTGAGTAGCAAATTTTATCCTTATAGAATACCTAAGCATTAAAAGGTTTCTGAAATCAGAAATGTTATGTTTACTGCGGCTGCTTCAGCCTCATGTTATAAACGAACTACGTTTTATCCCGACTCAGATTGTATGCACAGTCGCCGAAACTCCGATTTCGTCTATCAGCAGGAGGCCGTTATGTCTAAACGTGGAGTTGAGCTGCGAGAAGGACAAACGACGAAGCCACGGAGGTCTCTTCTCTTTCGAGCAGCCTGCAGCCATGTTTGTTTACTTTGAAAGCAGAGGCGATCTTTGTTCTTAGCAGTCGTTTGCAACCGTTCGCAAAATATTTACTGTATATTATTATCATGGGAGTAACCACTGGCTACGAACGTGGCCGCAAAATGTCCCAAATTTCTGGTAATGAATATATATATATATATATATATATATATATATATCAAAGAAAATTGCTTTTGGAATAAGTGCCATTAACTCATTCCTGTTCGAGGGCTTCCACAGAGGTGAATATTTTAACTATCACATAAAGACCGATTCGGACAGGAAAGAGTCGAGCGAATTAGAAACTATGTTCCGCATGCGACTCTATATATTGGGCATACTATAATTATAGGCTCTTGTTCAACCACACTTCGATTATTGTAGTGCTGTGTGGAATGGCTGTGGCAAAGGCCTTGTTGAGAAACTACAAAAGTTACAAAATCGAGCTGTTCGCCGCATTGTAACTTTTTCGAGTTATGATACAAGATCAGCTCATCTATTTGATGACATGTCTTGGGTTGGAAAAAAGTTAAGCCACCAGTGGCTCATAAATACAGCAATAATGATGTACAAAAGTTTGCCGATGCATCAGTTCCAGCCTATACTTGAGCTCAAAATTTATACATCGCAGTGAGACTACAACTTATAATTTACGAAATGCGAAAATGAGTCTAGCAGTGCCTCAAGCACGAACCAATTATGGTAAGCTTTGTTTCAGCTATCGGTGGTGCGGCTCTGATCATATTAAAGCAATCAACTTGTCTACGCGGGCTCTCAACGCCAATATTCGCAGCCATAACTTCCCGAGTCAATAAGTTAGCTAATTATACACGGCATCCTTGAAAGGCAGACTTTTTTCTTTATTTCTTTTTATTCATCGTATATTTGTAATTAAGTAACCTTAGTTATTTAATATTGTAATTCTGTAGTATGTAGTGAGGTTTCTATATGTAACTTTTTAACTCTGAAGGAAATTCCGTGTTTAAATAAATCTTCATCATCGTCAATCGTCATCATGTACTTCGCAAAAAGGCCGAACTTTTCCTGGGGAGGGTGGGGGCCTTGGGGGCCAGCTTGTATGTTAAATGACTTGGGCGAATTATTTACAACAAACCCAATAATTTTTCTGGATCCTTATTTTTATTTTTCATCAATTTGGGAAAATTCAAATGTTTGATAATTGAAAAGATTGGCTAAAAGACATTTTGCCCAATAGGGTGTAAGTAGAGAACTGGAAAAATTTGCCCAATTAAGTAAATAAGGGGGCTGAGAAAATGATTGGAAACCATCTCAACTACTGGATTAGATTGAATGTTTGTTTAGAATCAAAACAAATGTTAATTAAGTCAACAAAAGAAAGTTGCAAAACTGCACACATGCAGTCGAACGCGACGTGAGTCGTGTACACAAATGTTATCCGGTAGTTACATCTTGCTCAACAGTTAAGCCAAAGCAAGTACGCGATAGAAAATCTAAAATGGAAACTGCTCATGCATTGTACTTTACTTTTGATCGAGGAGTCATTGTCTTGTTCAAAACCTGGTCTGCCAAGAAACTCGAAGTCTTTGTTCCGGTTGTGATCGCAATTGGCCTTATCTCAGCTTATTTAACAGCCACACCGTTTCTAAAATCATCTTGGAGACGAAACGAAAGACAGAATCAGACACGTTCTAATCAACCAAGTGAACCAACAACAACACCAAATGATGTGCCACTTTCGCGCGAAGTCAATGTATTCAGTCCAAATACAAGAAGGTCTGCAAGTATTTCCAGACGAGATACAAGAATATTCAGGAAAGAAAACTTGGTTGCTGCCTTTGTTTATCTTTTGAATTCCAGCTTGAAATTAATTTTGATGCTCATAGTGATGACATATTGCGCATGGTTTCTGGTTGCCGTTCTCGCTGGTGCAGGTTTCAGTTACTATATGTTTGCTGGAAACGATCGTGGATCTCAAATTAGACCTGGTAACGAACTTAAAGAAAATGCCTGTTCAAGCATTAATATGGCGTTTCAGCAAGGTGGAATCGTAGTGACTGAAAGCATTACTCAATTATAGACATAGACTGATTTCTTCCGTATAGTTTCATCGTCCCACATTCGTTTCAGTTTAAAATTTAGAGGTTTGATCAACTCATTCAACAATGAGAAACTCGCTGGCATCTTAAATACCAACTTTGCTTATTCCTCAAATCAGCCTAGAGTAAACATGATGAAACTTTCTCTTATGGTAGTTGAATTTGGATAGTATAAAAGTGTTGTGGTTCAATCAAGGGTGAAAACCGTCAACAAAAAGACGTTTCAGAGCTCGGATTTAATCACATACGTGTAAATCTGTTTGACTGAAGTTTTCATTTTTCTCCAGCTGAAACGTCACTCGCATATATCATGGCGGACAATGATTCAACTTTAAAGAATTTTTACCAAAGCAAATGTGAGATATTTGAGCATTTGTATCGCTCGGACGGCTGCTGACGTGACAGAATATCAACTCGACAAGATTGCTATTTACGCATGTCCGACTCCATACCAATGCTCCATACTCGTTACCAGTCCTTTCTTAAAATTAATTACCGTAGGGAGCCACCTTAATCCTTTTTGAAAATCCAAAAAAATAACAGTTTACGTGCAGTACTGTGATTGGTCAATCCTGTCAGCTAGCCTTATTTTGATTGGTTGAGACAGGAGTGCGATTACAGCCAGCAAGAGTGCAATTAATGATAAATTGCACTACGTACGATTACAGATGGGTATATAATTTATATATATATATATATATGAGCTGCAGTACAGCGAAACATGACATGTCTGTAGATTGAACTATATAGAATTATATATATATATATATATATATATATATATATATATATATATATAGTTCAATCTACAGACACGGTGTTTCGCTGTACAACAGCTCATCAGTGTAGCTTGGAACAATCTGATCAATGAATTTCATCAATTACTTATACACATGCGATCGTCGGTGACAACCGCATGTGGGACAGCATCGGTGAAATACATTCAGATAGCGTGAAGTGCGCATGGGCCCAGAGTGCTCAAACTTCCACAAGGGTAGTGAGCGTTGCATTATCGCTAATAGGTACCCACGGCAACTTCGCATATATATATATATATATATATATATATATATATATATATATATATATACAAAGTATAAAGTATAGTTTTACCTTAAAGTCTTCGCTACCAGAGGTTTCACCCTAAACGGGATCATCAGGCGACACATCAGTCGCCTGATGATCCCGTTTAGGGTGAAACCTCTGGTAGCGAAGACTTTAAGGTAAAACTATACTTTATACTTTGTATTTTGCTCTATCTATATGGTATTGAGCACTCTCTAACATTTCGTGAACCATAACTCACTTATATATATATATATATATGTATATATATATATATTTGTTTAAGAAATATGAAATGGCTACCCATGTTTATAGCCTGATGCAAACACGAGAGTGAGTTGGGAGAATTTGAAAGTTTATGTAAACCCGAGCTATAGGCAAGGGTTCACATAAGTACTTTCGAATACTCTCAAACTCACTTGAGTGTTTGTACCAGGTTATATAAACACAGGGCATAATCTTGTTATGGGTTTATGCGTGGGCTCTATTAACTATGGTTTATGTTTGGCTCCAGAGATCCATGATTTTTCACTCTGGCCAATGTAGGAAAATGGACATGAATTACTGACCTAACCTTGTATATGATACCTTCACTTTGGGTTTCAGCAGGATGATCTATAAGATTTATAGTTTTAAGAACAATAATGCATTATTCAGTTAGTGATTGAAAATTTAGTAATAAAGTTTTAGATCAGATTCAAATTTGTTTATTTTATTGTGTATACCGTATATATATATATATATATATATATATATATATATATATATATATATATATATATATATATATATATATATATATATATATACATATATATATATATATTTTCTAAAATTCATTAATAATTCATGAGGAAAACACAAAGAAAAATCATGAGCGTATCGGATCTATATATGTGATATAGACTCGCTATAAGTTTCTCGCTGGTTTTTAACGGCTGAGATAAGCTTAATTTTCAAAATTACTACGCCAATGAACGTATGAAATGATTCTTTTTAGAAGCCATTTAAAAACCTTGCAGTACGGGCTTTATCGGCTCTAAAACACTCGGCTATCGCCTCGTGTTTTATATCCGATAAAGCCCTCCTGCGCGGTTTATAAATATTACATATATATATATTTATATATATATATATATATATATATATATACAGTATATACATGTATATAATTTGAATAGTACGTACAGTTCTGTTGGTCGATAGACATGATCTATAAAAGGACAGATATGCACAGATTACATCACTGATGTGGTCTGATTTCTCTAAACCAATTACAGATCTCACTGCAACATCATGAGCCATGCATTGACGTTGCTTGATTTGTATAGACCATGGACCGAGTTGTAGTATGATTTGCATCTTAGAATAGTATAGTGCTCAAAATTAGCTTTAATAGATATTACTGACATTGAACTAACTTTAGTTTTGTGACTTAGTACATGTGTATATAACTTGATTGTTTGTTTGTTCATACAATAGTGTTTGTAATATCTGTGCTACCGTAATTGACAGTACCGAAAAAGATGGCGGCGGTACATTTAACCACAATGCTTTGCGACCTCAAATCAGCTCAAAAAACAACTAAACATTGTTTATCATGCTAAGATGGATTAGGTAAAGCAAGAACTCCATTCCTACCAAAGTTGATCTTTTTAAAACCATATCTTCCAATATTTCTGCAAGAAACAAAATGTAATGCACGCAAAGGATTGTGGTTAAATGTACAAGTCGCCATCTTTTTCGGTATGGTCAAATTGATATTTGGTTTTGGAGAGAATATCATTGTCATGGCCCGGGCACTAAAGTTTTTGCAAAAAGAAATAGGAAACCCATATATTTTTTTTTGGCTTATCGAGAAGTGCATGATCTTCGTTATTTTGATGTAGGCTAAGCTTTTAAAGTTTACATGTATTAGAAAAATATCGAAATTAAACATTTATACATTGGAAATCGTATTCATTGACCAGATTTTTGTCACTTTCTGAGATAAGCCGAGTTGGTAGGGAAGAGACTTTGCTTGTTAGTTCTGCTCGGTTGGTTGCTTCAACAGTTGCGAAAACAATATCTCCACGGGACAAGCCATATCTGTCACTCAGATCAAATTTAGCTTCGGAAACAATTTTTAGGTTGCGATACGATACCACATCTTCTCCCAGTGCTTTTCTTCCAATTGCAACACGAAATCCTGCAATTTCTGATTCTTTATCATAAAAACCAGACCAGTGAACACGAAATGTAGTATTCAGAAAATGACAGCCTGTGTGTTTTCCAATGATATCGTGGTTTAGACCAGGACTAATAATTACTCGACCCTAAGAAAAAAATAAAATATATATTGATCCAATGTATCTGACAATGGGCCGTTTATACCAGAGCCAAAAGAACATTTATCTATCACACTACACAATCACTGCATTTGTTACCCTGGATAATGTACAGTAGTGATAGCCTAATAAGTATTTTGCAATTTTCGTTGAAGCCTCAGACCAACAATATACTGCCAAACGTGTGCGCATGGTGAGTTTGCAAGCTTCAACACTGAAAGAAATTTCAGACAGTGAAGAGAAATTAAGTATGAACCTTGAAATTTCAGTAGTTTTCTTAAAATTTACAAGAAAAATATCACAGTTTCGTCGAATTACAGAATAACAATAGTTTCCCGCTCTTTTTTGGTCGCGAGCTCGCAGGAACGCAACACGTTTGCCAGCGGTGTTCCTTAGACCCCAGTTCTACCTTTTCTGGTGGAGTGTTATCGATTGTTATGGGTGGTGAATAAACTTCCACGCTCTGCTCTCCAAGAGTGTTCTTGCAAGTAACCGCTAGTTGGTACTTCTCATCATGCTGCAGGTGCAGATTTTTTGCCATTGCATATTTTTCACTCGTAGTGGGTTTTTCTGGAGCCACGATGGAACCGTTGGCAGATTTTACGCTAAACTTGCAACTCTTGACTCCACTTTCCTCGTCTTTGAATGCACTGAACGTCGCTGTTAAGGAACAACGGCGAACGCATGACATGTACAATTTGTCTAGCGTCACTTGACCACCGACTGGTGGAGTAAAATCTGCTGTAATTCCTTTTGTTGTTGCCAAATTAAACAAACCAGCTTTATTCCACACACGAATTGTCAAATAATATGTGTGTCTGTGTTCTAATCTGCAATCGAAGCAAGTTATGTTTTGATTTCCTGCAACTTGGCGCATTTCTTGGACTTTGCATTGACCAGCGGTGGTACCAACACAATATTCAATGAAATCAATGTCGCTTTCGTCGTCATAGGTATCCCATCTTCCCTTTAGATAATCTTTTGATGCAATAAATAACGGAGAAGTAGACGATCTTTGAAGTTTTACCTGAAGGAAAATGAACAATATATATTTAAGATGTTCATATTTGTGCCATGTTTAGAGGTTAATGTTAGTTCGCCATCTTCTAATACTTTAATGGTTCACTTCCTTCACCCTCCTTCATTAGTTGATTTGTTAATTTTTTATCTACATATATATATATATATATATATTTATAAAATAACGCACGCTCTGATTGGCTGGGTTCCGTGCATTTATAAGAGGACAGAGATCATGAATGACGTAAAATGGCGTGGATTCGTGGAATGGCGTAGAATGGCGTCAGCTGCCGGGAAAAGCCAGCCAGGTTTCAAAACTATCCCACTTTTAGTTTGTTTTTTTCTTCATATTTTATAAAACAAATAAAACATACCGCTCCTGTGCGTATGTACTCTTATAAAGGTACATTTGACGTGATTTGAACACGAAAGAAGTGTAAAGTCGGCTATCGCCTCGTGCCAGAGCATCCTTTATGTTTTATTTGTTAAATATATATATATATATATATATATTTAAAGAGCATCCTTTATGTTTTATTTGTTAAATATATATATATATATATATATTTAACAAATAAAACATAAAGGATGCTCTGGCACACATATATATATATATATTATAAATTTCTATAAGTAAAATAGTTGACGAGAGCGGAGCTCGTGTCAACTATCATCTCATAGAAATTGAGAGCGAATAATCTAATTGTTTTAGTAGAAACTAAATTATTTCAAAAAACAAAGCATAACCATTGTTACTGCATGGCCGCGCGAGTACTGGTACTCAATTTCCTACTCGCATCTATTGGCGAATAGGTAGCGAGTAGAGGAGCCAATCAGATTGCAGTTGGTGACTAGTGTAAATGAGCCTACGGAAAGAGAAGAGTTTTGGGCGTATAAGTTGGATACTTTTATACCTAAGGGACTTAATTTGAGAAGTTTTGTTTAATTTTTTTTTTGGCCCCGAAACGTCGGATTAAAAAGTCTTTTTGCAAAGTTTTCTTGTGATTATATATCAGATATACCTGTGGACACTCTTCTACTTAATTTTGTTGACTTTTCTCGTTATTCTACTACAGCCTTGTTTATCAACAAAATCTCCTGCTTCAGTAATCAAAGCAAAACTGGCCGCCATTTTGTTTTGCGGTCCGCAGGTGAATAGTACAGGATATCCCGAGCTAGAGGAATATACTGTAGATAGGATATTACAGAGCCATATAATAAATATGAGTTCTGATTGGTCAACGCACGGTCCGTAAAAATGCGTATCTGGATGTTGATTTTGCTAGCGCGAATTTCTATGGATTTCACACTAATTTTGATACAATAAGTATCGAAAAACTTGAATAGTCGTATAATAAACGATTTATTAACCTCGTTTACTCGGTCTGTACGGGAAAATATCAGATCTCGGTCTTTTTTGTCAAGACCTCGTATACCTATAATAGTGCAGGATATCCCGAGCTAGAGGAATATATATCACTTACATGTAATATAACAGGTGGAGTTGTATCAACTGTAACTCCGTTGGTAGAAACACGTGACCTCAATCCAGCTTTGTTTACAATTTCCAGTGTTACGTAATAAGATGAACCAGACTGCAGAGTAAGATTCTCAATCTTTGCCTCTGTGGCAAGACCAACTGAGAAGAACTCCTTTACATCATCTTCATTGGATCCGGACCCCACGGCTACCAAGTACTCTTTGAGACCACTTTCGGGATCATGCGATGTAAGCCACTTCGCATGAAGTGTGTCTGTGGAAGATTGGTACTGAGTATCTGCATCTTGAATCTTGCCATCAAATAAGGATCGAACAATAGGAGGAGAATCGTCTACAATCACGCCATTGGAAGATAACGATGATTTAAATCCATCCGGATTTTCGCATTCTATTGTGGAGACGTAGCGGAGGCCTGGAGTTAAGGTTAGGTTGCTATGAATTATGGAACCGCTTGCGTTTACATTCATTTTCAATATAGTTACCATGGGGACTTGTGCAACAAGACTCTCCTGGCCGACAGTCAACGTACAATTCTCGATCCCAGTCTCTGGGTCATCAAACTCGGACCAGGTTGTTGCTAAGGAGGCACTGGCGTTGATGTATTCCAAGTCTTCGTCAATTCCATCATACACAGATCCCGTCATAGGAGGAGTGACGTCAAGTTTAAACGCACCAGAACTGACAACAGTTTGAAGTCCGGCACTGTTTCTTGCGATGACGATTGCATAGAACGGCGTCTCCGTGTCAACGGGCACGAAATTGCTGACGGAACTGTGGCGTGCCATACCAGCATTTGTCTTTAACATGGAACATACATCTTTAATATAACCCAAACAATACTCATAGTTTTTAATCCCAGTTTCTGTATCATGGAATCCTTCCCAAGATAAAGTGTAATATACTTCTTTTTTTTCTTGGTTTAAAATACTGTGATTCACCTTCACAACACCGCTATTTGGTGGAGTGGTATCCACAATAAATCCATTAGAACTCTTGTTACTAGTCCTTCCACTCATCGATGTTGCCTTGATGGTGACGTAATACTTAATCCCAGGCTCTAGATTGATATCAGTGTCAGACAATGTTTGAGAAACACTCGTTACTAGTCCCACTTCTGTAAACTCCATGACGTCATCACGCCCGTGATATGTCCCTAGAGCCCACTCGTATCCTATCATTGGATCTTTCAAGTCTCCTCGAAACGGTCCCCACGTTGCTCCGACAGTTTCACCGCTAACGTCATATTCCAAATCACGTGCTTCTGTTCCATCTTGCACGTATGACGTCACAGGCCATTCTTCAACAACAGACCAACCATTGGAGTATTGTTTCGTGGTCATTCCCGCGTTATTCCAACACTGGATGACATTAAAATATGAAACGTTTGTTTTGAGTTCTAGCTCGGTATGAACTTGCAAAGTCCAGCGAACGTTGTACGTGATATTACTGTTGTCTAAATGTTGCTCATAAATGGTAATTTCTGCGTTCCCATCATGCTTCACGATATGCCACTCACAATGACGTATTCCACTCACAGGATCGTGAGCTCCGTACCACGTGACAACTGGCGTCCACGAAACATCGACTTTCTCTGTATCCGGGATTTCTGCTCTTTCCCCATCAAAGACTCGACCGATTTGAGGGGGGCTGTTGTCAACTGTAACTCCATCAGAGGTGAACGTTTCAGATACTCCTGCTCGGTTTGTGATGCGAAATCTTGCAAAGAACGTCATACCAGCATGGGATTTACAATCCAGACAAACAAACGACTTGTTCTGGTAAATAAAAGTAAAAGGTTTGATCTGACAGTTTAAAGGTGTGCTACCAACACAATATTCAACTTTATCTATCCCACTTTCTAAATCTTCAATACTTTCCCAATGCGCAGAAATTGAATCATTCAATGACATAAAGTCAATATTATTATTATCCGTACGACCGTCTTTGACGCTTCTATTTTGACCCACTGGTGGAGTTTGATCAATAATTATAACCTTTAGCAACAGGGAGGTTGTAAGTTCTGCTGCATTGATTGCTTTAACCGTCACGTAATACATTGTATTGTCTGCAAGATTTAACTCTTTGTTCTCGAATTCTCTTGATAAACCATTGTTTGTAAACGTTTGAATATTATCACGCAACGCATCCGTTCCAATACCAATTTCGTAGGCGACCACGGGACTTTCTGGGTCTTTGAAAGGTTGCCACGTCACCTTAACAGAGTTGGGATCAGACGCGAAATGTCTTCTTGCTAAGGCGTTTGTATTTCCAGTGTAAACCGGCGGCGTGTTATCCAAGGTGAATTGTTTCGATTGAATAGTTGTGAATAGTCCAACGTTGTTGATACACTTCAATATAACATGATAGGACTTGGCTTGGTGCAGTTTGCTGAGAGAGATGTGCACGTTAACTTGTGTGGGATTCATTGTGTAACTCAACAACGATTGATTATCATCTTCAACTGAAAACTCGTAATGTGCTATACCACTCTCCAAGTCTTCAAATCGTTGCCAGGTAACATATAAGTCGCCATCAGAGCGGAAGTGTGATTGTTGTTTTCCCTTATTGGATGTTAACCGGATGTTTCTACCAATTGGTGGCGTATAATCGAAAACTAGCGGTGGCGAGCAAGCACGTGATACAAGGTTTGCCCGATTTCGCGCCATTACTGTGACGTAGTAAGGTACACCAGGGCGAAAATTATAGTTGCTTCCTGTGGTATTTGCTGTGGTCGATAACCCAATGTTGATGAGCGGTTGAACCTGGGTTCCACATTTCGATGTACCGATAGACCATTTATAGTACCATAGTTCACTCTCTAGTTCCTGGAAGTCCACCCAGTTTATATATATTTCCGAAACACTGGATGAGTAGTAAATACCAGTCTCCCGGACAAAATTCCAGTCAGATTTTGTGATTCCAGGTAAAATTTTTGAAGGAATGGGAGCACTTGTATCCACTGTGATACCATTAGAGCTTAATTCTCGCACACCACCTGCTCTGTTGTAAATACGAAGGAATACTGTGTAGTTGTGTCCATGTTTTAAAGCCAAAATTTTCTGAGATTGAACGTGCGTCTGAAGCCCAACATCTACAAAGTTTTGAGTACCTGTCTGGTCTCCATCACTTGTACCAATACTCCATTCAAACCTGTCAATTCTACTTTCCAAGTCCCAGATGTGTTCCCAGTTTGCGCTCATTTTTGTTGTGGAAGACTGGTAACGAATATCTGGTTCAATTATTCCGTCATGCACCAAGCCGTGTGTTGGAACAGTTGGATCAATTAGAACACCGTCTGAACTTACACAAGTCCTTAAGCCTGCGTGATTGACGGTGCACACAATGATATAATAAACGTCATTAACCAGAGTTAAATTAGAAATTGTTGCTGATGTGTTATGTTCAACATTGACGAATGACGTCACATCCGGTGGACCAGCTCTGTTACGACTAACGGCCACTTCAAAGTAGTGTACGCCAGACTCGTGATCTTGTATGCCAGACCAGGTGGCAGAAAGTTCTCTAGTTCTTGTCTGATAATCAATGTCGTCATCTCCGCTGCCATCTAGTACCATGGCTCGTTTGACGTCAGGTGACGTCACATCGACAATAAAGCCATCGGAAGACACTGGAGCTGTTTGAACTCCCGCTAAGTTTTCAGCTTTGATTTTGACACAATACCGCTTACCACTGACTAGGTTAAGATCTTTTATCCCAAATGACGTAGACGTCGCTGGAGTAACCGGGACAAAAACGTTGTTCGTCACGTGATAGTTACCACGCATACAGCTACCCACAGCAAAGTGGTAAGATTTTACCTTCACGCCTGACGACTTAAATCCTTTCCAAGTTGCGTGAACTTCTCCGGTTTTCGTTTGGAAATCGACATCTGTCGTCGGATCACTTCCGTCTGAAACCACACCGAGGTCTGGGGCTGAACTTAATGGAATGAATATTGATGATTTAATATCTGTATGCAATCCAGCGTTGTTGATACCACGGATTATTAAACGATATTCTTCACTATTAGTTAAGGAGAGTGATTGAAATGTTGCTCTTGTTGCTAGGTTGACCCCAGGGACATCTTTCCACGAGAATGGTGTTGGTTTGGCAGGTTTTTCTGTAATAACCCATTGATATTTTTTCATTCCACTGTGTTGATCAATAAATTGAGGCCATGATGCAGTTAGTAAAGTTTTAGATTTTACATATACCACAGTTTCTCTATTTTTTACTGTCATTTCTCCTTCTATATCAATGCTCCCAGTGTACACGGGATGAGTGGTGTCAACGTAAACACCGTCTGATCGTACTTCGATATAATGTCCCACGTTGTCTATAGCCCGGACTGTGATGTAGTATGTATTACCACTTACTAGATTTAACCCCTGGGCTGTCACGTTGGTCTGGAGACCTGTAGAGATCCACGAAGTAACCTGTGTACCCTTTTTATCCTCTAGCTTGTATTTATATTCACTAATACCGCTCCCTTTAGAACCGTCGTTGAATCTATTCCAGTTTGCGTAATAAACAGTATTTGACGACTGATAATCAATATCAACAGAACTGCCATCATTAACAACACCAGGCTTCGGAGCATAATGGTCGACGACAACACAGTTCGAAGAGGCCTGGGTACTAAGTCCAGCTGCATTGATGCCTTGAATCAACGCGCAATATTTGACGTCCGAGGCAAGGTTTAAGCCACTTATCTCAGCCGTGTATTTTATTCCCACCGAAACAAATCCAGATGACACCAAGCCTCCATCTTTCCGCTCTACGCCAATCTTATAGTTGATAATGCGGGTATGGGGATCCTTGAACTTACTCCAACTGGCTAGGTACATCTTGGTCCAATTAACATAACGAAGGTCTGATGATACTTTTGGTCCATCAAAAACAGTTCCTGGGGATGGGGGGGAGGTGTCGACTACTACACCGTCACTGGCAATTTCAGAATATAATCCAGCTTTTGTAAATGCTCGAATCTTGGTCGTAACTTGGCTTCCATCAGCAATTGTTGAAAATTTTTTGGTGAATGACACTTTGAGTTTAACATCCAAAAAACTTTGTAGTATAATTTCCTTGCTGATGGAGCTTGCTTTGTTAAACATTGCAACTTGGTACTTTGCAATACCGTGAGTTGTCTTGAAGCCACCCCATGAAGCATTTATTACTTTACTTGATTGATATTGGAGATCGTTACGACCCAGTCCATCACGAACCCATCCACCTATGGGTTTGCTGGTATCTATGGTGACGGAATTAGTGCATACTGGGAGACCCGACTGCCCACGAGTATCTGTTGGCTGGACAACTATCTTGTATGATCCTGTATTTTGTAAAGTTAAACCAGTGATTTCATGATTGTTTTTATTTTGTGGAAGCCTGGGACCTATTGCACTGTGAGAACATGTATCCGAACGTTTGAGTAATGACCATTTTATGCTGAGCGATCCACAAGTGACGGAAAAACTGTTTAGTTTGAGATATAAACTGCTGGTGCTGTATTGAAACGATGTGGAAGATGAAAAGTCAGCATTTGTTATGCTGGCCTGGCCTTGTTGGAACTTGATTGAATTGATTACTTTTGGTGGGCAAGTACCCAGCACACCATTGCATCTGCAAAGCAAAAAAAAATAGTAAATGGAAATGATGTTGATATTAGTCACATTACATAATTAGTTGGTTAGTTGTTGCCTGCTTGCTTCCTTCCTGCTTTTTTCTTTCTTTTTTTCCTTTCTTTCCTTCTTTCTTTCTTTCTTTCTTTCTTTCTTTCTTTCTTTCTTTCTTTCTTTCTTTCTTTCTTTATTTCTTTCTTTCTTTCTTTCTTTCTTTCTTTCTTTCTTTCTTTCTTTCTTTCTTTCTTTCTTTCTTTCTTTCTTTCTTTCTTTCTTTCTTTCTTTCTTTCTTTCTTTCTTTCTTTCTTTCTTTCTTTCGTTCCTTCTTTCTTTCGTTCCTTCTTTCCTTCTTTCTTTCGTTCCTTCTTTCTTTCGTTCCTTCCTTCCTTCTCTCCTTCATTTATTCTTACCCTCTTTCATTCAAGATCATAGATCTGGTATTGCTTTTTTCTACTTATATTCATTTCTTTCGTTTAGTTATTAAAGCTGCTATTTTACCGTTCAGGTTGATCACATTGGTCAGCGGCAGGACGACATATTGTTCTACTGCTCTTCATTATATCTCTACATGTGCCATCACCAACACACTGAGAGGTCTGGATACAACTAGACTGTGGGTAAGACGTTTGGCAGGAGTACGCTGATCCAACACAACGACCACTTCGACAAAAATCGTCTTGAGTACACGCGTTGCCGTCGTTACAAGTTACCGCTCTATTGGACCAGACAGATGTTGCTTTTGAATTCTTATCGTACAAGTCACACCACTGGCATTGATTGACGGGATTGATCTGTTGGTTGCTATAATCGTTACCTGCATACATAATGGCAAGTTTAACGTTATTTATAACTTCTAATGATAATACTACCTTATTGTAACTTATTTTACGGAACTTAATTTTCGCGATTTTTACGGTTTAAAAAAATTACGAAAATTAGGTCCTGCAAAATAAATAAATAAATAAATAAATAAATAAATAAATAAACAAATAAATAAATAAATAAATAAAGGATTGAATGAAGGAATGAATGAATGAATGAATGAATGAATGAATGAATGAATGAATGAATGAATGAATGAATGAATGAATGAATGAATGAATGAATGAATGAATGAATGAATGAATGAGTGAGTGGATAAATAAATAGGATTACACTTTTGTTGTTAGTTTCAATCTTGATGTCAAGTTTCTAAGCAATTATTAAACATCGACGACCGTTTTGAAAAATTAAATTTCCCTCTGGAGTACATTTATTTTTTCAAACCGTGAACATTACTTCTCGGGAAATATGGCTTTCCCATTTTCGTAAAATTAAGTTTCCTGCGCAAAAGTAAGTCAGAATAATGAGGAAAATAACCATTATCACCATAAAATTTAAAAAAAAACCAAAAAACCAACAAGCCACTAACGTTTACTTTAGTGCCTAGTAACTTTTCTTTCAATAATATATCAATAACTAGCATTAAAATTACAGACATACCTGCTATTTTACAAGTACACTTTTCTCCAATATATCCAAAACCAGTATTAAGACTACAGTCGTTTCCATTGCAATATTGACAAAGATTATTACAAGGAAAACTGTCTCCTTTACATTGACCATTTTGACATGTATCTGATCTCGTGCACTTTTGTCCATCGTTGCATGCAACACCATTTCTGTTGGTCCACGTGGCAGTACTGGCACCTGCTTTACACCACTGAAGGTATTATAGACAGATATTAAACATTTATATTTTTGAGCTACAGTCAAAATCAGTATTAACTATACCAAATTGTCTATATTCTTAACAGCACTGTTCTGGTTTCTGACGTCATAACCGTGTTTACACGGTAACTGGCCAATCAGAGTGTAAAAGACGCAACTTATTTTATAAGTTCTTCTCATTCCTGTATATACACGATCGGCAGGCAGGCCTTCAAACATGTTGTCTTTGCCTACAGTAGCACAGTGTCACGAAATTTTAAAACGTTTCTTCCATCCTCTTTATTGCGCTATTGTCTTTAGCTTTTGAATCTTTGATACGTTGTATTCAAATACGTAATCGTTGTAAGCTCAAATACTCAGAAAACCGATTTCTAAGCCCATACAGTGTAACAGTGATTTGAACTTGCGAGGTTACACGCTCTAACTATTTAGCTAATGAGGCTAGGGTGGAGAGCTAAGATTGAAAATTCATACTAATATGCATGTTCTCCTAAGCGGTGGCGTTTGCATATGAGATGTAATTGAAATGATATAATGAGTTATATATGTATTGCGTGTGTTACGTTTACAAGCTTAGTGTAATGTAACATGCAGACGTGTTGGACGTTCGTCGAGCAATTTTTTCTTCTGTCTTTTACGAGGTTTCTTTCCTTTTTTTCTCTCTCGAATATGGCATCGTTGGCCATTGCAATTAAATTACCCTTCTACTTGTAAGTTAGCCCGCATTTAAATTATTTCTGCAAGTAAGATGACATCACTCTATACCTGACACGAATTTCCTGGTTTTGCTGCATTTGTTGCGTAGCAGGTGTTTGCGTTCTTGTATTTGATGACGCAATACCCGTACTTTAGTCTACACGCGTCATTGTAATGTTGTTGACAAGTGAGACAGGAGTACGTCTCACCACGACACTCTCCACTAATACAACGATCGTTTCTCGTCTTCACATTTTTGTCACTGCATTTGAGATTGTTGTTTGCCGTCCATCTTGTTGGATTGTTACTGTTACATTGCTGTAATGTGCAACGTGCAGAGAAGATTAGTAATATCTTTGGGTATTTTGTTTAGTGACTGATGAACTTTAAAAATGAAAAAAATTAAGGTTTTAGAAATTTAAGGTTTTTAGTTTTCTTGTATAGCTGTAATTTATCATAATTTCTCTTTTCTGTCCTTAATTCGACACGAAGATCGAAATCGCAATCTTTAAAGGGTTATGTTCCACAAAAACAATCTTATTATCCGCCATCTTGTTTCAATAATACCTAATAACTTGGAAGTTAGTGACGTCACAAGCTGGGTAAATGTTATAAAATTATACTTTGCTGATAGCCAAGTGTTATCCCTGCTTTTGAAAGTGTTGTAGTGCAATGATGTAAAAACAACATTCACTAAAAGCGAACTTCAGACATGCATACGCATTGGTATAAATAAGTAAAGATTTTTCTTTACCCAGCTTATGACGTCAGATACATATAGAAATATGTGCAAGATTGCGAATGACAAGATTGTCATCTTGGGTACATTAAAACATAGTTAATAGAAAATATACATGGTTTGGAAACCCGGCAAACTTCAAAGCGGTTAACAATCAAGCTACGATTCATATTGAAAGGTACATGAAGGTGCCAAATCCTTTGTTTTAGGTTTATTAATATTTAAACAGTACGGTTGAGTGATTGAACCCAAACGTTGCTATTGGATGATTGCTTCATTATACAGAAAACACAATATGTTCAGTAACCGTGAAAGTGCAAACATTTCCATAAACCTGAACAAAAACATAAAACAATGACTTTTGTTGAGCTTCCAAACCATGTATATTTTCTATTAACTATGATTATACACTTATTTACTGGCACCGAGGGAAACAGTGTGATTTGTGGTCCCAAGACCATCGTTTTTCCCGAGGCGGAGCCGAGGGCAACTACGAGAAGTCGAGGGGCCACAAAACCAGAGTTGGAAAAAAGCTGCGGGTATGCGGGTACCACCCAGAGGAAGGTCTACTTTAGTGAGGAAGGTTTAAAGTGAAAACACGTGAGACAACACATTCGGTAATCTGAGAAAGTTACAATTGATCAAGCAAGGTGTCGAGAAGAAATGTGATTTGCAGCAAAACATTGGCTAACCAACAATTATGCAGCACTGGCAGTGATAGCAGTTACATGCGTGAGACATGTACCCTGATGTCTGCTGTGATGTCTGTATCGTCGCAGCAGTCGAGGATAGTTGGCAGGCTATCAGTCAGCAGCGGTCAATTATTAGTAGCTATTGTAGTATGCCAAAGCTTACCTAGGAAAACCTAGAAAACCAAGGTACTGTAAAAGTCACGCAGTATTTATGAACGTTGCAAAACACAAAATTCTCGCTATATATTTTGAGGAAGGTTATCTAAACTTAAAAACCCATCTGGAGGAAGGTTGAATACTTTTTCCAACTCTGCACAAAACACACTGTTTTCCCGAGGTACCAGTAAATAAGTGTTTTGTTATATATCAAGTGTTAAATGACAACAAAAATGTTGAGCAAAACCTTCAGACATTGTTTTGAATGAAGGAAAACTGGAGAAAACAAAGATAAACTGATTCATATTTAATAAATATAATATTACCCGCTGCCATGGGTTACGCGGGAAACATCACGATTTTTGGACGACCACGCGAGGACCGCTCGCCCAATCAGAAAGCTAGAAAAATAGACTTTGACACATGCTATATAACACTAAACACTTATTTACTGGCACCGAGGGAAACAGTGTGTTTTGTGGCCCCGAGACCATCGTTTTTCCCCGAAGCGGAGCCGAGGGTAACAAGGAGCAGTTGAGGGGCCACAAAACACACTGTTTTCCCGAAGTGCAGTAAATAAGTGTTTTGATGTATATCACGTGTTAAATGACAACAAAAATGTTTAGCAAAACCTTCAGACATTGTTTTAATTTAAGGAAAACTGGAAAAATCAACAATAAACTGAACCTGACTATCTACTTCCGGTTTTCATTTTTTTCCAATCAGGAAGGGTAGGAAAACGGACTTTGACACTTGATATATAACAATAGTAAATATGTTTATTAATCAGAACGTGATAATTGAATGTTTTGATTTTTGTTGCCTATAAAAGTCAAAAATCGTACAAATTATCAAATAAGCTATTATATTAATGCATCATCATTAGTACAAACACATTAGTATCATTTAGTGTTGAATAATATTGTATTAATTATAACTTAACTCATATAAATTATTATAAAGTTTCACTATCAATACTATGATCAATACTAAATGATAATATAAAATTGCATTAATATGAAAAAGTATTGTTATTAAAAAATCGTCTAAATTATTGTAGACATAGTATAATTAGGATAAATAATCAAATAAATTAGTATATTAATTAGTGTTATCATCTTATTAATTAAATAAAAAATATAACTCAAAGTTGTATAACTTAGCAGAATTACCTGACATGGTTTTCCTGGTCTTATATTACCATGTGCATAACATGTTCTATCGATGACACAAAAGTCTGGTTTAATTTTACAATTACTTCCATCACAAGTCTCACATGAATGACACGTGAAAGGTGTTCCTCGGCAAATTCCGTTTACACATTTATCGTTTCTAGTACAGGGGTTACCATCACTGCAGGATAACGCGTTATTGTTTGTCCACACTGTCTTTCGTTCTTTTTGACAATCCTGTATGAAAAGAAAATTGATTGATCCTGACTTGCATGTTAATACGTCATGGCGGCTATATGCTCGTAAAACGTACAATATACATGTAAAGGGACTTTATTTACCGAAAGTATTAAACATAACAATATTTTGGATATGCGATCATATTGGTTTATATATGAAGGCTACTTTTCACTCAGGAAAATCTTCCGCAGGACAGGAAAGTTTCCTTTGTTTTAAAGTCATTAGTTCCGACCGAGAGCTCACAAACACAACAAACACAACAAACACGGCGGGCACGAAAGGGCCAAAAATCGCCAGGGTTCAACAGTTGACGTTACTATTGGCCAGCGGAAGCGCGCACCAAAACAGAAAAAAGATGGCGGCTTCTTTTTAGCGAAAAGAGCGATGCAACGTTCTTTTAAGATGCAGCAGCATGAATTACATTTTATTGAAAATGAGATTAGGTGTACTAAGGTATCTATGATTGTAGAGAGGTTTGACTAGCAAATGCAGATTAAATTGCTCAGTAAAACCTCTACAGTGTAGCTTCAAACTCTATGTTTTGTTTTATGCATTCTTTATATACTTTGATTGGAAGTTTGGTGAAAAATTTCTAAAGTCAAACGATGAAACAACTGCATTGACTTTGTGCTTGTATAGCTTTTATCTATAGTCTAACTAAGAGTATAAGTTTCGATTAAAGTGTTAAAAATATGAACAACAGTATGAGATAAGATGATATAAATGTAGTACCAGGCAGTTTGGCTTTAAAATTTGTGTTTGCAGAAAAACTATCCTGCTGACAGCGCGAAATATCCAAGAAAAACCAGGGTTTTTTAAAATAAACTCCTAAACAGTACATACATTTAGTAACTTAATATTTACAACATAATACTGTCAGTTTTTGATAAAAACATTGGTTCATAATAAAAATAAATTTTCATCAACAATGGCTATACACATCTAACCGACTAGCATTTGTAAGAATAAAACCATGTAACCGGTTCATGTAGGAAATTTCTGTCCCGGTTAACCTCACTCATGAATGAGATGCGGATGCCAGCTAACTCAGACCCCATTTACACTAGAGCAACAGTTTCTGGATTCGTAAATGTTTCCGGATTCACTTCGTACCGAGTATTCGGATTCGTTAGGCGTTTACACTACAACAGTATTCGCAGATTCGGCCCTTTACACTAAACTCGGAATTCCTTTAATTCAGTTAATATGTTGACCATGTTGGTTCCACCGCAACCTCACATGACTACGAGCGGAAGAGAATCCGAATTCATCGGAATAACCGTTCACACTACGTATTGTCTCAAAAGTATTCGGATACGAAGTTTCTACATTTTTTTCCGGATTCGAAATCTCCGGATACGTGATCAAACCGGAAAGTTTTTATTCCGGATTTATTCTTTTGTGTGTAAACGGCAAAAGGAATCCGGTACTAAAACGTTCTGGATTCGTCACGAATCCGAAAACGTTTGCTCTATATAGTGTAAATGGGGTCTCAGTAGGCCGGCCCAAATTTTAGCAAGGAAATTCAGTATTGTAATAGAGGGGTCTGTCAATTTAGCCATACTGGCATAAACATGGGCATCCAATCTAGATATCTGAAGCTAGATTTATATTGATACTGTATATGTACATGTAGCCGGGCTCGTATTAATACTGTCCATGTCGCCAGACTCATGCATATTGATACTGTATATGTACATGTAGCCAGGCCCATATTGATTACTGTACATGTTATTAATGGGGCTAAGAATCAATAGTGTGGGTCTGCAGCCAAGTCCATGTACATGTAGTTAATAAACCAGGAATTACAATCAACCAGAACCAGAAAAGTAGATTGACATGTTGATGCATCTATCAATGTACCATCATTCGTTGTTACAATCAGCTACTAAAGGCTAGTGTATAATATTTGACGATTAGACTGATCATGCCAATAGCTGTAAAAGCAGGCCAAAATAGCTTTTGTGTACATGCAAATTGAATTATATATACATGTGACAGTAAAATATGATTTCAATCTTCAGCAACTAGAATTTATTAGCAAAAATCACACTCGTTTTGACTGTACCATTGACAGTGTACATTAAACCAGTACTGTTGAAACATATCTGTAGTACACAACAAATTATTTAACGTAATCTGGCAAAGACACCAAGTAGACATTATAAGGTCACACGGTAAATGTTATTAAAGACATATACTATGTAAACTAGAACAAAAAAAAATACACATCCTGATGTCAGTGCCAGGCTGCTAGATACATACAATTAAAATGAACCCAATATTGTTTTCTCTCAACCTATTATTGTGGATATCTCAAAGAAACAATTAGAAAATATTTAAACTAGAAATTACTATCGCAAGTGAAGTGCTGCCTCAAATAGGACAAAAACATTTAGCCTACTCTGCAGGCAACTCTGTGCAGTCTGTGGCCAATGTGACACCCCCCCCCCTTGCCCACTCCACCCAAGATTGCCCCCTCCACCCGAGATTGCTCACTCCACCCGAGATTGCCCTCTCCACCCAAAATTGCCCACTCCACCCGAGATTGCCCACTCCACCCAAGATTGCCCACTCCACCCGAGATTGCCCACTCCACCCGATATTGCCCACTCCACCCGAGATTGCCAACTCCACCCGAGATTGCACACTCCACCCAAGTTTGCCCATTCTACATGAGTTTGCCCACTCCACCCAAGTTTTTCTCACCTCTTTACCATAAGAGCCCAGAGTTGCCTGTGAAGGCCTAGTAGGCTGGAAAGTCCAAAAATTTAATATTAATTACAATAGACAGAGTATACACATTTCTTCTATGTTTTTTAATTATAAAATTGAAAACTACAAGTTACCATAACTTATCGTTTGATGGCATGGCACAGAATAAATACTAAGGCAAGGGTTTTGAAAGGATATACACACAAATAATTATTAATATACAAATATTAAATCATGCCTCTTGCTCTATTAAATGCTGTGGCGAAACTGACAATGCAATTCCAAGTGCTTTATTCTAAGTTTTAACAAATCAACAAATAAAATTATATAGCAATGTACCATTGAGCCCATCAGATTATTTTGCAGACTTTGTATAAGTAAAAATACACACACGCAGATAGTGTCTGATCAGAATGCTGAACAGCGCGAATCAAAATGGCTCCTTAGCGCCTTAGAACAGCAGTTGGTACAAATGGTTCAGCAAGAGAAATTCCTCACACGTAATATCATTCTCAAAGCCATTTATGTACATATTGTCTCCTTGCAATAATATAAGACACTGTCAACTGTTGTCGTGTTCCACTTGAATATACTGGAATGGCTTGTGGGGTTTATAATAGAGTCGGTACACTCATGAAAATTTAACAAGAGCAAATTATGTCAACATTTCAAACTCGTTAGTAATTCATGAGGAAAACTGCGCAAAGGAAATTACCGTGTCGATGGTTAATTTGCATGGACATTGAAGGAAGAAATTACATAAATTAATAATCGAACTTTCACCTCGATTTTCTCTTAAAATACCAATTTGTTTGAGATATATCAAACACTCAGAAGAGTGCTTTATCAGGATATCCAAACACCTCGAAGTTTGTTCAAAAAACTCAGCTATTGCTTCATCAGCTGCGAGTTATTGCAACAAGCTGCATTCAGTGGAAATACAGTGGAAACCGTGCGAGTACTCGAAGCGAGTTGCGAGTGGCTTCGTGCGAGGACTGGAAATTCGCCTTAATTAAAGGCTCTTTTCCACTCATCGCAGAAATTAGTTCGCAGCTTGCTGCGAGTACTTGTATCTCATCAAAAAGAACTCACAACGAGAAAACAAGCACTGGAAAAGAGCCTTATTAAGGTGGTCATGCATCCGAATACTAACCCCTCTCTAGTGGGCTTAACTTTGATGTCTGACTCCAGTGACTGTGTGCTAACAGCACGTGGCACCCATTGGCGAAACTTCAACAAAATAATTTAGAAATTACTATATTGTGTTTGGCACCAGCATGGTCGCCATATCCATGCAGGATGGCTAAGAATGGCGTAATATGGCATACGTGTTGACGTATATTTTGTTCATGCTCAAGTTGATTTCAGGTCGGTTTACTATTCTGTGGCTGCATGTAGACTGAGACGTATAGAAAGAATACGGTTTCCCCCCGGTTTTTACCTGACACGGATTTCTGGGGTTTATCATCCCATATATGTAGCATACTCCTCCCATCTTGCATTGTCTGAGGTCACATTTTGTTCCGAGTTTTGTGTAACATGAATTACATTGACAAGTGTAGCTTCCAGGAACATTGGTGCACTTGTGTTGGCAAGGGGGTGTTCTGCTACGGCACTCATCAAGTTCTGCAAAACAGTAAAATATAGTATTCATTGCATGTTGAACAAAACCGATTTTCGGTTTCTTGGCTGGGTTTACTGTATATACTGAGTAATACCATATTTAGCGTGTGCTGTTAGCGCGCTGCCTCTCACCAATAGTTAAGCCCGGTTGGACGGGGTTAGTACTTGGATGGGTGACCGTCTGGGAATAACCTCGTTCTCGAGCTTGGACCATGTGAGTAGAGTTTAGTTGATCTCTCCTGTGCTTCGAGGGTTTTTCGCCGGGTTCTCCGGTTTTCCTCCCTCCGTAAAATCAACACCTAGGTCTTAGTTGAGATCCGTGGTCTGAACTGTGTTGTTGGCGGCAGCATAAAGCGCCTTTGATATGCCTCAACACGGCTACGGTGAAAATTTCTAAATTGCCTGATGATCATATCCACATGTTAATTTGCGCAATAGAAATATTAAATCATTATCATTATCATTACCATACAATAGGGAGCTTAAGGAAATACAACACGAACGTCAAGAACGTCTTTAATACAATATAATTTTTCTCTCACAACAAAGAAAATGAATAATTTTTAGTAATCTTATTGTCGTCTCCGTTCTACGTACAACGTTATTCAGATCATTTTCACGTGTTCAGGACGACGTTAAACGCAAAACCTGTTAGTTGAGTTTGACTTCAAACTATGCGACAAAATCTTTTAAGAACTCTAAAGCTAGTTTTGGATGTCGAAAAACATACTTTAAGTATTCAATACTAATGGTTCGAAATTTCTGCTAGATACTGAACTTTAGATTTTCGTCGCCGCCCATCTTGGCAGCGCGTGGGCACTCTGTGGCGGACTCGAAAGACGCGCGGGGGACTGTGGCACACTCGATCGTGGTGTGTTTAGGAACTCTCCCTCCCCCCCCCCCCCTTTCACTCTGCAGGCGCTTCAGAGACGTCTGAGAAATACCTGGCAGGATATTACTACAGTAAAGAATAATGACGCAATATACATTTAAATTAGCCTTTTTAGCCTCGTTCTTGTGTAAACGTTCTTTCAATTATAAACACAAGAAGGAAGCTGGAAAGGCTAATTTGAATGCATATATTGAAGATATGAATAGCGAAGCGCACAGATGACGTCGAATTCATGTTTGTCTGGGTTTATAATTTATTCTTGCATTTCCAGCAAAAGAGAGTGGCTCATTAGAAATCCCCCCAGATTAAATTTCGGTTTGTTTGAGTTTTGGAATAGGAACTTTGCGCTACGTTATTGGCAGCCGTGCGGCGGTCAAACATAAATTTTATAATTAAAATAAGTTACGGCCAAAAAAATCGCTTTTTTTCACTTTTTCAAATATCTGCTAAATCAATTCTCTATATGTTTCTTTTTATATTGCAAATTTTGATTTTTCGTATTCACACTTCAAACTGCCAAAATCTAAAAAAAAACAAGTTTTCGACGAAATTTGCATTTCAAGGTGGTCTTAAAAATTTAATTTATAAAACAGAACACGCAAAAACGTACTTATTTCGTTGACTTTATTTTCATGGTATCGTTGACTTTATTTTCAATTATCTCGGGTAGGTCACAGCATTTTCTTGGTCACAGTTCACAATTTTAAGCAACAGTTCTTATCATTTAGCAAGTTGACGTCGTCCCAAAGACGTGAAAATCAAAGTGGCGTTGTATAAAGAACAAGGACGGTGTTGAGATTACTCTAGGGACGAGAAATTATTCATTCTCTTTGTTTCGCAACGTACTAGAATTACTTTGGTTTAAAAGACGTCGTTGTTGAAGTTGCCAAGGTCCCTATTAATTAACATCGTGACAATGTGACATGTGAATTCAGGATATTAGTGAATGTTTTTCGGGTTTGCGGCGCTCACGAATTTCGGGTATTAGGACATTTATTATATGCATGACAAAATTACTGCATTCTGATTGGTTGAGAGGAGTACAATTATTTTATTAATTGTACTGCAGTACAATTATTTTATTAATTGTATTGCTCCCAAGGCCCTGGGAGCGATGTTGACAATAAAATTCAAAATGGCGGACAATTCTACAATGGAAAGTTTTCACATTTCCAACGACTTGTGGTACACTATGAACTAAAAATTCCATGTAAATATTTTGAAATGAGTACAGAGAACACCCAGAGTGAAAATGTTTCTTGTCAAGTAATGAAACAAGATGTTTTTAAAGGTGTGAGTGAGTACGAAGCGTACGTGTCGTAATTTTGTCATGCATATATAATAAATGAGTAATCATATGATTTTGCTCGTACAATTAAGGATTTACACTACAAGTGATATTTGAAAATTTTGCCAAAATTGCACGAGCCGTTGGCGAGTGCAATTTGGAATAATTTTCAAATATCACGAGTAGTGTAAATCCTTAATTGTACGAGCAAAATCATATGATTGTACTTGCTATCATATGATTACCTATACTAATTAATATTAATTAAAAAACAACGGTTTACTGAACCGACAAGTTGTAAAATTGCATACATCAAAATAGGAGTAGACTGAAACGAGTAGACTGAAACAAGTAAACTCGATACGGTTTTAAATTAATAACAGTTTTCTCTTAAAAAGCAATTTCTAGTGATGTTATAGTCACCGTGCTAGGCGGTGAGCATCGTTTCTGAACCAATCAAAATGCAAGAATCTTTGTATTCACGTAAATAGAGCAATGGGATGTGATCTAGTGTTTTTATTGGTTGTTAACGACACTTATAAGTCAACTTACACACCTGTTTCGCAACATGTTCCTGTCCATCCAGATGTACATTGACAACTTCCATATGTTGGGGTTCCTCCATTTTTGCATGCATATCTGTTACATGGTTGTGCTTCATACAAATTATACCAACATTTTTCCCCACACCTTTCTACCGTTGACTTTGATCTTGTACGAGTTCGTTCCCCGGCGTTACCACACTGGTGAATGCACAAACTCCAGGATGTCCACTGATTTGCTGCACAGTGGACAGGACGACAGCCTCCATTACGACGATCCTTATTATCCCACCACCACTGACCAGCAACATCATCTTCCATGAGTGATATAAAGACGGCACATAAAACAACAAGCTGCATCGTGGTTTTTTCTTTTGAACTTTTAATATCTTGAACTGTTGGAAATCCTGGGTGTAGTAAATTAGCAATTTAGTTTAGTATGCAAAATCATTCTGAGTAATGCTGTCCCGTGGGAGAAGTTCATTGCATGTATTTGATCCTAACTGGTACAAAACTATACATAAATATTGTATAAGAAAAGCAATCAACCAATCAAAATGCAGAGCCCACCAGCCGATGCCGGGAACCAGAGGACTGGGAACAAAAACCCAATTTTGTTGGGTTTTTTCATCGGAGTTTCCCAGAGCCTCCGTTCCTTGGTAATGACCAAAAGGATCGCAGGCTCTGGGGTACGAGATTGTCATTTGCCCACTTAATCTTTAAAAGAAAGCTTTTCATTGGGTTATCGTCAGACGTTTATATCACCAATTATAAACTTCTCCAATAGCCAATCAAATTCAAGGATTTGCATTATGAACTTGTAAATTAAATAAAGACACGGTGTTTTCTGACCAGAATAATTGTTACGAGCTTTAGGCCACCAGTCTGTGGCCTTCAACACGTGAATGTGTGTGTGTGTGTGTGTGTGTGTGTGTATTATTATATAAAAGTTAAAATAAGTTCGTTACTACTCCAAGTTTTACGCCTATAGAACTTATTTTAACTTTTATTTTAACTTTTATATTACGCTCTACCACTGGTGGTATTGAGCACTCTTGGATCAATTGCAAACATCTAACTTGTTTAGTGTTAATTTGTTTTTATATATATATATATTTATATTTATATTTATACTTCATCAGTTTAACAAAAACATTTAGCCTACTCTGCAGGCAACTCTGTGCAGTATGTGGCCAATGTGACACCCCCTTGCCCACTCCACCCAAGATTTCCCACTCCACCTGAGATTGCCCACTCCACCCGAGATTTCCCACTCCACCTAAATTTTTCTCACCTCTTCACCATATGAGCGCAGAGTTGCCTGTGAAGGCATAGGGGGCTGGAAAGTCCAAAAATGTTATATTAATTACAATAGACAGAGTATACACATTTCTTCTATGGTTTTTAATTATAAAATTGAAAACTACAAGTTACAATAACTTATCGCTTGACATGATATGGCAAGGGTTTTGACAGGATATACACACAATAATATAGAAATATTAAATAATCACACCTCTTGCTCTAATGCTGTGGCAAAACTGTCAATGCAATTCCAAGTGCTTAGATATGTTTTGACAAATCTAGAGCTTTAATAAAAATAAATTATACAGCAATGTATACCCACCAACGACTGCTCACTCGAGCAATACATTCCATTCCCACATCTGACCAATCAGAGCAAGCCTTCCAAAATCTGGAAAGCCGACCTTCACCTTGGCATGTCCTTGCCTCGGTATTTTGATGGCGAATTAGTTGGTGTAAGAAAGTGTGTGATTTACGTTTAAACGTTTAAAATAAAAGATCTTAATCCCTATATATCAACGGAAAGCAGTTGTCCAATTTGTCCAAGGGAATACTGATGTTTGTAAACTTTCCTACCGAGTGTGGTAAATCGCTAATTTACCAAGCGCCGATACAATCTCAAAGGTTTCTGGCCATGCTAGCCTATTGTGGTGGTTTCTCCGCTTGTGAAGCTTTTAATATGTAAGAACAAGTCATTCACCTACGAAGTCTTCTTCGGTATTTCTTCGGTTAGTTTGGCAACATTGAAGAAAACAAATTAAAATACGTAGAAGAAGAAATATTCTCGGTAGTTTATGCACATCTGAAGCACAAAAAAGAACGTCTGCGAAGCAGTGACGGATTACCTATGGGGCAAAGGGGGCATTGGCCCCCGGCCCCAGATTCTGACCGGCCCCAAAAAATGAGTGAATAAAAAAATTATGCAGTTTCTCTTTGAAAGTCCAAACTAGCCTGAGAAAATCACACGCTATCTCAGCCACGGCCCCCCTTCTGGGTGGCGCCTGAGGCAGCCTAAGTACGAACCTCCGATGATCCGATCAACCTGGCTCTCATTTTGTGACCGCCCTAAAATATTTTTTCCCCCGGCCCTGGGAAGGTTAGGCCTAGGTCAAACGTCGCTCTTCTCATGCGCCGAACCTAATGCAAATCAGCAAAAACAAAGGATTTAGCTTATTATCATTAGGTTCGGCGCATGAGAAGAGAGACGTTTGACCTAGGCCTAAATCCGCTACATTTCGCTACATTTTTTTTTTTTCAAAAGTTTTCGTACGGATTTATTTATATGAGCGGCAAGAACATAATTAAAATACCATTCTTCGTAAATTTCGTTATTCTTCGTTTGCAATCACGTGACAAAAATAGGTTACGTCATAGCTTGCCGCCATGTTGGAGGATATACAAAGACCCAACATGGCGGCGTCTTGTGGTGATACCGAGCGAAACATTCAATATTCGGAATATTATGCGACTTTGGACGATGCGGTTAAAGTCCGCTACAAGGAGAAAGTTAATATTTGTGCATTTGATCCTTACCAATTAAAGAAATCTGACTACAGTGAAGATTTCACGTTGTTTCCCAACGTTGAGTACCCCGATATAGTCAACTATTTGGTACTTCAAACTTCTTGGGCAACCAGTTCTCAAATGAAGGCTTACAAGTCTACCGAAGCTTACAATTTCTTCGTCTCAGGATGGGTCAACACGTTGCTAGTGAAAAAGGTTGGGACAAATAGAGCCGTAGTTTATGGAAGGGTAAGTAAAGTACAATATTGTTTGTATATTTATGGTTATACATAATAAGGCTAGTGATTCTCGCCTTGTTCATCAACCTCAACAATTTTAAACGAACGTATACATGTTATTGTATTGTAAATGACTCATAATTATTATGAAATATTGTATTTTCTTTGGTGGCATCTTTTCTTGATTCAACATTTGTTTTCAATCCGAATTCTGATTTAAATTATTTTGTTTCAGGTGAATCATTCGCAAAGGGCCCGAGATACCCCTTTAAAAACCTGGTTTATTGCGGAAAACGATGGAAACGTCATAGCTGCGCATTGCAATTGCATGGCTGGGTTGTGCGAAGGATGTTCGCATGTTGGAGCCCTACTTTTTGCAGTTGAGGCTGGTGTGAGGATGAGGAGCTCAACTACATGTACAGGAGAGAAGAGTAAGTGGCTTATGCCTTCATACATGAAACAAATTCCCTACATGCCTGTTTGTGAAATGGATTTTACATCAGCAAAGAGGAAACATAACCTCTTGTTAGAACACCAAGTAACCCCAAGTGCCTGTCACCCAACTCCTGCAGTATCTAGTAAAAACATTAGTGCTCCATCATGTCAGGAACAGCAAGCATTCTTCAAAAACATTTCAACTTCATCACCAAAGACAAAGCCAGTAATTCTTTCATTGTTAAAACCATATAACACTGCTTATATACCAAAAGAAAATGCTAACCTACCCAAACCTTTACCTGAAACATTACATAACACCATGTATGAAAGCCTTGATTACCCAGACCTATTACAAAAATGTGATGGAATTGTTGTTCACCTAACTTTGGAGGAATGCAAGTGTATTGAATCAGCCACTAGGGAACAAGCCTTGTCCAAAGTATGGTTTGCTCAACGCAGTGGACGTATAACTGCTTCACGTTTAAAGTTGTCTTGTCACACAAACCCTGATAAACCATCAAAAAGTTTAATCTTAAGTATCTGTTACCCAGAAGCACACAAGTTCTCTAATGCTGCAACCAGGTGGGGATGTGCAAAGGAAGCCCATGCACGTGAATCATACTGGACAAAAAACAACAAACATCATGAATGTCTAACTGTCTCAGACAGTGGCCTTCATGTAAATATTAAGTGGCCTTTCCTTGGTGCATCACCAGATGGAATTGTTCAGTGTAATTGCTGTGGTAGAGGTGTATGCGAAATTAAATGCCCATACATACACAGAGATACAATGATATATGAAGCTACCAAACAAAAGAACTTCTGTCTAATCAGAGATCAGGATGGACTACATTTGGACAAAAAACATGCCTATTACTACCAAATTCAGGCACAGATATATATTTGTGAAGTTGAGTTTTGTGACTTTGTAGTATGGACACAGAGAGACATGCACATTGAGCGAATTACCCCAGATTTGGAATTTTGGAATTCTGCTGTTTCCAAGGCACTTGCCTTTTTTAAGAAAGGTATTTTGCCTGAGCTAATAGGAAAATGGTTCACTCGTTTTACTGCTACCCTGGCCCATTCATCTCCAGCTAATTTACCTGTGGATAAGGATGAAGGACCATGGTGCTACTGCCAGTGTTATATAGAAGACAGTGTTTTGATTGAATGTGAAAACACAAACTGTGAAGTTCGTTGGTACCATATGTCTTGCATGAATCTCTCTCAAGTGCCCAAGGGAGTATGGATTTGCCCAACTTGCCAACAATAATACTATGGTACATACTTTACAGAGTGAAAAAAATAAACTGCCAATTTGGTACAATATAACAAGATAATTATCAGTAATTTATAGTAATACATTGATTAGAGGTCAAAAAGAATTGTTCAAGGGGTAACTGGCTTGAGCAGTCAAAGGCAGCAATTTTGTTTTAATAAAATGATCAGGCTATACTTCTACATTACTTTATAGGAAACATTTTGTGGAAACATTTTCAACAAAATGTAAGGCTAATTTTTTCACAATTGTTGGTAGCTCTTATTTTTGCTGCTCTTTCATGATTTAAGTCAGTACAGTATTACTAATACTGAACTACAATTAAACAATTCTTTTTGACTCATTATTTACAGCATTTACATACAGGTGTTTAAGAGTTTTAATAAGAAAGGTAACATAATTACTAAAATCATCATAACAAATGTGAATTTGAAAAGCATTCTAGTAGTTGTGCTCAGCAGATATAAGTACATGAAGAACTGGTAGTATAGTGATCTGATCAGGGTTTACTCCAGATCATTCAAATGGAACAATGGAATCAGAAAGGTTTGTCAGAGCACAACAAGTCACAGCAATTTTGTCAATAGGAGCCATAGAATCTCCCTTCTTCACAGTGACATATTCTATTGGCAATATGCTCTGCAGAATAATATATTTTCTGCGCACAAGACCAATCACACGTTCAACATGAATCCTCACATTGGCTATCTTGCGTGTCTGTTCAACTTCCTTGGTCGATAGCTGGGTCTTCCCTTTAGTAAAAGCAGGTATATATAGCTTTGCTTGGTAGAACCCAACACTGTCAGCAATATCAAAGCCTCGGTCAGCAAGAACAATGTCACCGGATAACAGTTTTCCTTAACATTCCACATTGTTCAGTTAAATATTTGTCACTGACTCTTCCACCCCATGCTTTTGAAATGAAAGATATAGAGCCTTGTGGAGTTATTCCTATCAAGAATTTTATAGTGTTATGGTGTTTATAGTTTGACCATGTCATTGCTCTGGCTATCAGGCTAGATGGTCGTTCAATAAATACCTCAAAGCAGTCAATAATGACCACTACTTTATCTTTAAAATTTTGTTTGAAGACTGATGGCATTGTGCTTCTCAGTTCTTCACGGTCTGGCCAATGTATAAGAAACTGCAGGCGAATGCTAAGTTGATCTATCCACTTACTGAATATCCTACTAACAGTTGATACAGATATGCCAAATCTATAACCCAAATCTTGAAGAGGTAAATTAAGTTTTATTTTCATTAAAACTAACAAAAACTCTTGGAACTGAGAAAGAGCATTACGTCCTGCAGACTTGATATCCGGTGCTACTAAATCAAAAACATGCATGAGAATAATAAAATTGGGTATACCAGTATAAAACTTAGTTTTCTCATCATTATTTTCAAACCCTGCTTTTCCCAGCTCTATACCAAGAAGCCTTATTTTTAAGTCACTCAGTTCTGATGTGGCATTTTTCAAATAAAGCTCCTGCATCTCCATGTCCTTCATCGTGAGAGTGGTTTGACATTCTTTTTCGTTTTCTGTCACAACATCATGTGGAACTGTTTAATAGTGCAGAAGAAAAAGTTAATTCAGTATCAACTAATTCTTTATTGCTTTACAAAATTGTAAAAATGACGTGAAAATTATTTGCCCTGCAAATTCAGAGTTCGATCTAGGCATGATAGACTTTACTCGGTAGTCGATATGAAGATATCCCTGAGACGTGGGACAATGACAATGTATTCCTGAACGTGTACTTACTCGGCTCAGCGATTTTTTCAGTTAAGTCAACATTCCCCAAATTTATCAATGAATCCGCGACTTCAGCCTCAACTCGGGCAACTTCTTCAATCTTCCGTTTATGCCCTCGTTTTGCTGCCCTAGCAGCACGGGAAACAGCAGCAGACGTGTTTTTAACTTTAGAATGTCCCATGTTCTGTGTGGGAGCCCAATCTATGTTGAGACGATCATACAAGTCTGCTGGCTTTCCTAGAAAAAGCATGTAAACAATCTGTGTTCGATATTTAGGTGAACGGCAACGACTCCAAACATTTCACATAATATTTGTGAAAGACAAATTATATAATACAGTACCTGAAAGAAAATGAATGCTGCATACACGTGTCAGCTTAGTTTTTTCCTCATTTAGATCTGCCCTGTTTATGTTTGTTAGCCATTGCTTTCTTCGTTCTTCGCTCAGCCTCCACGTATCGTCTCCTTGATGCGTAATAATCGTAGGTATTCTAAAAAAACTATATTTTCCGTTCTCGCGAATACTATTATGACCACATCCATAAACAGCACAAAGAGTTGGCATAATTAATACGATGAATTATTGAAATATAATACCGGTTATGGAAATATAAGAAGTGGGAATTCAACTACGCGTGACCCACAGCGTGATTTGTTTATCCTCCAACATGGCCGACTTCCGCCTTTTTCGATCGCTGTGACGTCATGTGCAAACGAAGAATACTAGTCGCTCTCTTGTTGTTCACCCCATTTCCGTCGGGCTTGTGTTTAATACATCTTTTATTTCGCTGGCGCTCATAACTTCAACGGTTGTTTATCTACATGTGGTGAAAGAGGATAATCGAAATAGCACTCTTCAAAGATTCGGTGAAGTTCTAAGCTATACTTCTGAAAATATTTGTGATTTCAAGTGCCGTGAAGTGCGCAGATAATTTTCAGACTTCAGAAATGTAATGTCAACACGGCCAACAATATTTCGCTGATGCCACACGCTTCACATTGACTTTTACGCTTTTTTGCCTCGTCGCTCGGCAAAAGGCTGGCGTTTAATTTTAGCAGTGATCAATGCTGTAATCTCATTGGTTCATTGTACAAAGGGAATGGAATGTATTGCTTGAGTGAGCAGCCGTTGGTGGGGAGCGAGTTTGGGACCGACCCTAACAACGGCTGCGAGGGAGACTAGCAGATAGTAGCGTCTGATCAGAATGCTGATCAGTGCAAACACAATGAACGTTACCCACATGTACACCAATATACACCTAAAAATACAAGAAAAAAGCCGTGAAACCTCCTGAGAATTATGCTGATAAAGTCGACCAAAACACAAAGTTTATTTGTAAGCTAGAGTTTATTGAACAAAACGTGACGGAACGACTTGAGTCTTGGGTATATTTGAATGATAACCATGAAGTTGGCCCATGGCAAAAAAAGTCATATTTCCGTTTAGTTAGTTAACAAGACGCCTGCTTAGGCGTTCACTCGGGCTACTCAGTAATGCAGCTTGGCATAGCCTATGCACGAAACAGCGTGCACATATTAAGCGTTTGTTAAAAAGTACAAAATAACCTACAGTGCAATCTACAGTGCTAGTGAAAAAGCTGGATTGAACGAGCTACAGTGCAGCGGCGAACTGGCAGCTAACTTCACGGCGTTAATCTAGACGTGCAAACAGTTCGACATATATGTACATGTTTATCAGTATTTTTTGCATTATTTGCAGTAAGCAGTATATTTACTATATTACCTAGACGATCGACAACAAGCGAACGTACATGTACCAAGGAACTATTTGGCGTAACTTTACTAACACAACAATACATAATCCAGGCAATAACAAAGCAAATTACAAATATTAAAATTACCTCAATACATTTAAAGTTTCCCATTTAGCGTATTAAACTTGAGTCTCTTCAGCACGAAAGTCAACACAGCATATAATATAATTTTCAACGTTGTTTATAAATCGTTTATAATCAGTTTGTCTTGATCGAGACGGCGGAATATAACCCAGATCGAAATATAACAAGCAGCTGACAAAAACACTACCGAACCACTTCGAAGCACTTGATCGAAAAGAAAGAAGGCAGTGTGGGTCACATGCAAGCATAATGCAAGTCATGCATAGATATAGTCACATGCCTCAGTTTCGCAAAGCCTGTTGGGGTAATATCGCGACCCAAAAAAACAAAAACACGACCGAAACCTAGACTCGGCTACCACAGGTAGCCCGAGTAATAACATAATAAAATTAAGCTCAGACAAGTATTCAAATCGTCTTACCTTGACAAGAGAATCTTCCCTCAGTGAAATTGAGTTGAAATTCAGAAGGACAGCGTGAACACGTTCTGTGCACGATCGTTCGAAGTCTGCATCATCTCGTGGCGTCGCCAGTTGACAAAATGTGGCGTTGGCGAGTTCCGAAGTTCGAACGATTGCTTCCGTATGACCCGTCTAAAATATGTAATCAAGTTTGTAGGAAGAAACTCCTACATCATAAAACTGAACATCTCCAAATTGCTCCAACAAACTTAGCACAGACACGCAAGATCAGTGTGCTGCCTCTTCGAGGCAGCAACAATAATAAGACTAAGTTATAAGATAAAGAAATGTTGAAAGAAAACGAGGAAAATAGTGTACCCAATAGGGAGAAGGCGCAAACGGGACACGAAGACCCATGCGAGGCGCCCCCTTGAAAAAAACAATAATCAACAAAAGCAAACTACAAATTAAAGAAAGAAAAGAACAAACAAACAAACAAACGCTGGACCAACCTCCGACCCAGATGCACACCAAGAAAAAGAGGGATCACCAAATTGATCATTAGGCTCATTTTCATATTCTTTTTCCGATTCCCATTTCTTGACATGCATCTAAACCAGAAACCGGTCCGACAAATCACAGCACGCGAAACGCGACTCAAGGTTGTGCCCTGTGGCAAGAACAATCCTGTGCAAGTGTCCATGTGTACAGCATGTCTGTATCAAAGGTAGATAGCAAGGTTTGGTATCTTCGTTTGAGAAAAGTTTTGAATGTACAGTAGAGATACTAACAAGACTGGACGAGGGAGCTGATTTGCAAGAAAGATTCCGGCATAGTTTGACAATCCTATTTAAAAATGAGGCTTGGTACGTGTTGGTCCTACAGAGTGGAACATTGATCGCTAGACAATTTTGACTGAGTAGACCTAGCATCTTGTTTGCTTTTGCAACCGAATGGAAAATATATGGTGATGCCAGATAAGTTTGCTGGAAACACTGTAACACCGAGGTCTTCAAGTTGTTCGGGGCCCTTAGGAAATTTGTGTTTGGGGGCCCCACTTCCCCCTTAACATCGTTAGTTTAGTCACTAGTTAACCCAATAAATTCATTAGGGGCCCCTTCAGGTTGGGTGCCCTTAGGAGTTGCTTTAACCCTGACTATATAGTCTGTTACGCTACTGAAAATATTTCAAAGCCCGCTCCGCCCGCGCGGGCAAAGCGAACGTAATGGAAAACAGCCTTAAATGAGCAACGTTGCAAATCTCCGCCGAAACTGTCGGAAATCGAGTTTACCGACTTAATAAATTCAGATTCAGATTCAGTGTTTTTGAAACCTTTGCTAATTACTTAGCCTGAGAAAATCAGACCCCATCTGAGGCGCAGGCCCCTCCCGCGCCCGGGCGCCAGGGGCCTGCGCCTGAAATGGGGTCTGATTTTCTCAGGTTACTAATTACTATATGTACATACGAAGTGATGTCCAAAACATTTTGAAATTAAAAGTTAACTGTTTCGGCTAAAAAGTCGGTTGCATCGATGCGAACTCGGAATTTCAGATAATCAGCGCCATTCTCGTTCCCAGAGCTCCAACCGTGCTGTTTTGGCGGCAAAAATATGTGATTACGCTCAGTACTCACACCAGTCTCTTGCTCCGTTTTTAGGGGCCCAAGGACCACAGAATATATAATTTAATTTTTGCGTTTTGACAATATTGGCAAAGAACACTTATTCACGCTATGACATTATTTTTTAGTGTTTACTATATTTATTATTAAATTTAATATTGTTGTCTGGCAAAAGAAGGGCCTATTTCTCTCGTGGGCCTGGAGTTGCCGCCCCATCCGTCCCCGCCTTAATCCGGCCCCGAAGCATTTAGTTCCACTCGTCATCAGTACGTCACTACGGAGTTACATGAGAAGCATGCGCATGCGTACAGCCAGTGCATGTTGTGCGATTTATACCAATCTCGTACCCAGACCCGCGCGTTCCCATACTCACACGAGGCTCTGGTAACAGCCATTTCAGGGCCCGTTCTGATTGGCTAATCCAATGCGCATGCTTGACTAGAAATTGTTGCCTGGTCTTGCCCAGGTTTATAAACATCACTTCAGCCGGAATAGAATATGCCGCAATGAACAAAATACTCTCAATTTGGTAGTTATTTGATGCAGGGTTGTGATATTTTAACCTCCAATGCCGATAGGCTTTCATGTTGACGACTTTTGAACGGTTCGAAGGGGAAAAGCGGCGAGTATCAAATCGCATGGCACATTGCGCGCGGCATCGCTGAGGCTTTAGTATTTTATTACTCTGGCCAACGCTAGGCGATTCTACTCGTCACTGCCTGGGAGATCGCTAGGGTTAAAATAAAAGCTATAAATTCCAATGTGAATTCCTTCAAATTCTCTTGCTTTGGTTTGCTTTGGCTAGAAAGCCGCAAACGTTTCAAAAACTTCATTATAAGATGCATTCGAAGTCAACAATAATAATATTATTGATTTAATAATCAAATGACAGACGTTTCCCATTTCAGTTAAAATATTTTCCGTTTAGCTAAAAACTTGACATTTCTACCCCAAATTGCATTTTTCAATAGTTACTGTCAGTTATATAGTCATTAATCACGCTATAAGCATGCCAAACATATTTGTAATATCATAGATAATCACTCTCATAATATCATACGCTCAACAAAGCACGGAAAAGCTGATGTTATATATATATACATCAAAATCAACCATAAAAGCATAACATGGTGTCATGGAGTGAGATTAACAATCCACGATCCAACAGAGTAACGCACATGTACAGTCTCTGGTAAGTGCTTAAAGATAAATAAAAGACGAAAACCAGCATTTTTGACGTTTGAACTTTATTCAAACAACATAAATACCAGATTTGGTATATAAGATACATACATATAACATATAAACTAGAGTACGTGTTCAACTATAAACTTTCAAAACTTCTTAAAACATTAAAACAGTATTTAGCTACCAAAGTCATAATTGTTTTGTCTTGCATAGCAATGACATACATGAAAAGGTCTTGATAGCTAAATTTAGAAAATGAGTTATTTATTTTACAGAGACTTTCCATAAAATTAACTCTAAGATCGGCGAACTTTGTGTTTCTGCATGACATTAAAAGGTGTTGTTCGTTCCCAATCTCATTTAGATCACAATGTTTGCATAATCTTTCACTGTATGAAACATTTCCGTATCGACCAGTTTCAACAGGTAGTTTATGAGCTGAAATTCTTAATTTTGTAACCGCTTGACGATGTTTGAAGTTGCGAATTGAAGAAAGATATTTTTCAAAGCCAAAATTTATTTTCAGTTTTTTAAAGACTCTTAATTTGCCATTATTTCCACCTTGTTGAATCTGCTCTTTCCAGTATTCAGTATAAAACTCATGTAATTTATTCCTCAAGTAATGGCAAAAATTTCCTTGTTCTTTGGGTGGTATTACAAAATTTTTTAAATTATTAACTTCTATATTACATAGTTGTAGTAAATATTTTGTAAATAATATTGGTTGTAAATTAGAGTCCATACAGACTCTCGCTGCTTCACCAGCGATGGTATCTGTAAAAGTTGAGCTTTTGATGCGAAACCAATATTTTGTTATAAGTGTAGCTATTTGTATAATTAGGGGTGCCCTTCCTAGTTCACCATAGACAGCTAAATTTGTAGATTTTGAGTGAACACCCAAGATTCTTTTGCAGAATTTTAGATGTAGTCTTTCTATATTATTTGTTAATTTAAAAATTTTAGTTTTAAACATCGCAAAAGAGTTTATTTTACCCAGTAAGTATGGACCCCAAACTTCGCAGCTATACAGCAAAACGGGAACTACCGTTGAAGAGAAAAGTTTTAAAAGCAATTTTATTGGTACATTCTCCACGTTTGAAAAACTTTTGAATAAACAATGATAGGCACGTATTGCTTTACCATAAAGTATTTTTTGTGTTCGTTTAAAATTACCGGAAAAGTGAAAAGTAATACCAAGGTAGCAATATTCATCAACTTGCTCTAGAGCAATTTTCCCGAAAGACCAAATTGATGGGAAGTGTGCACGTCTTTGGGTTGGTGTTCCAAACAATAAAACTTTTGATTTTTTTAAATTAATGTTCAACTTCCATTTCTTGGTGTAAAATTCAAGATTTGTGAGACAGTTTTGTAAGCCAGACCTGGACTCGGATAGTAAAACTAAGTCGTCTGCGTAAAGTAAACAGTTTAAATCAGTTTCACCAAGTTTGACTGGGGCACACGAGCTGTTAAATAAATTAGGTATATCATTGATAAACAGGTTGAATAAGGTGGGACTTAGATTGCATCCTTGTTTTACCCCAATATGGGACTTAAAGAAAGGAGTACTTCCCTTATCCAATTTTACCGAGCAATCAACTGAGGAATACATACTTAGCATTAGACGTATGAAATTCTTACTACAACCATATTGAATAAGTTTGAAGAAAAGACCTTCTCTCCACACGCTGTCGTAGGCTTTTTTAAAGTCGATAAAACAGGCAAAAATTGGTTTTCGTTTTGACTTATAAACATCTATTAAAGTTTTTAGAACTAGTAAATGATCTGCTGTTCTGCAATTTTTCCGAAAACCGATTTGACATTTACTCATAATTTTGCACTCTTCCAGAAATTTAGTCAAACGAGTATTCATAATCAATGTGAAATATTTTCCCAGACAGCTGCTTATACAAATTCCTCTATAGTTACTCGGGTCAATTGTACTTCCTGATTTATATATTGGGACTATGAAACCCTTAGACCAATGTGATGGAAACACACCGTAGGATAGAATAGTATTAAACAATTTTACAAAATAGGATGGTAAAACTTCGACTGCTAACTTAATGATCTCATTGGACAGTGAATCACCGGCACTGGCTTTTTTGTTCTTTAATTTCTTTGACAGTTTGCACAATTCTTCAAGTGAGATTGGTTTGTCAAGGGTATCGTTTTTTGCAGGCTGCCCAAATATTGAAATCCTTCACAATTTGAGCTTCGTTGCTTATCTTTTCAGTGTTGAAATTTATCTTGTTCAAATTTCTAAAATAATCAAACCATTCCGATGATGGTATTTCATTTGACGTACATGGTTTACGTGTTTTTATAGAATTAACTAGCTTCCAGAATTCTTTAGGATTGTTATTGGATAAAATTTCAATTTGGTTTAGTATAGAATTATGAAATTGTCTTTTTTGTTTCTTAATCATGCGCTTATATTCCTTTCTTTTTGAAAAAAATAGATGACGTAAATAAACATCATTAGGGTATTTTGTGAGTAAACTTCCTAAATTTCTCAAATTCTTTTTAAGAGTATGGCAATTTGTATCATAACATTTGAATGTCTGCTATTTACTGAGTTGTGTAATAAATAGATAAACGCGCGTGAAATAAATATGGCCAGTGGATTTAGTCCGCCGCAAATGAACTGGACGGCCAATGACCTTCCAGACGAGTTTCAAAAATTCAAACAATATTGTAACCTTGTATTCAATGGGCCATTCTCGAAGAAACCAGAACCAGAGAAAGCATCTTATATTCTATTATGGATTGGTCGACAGGGGGTCGACATATATAATAGTTTGGACGCCGAAGACGAAAAAATAAGCCAAAAGCAATATGGGAGAAATTCGAAAAACATCTAGCCCCAAGAACGAATTACAGGCCAACGCGCTTCCAACTATCAACAGTTGAGGCAATCACAAGACGAAAATATCGACGATTTCATAACCAGATGTCGCAATCAAGTAGCCTGCTCGCAGCCCGAAACAATCAAGCGGCTAAATGTAAATTCCGCGACCAACGCGAAACCGACGAGCGTATAATTGAGCAATTAATAATAGGAACTAGACATAAGAAAGCCCAAGAAAGAATCTTAGAAAAAGACGAAAAGCTAACCCTTGAGGAAGCGATCGATTACGCGAGAACATACGAAGCTACCCTAGCGCACGTAGCCCAAGTGCCCAACTAAACGCACGAAGAGCCATACACGCAATTCGAAACTCCGAAAACCAGAAACGGAAATGTGCAAACTGCGGGAATGAACACGAAGTCACGAACCAAAAAAATGTCCAACTTATGGACCTTCTGCAACTTCTGTTCCAAACCGAACCATTGGAGCAAGGACTGCAGGCAAAAAACGAAGAGAAATGAACCAGATCAGCCCAAATACAAGAACCAAAGTGGAAACGGAAGAAAAACGCCACTCGTGAAATCACGCACGAATGATCAACGTTACCACAGCAACAGACGAGTTCACGAATTCCAAACAAATGATGAGTTAAGCGAGCATTTCGAAACGCTACTATTCGACACTATCAGAGTAAACAGCATCACCAGACGAAGCACTCGTCACAGTCAATATCACGCTACGGAACACGAAAAACCGGAACGCGCAACTAAAAGCGAAAATCGACACTGGCGCACAAGCAAACATAATAGCGATAAGAATATATCGTATATGTTCCCACAAGACGTAAAGGAAGACGGGAAACCCAAAGCCAGCGCCTTAGAGAAGTCGAGCACTACCCTGACAGCATACGACGGAACGCTAATACCACACTTCGGCACCTGTGACAAAAAATGCGCACACGAAGGGAACAGCACAACCGCTACTTTCTACGTCACCGACGCACAAAGCCGAGCCATCATCGGTCTACCAACTGCACTGGAGCTGAAACTCATAACCCTGAACTGTTCTGTCGAGGAACAAAACAAAACAAAAGAGTGAAACACCATCTAAGAACGAGAACGCCAAGCCAGATGCAGCTATCAGAATAACAGACAAAGATCACCTAATCACACAATTCCCGAAGTGTTTCTACAGAATCGGCAAGTTCCAGGGGGAGTACCACATCACTCTGGCCCCACAGTAGCACCAGTCATCCACCCAGTGGCGTGCGGTCATGTAAGCGTAGGCAAGCGCCGCTTGCCTAAACATTTTTACTGAATGAAAAATTTTTCTGGACCAATCTCTGAACAAAATCAGTCTTAATTGTTCTCTTCTAAACAATATCAATTATCAAACTAAATCTTCTGCCTAGTGCGCGAGTTAATGTCCTGCTTGCATAACACTTGTTAGTGTTTGCGTGATTGTTCTAGATGTTTTGTCTAGAAAGAGTCAAGTGGATTAAGAAGACTTATCTTGATATACCCTGCTTAAGAGTTCTAATTATTTCTTGATTATTAAACAACGCAAGCGCGCTTGCCTTCAGAGCTTAAAATCAACGATTGCGCATGCGCTAATTTAGGTTTGGGAGCCTCCAATTGGACGAATATAGAGCAAAAGCAAGCGGCGCTTCTAAGGGACACCGCTTGATAGCTGATTGGCCAACACACACGTGCGATACGATGAACACTTGCCTCTGGGCCCTTAGCGTAGGAATGACACGCACGCAAGACAGCACGAGTCGGTTTTCAATTTCAAACAGGGGAATTATAGGCACCAAGGCGCGTTGTTTTAAACCATACACATTGTACATCATTCAAAATTGAGAAATAAAGTTATGAAGGGCAAGTTGTTGGTGAATGGTGATATTGTTGGTGAATTGCGCAGCAACCAAAAGGTAATATTCATTTAAACTAGTTATAATGTCCGTAATTTATTTATTTGTAGCATGCAAATTGCTTGAACTAAAGTCTACAGATATAATCAAATGCGCGCAAACATGCAGCGTATGACTATATGACTGATTGTGCAATTCTGTTGCTGAAATAAATTAATCACTAAAAACACACGAGACTAAACATCACTGTTTATTCTTGGATAATCTAGAAGATGTAAAACACGTTTTGCTGTGCATTATAATTTATAAGACAAGACATAGATGGTTATAAAGAGGAGCGTAGTTAGAACATGCGAGATACACGTAACACGTGACGACACGGAAGTTAGCAATGAACGTCGCTATGATTTTGACATTTTGTCCCGCGCCCTGTATTGCCACTCCTTTAAACTAAACATATATAAACAAGGGTAAGTTGCTGCTATGTTATTAGTCAATAAGCACTACCGAAGACTGTGTCACTGGAAAATCGTTGAAGGGGGCCGTCCTACTCCTGAGTTGCAAGCACTGCATACAACATCGAAACGAAGTGGTAAAGTTTTTATTCGAAGCTTTCAAACATCAAATTACGACAAGTACAAATGGATGGATGGCTCCTCCAAGATGAATAAGCCAATTCTGCTGGCCATGTCTTTTATTCAACCCAACGGACAAGACAGTGTGGTGCAAAAAAGGATACGATGATTTGGGAAACTTATGCAATGCCATCAACAGATACGAGGAAACGAAGACACACATGTCCAGTTGCTTGATGAATGCCAGTTTTGGGCGTATCCGTATCGATATGCAGCTAGACCAACAGGCGCGTCAACACATCTCAGCTCACAACTTGATGGTGCATAAAAATAGAGAGATACTTCGCCGTTTAATTAACGTTGTTTGCTTCCTTGGCAAACAGGAACTTTCTTTCAGAGGTCGGGTGGAGCTGGAGGAGTCAGCCAACCGAGGCAATTACGTGGAATTGGTAAAGTTGCTAAGTACATATGACCCCACACTGGAACAGCATCTTCAGACGGCAACCGTGTTTTCTGGACTTTCCAATCGCATCCAGAACGACTTGATAGTTGCTGTCAGGGATGTTTTGAAGAAAGCGATAAAAGACGAAGTGATAAGCAGCCCATTCATCGCCATTTCCTTGGACGAAACTTCCGACGTTAAAACGTTATCGCAGCTAACGACTATCGTTCGCTATGTCAACCCAGATGGAAAAGCTGTGGAGCGTTTTCTCGGATTTTCTGACGTGAGTGAAGATAGGACGGCAGCAAGACTAAAACAAGAAGTCGATAATACTCTTGACGAGTATGGGTGCGGCGAAAAACTGATTGCCCAAACGTATGATGGTGCAAGTGTCATGTCAGGAGAACTGTCCGGCTTGCAAACACGAGTTAGAGAAGATTATCCACATGCTCTTTTTATCCATTGCTGTGGACACGCATTAAATTTGGTGCTGGTGCAAGCTGTTTCGTCAACCAAGGAGTGTCGAATATTTTTTAAAACCATCACTGGTCTTTCATCATTTTTTCATGCCTCGTCAAAGAGAACGTACCTGTTGGACACAATTGTTGGCGGACGCATCCCCACTGGAACTGCTGTTCGATGGCATTATTACGCCAGATTAATCCACGCTGTATTGGAGACAAGAGAAAAGCTAGTCGAAGTTTTCGAATACATCGTGGAACACGATGACGAGTTTGACGGTAAAACGTTAAACGAAGCTCGGGGATACCGACAAATCCTGTCAGATTTCCAATTTGTGTTCTGCCTAAAAATCTTTTCAGAAATCTTCGGTCTCACGGATGTTCTGTATGATATCATTCAGAATAAGCAGTTTGATATTGCCTACTGTGTCACAAAAGTCCGCGAAACGAAAAATAGTATTCAAGAACAGCGAACAAAATTTGCAAATTATTGGAATTTTACGTTGAATGTCGCCGAAGCACCACGGAAACGAGAGCAAACTGAAGAACAAGCCATGACGTCCTACCGCCAGATGTTTTTCTCCGTAGTCGACACTATTGTTGTGCAGATTGATTCCAGGTTTGAAAGTCTTGCCAGCAGGAAATTCGTTTCTTTGTTGGATCATTCGAAGCACCAGTTGTACTGCGAGAATTTTCCCGAACAAGAACTGCAATCGTTGCAGAGCACATATGGAACATTTTTCAACATTCAAGCATTAAAAAGTGAACTAACCGTTGTCTACGCATCCGCTGAACTCAAATCAAAGCCTGTTTTTGATATGATATTAAAAATAAATGAGCTTGATTTGAAAGGCTGTTTTCCAGAGGTGTACCGATTGTGCCAGCTTATTCTTACGATGCCAAGTACGTCAGCTTCTGCAGAAAGATCTTTCTCTGTACTAAAACGTATCAAGACGTACCTTCGCAGTACGCAAGGCCAAGACCGACTTTCTGCATTGGCGACGATTTCGATCGAGAAAGAGATGTTGGTTAAGTTGCAAGGAAATCCACGTTTTTATGAGGACGTAATAAAAGAGTTTTGCGCAAAGGAAAGGCGGATGGAATTTATGTTTAAGTAAATATAGAATATTAGTTCCGCTTTGTTACTTTTTCATGATTATGGCAATGCATGTAATTCGGTATAGCCATGTATGTAATGACTGCATGCATGCATGTCTGTACATTTACATCATACTGTGCAGACGCATTATAAGTTTATAACATTTGTAAAATATAATTGCTAATAATAATACTCTATCATTATTTCTAATTATTGTAGTTACCTCAAAGTCACTAGTCATAATATTATGCATCTATTTTTGATGACCCAAATATAGCTGTTCTGTAATTTTTGATTCGTGAATGCAGTGAAATAACTGTGTATTTTCAAAAATACCAGCCTATAGCCAGGCCTTACAGATTATTATTTTTGGAAAAATTATTTCGGAAGTCACTGGCAATGCACTCCTGGGGTTTTCAAATTCAAAAATTTTCTGGGGGAGCATGCCCCCAGACCCCACTAGAGGGGTTCGCTTGCCTATCAATTTTGGTCACCGCACGCCACTGCATCCACCCACCTCGTCGCGTACCCATTACCCTCAAAGACGACATTAAGCGTGAGCTGGATGAAATGGTGGAGCACGACATCATAACAAAAGTACGAGAAGGCGAGCCAACCGCATGGGTTAACAGTCTAGTGTATAAACGCAAACCGAACGGCCGATTAAGAATCTGCCTAGATCCCAAAGATCTAAACGCTGCAATACAAAGAGATCGCCACGTTACTCCATCCCTAGAGGAAATTCTTCCCAAGCTCACCGGCGCCAAGTACTTCTCTATATCCTAGACGCCAAAAGCGGTTACTGGAACGTAGCCCTCGCCATTCGGCAGATACCGATTCAAGCGCATGCCATTTGGTTTGAAAATGTCACAAGACGTCTTCCAGTCAAAAATCGATCAGACGTTCGAGGGATGTCAAGGCGTAGGAATCGCAGACGACGTAGTAGTCTTTGGAAAAACCACCGAAGAACACGATCGAAACCTACATGGTATGATGAAGAGATGCCAAGAAACACGCTTAATGCTCAACCGTGCTTCAAAGTGCTTCATAAAACAGAATCAGATCAAGCTCTTTGGAGTGATATGCGGTGAAGAAGGTGTCAAACCCGACCCGGCAAAAGTATCCGCACTAAAACAAATGAAGAAGCCAACCGACCGCCGCGAGCTCCAGACCTTCCTAGGTCTAGCCACATATATGGGACCATTCATACCAAACCTCAGCACTCTCACAGCACCGCTCAGAGAAATCCTGAAAGAGAAGAACACATTCCAATGGAATGCAAACTACCAAATGGCATTCGATCAAGTCAAGGAAGCCATCAGTGACGAAATACCCTCACCTACTTTGACAACGCCAAAGAAGTCACACTTCAAGTAGACGCATCAACCAAAGGTCTCGGAGCAGCACTAATACAAGAGGGAAAGCCTGTAGCCTTTGCAAATAAAGCACTGACTGATGTGGAGACCAGATATGCAAACATAGAAAGAGAGATGCTAGTGGTGGTATATGGTTGCGAACGATTCCACACATACCTGTTTGGAAATCCAGTCATCGTCCACAGTGACCACAAACCGCTAGAGAGCATCCACCTGAAACACCTAACAACCGCACCACCGCGTCTCCAGAGAATGCTACTTAGACTTCAACCGTATGACTTGACCATCAAATGTGTGCCAGGCAAGGACATGCTGCTGGCTGATGCCTTATCAAGACTATCCCCAGAAGAGAAGCTTCCGGTCAGAGACATGAACGTACAAATTCATGAAGTATGCCCCCAGTTCAGCAGCGAGATGATCGAGAAGATCAAACAGAATACGAGTAACGACGAGGAGCTAGCGGCCCTCAAGAGAGTTGTTTACGAAGGTTGGCCAACTACGATCAACCAAGTCCCTCAGAAAGTCAAGCCATACTGGTCTTACAGAGATGAAATATCCATCGATAATGGAATAATGATGAAAGGTCACAGGGTATAATCGTGCCAACACAACTCCAAGGAGAAATCCTACACAAGCTCCATGCAGCACATCAGGGCGCAGAGAAAACAAAACTTCGAGCTAGAACATCGGTATTCTGGAAAAACATAAACGAAGACATCAACAACATCACTAAGTCCTGCTGAGTATGCCAAGAGTTCCAGCCAACGCAGTGCAAAGAACATATAACCCAGACAGAAGTTCCACCTCGACCATGGCACACTATTGCCACTGACCTGTTCCATCTAGATGATTCAGAATACTTGCTGGTATCGGACTATTATTCAAAATATCCGTTCGTGAGAAAAATTCCGAGGGGACAGAATAACAGCAAGACCGTCATCGGGATGTTGAAGCAAATATTCAGTCAGCAGGGAGTTCCCAAGATTGTCAGGTCTGATAACGGCCCGCATTATTTCAGCAACGACTACCAAGAGTTTGCAAAGGAGTACGGATTCGAACACGTTACCAGCTCACCTCACTATCAACGTAGCAATGGATTTATCGAAAGTCAAGTGAAGACGGTAAAGACACTGCTAGCCAAAGCCAAGAAGACGCATTCGGATACAAACATTGCTCTCCTCTGTCTACGCGCTACGTCCATCGACAATAAGCTACCATCCCCAGCAGAGCTCCTTCCAGGAAGAAAAGTCCAAGACAATCTTCCGCGCAAGATTGCTAGAGAGAACAATAGCGACGACGTCATAACTAGGTTAGAACATAGACAAGTACAAAGACAAGTACAAAAATACTTCCACGATCGACACGTCAGGCCTCTACCACCACTCCAACCAGGACAAGCCATAACTATTCAAGATCCAACAACCCACAAATGGAGCCCAGCAGTCATTAAAGATAAGCTGGAGAACGTGCCAAGATCATACCGTTTGACGATACCGGCAGGAGGAGAATTACGACGCAATCGAATACATATAAGGAATGTACCAACTCCACTGCCCACCACTAACACCACCACCTCACCAACAAAGGAACCCGGTGCCCAGCAGAGAACCACCAGACCACATAATGACGAGAAGCGGGAGGGTAATAAAACCACCTGACCCGCTACAAATGAACTGACTCAACAATAAACTTTAATACGAACACGACTGAGTAGGAACATATATTAAAGAACCTTATTATTCTTATAGTAAAACCGAGCAGGATTATAATTGGTTAAAATCATTTCCCACGGAAAGGGGGATGGTAGTGATATTAGTTATTACATTACTAGTTACTGTCAGTTAGTCATTAATCACGCTATAAGCATGCCAAACATATTTGTAATATCATAGATAATCACTCTCGTTATTATCATACGCTCAACAAAGCACGGAAAAGCTGCTGTCATCAAAATCAACCATAAAAGCATAACACTCTTTGGTATATATCTCAATGTTGTGCGTTAAATATTTAAAAAATATATAAAATTCTGTATTAACACTTGTGAGAAGTCAATTTCCTGTTTATTTGTAATATTATTTTGAACAGCGGTTCGCACATTTTGGACATTTTAACAAGTTTTACAAAACGGAAAAACTTGAACTATACATCAAATGAAAGCTTATTCAACATAACATACGTACACAATATATTTTAATGAACTTACTAGCCATTTTGTTCCACAGCTGACAAGATGCCGCGCGCAATGTGCCATGCCATTTGATACTCGCCGCTTTTCTGCTTGGAACCGTTCAAAAGTCGTCAACATGAGAGCCTATCGGCATTGGAGGCTAAAATATCACAACCCTGCATCAAATAACCACCAAATTGAGAGTATTTTGTTCATTTTGGCATATTCTAACTTCGGCTGAAGTGATATTTATAAACCTGGGCAAGATCAGGCAACGATTTCTAGTCGCGCTTGCGCATTGGATTAGCCAATCAAAACGGGACCTGAAATTGTTACCAGAGCCTCGTGTGCTCATGTGTCGTGCATGCAGACTGAATGAAATGATGGTCCAGCCGAACGGATCCACTGTCCAGCCCAACGGGCGACAAAATTGAGCAAACTACTGCTAATACTCAAATAGCCATGGCTCTTGACCAAATAAGTCAAAATATGAGCAATATGGCTAATAATATCCTGACTAAAGTCAATGCAATGTGAGCCACAATTTTGGCGGGAACAACGAACGCCCAACGGGCACTAGGTCTCACACACGAAAAAGAACTTCTGATGCGAGCATAGATTCCGATCAGGATGAGAACCCCAAAAGGGTTCCTGGTGTAAGCCAGGATGAGGACTCTAAGACTTCATAGGTCATAATGGTGATAAACCACAAGATGATTCCGCAAACAGTGTGGAAGACGACGCTCTGTTACGCGAGCTGGAACAACATCTCGAAGCAAGTGATAAGTTGGGTGACAAAGTCCAGCCAAAACTTGCAGATATTGCATCCAACAGATGGGGGTCCAAACTGCGTCCAAACTGGATTCTGTAAAACTAAAAGGTATTCTTGAGAGGCATAAACAGCCTGAAAATTGTGGAGATGTGTTAGTTTCACGTGTAAATCCAGAAATCTGGTCTCAGATGAATAGTTTCAAAAAGAGAGACGACCTTAGAATATCTAACCTGCAGCAAAGTTTGCAAAAGGCCACATTTGCTGTGCTTAACGTAACAGATAAACTGCTCCTCACTGATAAAAAGCAGACAGACCAGACAAAGTCCGGTTCTGACCCCTTGCTGATCAAGAGCTGCATAGACATTATTGCCCTGCTCGGGCATGTGTCATGGGATTTATCTAAAAATGAGGAGGGAGAATATTAAGCCTGTTTTAAAATCAGAATGCCGTTCTATTTCTCAACTCCTCTTTGGCAATGACCTGGCCCAGAGGGTAAGAGACACCAATTAGGAAACTAGCAAATTAAGGAGCACAATTATTGGCCTCTAAGACTGAATACCCTAATCATAGAGTGACACAACCAGAAGCGAAACTCAAAAAACTATTTAACACATATGAAAATAATCACCATCAGAAGAATTCCAGGAGGCCTTTTTTACGGAAAGGCTTGAAACCCCAAAAAGAAACCGAGCTGGACACAGAGCAAAGCTCAACACAAACAACAATAATTGCTAAATTAAAAGACTTAAAATGTTCAGTAAGTATGTTTAAAGACTTTTTTCCAACTTTAACAAGTTATTTACAGCACAAAAGTGATTTGTTCCAGGCAGGCTGTGTCTCAAGCTATCTCAAAGAGTGCATGGTCCAAAGTCACTCATGATCATAATATTTTAGAATTGGTCAGAGGAGTGAAAATACCCCTTACCACAAAGCCACAACAAAGTGGGTTGGTAATCACTAACTTTAATAGCTCAGAACAACAAGCTATCAATGATGAATTGGATAGACTCCTATATAAACACATTGTAGAATCAACTGAGCACTCGCATGGGGAGACAGTATCACCCATCTTTGTTTGTGAGAAAAAGGATGGGAAACACAGACTGATACTCAATCTTAAACAATTTGATAAATCTGTTGCATATGAACATTTTAAAATGGATACATTAAAAACCATTATTCACCTTGTGGTGAAAGACTGTTACGTGGCATCCTTAGACCTTAAAGATGCTTACTACTGCATAGCAGTAAATGAACATGACTATGGAAATATCTGTGATTTATGTGGAACAATAAGTTATACATGTACCAATTTGCATGCCTCCCTAATGGCTTATCGTGTTGCCCTAGATTATTCACAAAAGTACTAAAGGTACCCCTTGCCACATTACATAAGGCTGGCCACATTTCGTCAAGCTCATTGATGACCTTTATCTGCAAGGCAATTACACATATAATGCTTGTGCTACGAATGTTATTGACACAGTCTGTCAATTTGATTCAGTAGGCTTTATCAGTCACCCAGATAAATCTATATTCCAACTATCTCAACAACTGACCATTTAGGTTTCCTTATTAACTCTGTAACTATGACAGTTCAGTTAACAAAGGAAAAAGCAGAAGATATTAAATCAGTTTGTGAAAAATTACTCAACACATCAAATTACATGTCAATACAAGATGTTGCTAGAGTAATAGGGAAACTTGTGGCCAGCTTCCCAGGCGTCATGTTTAGCCCTCTTTACTATAGGATCTTAGAACAGGAAAAGGCTTTACCTCTAAACAAAAATACAGGGTGATACAAAGCTCGCATGAACCTCTCAGATGCAGCAAAACTAGAGCTGTAATGGTGGGTTAACAACATCCTAACTAGTTATAATGTGAATTCCCATGGCAACTATGATCAAATGTTAACTACAGATGCATCCCTAACAGGTTGGGGGGCTGTATTTAACGACTCTTCCACAGGGGGCATGTGGACAGATGAAGAAAAAGAGTACCATATTAATGCATTAGAACTTAGCAGTACATTTGGGGCTCAAAACGTATTGCCAACATACTCAGAATGTTCATGTCAGGGTCATGACAGACAACACAACACAACACAACACAACACAACACAACACAACACAACACAACACAACAGCTGTTGCAACAATAAACAATATGGGGACAAGCCACTCTAACATATGCAATAAAATAGGAAAACAAATATGGGAATGGTGTATTTTAAGATCAATATGGATATCTGCAGCCCACATACCTGGGAAACTTAACACCCTAGCTGATTACGAATCCTGAAATAGGTATAAGTCTAGTGATTAGATGATTAACACTAATATGTTGACAACAGCATTGAATGCTCTTAACTTTACCCCTGAAATTGACCTCTTTGCCCAACAAATAATTTACACGTTATGTTTCCTACAAACCTGACCCAGATGCCAAAGCCATTGATGCTTTTACTCTAAATTGGGGATCACTAAAATTCTATACTTTTCCTCCCTTCAGTGTGATACCAATACTTCTCCATAAAATTGTCAACGACAAAGCAACTGACATTTGTGTTGTGCCAGATTGGCCAACTCAGCCATGGTACCCAAAAGCAATGAACATGTGTGTGGGGTCACCAATCCAATTGACACACCAGGACAGCCTGCTGAGTCTGCCCGGCTTCCAAGGGGAAAAATATGCTGCTTATCAGGAAACAGCTAAATGAACATCAGTTGTCTGGTGCTGCTAAGGACACAATCATGTCGTCTTGGAGGTCAGGTACTGTCAAACAATATCAGTCATATTTAACCAGGTGGGAAAGCTTTTGTCATGATAATCAGCTGAATACATCTGAAGCCACTGTTAGCCATGGGATAGAATTTTTGGCTTCTTTATTTCACCAGGGCCTTGGTTATAGTGCGATAAATAATGCACGTTCTGCCTTATAAATACACCGAATGGTATTCCTTTTGGAGAACAGCCATTGGTTTGTAGATTTGTCAAGGGTATATTTGAGCTGAAACCTGCACTCCCTACTAAGTATTGCCACATTTGGGATGTTGGCAAGGTACTATGTTACTTAAAGACATTACCTATAAATACAAATCTAAAACTGAAAGACCTGACAGTAAAACTGACCATGCTAATTGCATTACTTACTGCTTGGCAAGGTATTTCGACGTACTTGGCATTTGATTGGTCGAGGCGTGAAATAACGAGTTGTGATTGGCTGGGCTGAGCAAGGTTTGCTGCACGGGCTCTAGGCTTCGACGTATGCGCCTTGAATTTATCCGTGGAATGGCTTCTGCAAACGTGATTGAACGGTGTGCTACAGTAGGCGCTCTAAAGAGCAATGATGAAAACTTACTTCACCAAGTATTTCATGATTTGACGAAGAAAACACAATCCTATTCTATTCTCTCTGGTTACAGTGCTTTGGTCGAGAGCCTATAGGGCAGATTGGGAAGACTTATATACCGGAGACATATTCTTAAATATGCCAAGTATGGTAGAATAACTTGATCTCTACCATATCTCTGCGCTAATCACTACATTCTGATTTACATGTTCTGTTGTAAGCTAATTTTTTCGCGTCGATACCGAACTAGGACAAATAGTTTATACTGTTTTACTTTATACGGCCTTGAGTTGATTGTTGTATGGTTTCATTATAATCCGTTAATAGCTTTTTTGAATGTTCTGTGATTGGGAATTCGCGGTTAGTGACTGTCAAACTATTTTCAAAAACTTGAATTAGTTATTTTTACGTAAGAATAAACAAGAATCACGATTGCGCTTTTTAATATACATTAACATATAATTGTGAAGTTGTCAACGTTCTCGGCAATCTCGTTCCCAGAGCCCACGTTCCCCATCCGGGAAACGAGAGACTCTGGGATAATCCGTTTCAAATCGTTACGTTATTGGCTGAATAGTGAGCATGAAGTTGGTCTGAAGTGACCGGAAGTAGAATTAATAAAACCAAAATAACAAAGATGTCGGACGACAAGACTCCAGTGAAGACGTTGCCGCGATCGATATATTCGCTGTATGTGTGTAGATGCTGTAATTCGAGCTTCGCCAGCAACCCCATTGACTTGTTTGGGGGAAAGTCAAACAAGGAGAACATACTATCGCTCGGATATTTACGCATGCGTACCTCAACCGGAATAACAAGAATCTTGTGATTTGAAACGGATTATCCCAGAGTCTCTCGTTTCCCGGGTGGCGAACGTGGGCTCTGGGAACGAGGTTGCGTTCTCGGCACCTGATCCTTGTTGACAATATTGAGTTTTTTCGCACTTCTGAATTCTGCGTCAATGGTAAATTTTTATAGATCCGACTGAAGCATCTGGCAACTGTTTGTATAGCTCTGCTTCTAGTCGGTGATAATTCCTTGATCGAAGACCTGCGAGCACTGCATTGTTACCATGTGTAAATAGCTGATTGAGTACTCAATAGACCCTTTCAAGGTTATCGCCGCCATGATGCAAGGGGTGCAAAACCATTGGGGCGAGCGCGCGGCCATGCCTATTTTTAAATATTTTTTTTCATTTTATTAATTCGCCCTTAAATATAATATATAGTGAACGTTAACATAAAGTAGATACAGATTACATGGGCTAGAGGCCTAAAAGAAACCTTAACAGGCTTTTAGAATAAGGCCCCTAGTACAATGTTCTTAGATGCTATTTACATGTTTTGAGTCAGTTAAATGAATAATTTTTTAAGTTTTTTATCCAATTTATAGTTATAATATATACAAATTCCTGTAGTACAACAATGAAGGCAACTATGATAATATATGAATAAAGTTATATTAAAGAATACAGACAAGTGTTAATAGCTGTATAAATGTTTGCTGAGAGTTTATTTAAGTTGACCAGGTGATATTGCTAAGGTATTTCCTGGTAATACTTTTTTACTTGTTTTTTAAAGGTTTTATAAGATCTAATGTGTTTGAGATCTTCTTTCAAGTTATTCCAAATGTCAGCTCCTTTATTGTAGAGCATATACTTCCGATAATTTGTCCGATTGTAAGTTTTATGTAACTTTTTTGAGTTTCTTGTGTTGTGATGATGTATTTCATTATTTGTTTGGAAATAATTGGTGAAAATTTCAGGTAAGTTCTTGATACAGTGCAATCGAAACATGAATAAACTGGTTAGATAATCATTAATTTTGAAAATATTTAATAAATTTAAATTTTGGAATAGAGATTCCCGTATGATCAAGATAAGATTTGAACGAAATTAATCGCACAATTTTCTTTTGTATATTCATTTTTTTTTGTGTTCTTGTTTGGTAAGTTTTCTTATATTCTTATATATGTTTTTATTTCTTTCAGTATAGGATTTTTTAAGAATTTTTTATAAAGCCTGTTTTTCGTTTGTACAGATTTTGAGATGCAAATAGTCATCCATGGACTTTTGATTGTATTTATTTTTCTTTTAATCATTTTTGTTAATGGAAAACTGGCTTTACATAGGCGGCGGAACCGGGGGGCTGGGGGGGGGGGGCTAAAGCCCCCCCCCCAACTTTGTAAAAGTGGAAAAAAGGGGGGGCTGAGCTCCCCTGCCTTTGTATTGAAGGTAACGGTTATTATACGTTGAATATTTATACATCTTTGATATACAGCATTTTGAAAATTCCATATCACTGCAGTGACAATCCTGGTGAAAATCGTACCGTATGATAGTTCAAAACTCATTTCATGAAGTACTCCACGTATTAGCATTTGATGATTGCTGACTAGAAGTATTATGAATGAGCCATATCGAAGTGCCAAGAATTAAGAAAGGCCGAAAAAAATGAAGAATAATGAAAAAATTGTTGTGGGCGGTAAAGGTTTTATAACGTTCAGGATTCTGTAAAATCTTCCCCCAAAACGCAGGAAATGCCGTTTCAGAGACGCTAGATTTCAAAATTTTCCGGGGACCCGCCTGGCCGCCTAGAGGTTTCTCGCGCCTTCGGTGTTCGAAGTTCAGCCCCCCCAACCAAACCTATGTGGCTTTATAAGTATTTTCAAACAGTTCCGAAATTATCAAATGATTCTTTAGGATTATTGGTCAAAATTACATTGTCCCAGGATGTTGATTTAATTTTATTGGCAAATGATGTTTGGTTTGTATTATTTATTAATCTTTTATAATATTATTTCAGTATTGGTTTTCTTTACATTGTTGACATTTTCTTTGTTTGGCTGAGGGACATGGAAAATTGGTAGATGGTCTGAAATGTCACTATAAATTAACCCATTTTGGCTACACTTAATTTTCTAGTCATTCGTAAATAAAAGTGGCAATGTGTTGTGTAATTCTTGTTGGTTTTGTGATTAATGGAAAATAGGATGATGTGAAAAAGGTTTCTGTGAGTTTGTATGCATAATCACATGATTCTACTTTTAGGATATCAATGTTGAAATCCCCCCATGAAGTAGCAAATTTTGTTTTCTTTATCGACCTTTGTTAAACCGCTGATTTCATTTATTAACTTTTCAAATTCGTCATATTTGCTGTTGGGTGGTCTATAAATCACTCCAACAATTATATTTTAACCAGTTTGCGTTGATATTTCAATAAAGGCAGATCATAGGTAGCCCAAAACTCCGCGTAGAAAAGCCGCCGAACGCGAGTCACACCAAAACTCGCTCCATCCCCCTACTAGCTGTTGCGCGCCGCAAGCTCCCCTTGCAATGATTACATCATATTATATAGAAATACATAAGGTTGGCAAGTAATTCATGGTTTACGAACAAACTACTTGAACAAATGGGAAAATACTTGGTACAACGTGATGAAAACTGACAAAAAACGAACGATACATTAAACCCGGATAATTTTGCTATCTTGTCACAAACAAATTTCGTTTCAAAACAAGAAGGAAAGAGGTAAAATAGACACAAATCTGTGAAATTTTGTTGAAGATTTTCCCTGTCTCTATGCGGGATGCCACAGGTCGACGTATTCGTCATTTTTTTAAAGCAGCAATAGTAAGCCAGTGAACTCGATGTAAGTTAAAATGTGATACCTGGAACGCTAACGTCCAGTCATTCGGGGGGCAAAAAGTGAGGCAAAACGTTCCAGGCCCTTGCGCGGTTTGCAGGTACGATTCAGTCTCCCACAAAATGTTTTTTACACGGTCACCGGTCTTGAGCGAACTGCGAAGACTCGAAAAGGTTTGAAAAATTATTTATTGAATCAATTTATCACGCTTTGCTAAACGTGCATTTTACATTTTGATTGGTTGTGCTATGCTGCCGAACTAATTATGCAGTGATTGTCTATTTGTTGCTATAGTAAAAGTCATTGTCTTTACAAAACGTGCACGAAGTTTGTCAGTGAAGAAATTAAATCAAATTTTCGTTATATTATAAACCATATATATTAGAGTTTCGTCACTCCGAAGAGGATACAAAAAATCAACACAAACTTAGTATAGAATATGCCGTTTAGGTTAGTACCAGTTTCATCAGTTCGTTTTGTTTAAAAAGCATTCCGCATTCGTACCGAAAACAACAACTAGCCATGAGTAAACGTGAAAAATAAACAATCAAGTTGTCAGTTTATATTTCTTAAAATATCATTAGTTACAAAAGGCCGTTTGACAAAACTGAACAAGAAATTAAAGGAGCAGAAATAAGAAAATGACATTAGATGTATATTATGAAATATCAAGTATCAATACGTCTTCAAACTCGTACAAGAATAGCTTTCTCACTCTTGTTCTCACCTTTTCGGCTGGCTGTTTTCATCCTAGCCAGCAAAAGGACGTCTGTTTTCTCAGCCTATTTTCATCCCTAGCTTAATTTACTGTATAGTTTTGGACTGCTATACAGTAAATAAAACAACAACAGCGCTGCACAACAACGGGAAACCATTAAATGCACGTTTAGTCTGATAAATAATTTTTTCAAACCTTTTTTCGAGCCTTCGCAGTTCGCTCAAGACGGGCGGCCGTGTAAAAAACATTTTGTGGGAGACTGAACTGTACCTGCAAACCGCGCAAGGGCCTGGAACTTTTTGCCTCACTTTTTGGTTCTTCGTTAGCGTCACATTTTAACTTACATCGTCGAGTTCACTGTAGTAAGCCTATTGGTCAATAAAATACACAAACTATGACGTTCCTGGAGGGGAAAAAAGAGCTACAGGGGGGTTAGCCTGGGACCCTGGCCCAATCAAAGAATATTTCTTTTGAAATAGGGCCAGGGAACCAGGCTACAGGGTGGTTAGTCAGCACAAAATAAAAAGTGGAAAACTTGGCGGGATTGTTGGCGATGATACGTGAAAGAAAAATACCCGATGTCGGCCGACGGTGAAATTTATTTATAGTTTTTTATTTATAATAATTTGTCATATTTGAAAACAAAAACAGCCAGCACTTCTCACAACGCAAGAACAAAAAACCAATCAGTTTCAGTCGAGTTTGCCTCAGTACGAAATCTATCGTACAAACAGTTAAGCCGACCAAAAAATTACAATGTCATCTCCAAAAAAAGACGTTTTAATCACTGTTTAAGTGTTTTAAGCATGAATAGACAACACTGTAAAAAAAAAAACAAAGGAAGGGAAAGCAAGGTACCGCAATAAACACCGAATAATATTGACCTAAAAGCCCGCTCATCCAAAACGCAAGTCAAGCTTATATGACTAATTCTAAGTCCATGCAGGGAAACTCGTTACAAGAGAACTGGCTTACCTGAATAAATATGTCGTTTGGTCGATAGGTTATAAATGCTTTCACACGCAAACGAAGTCCACACTGGGAAATCGTTAGATCGGCTAAAACGTGAGGCCAAAAGGCAAAACTGCCATAAAAAAACCCCACAGGCATTCTCGAAGTTTTATTGAAAACTGCATGTCAGTCTGACGAGCAAGTCAAGTAAGAAGAGAAAAGGGTTTCTAATCCATAAACGTACAAAATCAATGGTCTGCAACGAAAAAGGAAAAAGAACGTTACCAACGTTCGAAATGACTGTCATCCATGGCAGTCGTCCAAGCTGGTCAAAGCTCAAGAACATCTTAAAATCAAAAGAGAAACGAGAATCAATTGGAATTTGTGATAACTATAAGTTACCTTAAAAAAACCTATATTAACGGAAATCGTAAACGTTTTAACGTCAATGCTGCTCCAAGCATGCTTCTTCTATCATTGCTCGACTATTCCATTGTGTCAACTGCCAAATAAACGGAAAATCTTTTTGGCTGTTTTGCCCACTGCAGGTTTTGCCCAGAAAAGCCTATGAAAGGCGTGCGCATGCGTCCATGATAATTAAGAGATTTTTTCCCGTTTATTTGGCAGTTGACACAATGGAATAGTCGAGCAATGATAGAAGAAGCATGCTTGGAGCAGCATTGACGTTAAAACATTTACGATTTCCGTTAATATAGGTTTTTTTAAGGTAACTTATAGTTATCACAAATTCCAATTGATTCTCGTTTCTCTTTTGATTTTAAGATGTTCTTGAGCTTTGACCAGCTTTGACGACTGCCATGGATGACAGTCATTTCGAACGTTGGTAACGTTCTTTTTCCTTTTTCGTTGCTGACCATTGATTTTGTACGTTTATGGATTAGAAACTCTTTTGTCTTCTTACTTGACTTGCTCGTCAGACTGACATGCAGTTTTCAATAAAACTCAAGAATGCCTGTGGGTTTTTTTATGGCAGTTTTGCCTTTTGGCCTCACGTTTTAGCCGATCTTTAACTATTTCCCAGTGTGGACTTCGTTTGCGTGTGAAAGCATTTATAACCTATCGACCAAACGACATATTTATTCAGGTAAGTCAGTTCTCTTGTAACGAGTTTCCCTGTATGGACTTAGAATTAGTCATATAAGCTTGACTTGCGTTTTGGATGAGCGGGCTTTTAGGTCAATATTATTCGGTGTTTATTGCGGTACCTTGCTTTCCCTTCTCTTGTTTTTTTTTTTACAGTGTTGTCTATTCATGCTTAAAACACTTAAACAGTGATTAAAACGTCTTTTTTTGGAGATGACATTGTAATTTTTTGGTCGTCTTAACTGTTTGTACGATAGATTTCGTACTGAGGCAAACTCGACTGAAACTGATTGGTTTTTTGTTCTTGCGTTGTAAGAAGTGCGGCTGTTTTTGTTTTCAAATATGACAAATTATAGACGGCGGTATAAACATTTGCAAATAACCAGTTCAGTAATGTGGGTCTTTCACTTTTAAAGAATATCGTATGCATGCAAACTTACCAGAAAAAAGCGTTGACATTATTGCAAAATCCCTTTGGCTTCTCCTTTTCCATCACAGACGGTTGTTTATCTTAATAAGTAGACTGTTTTCGGAAAACAAAGAAAGCTTGTTTTTCTTTTCGTTAAAGTATTAAAAATTAATGTAGAGCAATGTATTTTGACGGAATTTCGTGTTTTTATCGATAAACAGTAAACTTATTAATAATTTATTTAGATAAAAAGTAAATGCTAAAAGTACATTGCCTTTGTTGGCTTTGGCAATTTCTTTTGACGGTATTTCGTCTTTGTTTATCTTTTAAAAACATAATTTAAAAATATATATTTTCACACGTACCAGAACAAAATCGTTTCGAGTTTCCTTTATCACATCTTTTGTTTAAAAAGTCCTTTACAATTTAGGCTTTATTATAAATAAAAAACTATAAATAAATTTCACCGTCGGCCGACGTCGGGTATTTTTCTTTCACGTATCATCGCCAACAATCCCGCCAAGTTTTCCACTTTTTATTTTGTGCTGACTAACCCCCCTGTAGCTCTTTTTTCCCCTCCAGGAACGTCATATATAGTTTGTGTATTTTATTGACCAATAGGCTTACTGTTGCTGCTTTAAAAAATAGGTACGCAATGCGTACATGTGACTACCGTTGTTAAGCACAGAAAGAGATATAGACTTAAGAAGCAATGCATGAAAATGTGTGAAAAGCACACAGACACACACAAAAAAATGATAGTTCAGTATTTTAAATCATTTTATACATGTATTGCTAATTTGAACATGGCACATACTATACATACATCTTTACTGGCTGTTTCCAAAACAGCATATATTCGCATCATAAACATGCCCCCAAGTTTTACATGAAGTGAACTTGTAAAATTCAGATTTTTGTATGAAGCCTGGATAGCTTATCTGGTGGATAAATCCTAGCTAGAGAACCACTCTAGTGGTGCTTTGAACAACCCAATTTAACTTTTATCCACTGAACACTATCAGGTACATAACTATTCAGTGGATAAAATTTTATATTAGATTGTTCAAAGCATGATTAGTGCTGTTGTTTAGCTAGAACTTATCAACTAGATAAGCTATCCCATCTTTGTACAACTCACCCCAGATCATATACATGTAGATTATTTTTGTGGAAACACCATGTAACATACAGTACCTATTTATAGCATTTCAGCCTGTGGACTCAGGCCGAAAGCTTACCAAATAAATATTCTTCATGGTGTTTCCACAAAAATAATCAATATACATTATCGCCATGAAAACTTTCAAAGAATTAATCACCCCAGATAAATATCAACATTATGTTCCAAAACAACATTTTACCTGCCATAAATATGCTGTCAGTGACATTCAAGTGTAATGCACATCACAAACATTTTGTGATTCTGCTAGTATTTTAAATAAGACAGTATGACAATACTCAGTAATGTAGTTTCAACAGATATATTTCTTCATTTCAAGGCTTTCAACATATTCAAGGCTTTAAGTTTCCTAACACTTCACAATAGCTTTTCAACAATTTATCAAAATATACAATTGGTGGCACTTAGACACCAGATTATAGAATATTTTAGTACTTTCACAAGAGTCAGACTTCTGGTGTATCTACTATTCTGTGGTCAGACCACCATTGCAGCTCTGGTGTGCACAAACTTTGGTTTCTTAATTTCATTATATAAGATATTGAACAACACCTAAAACAAGTAAACAAAGCACCAAGTCAAGGTTTTGTAAAACAGCCAATATATTTTGTCCGCATAAATTTCTTATATACATGTATTTAGTGTAAATACAGGGAACTGTGATATATACTTCTCAAACTCATTAATAATTCATAAACCAAACACATAGGAAAATCATTAGTGAGACAAAGGTTTGATATGTGATCAAACACTTGGATAGTTATCTCATAGTTAATTAAAATATACATATCAAGTTACGATTCATGTTGAAAGGTACATGAAGATGCCAAATCCTTTGTTTTAGGTTTATTAATATTTAAACAGTACGGTTGAGTGATTGAACCCAAACGTTGCTATTGGATGATTGCTTCATTATACAGAAAACACAATATGTTCAGTAACCGTGAAAGTGCAAAAATTTCCAAACCTGAACAAAAACAAAAAACAATGACTTTTGTTGAGCTTCCAAACCATGTATATTTTCTATTAACTACGGATAGATTAAGGCAACTTTAACCTCAAACTTAACTTAAAATACTAATTCATTTGACAACTGATTCATTTCCTGATTTGTTTGATCTTGAAACACTCAAAAGTTGTGTTTGATCTAATATCAAAACACATTTCTCACTCTTAATAGTGTATGATATATACATGTACATGCAGTATAAACATGAGTGATGAGTCACTGACCAGTGAGCACAGCACACAATTCAACCAAAATTAAACTTAAATTCATAAAGCGATTTTATCATTAATATTGACAATTTCTTCGATAAAAGAAGAGCTTTAAAACAGGACACAGTTGAAGGCCCAAATTCTAGCGAACTTTATAAGCTGAATATTTCTGGCTTTGAGATCCGATCAAGTATTTATAGATTTTGTATATAGTATATAAGATAAACAACGTCATAGTTTTGAAACTATTTCTTACCTTGTATAAACTGATCAATGACAGAAACCGCTCCAAGAAGAAAAGATTTGCAAAGTAATATATTAACACTTCTCAAAAATCAAACTGTGATTCACTTTAGTTTATTCCCCACGAGGCCACGAAAACAACTCGAGTACTTCCCGAATACCTGGCGATCAATGGCGATCTTCTCGACTATATACCGATCGTGTCGAATATCTGGCGATGACTACGCGAGTATGACGTAAATGAGGTCCAAGCCACTCACTCAACCTCGTACCCAGGGCCCTCTCTGCTTTCAAAATGGCGCGAGGAGAAGACCCCGGCAAAGGCTGGTCACGTGATTCCAAAATACTCCAAGATTCTTGGAGTATTTGGTCACGTGGAAAATTTGAGATTCGCCCGTCCTGGGGGGAGCGGTTGATTCGGTTCTTATAAACGTCAAGGTTGTTGCAAGTCCGGTAACGTTAAATTCGAGCGGTAAATTAGATATATTTCAAAATTTACGACATTTGCTGGATAATTCATATTTGTTGCCGTCAATCGCCAGAAATGAAGCCGAAGGCGACGAACGATCATAAACTGATAAACAGAAACCCGCTCTGCGAGTCTGTGGTTACAGGTACTGATACATACACTAAAAATATTCGAATGCTGTTGATTTTTGGAAGTATATTTACCGTCCAGTATAGCACATTTATGTTTCTTGTCCACACGTTTTGGATTTGTGGAAATTTAATTGTTGTATCTGTCGATTTATACTCAAACGGCATATTCGAATCGAATCTGCTGTCCTCGTTGACTTTGAGGTTGTACTTGTACTTTAATACAAATATACGATCAACAACAATTCTTCGATCGACGAACATTTATATAGATCAGCACTGAAGACTTTGACTTTGTATATTTCTAAACTTTTTAAATTAGATTCGGAAAGTCCAGAAACCGAAATATTAATAAACACTTCTTGCTTGCATAATAAAGCAAATATGTTGTAGTGTAGACGCTTCTTACTAAACACGGTCATTAACTGATTCGATAAACTTGTTAAGAGAATGTCTTGTTATTTGTGCGATTTGGTTATTCTTGAGTGCCTAAATAGTTCGCTGAATAGTTTTATATACGCAAGCCAACTATACTCTGTTTATCAGTGATGTACCGCGCCCCCCGGTACAGTTGAGTCATCATCAAAATTATTCCAAAATTATTGGTGTCACGTGACCAGCCTTTGCCAGGGTCTTCTCCTCGCGCCATTTTGAAAGCAGAGAGGGCCCTGGGTACGAGGTTGTCACTCACTCACTCAATCAAGCAAGATCACGCCGACATTGTGGCTCCCGCTGACAGGTCAGCGGTAGTCACAAAAAATGACGAATACGTCGACCTGTGGCATCCCGCATAGAGACAGGGAAAATCTTCAACAAAATTTCACAGATTTGTGTCTATTTTACCTCTTTCCCGGCTGTTTTGAAACGAAATTTGTTTGTGACAAGATAGCAAAATATCTGGGTTTAATGTATCGTTAGTTTTTTGTCAGTTGTACCAAGTATTTTCCCATTTGTTCAAGTAGTTTGTTCGTAAACCATGAATTACTTGCCAACCTTATGTATTTCTAATAATATGATGTAATCATTGCAAGGGGAGCTTGCGGCGCGCGACAGCTAGTAGGGGAATGGGGCGAGATTTGTTGTGACTCGCGTTTGGCGGCTTTTCTACGCGGATTTTTGGGCTACTATGGGCAGATTCAATTATCTCCTCTCTTGTAATATCTAGATCAATCCGTGCTTTATATTTAAGGCTTTTTGAAACGTATATACCAACTCCCCCACCTTTTTTCAGTTTTCTATTTACATTGACAAAATCGTATTGTTCTAATGGGAAGTTTTCATTATTAATATCATTGAGCCATGTCTCAGTTAATCCAATCACTGAAAACGAATTATTTAATGATTCTATAGTAAATGTTTGAACAAGTCAAATTTATTTGATATGCTCCTTATGGTCAAATGTAAAAGGGAAATACAACATTGTACTTTAGCTGACAGCAGTAAATATTTACCAAATCCTGAATTTGTCCCATTTGTTAAAGAAACACTATATGCTTCAAAAGAAAATTGAAGGACATTGAAGTAAAGTCCAAAAGCAGTCTTGGGTTTAAGGAAAGAAGCCACTGCATGTATGTTGAACTGCGTCAAATTTTGGCCTCGTGATGAACAGACAACAAAGCATATACCCAAAGTCTATACTCAACAAGCAGTTTAAGAACAATTTGTCAGCCATGGGTCCTGCACCACTGATACCTTTAGGGGAAAGACAATGAACAAATTGCAGTGTCAACATATGTGGAAAAAGTAATAGGTGAAGGCAAATCTATTACTGCATGCACCCAGTGTGGATTTTTAGTAAATTTAGAAACACCATGGCTATTTGGAAGTCCAGATTGCTTTTTATTTGACCCTTCTGAAAGTAATCCATGTGGTGTAGCAGTAGGGGAGGTAGCCTGTGTAGGAAGTGTTGCTTAGTAGTCTGGGTACGAAGGTGGAGGAAATGTTTGTGGGGCTTCTGATTGGTGCGGCTTGAGTCATTCTGTCAATGTGGAATTAGGAACTTTAAGATCTACGACGTCAACCTCAACGACGACGTCCTCTAAACAAAATAATTATTTTTGCAAAACAAAGAAAATGAATAATTTTTAGTCCCAAGAGTAATCTCAATACGCGCGTCCTCGTTCTTTATACAACGCCACTTCGAGCATTTCCACGTCTTCAGGACGACGTGAACGGCCAAAAGATGAGAACTGTTGCTCGAGATTGACTTCAATACGGACACCACAATCATCATTTTAGCAATACTGGGGCGTTTTGGAAGTCACCAAACTAGCTTCAAATATCAAATATAATAGTTAACCGTGACTTCTTTAAATTGCATGTAAAACTTATCTTGCGTTTTAACCGCCATCGTCGTCCTAGCATCTTAAACTCCCTATTATTCCTGTTGTTGGTACATCTATTTTACAAGAACATAGCATTCTTCGCCTTTCATAATATTGGCTCTAACTTTTACATGTGTTACCAGTTTCATGGTAGCCAGACTTCTTGCATGTGCTTACAAGTGAGCATTTGGTGGTTTTCCATGGTTTACAGTGATGTCTGTTATCAAATGTTGCTTCAATATGAACTCATGCATGGATGAATTGTGGTAAATTGTCCACTCTCGCCCACATTCTCATTTCTCCATTCCCAACAAAATGAATAAAAAGCCAGACGAAAATTCAATCCAAGTTGAGCACACTTCGTGTTTACAAGTAGTCAAAAGTGTTCGTCGCTGACTATAGGTTATCGAAGAAGAAAACAAAGCAAAAAATCGCACACACAGCTGAAAATACTTCGACGTTTACGAAACCGAGTAAAATGCGAAAAAATTAAGTTGGTCAAACCGGTTGTTTTCGTGCCAAAGACTTTTAAATTGGTTTAGAAATATAACCAAATCGTGCGTGAAGAGATGTGGTAGTTGAAACATGATTTTTTAATCCAGAAGAATTAGAAAGAAGCTGATTGCAGTTCTGGCAGTTGGAATAGTGAATGACTGTGGACTTAGTTGCCTCAAAAGACATCTATGTAAGTACCTACCTTTCAAATGTGTAAAATCTCAAATAGTTATCTCTTCACCGCCATGATGAATATTTTCAAAAATATGGCAGTCCCACATCCACAATTCCACAAAAACACAAAGCAAACCACTTAGAATAGATAAAAACCTTTATTAAATCTTCAGAAGAAAAAATCATCTACAAATTTAACTAAATGCTTCACGGCTCCTATTCGAAGGAAGCCGTCGCCATCTTCCAAAATTTATTTGTGTAACTAAACTACCAGCATGTTTTGCTTTAATGCATAAGGTCCATTGATAAAGAGGAGCTATTTAGTTTTCCTGGTGACTCGCGTAAGTCGTCTTGTGTTGGTTTAATGGTTTTGTAGCTGCTTCTCTTTCGATTTTATTTATCAATTTCTGTTTAAGATCGTCACCATTTTTTCCCTGCAATAATAGCGTGTACTGCTTTCGAGAGTACCTTTGAGAGTACCATGAAGATAGCTTTGTTTGTAGCTTTAACTCTTTCCTGTCCGAATCGGTCTTTGGTATTTTCTAACGCCAGACTATTTTATTCTGCACTGACCTCTTTAATGCCAAGAGTTTCGTTTACAAATTTCTTTAGACTTATATAATCACCTTCCCATTTGAGACGTTTGTCTTTGTAATGAATGTTGTTGGAAGGTAGTCGACATCATCTGGAGTAAAATGCTAGTCGCTTGCATTAAAAAACTTTCGTTCGACACAGAGCTCGAATTACCACCCCATGCAGCCATTGCGTGCATTGCAGAAGAGTCCTGCAATGTAATCATGGAGATTTCTCAAAAATTAAGCAATTCCAAAAAGTTTCAATAAGATATTCAAAGGTTGTTCTTTTGGTTCATTAGAGTTTTCTAGGCGAAATATGAGGATTTTTGTCTTGATTCTGAAATTTGGCCCCCGATATATTCACATATAGAAATACCAAGCAACTGCTGAATTCTATATAATGACGCCACTTTTGGTGCTGATACGCTCTGCGAGTTTGTGCTACTTTCTGTGGCATTAAAAGAAACACAATTGTAATTTAATACCAATCTTTATGTATTCGACTCGTTCTGCTTCATTTACCTTTGAAGCTATAAGGAAGGTCATAACACTGGTTAGAAAAGTAGCGCTGCTGTAGACTACTGACCAAACCAATAATCAAGGTTATTCTTACTTAGCCTGCGTAGTTATCGCTAAATTTATAGATTTGTACACAGGGCCAGGGATCGGTTTGATGAATCACATATATCGCAGATTAATTGTAATAAATTAATATTCTATACATTACTAGTTCAGTGTTACTTTGAGAACGCGCACCATTATTACTGGACCTGAGTATTAGCATTTAACAACAGTTTGTGTGCCATGTACAGGAAGAACTAACAAAACTTTATAAATAAAATTAGTTTAAAAAGCTCTGAAAACTCACTACACATTGGCATGTGAATTAAATATACTATAGTTTTAGTATACTAAATTTGCAAACCAACCGTTAGTATATGAGCAGTTTGCAAGACTGAAATCAATTTTCCCTTTTTTCACCCAACGTACTGTTATCATAGCTTACGCATTATGGCACAACCCTCTAAATAATTTCTATAGTCAAGAGCAAAAGTGCACTTTTAAGACAATGTACAAACCTTGACTGCGTCGACACGAATTCAACATAACCTATACTGACAGAACCGTAATACACACACCTTATTCTGGCGCAATGTAATCTATCCCTGGTCCTTCTTCGACTTGCGACTTATTGAAAAGCTTGAGAGAGAGAGTGTCCTTCGTATAGCTAACGCTGCAGACGTCAAAGAAGAAAGAAATATGTTTTACTTTCTTTATTAGGTATTTGTCATATGCGACCTAAATAAATACCAACACAGACAGGAAATTCATACCTATGTACTACTCAAATCAGTAGAGCGAGACATGGATGATTTTTTTTATCGCTTCCGAAGTGTCAGTTTTATTAACCGCGGATCAATATTAAAGCAATCCGAGGTGCATTCTCATGTACCACGTGATAAACATCCAATTGTTCACTCGTAAACAAGCTATCACGTGGTACATAAGAATACAACTCGTAATTGCTTTGAAATATTGATCAACGGTTAACGAAACTGTCGCTTCGAAAGCGATGAAAACATCCGCTATGTCGAGTATATAATATGATAATTTTGGTTGCGCTGCGAGTGTGTATACAATCAGTCTTCTAGACTAATGCACTGTCAGATCAGTTGATGAGAAATGTTTCTCAAAATATTAGAAGTCTTTCTATTGGTTTTCTCTCAATTCTCTTTTACAGACGCTTCAACAGAACTTGAATTATTTCCAGGCTTGCATTGCAGCTATAATTATGACCTGCAAGTTCACACTCACCGAGGAGAGCGATCGACCAAAGAACTTAACTTCAAGATAAACGCAAAGGTATGTAGTCGATTCTGAAATTATTTGAAACGTATGAACAATCAATCCTACGCATGGTAGGATTGATTGTTAGAGTTTCCTGCAGTCCTGTTTTGATATACGTATAGCCTGTATGGCGTATAGGATCGTTTAGAAGCCACGCGCGACTTAAGTAAGTCACGAATTGCATGTGCGCATAAACGGTCATAAAATTAAATGTTGTGGATTATTTTGCACATTGATATATATTATACCAAAACTGACGTCTGCCGCTTTGGTATTATTTTAACAAAAGTTTTATTTTAAAATGGTGAAATATTTTAACCTAATTATTAAGTCTTAGCCTGGCACTATAAAAATCAGATGTTTAGACATAATATACATGCAGTAGCTATATTGGTTGTTTCTTTCGATGAAAGCTTTTTCCTTTTTTTCAAACGTTTATTTATGAAAGTTATCTCTCAAGAACATGTACGTGTCAGTAATCTCTAAAAACGTGTTGTTGTTAAGAATTGTACAACAAGAACATCGCAGAATATAAATATTCCTCGTTATAAAACAGCAATAGTGCTCAGTAGTAGACAGAAAACGTTCTATTATATAGAACCGTTAATATCTGGAACTGGAACTCTTCTAGATCAGTCGGTGAAACTGTGCAGCTCGATAAACGTTTTTAAGTACCGATTAAGTAACAAGGTATTGCAAGATTTCATTGAGTATAATATTTTTTTATCTTGTAAACATAACTTATAACTTGTAACGCATTTTTTTTGTTAATCGTGAGAAGGCGGAATCCAAAACATTCCTAAATTTGCTGTCAATTCAGTGATCAGCGTCGCGAACGTGTCTTTTTCGATATTTAACTTATATTTGATATTTATTTGATATTTTTTTTATTTTTTTCGGACACGGAATCCTGAATGTTATTTTTCCCCACTGATTTGTTTGTCAATTCTTTTCTGATCTCGATGTCAAAATTATCATCAACAATATTGCTAGTTGTTGCTGAAATTTGCTTAATCCAGGGTCGGACAATTTAAATTTTCTTGAGCTAGGCTCTGTACGCATGTGTTCCAGCAAACGATAGATCATGATTGGCCAGTCATTCATACATGTTCCGTCAATAAAGAGTCCTTGATTTAATCCATTAACGTTTTTGCGGATACTGGTTGTAAACCAATATCCGCTATGTAACGAGCTGAGATGCACTGATCATGTGATCAAGGTATTAATAAACCGTATTAAATATTCACTTCAGAATCCTTATTCGTAAGTACGAATGTGAACACGCGTTGTGAGTTCTTCGACAGACGTTCAAAACGACAGTTAAGCTGATTTTAGGGAATTTTTCAACGAAGAAAAGATTCCCTTTTTATGGTAAGAAAACATATACATGGATTTGAAATATTAACTTTGATGGCACGTTACTATGTTATCGCGAACATTTACAGTCAAACCGCGTGTTCTCTTGCGCGCAACATTGCAATATTGACGAACAACATCGCAATTTTCATTGGCTATTTGGCCGAATCAATTTGCAATCATGCATCATTCACAAGTTGACAGTTATTTCATGTTGACGCCGGAATTGCTACAGACGTTTTATTCTCAAACCGCCTTGAAAAATATTCCAAGTTTTAATACAATATCTGCAAGAAAGTGAAGAAACTGCAAGATAGCTATAGCTTTTTTGTTGATTACCTGACAAAGAACTACGGCATACGTATACAATAATAATATTCTTCATCGGATAAACCATGCTATTCCGTCGTTGAAGCACGTCCAAGATGATTAAATAATTTTAGCTTTGAGTGAATTGAGTCATGGGTGTTACATAAATAACGATGCAGAGGAACATCTACACTTACCTAAAGCGTTCAGAAATTCGGTTTCTTGCAGATAGGAAGCAATTTACAAGCGAGTGCAGTTATTAAAAATAGGTACTCGTTGCGTACATGCGGATACTGGTATTTATTTGGCTTACAAATGATTGAACAATGTAAATTGTTCACAAAAACATACTGAAAGTGCTTGATAATCTTGTGAAATATCAGCATATACTCTCACGTATCAGCCTGCGTGCAGACTCCACCTGAATTTAATAATTGACAATAATCATTATTTTTTAAATGCCCTTATTAAATAACTTTACAATAATGCTTAATTCTACCTTTACCCAAACTCCAACTCAATCCCTAACCTAAGCTCCAACCCTAATCTTTACCCTAATCTTAAAAGGATAATTTTAGGTAAATTGGGGGGAAAAAACACTGAGAAACACGTTTCGCTAATCGCATTGTCCGAAAAGAAAGTGATACTATATATCGCTTTCGTTCTAATCTTTACTGATGAGTGATCATGGTAACACATGCATTGATTTGTCTCGACAATGATCATCGCGCTTTTTGAATAAGTATTGTATACGCCTACATGCATGTAACTCAAGCAGTGCCAACTGCCAAGTACAGCTGATTTCTGCGTATAAACTTAATAGCTAAGACATCTTGGCTGAGGGCCTAACATGTCAACAGTACACTTGAAACATTAGTTAAAAGGCTATTCATATTTCAGAACGATCCTGATTCGAACCCAAACAAGCACTCGTTCTGTCTTTTCGTCCATGGAAAGCTTGTCGTTTGAGTGAGAAAGTCGAGGTGCGTTACGGAATAATTACAATAACACTTTGCATGTATGGTTTTACTACGCGATGCTATATTATTAAACACAAAAAAGTATTTCACGTAAATCAGCATTGACTGCGCGCTTGCTTTAGTATAAAATAACGGTGAATACATTAAAAACCTAAATGCTGCAATACATATACTATTGCATGGTCTATACGTTGGTATATGCTTTAGAAACCAGTCACCGATTCGCAAATATTCACAAAATAGTTTAAACTTTACCATCGACAGACCAGTAGACCACTGTCAGCTAGCTATTAACTCCTCGTGGATTTCTGTGATTGCGTGCAATTATCCACGACCTGAAGCGAAACTCGACGGCTGGAAGAAACGGCTGGACGAAACGACGGAATACTAGCCGCACGGTTTACTCGCTGAAGTTATTACCCGTAGTTCTTTGTCAGGTAATCAACAAAAAAGCTCGCATAGGCATAGCTATCTTGCAGTTTCTTGCAGATATTGTATTAACACTTGGAATATTCTTCAAAGCGGTTTGAGAATAAACGTCTGTACCGATTCCGGCGTCAACTACGAAATAACTGTCAACTTCTGAGTGATGATTGCAAATTGACTCGAGCAAATAGCCAATGAAAATTGCAATGTTGTTCGTCATATTGCAATGTTGCGCGCAGGAGAACATCCGGTTTGACTGTAATACAGGATAGATAGATAGATAGATAACTTTATTTAAACACGCTAACCATTGTCAACCTGGGCTGATTTCCACAAGGGGCGTGTACAATAACAAGATTACAAAGATATAGTATATAGTAACATATAGTAAGAAAGTTATAGGTACAAGAATATAAACTATAGAGAAAAAAAAAGTATAGTGAAACATATCTATTTACAAATCTTTTCATACAATATTATTCAAAAATGTGAGTAACGATTTTAGTTTCAAAGGACACGAGGGAGTTGCTCTCCCTAATTTCGTTTGGTAAAGAGTTCCAAATGTGTGCCCCGTCAAACATGAAACTTTTTTTCATGCTATTACTACGCGGTTGTGGTAAGAAAAGAGTACTTTCAATATCTCGAAGTTCATAATTTGTCATTTCACTTTTGAAAGTAAATAAATCAGTAAGTGATTTAGGACCCATTTTATTCAACAATTTAAACATCAGTTTTGACTTAGCCTTTATTCTTTCCGTTTTAAGTGGCTTCCAGTCTAAAGCATCTAAAGCAACCAGATGATCTATATCATTGCTCATATTCATTATGATTCGAGCAGCTCTGTTTTTGGAGCTTTTGGAGGCGTTTTGATTGTGTTTCACCAAACATTTTACACATTCCATACTTCACAGCAATAAGTAAAGTATGGGCGAACAATAGAATTATATACAGAAACAAGCGTATCTTTCTCAACAAATTCTTTTATTCGACGAAGAGCTGATATTCCTGATGCTATTTTCTTGCAAATGTTTTCAGTATTATTCTTCCAAGATAAATACTGGTCAACACTCACTCCAAGAGTTTTGCAATCATAAACTTGTTTAATTGATTTGTTTTCTATGATAATGTTTGGCTGTATATTTGAAATACTTTTTATCATTGGTTTAGATCCAATTAACATAAATTCAGTTTTGGCTATATTTAAACTTAGTTTATTGGCAATTAACCATTTCCTAAGGTTTTCTAAATCAGAATTCATTGCAGCTTCAGGTTTGTATCATCAGCAAACAGTCGAGGTTTTGTTTTGTTTAAACACTGAGGCAAGTCATTAATATATAACAAAAAGAATAATGACCCTAAAATAGAGCCTTGTGGCACACCACACTTAATCAACCGCTCCGATGAAATAGTTCATTTACTTGGCATTTCTGAGTGCGATTCATCAAGTACGATTTTAGTAGAGATAAAGCATCTCCTTTTACACCATAAAGTTCGAGTTTTTTTAGCAAAATCTGGTGGTCGACAGTATCAAATGCCTTATGCCTTTTTTAAGTCAATTAGTACTACTAAGTTAAATAATTTTTTGTCAATATTCATATACCAACTATTAGTACAGTCGAATAATGCTGTAGCAGTTGAGTGAAATTTGCGAAAGCCAAATTGACAATCACTATAAGTAGCTGAAATTTTGTCAAATAATCATATAGTTGGTCATATAAAATTCTTTCCATGACTTTGCTAACAGCTGGCAAAACAGAAATTGGCCTGTAGTTACCAGGCAAATTTTTTTGGCCATTTTTATAAAGAGGTGATACCTCTTGCCATTTTCCACTCATCAGGAAAAGTGCATAGTGTAATAGCCTGATTAAGGATATAAGTTAATGAACTGGAGATGAAATTTTGTCAATGCCAGTGGCTTTTGCACTAGAAAGGCCACGCAGGAGATGGTAAACTTTGTTTGTAGTAATTGACTCAAATGCTGTGAATTCTGATTTAGGTTTCTTAATATATTCTTGAAAATTGTAATTTGTGGTATCAATTTTGCTAGGTAAGTCAGGACCAATATTTGAAAAGAATTCATTGAAGCCCTCTGCAATGTCTTCAAAATTTGTTAAATTATTTCCACTTATATTCAACTCATTTACTTTTGTTGGTTTGTTTTGTCTGCCTAGTATTGTTTATTACAGGAATGAGCCAGGCATCTACTGGCAGTCAGTCGTATTTGTTTATTTGGCCATTGCCATATCTCTTCTTCGCAGTTGATAATAAATAACTGATATAGTTTTTTTCCCCGTTTCAAGGTCGGTTCGTGTGTATTTGTGAGTTCATTCACTTGTACTCACAAGGAGCCAGCGTGTTCGCTCTGATCAACAACCTCGATCAGACTTGGTGCGTACACGCACTCAAAACGAATCAAAGCAAAATCAAAAGCAAATCAATCTCAAATCAATCTCAAATCAAACTCAATCAGAAACTATCTCAGATCAAACTCGGATCAAACCAGCTCAAATCAAAATGAACTATACATATTGTATTATTGACTGAACAGTAAACAAATAATTGACCTTAAAGACAATAATTTACAAATATTAACTGCCAAGTAGTTGAACAAAATGGGAGTGAGCAGTACAGAGCCAGAATTGGTGTGCATGGTAATTTCCTCAAAGCAAGAGAAATTGCATCTCGCCTGGAAGGTAACTCGTGGAATACAATGTTGATGTTATTCTACCTCAGTGTATTTTATTTACCAACATTAAAACGGTTGTCAAAACAATACAAAAATAGAAATGAAGTGAAGATGTGGTTTACTCAAATGGTATGCTACAACAAGGTGTATGTCCCACTCCTGTTGAGATTGGCAAATGATGTTGAAGAAAACCGGCCATGCAGGACCGACATTGCATGATATAATTCATCCAAGTAATACAATTTGCATAGGCGTATGGGCCCCCCTCCCCCCGCCCAAAAAAATTTTTTTTGGGCAGCAAGAGAAATTTGGGCAAAGGTTTTTTAAAAGTTTCCATTTTTCCAAAAGATAAATATTATTGATAATCAATAAGGCGAGACATTTTGATAACTCCCCTTTGTTTATGTCTATTAAAACGGAATAAATTACCTTACTGTTAGTTAGTCACTATATAGCTTTATTTTTGTCAGAATTTTGAAATTTTTCAATGCCGAGTGGTCTTGTAGAAATTCCATTCATGTCCTTACTGAACCGTGCTTTGTTGTCAATTCTGCCGCGTCGGTACGGTGCCAGATTGTCAAATGCCAAAGGACGCAATCACGCATTTTCCCCCTTCCTCTTATGCTGTTGACCAATTGTCATGAATTACAAAGAGTTAGTGCTTAGTGAGTTGAAAATTAAAAGTTTCTGAAACGCAACATGCACAGCATTTAATGACCTTTTAAAAGTTATTAAATTAAAACTTGTATGAGTTGTATCGAAAAACGAAAGGTCGCACTGGAGAATAAATTAGTAGATTTGAGTCGCGTGCTAGGCACTGAACATGTTTTTCAGCATGTTAATAATGCATCGTATGAGCATCGTTTGTGTTGTATTGTTTCGTAAAAATTTGGGCAACTTGCGAGATTTTTTTGGGCAAATGGTTCAACGCCCCCCCCCCCCCCTGGAAAAAAATGCCCGTACGCCTATGACAATTTGTGCTGATTTCAGTCAAGGCAATAGGGCGTTTTCATCTGACGTCACGGCGGCCATATTGGTGTACCAAAACAATGAAATGGCGGCCATATTGGTGTACGGTATGGGAATTAGCTCTTTCTTATTCAAATATTTCGTATTGTTTCACCACCCCAATGGGGCCACCGATCACGTGAGTGAAATCGCTCTATACAAGTAGATTTGGATCAAATGCAGGTAAACAATGCGTAGCCATGTCTTTGACTGCAATAATACATAATCAGATAAAAAATATTACCATATGGGATACACCATTTTTGAATACAATATTGTGTGCTGGAAATAACCTTATATATAGTTATATTACTAATTTTATAAATAAAGACTTTTTACTATTGACCGATGTTGCATCAATTGTCTGCATCAAAGCCTGTTTAAAAGAAAAGAAAATAGTCAGATACGGAAACTATGAGAAAATCTTTATAGCCTGCGAGCCGGCTCTCCTTTGGGGGATTGGGGAGAGGAGGAGAAGGAGAGCCTGCACGTGCACGCGTAGTATTGTTTTTGTATCTACTGCGCATGCGCTAGTAGATAACAAAAGAATGCCTTCGGAGCCAATCAAAACACAGAATTAAACGATTGACCGCCGACAAACCGCCGAAGCCAAAATTGTAAACCAAGTACTTCATGTAAGTCAATGCTATGGTAGCATAGAGCGAGATTATTGAAGGAGTGAGATATTTATTTCAAGAATAGAAGTTTTTTATACAAGCTTAGTAAGTATTTTAAGTATGAATCGTTGTCAATTTTTAAATGTGATGTACTATAGACGTTGTTGGAATGATGATAAGTTTTTGAAAGCCTCTTACTAGTCTTTGGACAATTTCATATTCAGACGAGGCAATTTATATGGCCAACATGTTTACATGTATTCAGCAGTCTGATCGAGCTTTGTAAACTGACAAGGCTGTGCATTGCTGAACAGAAATGAAATTTTCTTCTAAGAAAACAAAACTAGCTTCATGATCAAGCAACAATGTGCAAAACCTGCATGTGGTAGTCCACGAGCGAAATTATTATGCTATTAAATAACATGTACAATAGTCAAATGTCAGTGACAGGCTATGTAGAGAGTGTGAAACGGCAAGTCTTTATATTTATAATTAATGGGGTAATTAAATTGTATGCTGCAGTTGTCAATGTCATGCAAAAGTGTATGTCATAAATGCCAAACATTTATTCTACCTTTTACTGCATGCATGCATATACAGTATATGTCTACTCTTGAAGAACAATTAATTGGAGATCTTCGTTCACAACTTCATTATTTCTAAACTTTACAGCAGTCATACTTCAGATGCTCATGTTATCTCAAACGATTTTCCTTTACCTACCAACTGGATTGCATTATTATTTGACAAGTAGATTATTTGACAAGTTGATGAGTAGAGTTGTTAGTGCTCAGCCTCCTGTGCTTTGATGGCTTCACTCTGAGCTCTGAGTTCCTTTCTTAAGGTAAAAACACAGCATGGCTAGCATCGACAATCTTGACAAAAATCTTGTTCAGCTCTGAATACAAGGTTACTACAAGTACATACAGTAATTACAACATTGTTTTTACCATAGTAGCTATAGGCATGATTGCATGAACGCAGTAGATACATGCATGTCTGGACATGCCTATTTTTTGAGTAGTAGCGTTCCAAATTGGGACGCAGCTTACTGATTGGACGAGATGCTGATTATTGACGTACAACCATATATTAATAGACTGCTGGTAATTTGTAAAATATTACGTGCATTTGTGTCTGAAAGATATTTCCATCAGGTAAATATTTTTAATATCTTTGATCATTTATCAAGGGTTGTACGAACCGTATTAAAATCATATTTAGGATAGACCCAGATTGATAGACCCGAATCGTTTTGAAACGAAATACTGATATTTCGAGGGGAGTCCTTCATCAAAGTAAATACCATTCGCCTGCAATATACACAGCTTTTTGTACCGGCCAGGACTGATGGCATTTACGGATTTACCAAATTCAACAGTTGTGAATAGCAAACCGATAGCATTAAATCTTGCATGCCTATCAAATGATTTGTTGTTATATAAAAGCTCGCGGGATACCACAGAATATTTTTTATATTCCAACTTAATTTTTATTTTATATATGACTGAAGTTCCTATGGCCAGGCAAAGTTAAAGTCTGAAAGACTCCGGCTTCTTCTTTCCAGTTCTTCCACTCGATATGTGAAAATATAGAGATAGGAAAAAGTACCGACGTGGCACGGCGGCTATACTAACCTGAATGTCAGGCCTTTATTTGTTCCCGCTTTCCGCTAATTGTTCCCGCCTCCCGCTAAACCCGGCAGCGCGGGCAGAGGTGCGGGCGAGCGAGAAGACGAGAAAAATAAAGGCCTGAGGAAACTCTTATTAAAACCGTCTTCCGCCCACTTTGTTATTTTTAAAAATTAACGAGATGTATGATTGATATCAATGATATGTGTTGTCAAAAGAACAAAGCGTATGTTTTGATTTCATCCCACAGAAATATATAGTCTTTCTCCACGTCTGGTTTTAGTCCAGACTAGTCTAGGTATATGACTTGCAATAAATTAATACACGAACTCAAATTGAAGGCGTTTGTCCATGGTATCTAAGCCTGTGCTACAAAATTATATATTTTATTAATTTAGTCGAAACTATATCAAGGCGGCTATCAAATCGTGTTTATCTTTTATGGTGGAATTTTGAATCAATATATATATCAGTATATGTATACTCTCAAATTGTCAAATTTCTTGGTTTTTTATCGTATTTTCCAATTCTTCGACTTCTTCTCTAGATTGGGTCTGATGTTTTATATTAAAAACAAACGCAATAGTTTGGGAATTATTTTATACAGTTTTATAATTTAAATTTTAGAATGCAGGTAGGCCATTTAATATATTGATACATAATTTATATACTGAACACGTCTCAACCGTATAAACTCAGTCATCCACAACTATTAAGACTATATATAACTGCTCCGAGATTCCCGTTTTGTGACTTACGGGTCCACTTTTCTGATAACCATTGTTCAGCACTGCCATAAACAACTTGGACTTTCGCATCAGCTTCGCCTTCAGTAGCCATCGTCCCTGATCATCGAACCATCGAACGAAGGACCCAAGTAGACTGCTTTTCGCAAGGTCTCCACCTGCTACAACGAAATTCCTCACCGTGCCATGTTGATGTCATGTTGAAGTCGATGACGTTCAGAGAACACAAATGGCAAAATCTGATATATCAGACTTTTACCAAAACCAGTGGGCAAAACCGGCAGCAAAGACATCTTGGCTGTCAACAGCGAGCTTTCGAATGCACGTCGTTTGTTCTGGTTTCAAAGACTCATAGCCGAAATGTGTCAATGAATTTAACAAAGCAATTTCAAAAAATCCTTCTATGGTTTGATTTTCCGACATAATAAATGATTATTAAAATGAATGGGTTGGTCACAGAAACGTACACGATAAACACATTCGAGAAATGGCGATGACCTTGTCACGGTGTGCACCTTTGGGTAAGTTGTTTACCTGAATGAACGGCAATCAAAATCCTTACTTCAATTAGTCAGCCAATCAGAGCTCCCGTCCATGAGATGGATGGAGTCCCCAAGTTTTGTTAAGAGTTTCCTTAGGCCTTTATTTTTCTCGCCTTCTCGCTCGCCCGCACCTCTGCACGCGCCGCCGCGGGTTTACCGGAGGCGGGAACAAATAAAGGCCTGACATTCAGGTTACGGCTATACGGCATGTCATTATCTTGTCATTTGTGACACAGGATGACTAGTAATTTCAGAACTACGCATCGTTGAAATATATTGTGTACCTATAATATGTTATATGTTGAATGAGCTTTAATTTGATGTAGAGTTCAAGATTCTGCGTTTTATGAAACTTGTTATACTGTCCAAAATATGCGAACCACTGTTCCAAATAATATTTCATTAGCGTATTAGTCTGGCGAGGAAGTAAAACCGTTTTCTTTGTTTACATTGCGCGTCTGGTTTGTGATTGGTCGCTTTTGACAACCCGTTAGAAGGGGCGGCATTCAAATTTGATAGCTATGCGTGCAGGCTCTATTTCACCTCCCGCTCCCAAGAGCCGGATCGCAGGCTAAAATCTTAAAAAAAACACGGATTTAAGATGTCAATATAAATATATAGATGATGTCGAAAAGACTGTGATGTACTTATGACAGGCGCATAAACATATTTTATATTTCACAAATCACAAGCCAGAAATCCCTATTAGATTAGATTAAAAACAAAATAACAAAACACTAATTAACTGTCTCCTTGATTAGTCCTCCATATTCAGTATAAATCACTTGTATATACGGTGTGACAAAGATTGGCAAGGAATCATTCAAATATAATGTATTATTATCATTCGTAAAGGCCGCTATCGTCAGGTCGCTGCATGTCTACAGCCAGAGTTTGATGTTCAAAATGTTTTGGCGAAGGATATTGCACTTCACATGCCTTTATCTTTAAATTCACAAATCCAGTAGGTTTTCTGGTGCAAAAAACAAAGAAATTCAGTGCTAAAATACATCCATCGTTCACCCCAACTATAATCACCAACCGCGGCCGTGTTAAAAACTGTTAAAACGTCCTAGGGTGAGTTCCTTTTGCCCTTATAAATCGGCCATTTTGTGGAGTCACTTTTTTTGACTAACGAGAGATAGGAGCCCGCTATATTATTTCTATGGTTCATCTCCAACGGACTGGTAGGTTAACCACAAGAAGCTTGTATTGGCTTGATAAAGTCGCAACTTGTAACAGGCTTGCAGTGCTACAAACTTGTTGCGAGCACATCATGTTAACAAGTTGTAAGATATTTATGCGTACATTAGTAGACGTACGACGAACCGAACTTGAGATGTTACTAAGTTTAATTTGAGCGCTTTTCTTAAAATATATATATTTTCTTCTTAATAAGTAGCTATACCATAATTTATATATATATGATGAAAAAATTTATCGTCATAATTATTTACATAAGAAATATTTGTTTGTACAGGTAAATTTGGATGTGATAGACCTGCATCCAGAAGACAGCGACGGGCAATTTTACGTAACTCACCTACAATTACGTCACCCACGTGTGATTCGAACAGGCAGTGGAAGACTTACTAAACACGTTGTCAATCACAACTTGGAAGAAAAACTGGCCAACCCATTTTACTTTCTTCAAGATGTCAAAGGCAGAATTACTCAAGTATTTTATCCACACGACGACTCCCCGGATATCATTGGTCTCAAGAAAGGTCAGTTAAAATATAGCAAAGCAAATAGGCGGTGAACTGCCGGAATTTTTTGGAACGAAATACTGACGTTTTAGCGATACTGATGTTTCCGTTCATACGATATGTTTTACTAGTGGAAAAGTATATAAAATCATAAAAATTATTTATTATTAAGTAAATAATTATAGATTACCTAATCGTACGATTTTTATTGACGTATTGTCGTGTATAAGCACGTAAAAATCAAAATTTCTCGAAGGAACAAACTCTCGAAAGAAAGCGAGTGACTTTGCCACTCTAGTGAAAACCAACATTAGTAATAGGACCTCTAATGTGCGCAAAAGATTGTGGTTAAATGTACAAGGCGCCATCTTTTTCGGTATGGTCAATTGCGAGACAGGTTTTAAGAGAGATTGCAATTACATTACGTGTAACACCTCCACGTTTTATGAATTTGTGCGCTTTCCATGCGAGATAGGTTTCAAGACAGATTGCAATTACGTGTAACACCTCCTCGTTTTATGAATTTGTGCGCTTTCCATTGCGAGAGGTTTCACAAACCGTTGCGCGAAGTTGAAGTGCATCCTATTTTGGTGAAACATGTCTCGCAATGTAAAGCAACACAGGTTCATAATCAAGGGGTGGTACACTTTGCAATTTGTCTTGAAACCTGTCTCACACAGGTTTCACGCAAAATTTCATCGTGTAACTGTAATGTTCGTATATTGTGACACAGAGAGAGTAGGTTTAGCACTTGCTATTCTATTACTGCCTTACTAAACACGTTATATGAAACTATATACAACTGTTAGTGACGTCATGTGAATATGACATCACAACATTACATCCCTCCCTTGTTTTAAGATGGGAGTTCGTCGGTTACTAAATGAATACAAAAAGAACATATACTAAGAGTAAACGAAGTAGGAGTAGATAATAAAAGACTTATACAAATTTGAGTACAAAGTTTAATGTTCATATTCAATGTTTAATCGTTCCGGAGGTCGCCTGTTTTCTCGGGTGGGGTATCGTCTTTCTGGACGTTCTAAGATTGCATGTTCCATCTCTTCAGCATCAAGAAAATCATCCTCCGACTCAGGATTCTGGATTGTCGCGTTAAACCGTTTGAACTGTGAGCTGTTGCGTGTGATCACATGACCGGTTGCGTTCCTTGCTGTTATCATACTGCCTTTGATCTGAATGATGGTATACGGATCTTTGCGGTACAGAGAAGATAATTTATTTACACGGCGTTGACGAACTAGAACAACGTCGCCGACCTGAAGCGTGTGATGCCTGGCCTTTACCGCTGTGTCAGCAAGGATCTTCATTTTGTCCTTTCCCCTTTTATCATTTTGTTCAATCAGTTCTCGCGAGGGTGGTGGGACAACCAGTTCGGGTAACTTGGTGGTCATCTTTCGGCCAAACAGGAGTTCAGCAGGGGAAATTCCAGTGGTGGAATGAGGGGTAGCACGATAGTTGCGAAGGAACTGAAACAATTCTTGTTTCCAATTTTTGTTCTCAAGGTGTGCAGCTCGCAGGGTTTTTTGAAGGGTGCGCATGAAACGTTCAGATTCTGCATTGGCTTTGGGCCATTCGGGGGTGATTTTGCGGTGTCGGAAACCCATTTGCTGCGCAAACTGAGCAAAAGCATGACTTTGAAATGGAGGTCCATTATCGGATTTAATTTCTGCGGGGATGCCATGGGTAGATAGAATGCGATCAAGCTTCGGTATGACAGCGGTGGCGGATGTGGACCGTAAAATTTCAACTTCAGGATAGCGCGAATACTCGTCGATTACCACAAAAAGCATATCCCCAGACGGAAGGGGACCACAGAAATCAGTGGAAAGTTTTTGCCAGGGGGCGTTCGGGAGTTCAGTCATGCGTAGTGGTTCGAGAGTTTGCCGCTCGATTACATTAGCTTGACAGGCGAGACAACCGTCGAGGAGCGTTTTGGTCATGCTATCGATTCCGGGAAACCAAATCTTTTCACGGAGGAGCTGTTTGGTCTTGGTTAAACCCTGATGGCCTTCATGGGCAATGGTTAAAGCGCGTTGGCGGAGAGCTTGGGGGAGGACTAGGCGATGTGCACGAAGGACAAGGTCGCGATCAGTAGAGACCGTCAGTTCGTCGCGGATTGTGTAGAACGCGTTGAGGTCCTGACAATTGACGAGGGGATTTGGCGTTGCGAGAATGATGTGCCACGAGTTGTGACGAATAGCATCGATGACGGTTTGCAATGTGAGGTCGGCTCGGGTGGATTGTTTAACCTCGGCTACGGTCATGGCTTTGGGAGTGGTGTGCTCTGCCAAAAACGCGATATATTCTTCGACTTGTTGCGATGCCTTAGAGGGATGTGTTGTGCCAAGGGGGTGGCGGGACAGGTAGTCTGCAGGGTTGGTCTTACCGGGTGAATAGGAGATGGTGAAATGGTATTGTTGGAGCTTCAGAGCCCATCGTTCTAGTCGAGCATTTGGGCGAGCGTTAGGATTAGAGAAAATCTGTTCGAGAGGCTTGTGGTCAGTAACGATAGAAAATTTTGCGCCGTAGATGTAGAGATGGAAATGCTGACAGGCAAAAAGAACGCCCAGTGCTTCTCGTTCAGTTTGAGAATAGCGCTGTTCCACTGGTGTGAGGGAACGACTGGCATATGCGACAACACGTTTGTCTTGGCAAAAAATGGCACCAAGGCCAACGGGGCTTGCGTCGACAATGATGGTGGCTTCTTTGTGAGGGTCAAAATACGCAACCACGGTGTCACTAGACAGAAGCTGTTTGAGCTGATCAATGGCTTGTTGATGCCGAGATGTCCATTCCCACGGTTGACCGGTTTTGGTGAGCGCGCGGAGTGGTTCCGTAATGGTGGAATAATTAGGAATGAAGCGGGCACAGTAGTTGGTCATGCCAAGAAAACTGCGAACTTCGTGGGCATTAGTAGGGGGAGTGGTATTTCGGATGGCGGTGACTTTCTTAGGATCTGGGGAGACGCCATTTCCAGAAAAGACATAGCCAAAAAACTCGAGCGTGGTTTTGTTGTACTCGCATTTCCTGGCATTCAGGGTTAGATTTTTGGAGCGCAAACGTTCAAAAACGGCATGGAGAGCTTTGTCGTGTGCTGCTTGGTCGCGACCAAAAACAATGATGTCATCACTGACGTTTCGCACGCCATCGATGCCACTGAGAACTTGCTGGATTGCGTTTTGAAAAACTTCAGCAGCAGACGACGTGCCAAAATTTAAACGCGTGTATCGTCGCAGCCCTTTGTGGGTAGAAAAGGTCGTGATGTATCTGCTCTCGGGAGCCAATTCTAATTGGTGGTAACCAGAGTTCAAATCTAGTTTGGAAAAAACGGTGGCACCATTTAAATCGTGAATGAGGTCATCAATGGTCGGTGTAAGGTGTCGTTCTCGAAGAATGGCCCGATTAGGGTGGCGCATATCGACGCATATGCGAATCTCATCAGGTTTCTTTGGTTTCGGTGTGACGACTAAAGGAGATACCCATGGCGTTGGGCCGTCGACCGGTTCGATAATGCCTTGGCGTTCAAGATTCTCAAGTTCTTCCTCGACCTTTTTGCGAAGGTGAAATGGAATACGTCGATGTGGTTGTGTGACGGGGGGTACGGAAGGATCAATATGCAGGTGTACTTGAAAATCTTTCATCTTGCCAATACCTTGAAAACGATCAGAATACGCAGTGGTGAAGTGGGTGGGAACAGCGGAAGAAGGTTGAGTGGATTTTGGCGGGCTGGGTGGTACAGTGGTGTGAGCGATGATGGAGATGAGTTGTAATTCTGTCGCAGTTTTGTAACTTAACAGGCAGCCATGTGTTCCTTGAATGACATAAATGGTGGCGGGGGTGAGTCGGGTTTTGGATTCGACGTGAGTGGTAAATGTTCCGAGGACAGCTAACGATGTTGTGCCGCCGTAAGTATAGATCTTTGTTGAAGTGGAGCGAAGCGAGAGGTGTTTGTTTTGAGGAGACTTGACTATGGCGCGATAAGCTGGTTCATCGATGACGTTAATGCTGGCGCCGGAATCTATCAACATTGTAAGTGGAACATTTGCAACCATGACATTAGCCTGCGGGGCGATCACGTCACGAACTTGAGAAATAGTAGGCGAGACGACTGATGCGCCGGGCGAAGAATTAATAGTAAAAACATATTCATCTTCAGAGCTAGAAGAACTGCACGGACGTTGAGTTTCTGTAACGTGGCGAATGTTGCGTTTCGGTGACGGCTGGGAAGGACAGTTAGGGGGGGAAGGGGCTTTGCCTACTGGTGGGCGGGGGGAACGACGAAGGTCAGATGCTTGGTGGGTAAGTTTAGAACGACAACAACGGGCAAAATGGTTCATTTTGCCACACGAACGACACTGACGACCTTGTGCGGGGCAGCTAGCTTGACCTTGGGGATGTGGATATGCATTGCCACAGTGTCCACACGTGGAGGTTGAACGATAGTCTTGGCGTGAAGGCGAGGAAGTGACACGAGACGATTGAGACATGCGTGTATAGTTAAGTTCGGAGGTGTCAAAATGAGATACACCATGCGATTCAATGCCAGTGGCTTGCTGTTCGGAAAGTTCCATGGCTCGACCTAAATCTAAAAGTCCTTTTAGCGTTAGTGAGGACTCGCGTAGAGCGCGTCGACGAAGGCGGGACGACGAACAGCTGAGAATTATCTGTGATTTGACTTCTTTATCAACAGCAGTAAATTCACATGTCGAGGCGAGTTGTCGCAGACGAGTAGCAAACTGATCGAGAGTTTCGTTCGGTTGTTGACGTGCTTGACGAAACAAGTACGTTTCGTAATCGACATTTTGTTGAGGCGTAAAATGTTCAGTGAGGCGTTCCATTGCTTTGTCATAGTCTTTCTCTTCTCCCGTATCGGACAAAGTCTCGAAGATATCGAAGGCCGATGGTCCAATGTAGTGCAAAAGAAGGGCGCGTTTTCGTGTTGCATCGGTGATGTTCATGGCCAAAAGAAAGTTTTCGAAGCGTTTCTTCCATTTTCGCCAGCGTTGTCCTGTAGCAGTAGGGTCCTCGTCGACGTTGAACGGCGGGAAGTGTGGAAGAGAAGAGGCCATAACTCAAAAAATAAAAATTTAATCCTCGTCGCCAATGTAATGTTCGTATATTGTGACACAGAGAAAGTAGGTTTAGCACTTGCTTCTTTAATGGCTATTCTATTACTGCCTTACTAAACACGTTATATGAAACTATATACAACTGTTAGTGACGTCATGTGAATATGACATCACAACATTACAGTAACAGCGGCCAAAAATAGCCCATTATATTTAGTTTTGAGGGGGAATTACTGGGAAAGTGTGGAGTGAGGGGATTGTGATCATGGGTCAATGAAAACTTAGTTGTCTTGTATTTATTAGGTGTTGTGAGTGGTCTGAACTTGAGACTTCATCAGGATGAATATACGACGTTATACAATGCAGAGGAAGAAGATGATTCAGGGATTCACGTGACTTATTATAACGTAAGTAGAATCAATACTACTCATGTTGATCTTACAAAGAAATGGACAAGTGATGACTATTTGAAACATGCTGATGGACATCCTGTCAACGGAAAACAACACAGCAAAAGTCATTATCATTCCGCCGTCAAAATTGAAAACAATGTAGTTAAGTCGGTAGAAAGAACGCATCGATCTTACCTGCACAATGATAGGCCCTACAAAAGACCTTTTCATTATAAAGCCTTCCAAGATCAACCGGATTTTCAATTTAAAGCATCTGGAGAAAGTCAGTTACATCTTCTTAGCTGTTCTAAACCCTCCACCACTGGTAGACGAACCAAAAGATACTCAGAGAATAAAGATGTGGAATCTTTCTTGGCCGCTCTCAGACGAGACAATTTAACGTATAGCGACATGCACCGGCTCAAGTGGGCCTCTGTGGGCAATCCAAAGAAACCAACCCGAACATTTTACGACCTCCTTCGGTGCTACTCGGATCCTTCCGTCAAAGAAAGCGAGCTTTCAACGTGCATAAAAGAACTTCACTACCTAGCTCGAAACGATGATAAGATCTTTCGGCAAATAGTTGACTTAACCCTCGGGCGTTCCCATCAAAACATTTCTACGTGGTCGGGTTTAGTTGGTTCGTTGGTTGTCCGGGGGGATTATTCCACTCAGAAGATCTTAACAACGGTACTTTTATCCCCGAGTCCTCGTCCTCTCACGGAAAAAGAGAACTCAGTACTCCTTGAAGCAGTGTACTTTATCCCTTCTGGACCATTGTACCCAGACCTCGTCCAAGCTCTCATGTCACTCCATAGGGACGTAAGTAAACCTGAAGAAGTGTCAGTGCGGGCCATGTTGGTGCTTTCAGGTTTAGTAAAACGAAGTCATGAGGCTGGTTATAACCGTTCGTTATCAGATACCGTAATGCATCATTTACACGACAGTTTTAAAACTCATCCAGCTCGTCTCCACAACCGAGAAAGCGGCTCTCACAATACTTATCTGCGAAATCATCTATGGGCATTTGGAAATTTAGGACATCCTTCGTCTCTTAAATTAATTACGCGTTATTTGGATCACGACAATTCCAATATCAGATACTCAGCAGTCTCCGCCCTCAGAAAACTTTCTTCGGAACACACTGACCAGCATTTACTGCGGGTTCTCAAACAGGATGAACACGTGACTGTAAAAGCGGGAGTAATGGAAGTTTTCTTGGAAAGACGGCAGAACCTGAGCGATGTGCTGCGGCAAGCGATTGAAGAAGCGCTTTGGAAAAGTGAAGAAGGCGACGAACTTGATTCCAAGATTACAGAATTTCTTGAGAACCACGGAGATAACTCTCATGTTGTTATCAAACGATTGCGCAAAAAAAGAGAAACTATCAGGCGCAAGAAAAGAGCGCTTATCCCTGCGTTGAAACCGCGCACGTTTTTTTTAGGTACACGGGAAAAATGGCAGAGAGTGTTTGGCGGGGCACAAGCGGGAGCGAAAGCAATAATGCAGCTTTCAAATCAAGTGAAGGTACGTATTGGCATTTTTGGCGGCAGTTTTGAGGTGAATTTGGACAACTTTGCGCTTCTTCGTGCACATGTCATCGTGTGGTCTTTTAACGTGGTCGACGGCAAGGCAGCTTTCAAAATGTCCGCGAAATTCAAGAATGACATTCCCAAAGACTTAATCCACCGTATATCCGATACAGCTGATAGTGTTTTGGCAAAAGTCGATGCATTATCGGGTATTTTTGCCAAACATGTCCAAAACTTCATTAACAAATTGAAAAACTATCTTCCAATTAGAGTCAACAAGTTTCTAGGATTTCTCGAGAAAGCTGCAGAGTTCCTAATTCGTACAATTCAGTCGACGCGTTTTGGACGGTTTTTCAGTCAAATTGTGAAAAATTTAAAAATCGTACTTCGAACGAACGTGCTTTGGGATAGAATCGCTAACTCAGTAGTCATCAAACTCTTGCGAAATGTTGCCAGCTTGAAGATATCAAAAAAAACGTTTGAAGGAGCGTTTAAGTTTCTTAACAAATTCGTTGATCTTGTGTTAAAAGTTGGCTCTGGATTACCTCGTGGATTTCCAGTAAATTTTAACATCAAAAGGTTTCTAATACACATATCGGCACCGTTTTACTCAATTGACAAAGCTGTAGGGGACTACTTCAAGTCATTGGATATCAAAATTCCAAGGAACCTTTTTGGAATGCTTCACTTTAAGACTACTTTACGTTTCCCTGTTTCTCTGAGCCAGTTCAAGACAATAAGTCTGCGTTTGCTAAAATTTGGAAACAACTTCGTAGAAATGTTTTCTGTTTTCCGAGATATGATCAAGATTGATCTCCCGCGGCTACGTCTCCCGGAATTTGGCATCGGTCCCGTCGGACACGAACTCTTCGACTTTGATTTGTCTTTTGACTGGAGGACCAGATTTAACTTCAAGATCAACTTTGCAGGCAATAATTTTGCCAAGTTCAGGAATTTCTTCAGGTATCTAGCAGAAATTTTTCAAGAATTAGATGGCCCCAATGTTGATTTCCGCAAGTTCTTCCAAAATTTTTTACCTAGTTTACGGAATGATTTGGGAACTATAGGTAGTAGTCTTTTCAGAAATACAACTGACTTAAACATTGCGCGATGGCTCCGTGAAGTAATTCAAGAATTTTTGAATCTTCTTAACGAACAAGACAAGAATCTTCTCGATTTTAGTGACACGTCCAAGTTTCTAGAGGAATTCAGAAAAAGGATTGGCGTATTTTCGAAGAAGACTCTAAAGACAGTTTGTAATTTTCAAGGATTCATGTTGAATTCGGCAGGACAATTGCAAAGTTTTGGAGAGACTATAGAAAATGAAACCATTATTGGTGTAAAAAAGATTGAAGATCAAACGAAAATAGTGATTGCCGAAGTCGTTAATGTTAGTTTGTTTGTGGATAACCTCATTGATGAAGTACAAAAGAATCTTTCAAATACAGCTAAAGAATTCGTCGACAAGTTCTTAACAAAACTCGAAAGTTCTCTTGAAAATGTAAAAGACCTTGCGGACAATATCGCAGAATTTATCGGCAACTCGTCTGAAAAGCTTAATGGGTTTTGCCACAAGACTGCAAATTTTCCAGGTGAAATTCTCGACCAGATTCAATTGGAAGCTGAAAATGCTGTTGGTGAGTTGGCTTCGTTTATTACGTCAAACTCTGGAGGAATTACAGGTCTTGTATCTCTGTTCAAGTCCGTCGTAACGGGTGTAGAGGAATGGTACGAGAAAAACTTGGGAAAACATTTGGGAAAGTACACGATTATTGCTCAAACCCTCGAGGAATTCTTATCTCTTTTGAACAGTAAAAATACATTTTTGCAAAGCGTTTACAAGGTTTCAACAAGTATTAACGATGTTGTTCAGCATTTGAAGAACCTACCGGAGCATGCGCAAAAGGCACGAGAAGCCGCTGACAAGGTGACTGAATTTGCAACAAACGCAATGCGATGGCAGACGGAAGTAAAGAAACTGAACATAGGACGGAAATTTAAGTTAGATTTTGACAACCGATTGAGAAAACTCTGTAACGATATTCAGACACTTTTTCAAGACAACGTGAAGAAGATACAGGGTGACGAACTTTTTAAAACGTTCAGAGAATTTGTGACTAAGGAAACTGATGCTTTGATTTTTCGTGCTGTTGGAAAACTGGGTCAGCTGAAGGAACCAGTGGAACGCGTTCGAAAAGAACTGGAGAAGGTATCTGATTCGGTTAGTGACGTCGGCAATGTGCTAACGGAATTACGCCCATTTTCTGGTAATTTCTCACCAATTTTAGGAGAAGTTAGTCAGTTGCCAAACTGCTCTGAAATTGTACGTATTCTTGGAAACGCAATTAACAAATGTGAAAAAGGCGCAAAGGCTTTTGGAAAGCAAGCTTACAGTGAATACGTCAATTTAAAGACAGAGGTAAATTGTTTAAATAATATAATCTTTTTTTGTTTATTATTATTATTATTATTATTATTATTATTATTATTATTATTATTATTATTATTATTATTATTATTATTATTATTATTATTATTATTATTTCTAATGACTCCACACTTAATCGTTTTGTGGTTTATAAATCCTGAACAGCGAGCCAATTCCCTTGATCGTAGGTATCCATGAGGGTCCTTCTAATAATTTTTGCCGTCCCCAACAAACAAGCTTTCTGCAATAAGTTCGTTTTCTCACTCATCTCTATCTTATGATATATATTATTAGGTTGGAGCTTTCTTGGAACTGATACCAGACAAGTGGGAGAACTTAAGTGTGCTCAAATGTATAAGTGGAGGAACATGCTTGTCGCAAGCGTTTACCAAACAAGCCCAGGGAGTTTCTAAGAAAATTAAGACATTAAAAATGAAATTCGATAGCAAAGAATTCTTTCAGAGTTTAGAAACGTGCAAGGAGTGCGTGGATGAGGTCACAAGTGTGGTAAACCAAATAAAAAATATTTCAAAATTGGTAAAATTGTTTACTCTTAAAGATGATATGAAGAAAATCAAGGATCTGTCTCAGCGTATTACTGGTAAGTTTTCTGGAGATAAGGATAATAGTCACGTGGGAAAACGCTCTGTTGATGATCTCGTGAAGGAAGTGAAGAACTTAGCCGAACACATCAAGAGAGCTATGGAAACGAAAGAAAAAATCGGAAAACTCGTAGAAGAGGTGTTTGGAAAATTAGAAAGTATTTATCGCGATAACATTGAACCTTTTCAGGAAAACTTAAAGAGTCTTCAACAAAAGCTTGGTTTGTCCTTTGAGCTGTCCAAGAAATCTGAAGTAATTAAACCAAGTTTACAAGCAGTTAACACTGTAGTTAAAGCCATGACTGACTTCACGAATGTCGTTCGTAACGTTGTTGATCCTCTTGAAGGAACAGTTCTTGATGTACTTTCAAAAACATCCGACTTCGCCGACGTATTTGACGATAACTTGAAGAATTATGGCGACAAACTCAAAAAGGTTTCCGACGAGGTAAATGGTTTCATTGACAAAATAACCTCATTTTTAAACACCATTCAACTAAGACAAAAAGGATTAGATAATCGTGATTACAAACCCTGGGATCAGTATCCGTACTGTTCGCGAGAGGTTTGTCTTCGTTTATTGCGACGTTCATCCAGACTCTATCTTAAAACCGCATTTCTTTGGAAATATCCCCACTTGGATGATTTATCTTCAGTGCGCAAAACCGGAAAATGGTTAGTCCCAGGTCTTTTTGACGATTACAAAGTGCGAAGTATTGCCCAGTTGTCAGGCAACGAAATGTTACTGGGTATGCGCGGTGTTGCAGCAAATACAGACAAAGCGTCGTTGCTAGTTGTCATTGACACCAGCTCAACAACTAGCCGCATTTTAAAAATCCTTCAAGTTCAGCACAATGGTAAGCCGTTCCAAGGAGACATGGGTGGTCTGGTGATTGTAAAATCTTGGTACATTTGGATGAGCGCTGGAAAGAGTGTTTACGCAGTGCAGTTGTCAGATTTGCGCAATAGCATGTCAACTCAAGCGCCTTCAATCATAAACATTAAGAAAACGAAATCATTTTCTCACCACGCCACTTCAGTGTCTTATGACGACAAGGATCACATGATCTGGGTTGCAGACGCCAGCAGCTATAAAGCGTTCTCCTATCAAGTAAGTCCATTTGGTGACATTTTGACTCAAACGCGCATACTGGAGACTGGACAGTATACGCGTGGTCTGGCTATTGTACGACAGTTTGGAATCAAATATGTCTGCGTTGCAAAATGCGCTTTGGTAGCCGGCTACCAGTGTAAACTAGAATTTCATAACCTTGACTCCGGAGTTCTCGATGAATCCTCTCTTCACCGTATTGTACGGACACCTACTGGCCTAGAATCCATTGAGACTGTGGACTCAGAGCATTTGATGGCAGCGTTTTCGAGTGGAACGTTTTCAGAGAAAGACAAGATCGAGCGAATAGCAGGCGATTTTGAAGACCGTTTTTTCAAATTCCAAGTTCCAATTCTATCAACTGACTTTACTATCACCGAGAATTGTATCTTTCTTAAAGTGGGCGGTGATTGGATTATCCCTGCAAAAAAGTTGTTCCCCGTTGGCGAGCAGAAATGCGGTTCTCGTCGAAAACGAAATGCGTTGGAGCAAGCAATGGATAGTGACGTCTACACAAACCAACTAGAGAAACACAGAAGAGTGCGTCGCCAAGCAACGGAGTCTGTGCCGTGTGCTTGGAATTTTGAAGGTGAACCACAGTCAGGCTCGTATCCTTTTGTTCCTGAAATTGGTTTTACTGTTCTAGTGTTTGGAATACCTGTGTATTTTTTCTTTGGCGCAGACGGGTACTATTATGCTAACTACAGAGTATCGTTGTGTCTCCGAGATAAACAAGTAAAACTAGCTCTTATACCTGGAGCGTGGGTTACAATCTATGGAGGAGCGAGTTTGTCCATCCTTCTTGTCGAAGCGGGAATTACAATCGAAGCCAAACTCCTGGAAACCTACTTGATTCCAGAAATTGGAGTTCGCGTTGATAAATGGCCGTTGCGTGCCTGTTTGGAACTTAAGATGCAACTCACTCCTCTAAGCATTCGTACCTACCTCTGGTATCGGTTCAGACTCTGTATCGAAATTAGCGTAAAGAAGTGGTTCAATATTCGAATCTCAGTTCGTTGGTGTCAAAAAAAGACATTCGCTGAGTGGTCGTGGTCGTCAAGAGCAATCCATAAAACACTCTTTAGAAATTGCAAAGAAGATAAGGACAGGACACCCCCCGGTGTTGGAGAATGCAGCGCAAAACAGGTCGGCAACAAAAAGTATTATGTCCAATGGCGAGGCTTTACTGAAGATACCAAGATTCAACATTACATCGTCACGATGGGTTCCATCAAGGGATCTGGTGACGACCATTATTCTATCCATGGTCCCCGTCAGAGTCTCCTTGTCTCAGACCTCGAGATCATGCACGGTCGTTCCATCTATGTCGGCGTGTATGCCACAAACAGTGCAGGTCTGAAAAGTCAAGTTGCCGAATGTCCAGAATTTAGCGCCGAAAGAAAATCGCCTGTTGTAACATTTATCAACGACGGAAAATCATCGGAAGACATCGACTACCAATCGGATACTACGAGTATCGCAATGAAGTATGGTCTTAAGGAAGACTTCTCGGAAATATCAAGCATACAATGGGGAATATCTTCGACTGAGAAATGTACACTTTCCGCAAGCGAGGCGGACGTTCTGAGCTTGACAGAAATTGGAGAAAGTTTTTCAATAAAGAAAACAGGATTGAATCTTATAAATGGTGAAAAATATTACACCCGTTTGATGGTCATCAATCATATTGGTTTGGCTACCGTGGCTTGTAGTGATGGCGTTGTCATAGATACCACACCACCGTTACCACGTGGTTTCACCGTCGGTAAAGAAGGGTCCAAATTTGTTTCGTCTTTAAGACGGGTGAGCGGAAAGTTCCAGGACTTTGTTGATATTGAGAGCCCCATGGTGCATTACGAGTGGAAGCTTGTGGACGAAGGCATTGGAGCTGACGTCACAAACTTTAAAAAAATACCAATGACACAAAAATCGCCATTGCTAGATGGTTTAAGTTTAATCTCTGGGAAAAAATATACCGCTGTACTGAAAGGCACTAACGCCGCGGGTCTTTCTAATACAATCAGTGTTTCAGGTATTATCCCAGATATTACTCTCCCAGTTTGTGAAGGACTTGTCCGTGATGTCATAAGCTTTGAAGACGACCAAGATAAAGATTTTGTTCGGCAGCTTAGTAACCTCACTGCGAGTTTTACGTGTTATGATCAAGATAGTGGGATCCAGTCTACCAAAGCCGCGGTAGGAACCTATCCCGGGGGAGCCAATATTCGTGCATTCGTCAATGTCGTGGAACTGTTATCTCGAGTGTCGGATAATTTGAAAACAACCTGGGTGGCGTTCAGTAACGTGACTATAACGTCGCTGTTACGGTATTACGTTACCGTTAAAGTTCAAAACAATGCTGGACTGGTGAAAACTATTTCATCAGATGGAATATTAGTTGATACGACAGGACCAACTGTGCTACCGTCCTACATAAGAGATGGTTATAAAGGAGTGGACAAGAAGTTCAGCAAAAATAGTGACGTATTTCCTGCGCACTGGGAGAACGCATTTGCTGACGCTGAAAGCGGGATCGGCGAGTATTATGTAGGACTGGGAACAACTCCTGGTTTAGATGACCAATCAGCGTTCAAAAGTTACGGCTTGAACACGCAAGCAGTAATCAGCGGCGGTGTTCTTGAAAGTGGGTTTACTTACTACGTAACTGTAATTGGGTGTAACCGAGTACGCATGTGCGTAAATGCCAGCAGTAACGGCGCAATGGTTGATTTTGTTCCTCCTCATACTGGTCTTGTTGTATCTGGTCACCAAGGACCCTCCATCAAGGTCACGTGGATAAACAAGGCAGCGTGGGCCCGCTGGCAGTGGTGTCCAGCAGACAAAGCTCAGCTCCAGTTTACGGCAGATACATGCAAATCTTCCAGCTTCTATGACAAACATTCAGGAATAAAACAATTTGGGTTATCTGTGCTTTCCTACGACACCGCAGAGTTACTTACCCCTATCAAGACAGTTGGCCGAGTGGTGGTCAGCGGTAGACATGTTATCATGCCCAATGGTGTTTTCTCTGTGTTAGTGGAGGCGGAAGATCGTGCTGGTGTTCGCTCAAACTCCGTTTCCAAGTCATTCATTGTCGATACAACACCACCACAAGTGGCTGAGCTTTACCATGGCAACGAATATCAACCAATGAGGTTCACGAAAACAAGGAATCACATGTTTTCTGCATACCTTGAATTAACAGAAGACGTAACAAACATTGTAAGCTATAGTGTCGGTGTTGGGTCGTACCCAGGAAGTGATGATGTCATACCCTTGATGACGTATCATCCTCGTTTTCAATCTAGTCTTCTTCGTGTTAATTGGACATCATCTACGATAACAAGCCTTGTGAACGGAAAGCACTATTTCATCGCTGTAAAAGGAATTAACTCTGCTGGGTTATTTCTTGTAGCTACCTCAGAACCACTGACTTTTGACAATGAGAAACCAACTGTTGTTTATGTGTTTGACGGCTGGGAAACCCAAGATGCTGAATTCCATTCATTCTCGACGATCTACCGAATGCACTGGCGAAGGTTTAGGGACGTTTCCGGAATTAAAGAAACTAAGGTTTGCTTGAGCTCAAGTAAAGATGAGAACAATTGTGATATTTATGGTAAAGTAGTCATTTCCAACAAAGATTCCTCCCACTCTTTCACTAAACTACAACTGCAATCAGGAGTACACTGTTTTGCCTTACTACAACTGGTTGATAATGCTGGTAACCTTGGCAACTACTGGTCTGATGGTGCGTTAGTCGACACCAGTCCTCCAAGAAAGGGCAAAGTTACAGATGGACAGAAAGGAGAGAATCTTGAATATCAACGTGAGACAAATATTCTTTATGCCAGCTGGTCAGGATTCACTGAAAATGAAACATCAATTTATCATTACGAACTAGCGTTTGGTACTCGTAAGAACACTTCAGATATTCAACCATTCACAAACGTTGGTTTGGTGACATCAGCCGCAAGCTCTAACCTCTTAGTTTCAGAACTTCAAAATGGTATTACTTATTATGCTCAGGTTATAGCCTATAATCCCCTGGGAGTTGCTAGTGCAGTTGCGTCTTCTGACGGAGTGTTGGTTGATTCTACTCCACCAACTTTCTCATCACCAATCTTCGACGGAGGAATTCCCAATACTGACGCTGATTATTCAAGTGAAAGCAGTTCAGTGTCAGTGAACTGGAAATGCGAGGACAAAGACAGTGGATTAAGTCGGACATTTGTCGGGTTCGGGACACAACCAGGAATACAGGACTTGGCTACGTATCAAGCCATCTTGCCTTACCAAACGTCATTTACTTTGAACAACGTATCTCTGTGGCAGGGCTTCACGTACTTTGCCACGGTCAAATGCGTTAATAAAGTTGGTCTTCAGACTGCAGCGGCTAGCAATGGTCTCACTTTTGACTCAACGCCTCCATTGTTGCATTTTCTTTATGACGGGCTGAACATCTACCACGATGCTTCATTTGTTGGTTTAACTTCTCCCATTTCTGCTAACTGGATGTTTATTGACCCAGAAAGTCATATCACTTCATATTATGTTTCTATCAATCATCTCTTGAATGGAACAACAGTCTTTGGACCAAAACATCTTAAGGGAAACAAAAACTCAATTACAGTCCGTTTACAAGATGAACTAAAACATGGAGAACATTATGCCTTTTCAATCACAGCTGAAAATGGGGCTGGATTGAATGTAACTGAACAAACGAATGGCGTCCTAGTAGATGCCACGGCTCCAGTATGCTCTAATGTGTATGATACTACGACTGATGGAACCAAGGCGAATTTTATTGGTCAAACCACCAAATTGGCAGTCTACTTCGAATGCGATGATAAAGAAACTGGACTGGCCATGTATCAGTTTGCCATTAGGGATATCACCACATCTCGATACATCCTTCCTTTTCACAGAATCAAAGCTATTTCCAGTTCCTCGTCACTTGTTGTCGTCGACGGCTCCGGAAAGCAAATTTTGCAGCTTGAAAATGGCGGTCGTTACCAAGTTGGTGTCCGAGCAACTAACAAAGTCAATCTCATTAGGGAATACTGGACGCATGGTGTGATAATTGATTCTACATCTCCCGTATTTAGAAAAGTTGTACCCATGTTTCAAGTTCACAGTGAAACCATCAGAGTTGCTTGGGAACTGTTTGACGACGAAAGTGAAATAGAATCTGTCTTCTGGTCTTTAAGCACATCACCTGATATTGAAAATCCAAGAAACTTCACTGAGATTTCTAGAAATGCGACGGAACTTATAATTTCGGGGATTAGCTTCAAACTTGGTCAAACGTACTATGTTTATCTAAAGGCGTTGAACAAAGCAGGATTATCGACTTTATTTGTATCAGGTGGCATACTCGTTGATCGTACACCACCGTCGGCGGGTCGGGTGTCAGCAGAATTTGTCGTGCCGTTGAATTACGATGGTAATTCAAATGTCACCCAAGGTGCTTCGTTTGCAACCAAATGGAGTGGTTTCACAGATAAAGAAAGCGGCATTAGATCTTACAAATGGGCTGTTGGATTGTCTAAGGAGGTAACGAAGGCACTCAGTGATAATTCGTACACTTCAATACAGTTCATAGGAACTCTCAACGGTTATGTTATTAAAGACCAGACTATTTATACAGATACCACATACTATGTTTGCATTCGAGTAACTAATAGCGCTGGGTTAACCACCACCAACTGCTCACATGGTGTGTTTGTTAAACTAGGAAAGTTAACCGCTGGAGTGGTATACGACGGGCCATTATCTAAGGACGCCGACTTTCAAGTGGACGACAGAGCAGTGTGGCTTCACTGGAATAGCTTCGATGATCCTGTTTATGGAATAAAACAATACGAGTGGTGTTATGGACTGATGATGAACCAAGACACTGATCAGATAAATTGCACAACATCTTTAACTGCAGTGGATCCACCTCTCAAATCTTCAGCGCATCAGTTCCATAACGTGTCGTTAATTCATGGACAGCGGTATGGCGTTAAGGTCCAGGCTTCCAATCATAGAAATCAAACAGTGGCCGCCATATCAGATGGATTTACAATCGATAGGACAGCTCCTTCTGCCGGGGCTATCAAGGTCGGAGGTTCCCATGGTACCCAAACAATTTTCCTTACTGGAATTTCAGCCCCTGTGGTGACTTGGTTTATAAATGAGAAAGAAAGTGTAATGAAAGAATTTCAACTAGGTGTTGGCAGCTCACCCCAGTCCACTGACATGCTTCATTTCATTAAACTTGATGGTAAACTACGTTCTGTAAATCTTGATGACTTTAACTTCACGTTAAGCAATGCAATGTCGTTTTTTGTAACAGTCATCGGAAAAAACGTCTTGGGACTGGAGACTAGCATTACGTCATCTCAAGTTATCGTTGATTGGATACCACCAACTTCAGGAGTAGTATATGACGGCAATGGAACGCATGATGTTGATTATCAAGTGTACACTGACTACGTGTCTGCTACTTGGAGTGGATTTCTTGATCCTGAGAGCGACGTAGTGGAGTACAAGTACTGTATTGGGACAAGACCAGGTAAATATTAAATAGCAACGCAGCCAGATGAGGAATCAGCGTATATATTTTAAACTACAAAGTTAACGTTATTATATATTAGGAATGTGTGTGACATTGTTGTAATTATAGCAGCTAGAAGTTTTCACTCTCTAGGCGCATCCAATTCTCAAGTCTTATGTATTTTACATTATACTTGTGGAAAATATAATACGAGTAAGGATTAAATTAGGACGCATTTTTAATTTCCTTTTCTTGTGCCAGATTTTTAACAAAACTTTTCAATTCCTTAGATCTCTGCGATGTGTGGAATGCAACTTCTGTGGATCTAGATCTTTATGTTAAAAAGGATGTGAAGCTTGATCATGGAGTGACTTACTTTGTGACAGTGACGGCTATAAATGGCGCAGGTTTATCATCAAGTAGTTCATCTAGTGGAGTGACCGTTGATATTACACCTCCCAATATTCGAAAGTTTTCTTTGGATTCTGTTGTAGTCACTCAAGGTTGGTGGGGCTAACTGCTTGAACTTAGCAGTTTATATATTGTCATTTTATTTTAATTCATATATTTAATCAAGGTAATCTCCCTTGCGGGGAAAAAAAACTCGGGTGCAATCACATCCCCAAAATTATTAATTTCGATTCTGCCCGGGTTGCTACTTTAAGTATATAGCTATATTATTAAATAACTTTTTATTCACCGAGAGTGCGGTCATTACGGAGAAATATCAGACCGATGTTTTTTGTTGGTTTTTTTATTTTTTTTTATTTTAACACTTTATTTAACGAGGATTAACAGATAAAGCAAAGCTTGTTTCCAATCTGGTCCTCCTAAAAGTACATTAATACATTATTCACATAAAAGCATAAAATACATCAACTCGCATACATTACTATCACATAATATTAAAACTATATATATCGACGAATATATCTATCAGATCAATCAAAAGTTAAAATTGAGATAAAATTCCAAAGTTCCTAATATAGTCTTTGAATATTTAGTTCGGTTGACAGTACAGACAGCTCGTAGAGCGAGGTTCGTACATAAAGACCGAGGTCTGATATTTTCCGTAATGACCAAGCAGTCGAGGTTAATAAGAAGTTAATTATATATGGCTTTTTGAAACAACATGATTTACATTACGTCATTACCTAACATGATACGTTCTTGATATAGCGTGACCTCGAGCGTGTGACTGATAGACTCATCGTTTTCAATGTTGTTGCTCTTGTTGTTTCCTAAAACTCACTTCCAGATTGCCCATCGTCCGACTCATACATGATTTAGTCCTTAGGTTATTGAATTCACAAAATTTTTGCTGTTTTCTTTCGTTTTGTTATTTTGTAAACAAAATGGCTGGCTAAACCCTGCAGTTGTTCCCAGGCGTTCACCTTTCCAAGTACTATAAACCTCATCCAAATGGGCTTAGCTTTAGATCTTTAATAGCAGTGAGAAGCAGAACATGCCATCATACATTTTAACTCGTCCCTGTATAAGTCGTTTTAGAATAGTCTTTTTCCGGAGGCGAATAAAATTATCTGGCGTTATTCAAAATGTAAAATAGTAAGTATAGTTATGCGGACAGGAAAGAGTTAACATGATGGAAACTTCTGTTTTAAACTAGCCACGTTATAATTTTAAATATTAGGAAGCTAATTTCAGCATTGATTAAATTAAGGAAACACTGCAGCTGGACAAGCGCGTTCCAACGCCAGTCTTATTTTGACCAATCCCTGGACAATATTGGCATCTTGGGACGATGTTAATGACGAGGAAAGTGATATCAGGAGAATGGTTGTTTGTGCTGGAAGGACTAAGAATAATTGTGATTTACTTCCGTGGACAGACATTGATCCAGAAGCCTCATCTTGTACTATAACCTTGCCCAAACCACTGCAGTCGGGAACTGTTTTCATCTTCGGTCTTAAAGCCGAGAACGGCGCTGGACTGGAAACGACTGTATATTCAGATAGTACCAGAGTAGACACCACTCCACCTCTAGGCGGTCGCGTTAGAATTGGCAATAATATGCGTTTGGAGTTTTTACGAGCAGATCGGCTTTTACGTTCGTCGTGGCAAGGTTTTGGGGATCCCGAAAGTGGTATAAAGCAATATGAATGGAAGATATGCTCCACAAGTAAAGTGTCTGAGTGTGTTTCCTCATTTGTTAACGCTGGCAAGAAGAGAAGCTTAGTTGTAAATGACGCTGGTGTAGAACAAGGAAAAGAATACCATCTTGTAGTAAAGGCAGTTAACTTTGCTGGTCTGGAAACTGAAGCAGTTTCTAATCCTTTCATGTTGGACAAGACACCGCCAGAGACAGGGATGGTGTATGATGGAAACATTGATTCCGCTGACCAACTTTTCCAAAGTTCCTCATCCGAGATTTCTGTCAACTGGAAAGGGTTTCAAGACAAAGAAAGTTATATCTCGCGTTACGAGGTTTGCATTGGATCACGTCCAGGTTTTTGTGATGTTCGGCCATACACTAGTGTTGGCCTGACTACAAAGACAACTATTAGAAATATGAACTTGACACATAATTCTACTTACTTCACATCAGTACGAGCTGTGAATGGAGCCGGTCAGACAAGTTTTACGTCATCTGATGGGATAACTACAGACTTGACGTCACCAGTTGGAGGTAACCTTCGTGATGGCGAAGATGTTGATATTGACGTTACTCGATATGGTTCCTTTGTGGCAAGCAACTGGGAGGAATTTCATGATCCTGAATCAAGTGTTTCAAAATACGTTGTTTGTTCTGGTAGTGCTAAGGGCGTTTGTGACATACTACCGCTGACTGTCGTTACCAGTGGACATTCAATAAAATTACAAATAGAGCCGTTTGTTGGTTCTGGTACAACAGTTTACTCCACGTTAAAAGTTCACAACGAAGCCGGTGGAGTGACTGTGGTGCACTCAGATGGTGTATTAGTGGACACTACTCCGCCTGATGTTGGAATGGTGAGACAATAGATTTTTTTTATAACGCATTGTGTCACGTCCCCGAATCATGTCATTGTGTTGTGTTGTGTCAATATGTTGAGTCAGCTTATCGCGCTACCGTGTTGCGTCTAGGGGTCATGTTAGTATATCTTATCGGATGTTGCGCAATTGTGTCGCGTCATTGTGTCACGTCAATATGTTGCCTTGGCTTATTGCACGGCATTGTATGGATATGTGTTGACTGTGGCGTAATAATGTCAATGATCGTGTCTCGTAATAGCATATGCATGGCGTCAGCTTCCCCCTACTGTATAAAGTGAACGCCTCATAGCCAATAATTAAACGGCCTTTCATGAGGGTATATATTGAACATTGTGGTTATCTGCAATGCCAGAGTCCGAATTAGCACTTCGCGAATTGCGAAGCGATTTTAAAAATTGCGAAAATCTGCGAAGCAATTTTTTTGAAAATTGCGAAGCTCATTTTAACGAATGCTGTTTGGTATTTTTATATATTCCGCGAAATCGCCGTTTAACGCTCGTCAACAAATCTTCAGGCCAGATACACGCAAGGAATGCTCACTGACTCGGTATTTTTGAGTTTCGGCTTTGCATCTGTCCTACAACGTAACGTAAGGTCTCGCAACGTAACGTAAGGTATAACCACGCCAACATAAGATCTCACAACATAAAGTCGGCGAAACGTAAAGTCTTGCAACGTAAGGTATACATGTATACCGTCTTTCAGCGAAGCGTAACAGTTTTTACAGCGTACTAGCGTAGTATAGATTTTACGTTTTACACTAATAAAAGTAACACATTAAAGCAAAAAAATAGATAATATCTTACAACGGACATTAAGCAACGCAGATGTGAGGAGAATATAAAAGTTAGGTCAGGCGTTCATATGTCCGTGCCATAACTGATCAGTTTAAACACACTTGCGTTGCGACTCGCAAAGTTATTTACGCATGCAAATTACCGCACATGTGCAGTTTTGACCTTTTGTTTTCTTTCTTCATCTAGCGCAAAAACATTGCATGCAAATTCGCTTTTGTGACGTTTTAAAAATTCGTACTATCACTGTGGGGGACCCTAAAATGTGTGTTCTAACAAGAGATTTTTCAAAACAAAATTGCGAAGCTGTTTTTGAGCGCTAATTTCCTGACTATTTAATTTAATGAATTATTGAACATTTCTAGGTTGAAATTACGTCCTCAAGTAAAATGCCAGGCAGGACGATATACCTGACGAGTAAAACTTCTCTGTGTGCTACATGGGGAGGATTTAACGACACAGAAACTCAAATTGTGCATTATCATTTTGCTTTGTGCTTGGAAAACGATAAAAATACCTGTCCTATCCCATCCCGCGATCTTAACAACCGTACATATGTATGTATTGACGCCCCTGTGACTACTGAAGGTGAGAAATATGTCATCAAAATTCAAGCAACGAACCAAGTTGGCCTCAGTTCAACGACGGAGTCAACTCAATTCGTAATAGACACTTCAGAACCGGACATTGGTGATATCACAGTCTGCAATCCATTGGGAGAAAAATATCATTTTATTTCTTCCGAGTTACAGGCACGCTGGAACAGATTCGTTGATCTTGAAAGCGGAGTTATAGAATACTTAATTTGTGTTGGAACGGAACCTGGAGTATGTGATACAACGGAATTGACTTCAGCTGGTAACAGTTCTCAGTATACTTTGTTTAATGTTAACCTTACTCATAATGAGGAGTACTTTGTTTCTATAAAGGCGGTAAATAACGCTGGTCTCATCTCTAACTTTACATTCTCAGATCCAATTAGCGTTGACAAAACAGGTAAGCTTAGAGAATTATATATGGCTTATGTGTTTTATATGTATATTAACTCTAAGCATTCGTCGCATTCCGTGTCTATAAACTTCCTTAAAACTCCCAAACCTCTTGAGTCAGGAAAATGAAATACTGTAACTTTGTTTATTATGACTATTTTTGTGAGCGGTCCGGAACGTAATATCCAGCAATATGATTGGTTCCTGAGCAATTTGGAACATTTTGTCACCTTTATTTCTAACGTACTTAATCGTTCTCAGTATTTTTGGTCATATAATAAACTACTTACCGGTCTCACTTGTTCGATCTGTAGTGAAATATTAGACCTCCGCCTTCTTGGAGCTCGTTGCGCTTGCTCAGTCTGTTCATAAACACGTCAGTCTGATATTTTAGTAATACTTACCTCGCAATAGATTAGTATAAGTAGTAATTGTTTATTATAAAGTACTTAAATTTCATTCAAATAATTAGTTGGCAATTATAAGTATTATCGCCCACTGTCTTTACAGCTGCCGACCCAAGTAAACTTTTAGATGGATTTGATCACTTAAAAGACATTGACTATCAGCAAAGTAGGACCCACGTGGCAGCCACGTGGTTTACCATCGAAGATCCAGAAAGTGACGTAATACAACTGACCTGGTGTGTCGGTACCAAGCCGCAGTCGTGTGACCTGAAATCGAGCTCGCCAGTAAAGACCACTCAAACTGCAGTATCATTATTCCTCGATCAACCAATCAGAAATGGTGATAAATATTTTGTCACCTTGGTAGCAACCAATGGAGCTGGTCTTGTGAGTACCATGGTATCTGATGGTGTTGTGGTAGATCACACACCACCTACCCCTGGTCTGGTTGTTGATGGTAATGACCAAGACATTGACTTTATAAAGAAAGATGAAGAAATTTACGGACATTGGACGGCATTCAGTGACTTCGAAAGTGGAATAAACTTCTACGAATTCGCATTGTGCGAGAAGGGAAATCTTACCGCTTGTCCCTCACCATTTTCAAATGCTGGAAAGGAAACGAATATTAGTTTGTCAGGTTAGTATACATATTTAGACGCACAGAAAAATGTTTCTGAGCTCTAATTCTCAAACATAGCTTGTCTACTCACGCGGAAGCACTTACTCTGTGACCTCAAAATGTAACTAGAGGGCACCCAGAGACTGCTTGTACCTCTACCAGCAGGTTATTTAACAATTATTCACCGAAGTGGAGGTGAATATCGTTATATTTTTCGGTATTTTCATGCAAGATAATAAGACAGGGCCGCTAGCAACTTGGCGTACTCGATATTTGTCGACAAAACAGTTTTTACAAACTTTGGATATATTAATGGCTAGAAAATTTTAAAGAAACATACCTGTGGGCACTTTTCTACTTAATTTTGTTCACGTTTCTCGTTATTCTACTACATCAACCTTGTTTATCAACAAAATCTCCTGCTTCTGTAAACAAAGCAAAACTAGCCACCATTTTTTTTTGCCCGCAGGTGAATAGTGGAGCTATCATTTCCTTCAAATTATGAAGCTTAACCAACTATTAAAACCACCATCTGATTGGACAACCTTTTTAAATGAAACCTCACCCCCATACCACCCCCCGGAAACCCTAAACCTAATCACGACCCCCGGAAACCCTTAACCCAATCACAACCCTCCGGAAAAATGTGCCACCTCTCATACCCCGACCACAATACCCCTATAGGATTTTTACCTTTATGTGTTCAAGTTTAACATCCCGCTTGTGGGATGGTTTTATTAGATGGTTAAGCTTCATAATTTGAAACCGATGATACCTCAATAGTGCAGGATATCCCGAGATTCAAGAGCCAATTCAAGAGCCAATCAGATTGCGTAAAAAGCACTATTTGCTTGCGAGTTATATGCTAATGATGGTTATATGGAAACGAGATATACCTGTGATCATGCAGACTATCTCACTAGACCTACACGTGTATAAATAAAATGCTTGATTGCACTCGTAATTAAAAAGACTTATGCATGTCCGTTGGTCCAAGATTGTTTTATTTTATAAACAATGTGGAAGTATTAAGGCCATTGTTGTTGTTTTTTTGTTGTTAATTTAGCTAAATATTCAGTTAAACGTTTTCATAATATAAGGATACCATTATCCTTATATATATATATAAGGGTGCAATTAAGCATTTTTGCAATTATTTCTTCTGCACGTAAAAACACGCAAGCAAGTTGTCGCAGGCTGTTCCGACAGGCTTTCACCGTCATGTGTTCGCACTGGCTGTCCTATGCAGGTTGTTGACAAGTCTAACAGGTTGTTGACAAGTCTGTAACAGGTTGTTGACAACTTGTAACAAGGTTGATGATTCCAACAGACCTGTGACAAGTTGTTCCAACAACCTGTTAGCATGCTGCAGCTAACAACTTGTTAACAGGCTGATGCTAACAAGGTTGTAGCAGCTTGTTGAATTAACAACATTGTTACAACCTGTTAACAGCCTTGCTACTAGCCTGTTGCGAGCACATACTGTTAACAAACTGTGCGATTATTACGTGCATGTGTACGCGGTTGTTCCTTGGTCCGTGACCAACCTTTAAACAAAGTTAAATCAATACTTTTTGAGATAACCTAGTGGCAGACTAAAACTGGATTTCCACTAGGCGTAAAATGTCGCGCGCTCAATATTTTTCTGTTGTCTTGTGAGTTTCCATGTAGAACGAAGGAGAAAACTATTCAATTTGCACAATAGAAAAGTCGAGCGCGCGATATTTTACGCCTAGTGGAAATCCAGCTTTACAGACAAAGAAACGGAGGTAGGAACAACCACATAGCAGATGAAAAAATAGGTCCGCAAAGCTGACATATCACCACCGGTTCATTTTGAAGGTTGAGCGATATTGTGTGTGGTGAAAGTCAGGCCTGACTGGGGGTCAGCCTGAAGGGGGTCAGCCTGAAGGGGGTCAGCCTGGTCGTTAACCAGGGTCCTGCGGTCGAAAGGCGCCCATTTTTAACAAAACGAAGCAAAAGAATACATTGTCTGAACTGTTGAACGATAAATTCAATTCTATAATAATCAACATCTAAAGTTTCAGTATAGATCATTACATTGCATTGGGTTTCTAATGGATTTGTTACTGTCATGGTGGCTCTTGTATGGCTTCATTAGTGCCATTATGACTTTGTCATTACCATCATGGGGCCTCTATAGTCTTTTCAACTCACTAAAATGGTGTCATCTTTATGGTTTGATAAAATAAGACAAACATGAAGGAGGGTAGGGGCCCACAAATATTTTTGACCAGAGGCCCGACATTTCTCTGGGCGGCCCTGGTGAAAGTAAATAAGGGGAGAATATAGGCAGTGATAGGATGGAATGCGTACAGGATGGAATGCGTACAGAGTGATACAGAGATGACAATTACCTTTGACAGGAGAGTGAATAGCAGCAATTTGATTGAAATAAAATGAAACAAAACGCTTGCTTAGGCGTTCACTCAGGCTACTAGAGACATTTAGATTGACGTTTGTTTCTGTTACCGCTAACGTCTAACCGCTGTCCGACGTTTAAGGTTACACGTTTGCGGTTTCAGATACACGTTTTTGACGGCAAAAGGTTGGTTTTCACGTATAAGTAATTTACCTCTGAAATTCTACACATTTGCTATAAACTTTAAGAGCAAGAAGCGAAGATTTTTGCCTTCTTCATTATATTAATCACGAACACTTTATATGACAGAGAAATCAACATGAAAAAAACGCATAACTGAGTGACTGCTCTAATTCAAAGAAAAAAATATATTTGTTTCTTCTTGTGTAACAAGATATATTAGCTTTGAATTAATTCTTGTATTTTTTATTGGCATATAGTTTCCTTTTTTTCTGCAGTAGTTTTCAATTAATGTAAACTTTACATTAATCACGGAGGTTTCAATCTAAATGTACAAATTGTCCTAACTTCTAACACCAAACGGCAAACCACAAACTGCAAGTTTTCAGTTTGAGGTAAACTTGGACCTAAAGGTCTCTACTGATAGCAATGCTGCATGCAACCTTGGCGTAGCCTATCACGAAACAGGGCAACAGCGTGCGCATATTAAGTGTTTGTTGAAATAATGAAACAATGTAGTTATGCATGTTGAACCGCACTGGGACTCTAAAAGCTATTTTGATTGCGGTTAGAGTCAGCCTTTTAATTCTCGATTTGCGAGTCTGATTAGAATTTAAACAAATCGAACGAGGTCTTCTATATATGGTCTTATATGAAGTACAACGGTGCATTAAGCGTTTAACCAAGTCCGTTTTTCCGAATAACAACAGATCTTAACACTTTTAGTAGTGGTAGATTCGATTTGATTCGATTTATTTAAATCGGACAAACAGAAAATATTTAAGGTTACATTATATGATAAAACATTGATTTCATCATATTTTACATTTTTATCGATTTACATTGAGAAATTAGAAGTCTCTCAATTTTTCTTTTTTCATGCCTTTGAAATCAAAGGCACAGAGGAAAACACAAAACTAGTCTATTTTGCTCTAATCGGAAAAAGAGAAGGTATGTTAACCCAAAGGATTTCGCTGCATAAGCTGTTGCGTTCACCCAGCCTGATACTTATATTCTACGATATCCCGGCGGTGAATGTAAAAGGAGGAATGACTCTGCGGAGTGGCATGCGAAATGGGTTGCGAAATGGTTGCGGAATGACTTGCGGAATGAAAAATAATTTTTAAAAAATTTAAAAAAACGTCTTGATAAACGGACTAGACCCAAATGGTATGAAAACCATGTCCAAACCCCCTTCAGGCAGATATAAGATTAAGAATTACTATTACTTTACAGAATACTTCATGAACATGTTCTTGATAATTTAAGAAGACTTATACCTTTTTGTACCCAACCTCATAACCTTTTTGCTTTGTTTTCTACTGAGTAAGGACTCTAGGATGTTTGAACTAGTAACTACTGTATCCTAAATAGTACTGTGCCAACTAGCACATGTGAATAGGTCAAGTCAAAGTTGTCAACAAAATTATACAGATCGAGGTTGATAACGATAATAGAACCCAATCAAATCGAGTCGCCGAATTCGATAAGAAATCGGAATAAAAAGAACCGTACAATTTAAAATACGAGTTTTCTAATTGAGCCCACGTTATCACATAACGCGGTATTTTGATATTTTTTTAATTTCATTCCGCAAATTATTCCACAACCATTCCACATGCCATTCCGCAACCCATATCACATGCCATTCCGCAACCCATACCACATGTCATTCCGCAACCCATTCCTTAAGTCATTCCTTAAGTCATTCCACATGCCATTCCGCAACCCATTCCTTAAGTCATTCCTTAAGTCATTCCGCAACTCATTCCACAACCCATTCCGCAACCCATTCCTTAAGTCATTCCACATGCCATTCCGCAACCCATTCCTTAAGTAATTCCTTAAGTCATTCCGCAACCCATTCCTTAAGTCATTCCACATGCCATTCCGCAACCCATTCCACATGCCATTCCGTAAGTCATTCCACAACGCATTCCGCAACCCATTCCCCAAGTCATTCCGCAAGTCATTCCGCAACCCATTCCTTAAGTAATTCCTTAAGTCATTCCGCAACCCATTCCTTAAGTCATTCCACATGCCATTCCGCAACTCATTCCACATGCCATTCCGTAAGTCATTCCACAACGCATTCCGCAACCCATTCCCCAAGTCATTCCGCAAGTCATTCGCAACCCATTCCGCATGCCATTCCGCAACCCATTCCGCAACCCATTCCGCAACCCATTCCGCAACCCATTCCGCAACCCATTCCGCAACCCATTCCGCAACCCATTCCGCAGCCCATTCCACAACCCATTCCCCAAGTCATTCCGCAACCCATTCCGCATGCCATTCCGCAACCCATTCCACATGCCATTCCGCAACCCATTCCACATGCCATTCCGCAGAGTCATTCCGCCTTTTACATTCACCGCACAATATCTATGGCAAAGCTAATAAATAAATAAATAAACTAGAAATACATTAACGCAACAGCCACTCGCTTCATTGTTTACGTTTTAATTTAATCAAAGACATTAGTATTACATTGGATGAGGCAATACAAATTGTACAGGCGGTGGCCAAAAAAAAGTGGCCATCATTAAAAATATGGTTAAAGGGTATTGGCAATAAAAATTAAGTTTGTTTAATTTGAAAGAACTCGTAAAATTGTAATAGAAGATCTTTTACAACTTTTTCATATCTTTCTCCGTTTTCAAGATATTTCAATTTGTTTAATATGTAAATGGCTCTGACGTCATGAGCAGGGTACAGTATTTTTACACAAAGCAACATCAGTTATGAAATGTTCAGTGTCACAAGGCGTTTTATGTGCACAGTTTCAAGTGATTTCGTTGAACAAATTTAGAGATATAACTGATTTTTCATGACGTCAGAGACCATTCATTTACATATTAAACAAATTGAAATATCTTGAAAACGAAGAAAGATACGAAAACATTGTAAAGGATCTTCTATTACAATTTTATGAGTTTTTTCTGCTCAAATATGATATACAATTCTAATTTTGTTATTGGTTTAAAAAATACATTAACTTTGAAAGCTTGCCACGCTATGAAGCTGTAGTGAAATCAAGTGGAATGGCAATAAACTAACTATTTTGCTGTTAGAACACTTTCATAGTATACAAACTCCATTAATCATTTTGAAGACCAATTGGAATAAGTCGAACCAAGATTCACTTCATTTGTTACAAGATTGAAAATCATGAAAAATTAATATCTTTTTTAAATCAATGGATAAAATTAGAATTTGATATCATATTTGAGCAGATCTTGACGCATGCATTCTAAAAATTTATAACTTTACATATTTTTCTGTACTCTAATAAAAGTTATACAATGCACACTAATCATACTTTCAATGATGGCCATATCTGTCACTAGAGTCTAGATCACGTTTATTAAAATTGGAACTAATGAGGTAGTTAACTTTTTGCTTCAAACAACGAAATTAGTGAGTAATTGAACTGTTGTAATTGAACTAATGAGGTAGTTAACTTTTTGCTTCAAACAACGAAATTAGTGAGTAATTGAACTGTTGTAATTGAACTAATGAGGTAGTTAACTTTTTGCTTCAAACAACGAAATTAGTGAGTAATTGAACTGTTGTAATTGAACTAATGAGGTAGTTAACTTTTTGCTTCAAACAACGAAATTAGTGAGTAATTGAACTGTTGTAATTGTACTAATGAGGTAGTTAACTTTTTGCTTCAAACAACGAAATTAGTGAGTAATTGAACTGTTGTAATTGAACTAATGAGGTAGTTAACTTTTTGCTTCAAACAACGAAATTAATGAGTAATTAAACTGGGATCTTGTTTGACCGCGCACTAGATTTAGGCCTGGGAAATTGCGATCGAAACTAATGAAATGTAGTTTTAAAACGTTTAAATTAAACATTTTGAAGGTTTATCTTGCTCACGGTATCCTAGATAATAAAATAATAGTTTGAGAAAACAAAAGAAAAAAATTAGAACGAAATTAACAAAACAACGAGAACGGAAAAGTTTTTGTGTACTTGCTGGGTATCGAACTCACGTGCGCGTACTTTTGTTTGCCATATAAGTCCGGCGGCAAACCGACTGAACTACCGAAGCTGTCAATCAACTGTTGTTTCCAAAATACAGTATATAAATGTTTACAAATGCCACTTAACAGTTGTTTAGATCTAGTTTTAGATTTATTTGCTAAAAAGTTGCTATTTGCCTGCTTTATATCACGAAGTGTTTATGCCAAAGTCATAAATAATTTAAGATATAAAAGAAGATAAGTCTTATGTATATTAAGAGGCAGGAAGAAGCAAAGAATATTGTCAACTGAATGTTAATATTAAAACATCTGGTCTACAAATTAAACGAGTAAAACAACGAACTCACAACAGTTACTAAAGTTAAACATTTACTGTTTATCGGTCTTTTTTCTTCAAAAATTGATAGCCAGAGACAAAATAAAAAACACACTGAATAAATTACACTAACATGATACAAACGACGAATCTAAAACGTCCATGATTCAGGAACTTTCAGCTTTATTTTCTTCGAAATTTAAGTTTTCCTTTGGTTTTATTCTTGTTTCTGCCTTTCGCGGTTTTTCTTCTGCTCAACATTTTAATAACAGCTCATCCTTATGCGCTAAAATGTTTTCTGTTCTTAAGTAAACGTTGAGTTGTTTCTGTTTTTTTGAAGCGCCTTTCTCTCATATATTAAGTCTTTTTTGTCAAAAAACAGTGGGAATATTAAATGACAGTTTATTTTGCTGTCATCGTTTGAAATAGTTCAAGTACTGATCATCCACAAAGGCGCAGATCAATTTATCTTGCTTCATGTTGTTACCAGTCCCCAACAATTGTTACCTGGCAACTTGAACACCCTACCACACATAGAAATATATATAAATATTCAAATCGCTCAAATATTCTCCCTATCTCGCTTTTAACGCGCGTGTAAAATGGATTCTACGCGTGTCGAGATTAGCACCCTCACCGGGCTCCAGACCTTCGGCCCTTACGCCCGGGCTCGGAGAGAAATAAATAAATAAATAAATAAATAAATACATTCATTGACACAACATCCCCGGTTCGGCGGTTCCGAAATCGCTACCAACGAGGCATCTTTCTTAGGCTTTAACCCGTTGATGTTTCGTGCTCGATTTTGCAAGTTCTTTCTTTTAAACCAGCTCTACCTTTGGCCAAAGTCTTGGTGGATTTTCCAAGTGAGTTGCTTATATGGTTGACCAGTGATGTGCTTGACACAACCAACAAAGCTCTTAAACACTTTGTAGAAATCCAAGTGCCTCATAGATTCTGCGGAAGCGACCGATCTTACCGCCGACGACAAATCCATCACTGCTCGGTGACCTACGGACATATCGACGTAACGCCAAATCTTTGACGCCAAATGCCGAAGATAGATACGTCAGCGCACGGTGACCTACGAAAGAATAACCTATTCAGCGCCCCAAGATCTAGATTCTCGCTCATGACTATATGCATGACCGGTGGCCATAAAAATTAGTGTCGATGGAGAACTGAAGATTTTGAGTGTTAAATCTAACCGGGACCAGATGCGAAAATGCAATACTAAGGCCCTTTGGCTAAAATTGAACCTGAGTCCTTGCGATACTAGTGCATGCAGTGCTTAGCCACGAGGTCGGTAACGGTCTCAAGCTTATATCCCTGATGTCTTTCTTATAGGTGCAGGATTGGTAAACGGCATGGAATACATCGTGATAATTCGTGCCACCAATATGGTAGGCTTGAGTGTTGAAGCCAAGTCGGATGGTTTCATAATGGACGAAACCGCTCCAGTTGCTGGAAATGTTTGGATTGTTAAACCAGGAAATGGTCTGACATACATGGAAATATCTGCAAGGTACTTCTCCGTTTGACGAGTAAAACCTCGCAGAAACAGGCTTGATCGGCATCTAATTAAAAAAACTCACAGCCAAAAAACAAGCACTGCGAGGCTTTAGACAAAATAAAAAAGAAAGCTCCACAACAACGATATACGCTTGAGAGGGTTAATTCTCATCTTAATCTTGAGGAGTAAAACAAGATGGCGTTGACTAGCCTGTGAACAGGCTCTCTGTGGGGGCGGGGCGTAAAGGGAGAAGCGTTTTATGATATCATGCTCTGTTAATTTGGTCCGATCACTGATTGAATGATTCATAATATTAAAATAGAGGCGAGCCTGAGTGAGCGTTGGTGTGTGCAAAGTGTTTAATCGAAAGCTAACATTTCGAAAAGTTTAGCTAAGGAACTTCATAAACTTTACGAAGAGTAGAATTTCGACTATACTCTTTCTTCCCATGCAACTAAATGTGTGTGAAAATCAATGTTAAGTGTACGAGCGTCGTTAAGTTGTAAAGACCTGACGATGTGCTTGTGCACGGAACGGGAAATTGTTTGAAGTGAAATATAAAAAGTCAGTTGTTTACTCGAAAGCTTATATTTCGAATTCTATAGCTTAGAAATTCACAACATTTACGAAGATTGATATTTTTATTATGTTCTTGTTGCTCATATAAATAAAAAGCCTTTGAAAAGGCTACAAGTGTTAACGAAATTTTGTAAACAAGGTCTGGCAAATAAAATTTTACGCCTTTTACGAGCGTATACTTTTTTAATAAGATATAAAATGTGGTTGTAAATTGCAATAAATGTATATGAAACAAAGATAAAAGTTTTCCTAGAGAAGGGAAAATAATATCACTGAGGTTGCGAGGTAAAATATTCGCCGAAGGGCAAAGATTTCGAAAAGGAAGAAACCGTTCGCTTGTTATAATAAAGCCTAGCCGTAAGAGCCGGCGGCATGGCTGCGGCAAGGGGCGATGGTCCAATCATATAGACAGTGTTGAATTAGCCAGCAATAAAAAGCTGTATGCGATTGGACCATTGCCCCTTGCCGCAGACATGCCGCCGACTCTTATGGCTATATGGAAACCAGGCTTAAACGAAGTGGCTATAGGTCCGGTAACTGCTGAATTCGTTCAAGAAAAACTAAAGGTCCGGCAATCGATTCCAGCACCAGCGCAGCCAGATTCCGATTACACGTAACTGTCGTAACACGTGTTTGCAGTTTGCGTGTTGTCCTAATGTCTTTCCTTTTTTGATTCGCTCAGCTCAGCTATGTCATGCAACCAGTGTATACTCAAATACTGTCATTGAATGTGTGATGGCTTCGATCAATAAAGCCTCTTTTACGTTATGAGAATGTTTTAATTCATATAGTAACCTTGAACCAAAGGTAAAACCGTACATTACATGAGCTGGCTATCCTGGCTAACTCATGGGCTATCTCGTGTCACGAAATTCTCTCATCGCGGATCGGCGGTCAAAACAACTTACGATTTTAACCAAACAAGTCCAGCTCATGTAAACAGCCTTTATAAAGAAACTGTTTACATGGGAAGCGTGATGGTTTGCCTTAATTTGTCTGATTCCGTCTATATAAAGAAAGTGGTTTCTAAACTGTTTACCAAAAACGGCCTCATATTTCGAAAAGTTTAGCTTGGAACTTCATGAAATTTACGAGTAATAGTATTTCGACTATACTCTTTCGACCCATGCAAATAAATATGCAAGAAAGTCAATAAAATCCGCTATCTATCGCAGTTTGTGTTGACATTTTCTCAACGGAAGTATAAACCGATTACAGATTCTGGACAAGTGGGCGGAACGGCTAGGCTAGGCGTTGGCCAGAGTATAATTTAATAAAATTGTAAGTAAAGTAATAGAATTACAATATAAGTGACAAGGGTAGGAAGTAATGAGTTCATCAAATTTAACCTCAAAAAGTTTTTCTTTAACATCAAATTTTTCTTTTACCAGGTGGGAGAACTTTTTTGACCCCGAATCAGACATTTTTGGCTTCGAAATTTGCCTTGGAAAGACACAAGACGATTGTGAGGGAACAGACTTTAAAAAGGTTGGAAAGAACACAACTCATTCCTTTACTGATATTGCATTAGTGCACAAGGGAACATATTACGTCATAGTAAAAGCGATTAACAACGCAGGTCTTTCTGCACGTGCAATATCCGACAAAATTATAATCGATTTAACAGCTCCAAAACCCGTTAAACACAAAAGTGTCTTCTCTTTTGACTTGGACAGTAGCTGCCATGCCGTATCTGACAGACCTTGCAGCAAAGCACGTGTAAATGCGACAAAGGCGGAGAAACTAGTGGACATTTCTTGTGTTGGCGATTTAATCGAAGCGAAATGGTTGGCACATGAAGACGAGGAATCTGGCATAACAAAAGTAGATTGGTGCATTGAGTCATTTGATGACATGTGTAATATACGTGGCTGGGAAAACACTCATGTGAACTTGTTAAAAAAATCTGCAGTCATTCACTCCCTTCAAAAGTTTATAGCAGTCCGTGTTGTCGTTCGAATTACAAATAGTGTAGGACGTTATGTACTACTCAAATCACCATTATGTAATCCTCAAAAATCGTATCCACCAGAAGTCGAAGTTAGTGAAGTTCACGACTTGAATAACACAGAGACAGATATCGATTATCAGACTAACACTGACGTCATATTGGTCACGTGGTTATTTCCTAACAACGCAAATGATTATCCTCGTCTCCAGGCCGCTCTGATAAGTCCATTCGAGAATCCTACCCAGTCTCTCCGCCAGTTATGGCATGGTGAACCGTTTGTTTTTGAATTCGTAGACGTTGCATCCGGGAAAACTTACGTAATATTCAGCGGGGCAAGACTAAAACCCTATATCCAGTACCATGCGATTGTAAGAGTCTGGAACGAGTTGGGCCTTTATAGAGATTCTGTTAGCGATGGCATTGTGATAGTCCCGGATACACCACCCGAAATTCAGGTTGAAGCAAAAGACGCATTCATTGGAACGGAACAGAAACGCTGGAAGAAATATGTGGAGATTCCAAGTCTTCCTCGAACTCCAGTTGAAAACACTTATTATGTTCCTGATCCGTTCAGCGTGATGATCGACGCGAATATTGAGGATGCAAAAGTAAACAACAGTCTTCAGAGTGAACACATCCAAGTAACTTACCAGGCTAGTGTCCATCGCGTCACACAAGGCGGAAATGAAATGGGAAACGAGACAGTGGTTATTCGTCATATTTTTGAACACTCGCATATTCAGGGTGACCTTGACGTATGCTGTTCAAGAAACAACACACAACCTCGAACAATTTACGCTGACAAATACTTCAATCCAGTCAGGGAAACGATGTCGTTTGGAGCATCAGTTGCTTTAGGAGATGGTTTCGTAGTAGCTTCCTCGATAGACACTGTATATACTTTCTCAGCGGGGATTGTAAACGACGTGCCGATAACTCTCAAATCGTTTAACTTTTCTCGGAACAGTAGTTTTGTGAAAGTAAAAGCAAAACACAACACTGTTCTAATTTCAGGTAATGGGAATGTGTTGTTGTACAAGATTAATGTTGACAATCTCGTTGAAACTATGCCACAACTTTCTATAACAAACTGTAATTACACAATGAAGGATAAACTTAAGCATTGCATCGGAGATGACTCTTGGTCGTCACCGGAAAGCGTCGGGAAAGCATTTGCGTACGATGGAAGTGATATACTGGTTGTCAGCGGTAATCATCAGACGGATGGTAAAGGTCTCGTTGCTGTATTTGAAAATCAAACCGTTTGGGCCGTTCGACAGTTTCTCAGTTCTATGAAAAATGACTCGACGTTTGGGAAACAGGTTGCTGTGAATACGAAATTCTTGGTGGTTCTTGGAGGAAATGGCCAAGAAGTTATCGTCTATTCAAAAGGACTTGACAATTATTGGAAAAAAGAGACCAGACTTTCTGTACAGGTAATAATAATAACGACAACGATAACGCCAGAAGCAACAGCGGAAGCAACTAACAACAATAGCAGCAACAACAACAGCAGCAGCAGCAATAACAACAACAACAACAGCAGCAACTGTAAAAACAACGACAAGAACAACAGCAGCAGCTATAACAACAACAACAACAACAACAACAACAACAACAACAACAACAACAACAACAACAACAACAACAACAACAACAACAACAACGGCAGCAGCAGCAGCAACAATACTAACTTGAATTATACGATCCTGTGTTAATACAAATCATTTTAATTTTAGGTGTCAAAGGCGGCTTCTGATGCAACTAACGTCCACCTGACAGATGGGAACTTACTATTCATTGTAACAACAAGGTCCCGAATTCTGACTGCTTTTGATTTAGCAGCGTCCACGCCAAATAGCAGAATGAAGTGTAGTCATGTCTTTTCTCGTAAGCTGAAGCTTAGCGGTAGTCTGGACGTCGTCGAGGGAAAGCAAACTGTTGTTGCAATTGGAATAATGGCGAATGGACGCGATGGAGCTGAGCTAATACTATACAAACCTGGAGATGGCTGCTCAAGAATCGGGCGTGTGTTAGCGAAGACAGGACTTCGCTATGATGACGGACGACCAAGCGCTTCAGTGGCATTAGTAGGAGAGCATGTTATCATAGGAACCCCGGGAACGAACACGTGGCCAACAGATCACGTGCAAGCTGGCACAGGACGCGTGTACCTCGCTACGTTCTGTCAACGTAATTCTGTGAGAAGGAAATTGTTTGAGTTTGGGCACCAAGAGGAGGTCACGTGTATCCCATGTGGGTCCGGAGAAGAAGCGTACCCGGGATTTGAAGAGCGCTGTGTGAACTGTAGTCGGAGTATTTGCGTTGAAGGATCAGCGTCTTTAAGTTTCAAAGTTTCTCATTGTGACCAGTATCCTTGTAGTATAACCAATAACCGCAGTATCTTCCAAAACACTTCCCACGATAATTTAACTGTGACCGAAGTTTCTCCAGACTTTGAAAACGACAAGTTTTACCTCCCAGGCGCGGAACAGAGTTATTTCATCAGAATATCGCTGTTAACTGCGTCTGGATTAACCACAATGTCCGACAGTTTTGCTTTCTCAATTGACAACACCTCGCCAGAGCCTGGTTTCGTCTATGATGGAATAGGAAGCGATGAATCCAAGAATTGCTCGGCAAATACAACGTTTAGTTCAGAAAATCAATGCACCACCCGTAGTTTTTCTGATACAGATATTGATTTCACCAACAATACCGCTGAAATCAGTGCTCGCTGGATCGATTTTCGCGACAATGAAAGCGATATTGAACATTATTTTTGGTGTATTGGTTCTCACCCTCTGAGCGATGATATTTTGAAGTGTGAAAATGCCTCTGATCATTCTAATAGAACTATGACAGGACTATCGTTGCAGCACAACGACACATATTACGTCACTGTCTTGGCTTGTAACTACGCTGGACTCTGCACGGCGCGATCAACTGATGGTGTTTTAATAGACACGACACCCCCCGTAATCCATTACGTTAGAGACGGATTGATTGGTCCAGACATTGACTTCCAGGTTAGTTATTGTATTTTCATTCATGTTTTCGTCTCATCCCCCGACCTTTTCCTCTTTTTTTTTCACGGCGCACTAGAAATCAATGGACTCTGTAGCCTGCGTAGCAAGCGTTTCTTTGGGGACATTTGAATTCCGTGGTATCTGATTGGTTAGTTTAGGTTTCTGTATCTTTGGATTTTCTGCCGCGCTAAACGAAACAGAAAGTCAGGGACAAAACTAGTTTTGTTCTACTCTCTAATTGCTGTGATCGTTGTTCTAAACATTTCTCATATTTTTCTGAAGTTTTTGGTATTTATAGACCTGCCTCTTATTTTGTTTCAGGTGTTTACTAATATCATATTTGGCAACTGGGAAGCAGAAGATCCTGAAAGTGGAGTCGTATCCTTCGAAATAGGCTGGGGCTTCGCTCCAGGCCTTGACGATGTTTGGGAGTTCCAGGAATTAGGCAATGCCACGGCATGGTACGCGAAATTTGCGCATGGTGACCTGGTAAAGGGCAAGAGATATTACGTCACAGTACGAGCTATTAATGGAGCAGGCCTGGAATCTGAACCTATGTCTTCGAATGGTATTGTTGTTGGAAAGACGGAATTTCTGTTCTCCAAAAATGATTCAGGATCGTTCTTCTTTGATACCGTCAATGTCAATTCAAATTAATCGATGGAGGACTCCGGGATTGGGAACACTTTTGGGACACTGGATGTTCCCCCAGGTGCTGTGGACGAGGAAGTAAAGTTCCGGTGTTATAGTTTGGATAAGGAAGAATTAAAGAACGGCACTGATGATAATACTCCAGTGGTTGATCCAGAAGTAGTAAAACCACCCAAGGTAGGACGCTTATATAGTCATGATACTACATCACTGACTTATATCTCTTTACTACTGTAGTTAGAACGAAGGCTTTGTCAATATTCACATTTATCTGTAGTTTCTTCTGAAAATAACTTCAGTAGGCAATGCTGTCTGGTTGTTGTTTCTGTTGTTGTTGCTGTTGCTGCTGCTGCTGCTGCTGCTGTTGTTGCTGTTAATTGATCTCAACTCCCATATAACGATTGAGAAGATGGTTGCTTTTTTCACTTTGTATTTCAATATTTCATATTTCAAATATGTGTGGGCGCTTATCTTCTCTCCATTTCGTTATCGGGCTATTCTTAATTCTAATATTAGTAAGTTATATATTCATGTCTTTCTTAATTTATTTTCCAGCATTTTAAACTAGGAAACTACAGCTTCCAAATCAAAGCCTTTGAACCAACTAACAATACTCTGCGGTCGAAATACCACTTCAAGAAACCTATAACCATTTCCATGTTTTACGATGTCGATCAAATGTTGAAAGGAAACAAAAAAGTTGTCAGTAAAGAAGTCACTACACAAGATATTGACCCTGTTCTTTTACTTTGGGATTTGAAGAACCAGACATGGTATAAATCGGATTTATTTATGCGAATATGCACGAGGGTATATAGTTATAAAGGACACTCATAGATTTCATACCTCCGCCAGCATGTTCATCACCGGCCTATATAGCTCACGAGACAGACCTACACCTGTATAGAATGAATTGAATCGTTGTTTGATTGCACTCTGAAATGTTTGATTGCAAAATGATAAATGATTGAGTGGTTGCATGTCCCTTGGTCAATGACCCCTCTAAACAATGGTCAAGTCCATTGCTTTTTCTTAACTCAGCTTGTTTGGAAATATTAAATATTTGTATAATATAAGAAATAAGGGCTATAAAGCATCTTTTTTATTCACGAAGGAACTTAACTCATTCTTGTCCAAAGGCTTCCCCAGAGGTGAATAAAATCGTCTGGCTAACATAAAATACTCAAGACCGATTCGGACAGGAAAGAGTTAGGGAGATAGTTTCATGGGTGGCGTGTGCTGTTACGGGCGCTGCCTCTCACCGCTGTAGTTAAGCCCAGTTGGACGGGGTTAGTACTTGGATGGGTGACCGTCTGGGAATAACCCCGTTCTCGAACTTGAATTTCATGTGAGTAGAGTTTAGTTGGTCTCTCCTGTGCTTCGAGGGTTTTTCGAAGGGTTCTGTGGTTTTCCTCCCTCCGTAAAATCAACACTTAGGTCTTAGCTTATGTCGTGCACTTTTAACATGAGCCTCTGGCTCGGATGATTGGGCGATCACATCCTGTGCTTACGACGTTAAATAAATCATTACTCATTCTTGTCCGAGGACTCCCCCAGAGGTGAATAAAATCGTCCGGCGTTATCCAGAATAAAATACTAAAGACCGATTCGGACAGGAAAGAGTTAAAGACAAATTTTTGTATGCAACTTTCACCCAATTTTTAACCAAATTCAACTAAAATGAAATGGGATGTTTCTTGATCTACCACTAACCTTCCACAAACTTTCATGAAAATTGGTCCAATAATTCTTGAGACGTCATGGGAGACAGGGAGACACAGACTGGCAAACAAACAAACAAACAAACAAACAAACAAACAAACAAACAAACAAACAAACAAACAAACAAACAAACAAACAAACAAACAAACAGACAGACAGACAGACAAACTGAGGTGAAAACGTGACCTGTGTAGGCAATAAAATGTTCGTGAGTAATCTAGAATACGATGATCTGTACAGAAAATTTTAAATGTGGTGAACTGTCGAATTTAACAAACAAAATACTGACGCTCTCATCAGATTGATGAAGGGTTTTGCAACGTCAGTATTTCGTTTCCTAAAATATCAGCAGTTTATCAACCTTCAAGATTTTTCATACTTACTTAGGGGCCGTTCATATAAATCTTATTACGACTATTTGAGAAATGCAAAATCACATAACGAAGCAAAAGTGGGTTTGTTTTTCTGTACGTATAGCACACGGAGTATTATAATTCATTTTTGTAGTCAAAGAAAGATTTTCGTGACATGAAATCAGCTCGGTAACCAGGCCAGCCCGCCTCGTATGAACAGTCCCTAAGAGTAGACAGTACCTATACGGTCCTACACAGCACTCTACTTTTCTATATTACTTTTTTATGACTTTGTAGAATTTTTTGTTACATGCAACTGCATGGTTAATTTTTTTCTTTCGTATAATTTTTTCAGGTTTGACGCTGCTAAAACGTGTCCTGAACCGTGGACATTTGTCGACCGTCCGGCCAAACTTCTCAAGGTTCACGTCTGTCATTTGACGCAGTTTGCGTTATTTTGGACTTTTGAAGCTGAAAATGGAATTATAGAATTCCACAAAAGAACTAATGGTTAAGTTTTGTCATTACTTCATTTCGTGCTTTGATCTTTAATAATGCAGATGCAAAACTTTACTTGTTTAAAACGCGGGTATACATTTGTTCCCAGAAAAGTTACTATCACGACAAAGAAATTGGTTAATTCTTTAAAAGTTTACATAGTGACAAATTGTAATACAAGCGAGAATATGGGTCATATGACGTAAGTCAACGCTATGTTGGTATTTGATCTGTCAAGAGGTCAAAAACGCAACAATAATTAAAACAATAAATGCGGTGTTTCCACAAATTCTTGCTTGTATAACAAATTGTTAAGAACTTTTTATGAAAGTCCTAATTACCTCCTCTTAAAGGGTATTGGCAATAAAAATTAAGTTTGTCAATTTGAAATAATTCATAAAATTGTAACAGAAGATCTTTGGCAATTTTTTCGTATCTTTCTTCGTTTTCAAGATATTTCAGTTTGTTTGATATGTAAATGAGATGGTCTCTGACGTCATGAGCAGGGTAAAATATTTTCACATGTGGCAAAACCAGTTATATCTCTAAGTTTGTTCAACGAAATAATTTGAAACTGTGCACATAAAAACTCCTTGTGACCCTGAACATTTCATGTTGAGCAATTATAGATATGTAAGTGATTTTGCGCTGTATGAAAATACTGTACCCTGCTCATGACGTCAGAGACCATCTTATTTACATATTAAACAAATTGAAATATCTTGAAAACGAAAAAAGATACGAAAATGTTGTAAAAGATCTTCTGTTACAATTTTACATGTTCTTTTAAATAAGCCAAACTTAATTTTTATTGCCAATCCCCCTTTAAATCAAAGGTATATTATTGCCGTGAAGAATTTCTATTCCTACAACTACTGCATGAAATAGTGTAGTACACGAACTGTAAACAGTATAGTAACCCTATTTCGAACTTCTTATATAGAAACTGCACTTCCTCCTCATGCTGCTTACGAAGACGACAACAGTGTGGTTTACAGACAGGAAATATATGGCAAAGAGGTCATTCTTGATGTAGTGAGGCGCAAGGGTTCCACTGGGACTATTCAAGTCACGTGGGATATTATCATCCAATCAAGTAATCCCAAATCATTAATTGTTTCTCCAATGAGTGGTAACTTGACGTTCGTTGAAGGTCAATGGAACTCCTCCATTTATATCCAGTTTGTTTCCATTCCCCAAGATAGCCATGGAGCTAACATGCACGTCAGGTTTGGCAACATATCTGGAGGTGCCTTGTTAGGAAATCTCAGCAGTGTGAACATTGTTTTTGTACCTTTACCGTCTAAGGTTCAAAGCCCTAAAGATAACAGCTTTGTTCTTGAAATTATTTGGCCAAGTTTAGCAGGAGTTTTGGTACTCATTGCAATAATCCTGATATTTTTTTTTGTCGTTAGGCGCCGTAGAAGGTACGAAGCATGTATTTTTGATTTGTAAATATCGTTGAGTTCTTTGTCTTAGGATTGTGTTTATTAGAGTTGATTCGAGTTGACTTGATCTATCATTTTTACCATCAATCCTTGCTTAGGGACTACATGCTATTTTTATATTGGCCAACCCAATTAACTCTATATATACCTGGAAGACTGACTGCATGCTAATCAAAAAGTGAGGCAAAAAATAGGCATTTTTGGACGTCAGTTCCAGGTCAGTACGCGGCTATGCATTACAAAAACCTAAAACAGCCAAGAACCATCATAAAAACAGCCGAATTTCTATTTTTACATGCAGTATAAGATAAAGCCCACACCTTACATTCAACTGTCGAAAACACGCTTCAAATGGGCAAAAATTATGTCCGGTTTCGTGCTTTTAAACTGACGTTCTGACATTTTTGGCTATATTTAGTCGGGTCTCGCCATGCACTCGTTTTCTTCAAACTACCTTCTTTAAAGCTTCTCAAAATACTTGAAGTATTTAACTAACTTGTGTTACCATTAAAGTTCTATTTTTCGTGGAGTTTTATTGATTAATGATGCGTTTTCTTATATTGCCATGTGCTTTTGAATTTAAGAAATGGATATGCAAAAACCACTGGCAGTTCTGCTAGACACGAAGACAATCAGGAATACATGTGAGTGTTCACTGACTGTTTTTTACTAACGTTGTTGTTCTGGGTGCCTTAAAATAAGTTAAATAACACAGTATTTCTTGGAAAATTCCACACCTAAAACAACCCATAAGGTAATATAAATATCTCATCAAGATTCTCGTTGTGCTCTCGGCTTGAAGTATTCTTTTGAAATATGGAAGAGCATTATAGTAAATATATATAATTAATGTAATTATTGTGGGGGTTTTATTTTTTATTTCAAGGGACGGAGATAAACCAGAGTCGGAAGAACTCGTAATGGCTGAGACATCGTTCACACACGATTCACGGGCAGAAACATCACCCGAGGAACCACAATGTTGATTGATGCTACTGTAAGCACTTTATTTATATTCAGCACTGGAGGAGTATCTCTGAATAATTCAATCTCTGTTGGTGTGCTTGTATACTTTAGTAAATCCAATATATTCCATTGACATAGCCGTAATTTTTAGATCATTAGTATAATAAAATAATTTTTAGCGTTAAACTCGTCATCTGACTATTGATCGAAGTATTAATTCTTTTGTAAACGTAACCCATAAAATGTATTTAAATGGTCAGTTTTATAATGTTCACCAATGTGATGTTTTCAGTTTAACTGATGCAATACATATTAGTTCTCAGTTAGTTTTCACTGAAGTTTTTTTCATGAGATCCTGTTACCCAAGGCAATTTTTATTAGTGCGGTGTTTGTTAGCTTTTTAGCATGTTCCCCTAAAAGGGCCCATATTAGCAATAAGGTAGATTTAGTGGTTTATTTCAAACTTTAATAGCCACACACAGCCCTCAAAATGCATTAAGCAGGAAATACCTTTTCAGAGACCCAAGAATTTAAAAATTTTCCGGAGATGCATGCCCCGGACCCCTAGTAAGGGTGCGTCCACCCGACCATTTTGCCCCTGGCCCTGGCCTCCAGTCGTTTCTCTGTGGGCCTGTTTACACTGACTATAGGCCAATGAGGTGAATGACTTCTTGCTAGGGTGAATGTGATACCTGTCGCATAACTCGTCTATCTTCAGTTGTTATTTGGTCTCAGAATACCCCACTAAAGTTCGCTAACCCAGTTCTCGCGGAGTATTTTGCTGGTAAACAGTCGTTTATCATTTCAAATTTAACAGAAACAAATTTACACCAGAAATGGTTTCTCAAAATATTTAGAATCGTGTTGGCCAGCTGCGCGCAGATGTACCGTAAAACGTCTGTACACTGACTAGAACTGTGCCAATTGTTTAGAACAAATATAATAATATTTCTGCATGTCCTTATTTTTCGTCAATGTGATAAATTCAAATGTTTGATAATTTAAAAGATTGCTAAAGGGCATTTTGCCAGGTAGGTAAATAGAGGGGTTGCAAAAAGAATCGAATGGCATTTTGTCCAATTAAGTAAATAAGGGGGCTGAAAAAATGATTGGAAACCGTCTCAACTACTGGATTAGATTGAATGTTTGTTTACAATCAGAACAAATGTTAATTAAGTCAACAAAAGAAAGTTGCAAAACTGCATACATGCATGCAGTCGAACGCGACGTGAGTCGTGTACACAAATGAATCCGGTAGTTACATCTTGCTTAACAGTTAAGCCAAAGCAAAGAGCTAAGTACACGGTAGAAAATCTAGAATGGAAACTGCTCATGCATTGTTCTTTAGTTTTGATCGAGGAGTCCTTGTCTTGTTCAAAACCTGGTCTGCCAAGAAACTCGAAGTCTTTGTTCCGGTTGTGATCGCAATTGGCCTTATCTCAGCTTATTTAACAGCCACACCGTTTCTAAAATCATCTTGGAGACGAAACGAAAGACAGAATCAGACACGTTCTAATCAACCAAGTGAACCAACAACAACACCAAATGATGTGCCACTTTCGCGCGAAGTCAATGTACTCAGTCCAAATACAAGAAGGTCTGCAAGTATTTCCAGACGAGATACAAGAATATTCAGCAAAGAAAACTTGGTTGCTGCCTTTGTTTATCTTTTGAATTCCAGCTTGAAATTAATTTTGATGCTCATAGTGATGACATATTGCGCATGGTTTCTGGTTGCCGTTCTAGCTGGTGCGGGTTTCAGTTACTATGTTTGCTGGAAACGATCGTGGATCTCAAATTAGACCTGGTAACGAACTTAAAGAAAATGCCTGTTCAAGCACTAATATGGCGTTTCAGCAGGATGGAATCGTAGTGACTGAAAGCATTACTCAATTATAGACATAATTTCTTCCGTATAGTTTCATCGTCCCACATTCGTTTCAGTTTAAAATTTAGAGGTTTGATCAACTCATTCAACAATGAGAAACTCGCTGGCATCTTAAATACCAACTTTGCTTATTCCTCAAATCAGCCTAGAGTAAACATGATGAAACTTTCTCTTATGGTAGTTGAATTTGGATAGTATAAAAGTGTTGTGGTTCAATCAAGGGTGAAAACCGTCAACAAAAATACGTTTCAGAGCTCGGATTTAATCACATACGTGTAAATCTGTTTGACTGAAGTTTTCATTTTCCCCCAGCTGAAACGTCACTCGCATATATCATGGCGGACAATGATTCAGAGTAGCAACTTTAAAAAAATGCAATTAATTTGTTACATTTCAATACTTTAGACCTAATTTTCTAAATGACACGCTAAAGTGTATTTTCACATCATTGATTAACTTGCTTTTGAAAAAAATTGGGTTTTTATTGGCCATAGCTAGTGGATAAAAGAATCTATATTTTAGAACACGGTACATATAATTAGATTTATACAACACCTTATCAATTTAATCAATATCTACAAATACAGATTCGTCCTGATTTACATAAACTTTTTCCTCAATTTACTTAGCTAAAATCACTCCAACTTGAAAAATTTGGAAAACATGGCTATTTTGATGCGTCCATTTGATTAATTCGCAGCCGATCTGTATCTGATTTGCTACGGCTCGCTTGCAGCTCGCCTTGTGCATCAGATACAGATCGCTGCTCATGCTTTATCTATTACTTATTGAGTCATCACCATTTGGTTGGCAGATTATTGATGCTGGTATTGAATAGAATTTCATTGCACTGTCTATACGTCATTGTTTTAAAATATCATACGCCGTGTATGTTTGTACCTATTCATTCATTCTATTGCACTGAAATTGCAGTTTTGAAATTGCGAGTCTCGTTCTAAAACATCACTAAATCAATAATGACGAACTATTTTGGTGTTATATAAAACAAATAATGGATGTTTTCATTCGTGCAATGCATGGTAAGAATATTTTACAAGTGCACTCATAAACATTCATTATTGTATGACACTATTAACCAACTTATTCCCCGTCGGTGGGTGGTTCTTCCCCACTGATCTCTATATAACTGGATTGCTCATCCTGCTCCAAAAATGAAGCCAGCGGAGATGACGAATTTGGAGTGCCAAGATGGCCGCCACGGAAAATTGTATGTTTTCGTAGCACGAAAAGAGACGAAAAAAGCCACATTAAAATATTTCAGCCATTGCTATTACAAAGAGCATTGTAAATGTTTGCATTTGTTGGTATTATTTAGCAGTAAAACGTGTTATTTTGTAGTTTTTTTATTCCGCCCGTTAATCGATAAACTTGCCTATGTCACAAAACTCGTAAAAAACCCAACGAAATCAGTCGATAACTTTATTATAAAACTATCTATATACCTTTGGTGTTAAAGCAGAAGTCTTTACAAAGCCTTGAAGTATGTAGTTGACAATTTCGGACTGTATTTGCTTGTATTTCCCTTCTGTTTTTCGGTACTAACAGTAAACTGCAATTTGAGAATTGTTTTCCGACTCCCCAGTAAACGCTTACTACTTTTAAGCCCGCAAGGTACACTGGACCTGGAGTACCAATATGGCCGCCAGTGTCTTCAAAATGTTTACTGCTGGCCATAACAGATGAGCAATCCAGTTGTATAGAGATTAGTGGGGTCTTCCCTTACCGAGTAAAGTCGTCTGGCGTCAGCCAGAGTGAAAGTACATTAGCGGCAGACACATGTACGCTTTGCGTACCTATTTTTGCCTTTCCTACGACCTCCAAACAAAGTATTTATGATAGAAACTCAGCGTTGGATAAGTAATATACAATATTCGCATCTCAAACTCATTAACAATTAGTGATGAGATAATTAGCCAATTAAAATATAGTTCATTGACCTGATTGAAGTTGGATACTCCAGTAAAAGGCCGTAAAACACGTTAAAATCGTATACCATTTCAGGTATTAATTGAAAACCGGTGTTCATCTTATTCTTAAGATCTTAATTATCAAGATAAACAAGTTGGTGTGTGAAAAATTTTACACTTTCTCATGAATAAAATCTCATGAGGGTTTATTTTAATTGCATTTTCCAATAGGCCAATTGCACGAAGACGTGCGATGGCGTTGTGTGACTACAACACCAGAATGCTTTGCCAGTATTCTAGAAATATATATATATATATATACAAAGTATAAAGTATAGTTTTACCTTAAAGTCTTCGCTACCAGAGGTTTCACCCTAAACGGGATCATCAGTCGCCTGATGATCCCGTTTAGGGTGAAACCTCTGGTAGCGAAGACTTTAAGGTAAAACTATACTTTATACTTTGTATTTTGCTCTATCTATATATGGTATTGAGCACTCTCTAACATTTCGTGAACCATAACTCACTTATATATATATATATATAATATATATATATATATATATATATATATATATATAATAGTTTATATATATATATGTCATGTTGTATATAATATACCGATACTGGCCATTCGCATTCACCATTTTCATCTATAGGACTGATCACGACACTGGATGTCATTTAAAAAATATAATCGACTGAATACGTTCTACATCAGCATAAATTTGCATTTATTATAAAAATGATTACATTAACAAACAAAATACGATTACTACAACACTATAATTACCAATGTACAAACCATCTCGTGATCATCTACATTATATATGACAGCACTGGATATGTCGGACCATAGTCCATAGAGATAATATGGTCTGGAAACTTGGCAAACTTCAAAGTGGCTAACAAATGAGCTGCGGTTTATGTTGAACCGTATCTTATACCGTGCACATCCTTTGTTTTAGGTTTATTAATATTTAAATAGTAATGGTTGAGTCATTGAACTGAAACGTTGCTATTGGATAATTCCTTCATTGTACTAAAATACAATGGGTTCAGTGCACCGTGCACAAATCTGCATAAAGTCCAACAATAAGTAGAACAAAGGCTGAGTTTCCAGACCATACAGTTGAACGACTATGGTCGGACAAACTTGAATGTTTGGCCCGATAATACAGGTCACAAAATTAGAATAATTATCTTGTGTTAAACCTAAAAACTTGAAATCTATTAACTGTAAAAAGTATTTCTCTCGTAAATATTGGGCTAACAACCGTGTGTGTATATACAAAAAAAAACACGACGGGAGATTAGTAGTAATGTATCGACGCACAGAAATAAACTGCGCGTGATAGGTCAATGTTACAAAAAATTAGCCGACAGTCTGCTGTCAATGTACGTATGAAAAACTAATCCAAAAACAGCCCCAGATACAATGATCTTACGTCTGAAGGAGAGCGATTCTAAATGCTTGGAAACTTGTTTATTCAGAAATGTTGCGATATTTGTTCTTATCCTCAAAAGGCATATATCAATACCGATACAAGCAAGCAAAGATACGCCACTGATATACTTGTGGGGAAACTCGATTTTCCATCACCGGTTGGATCGAAAACAGGCTGAATCTCCAAATCGTCATTTAGAATGACAACATTAGTGGGACTGTTATCATTATCAACGCTATTTTCATCAGTTCCTATGCCCTTTGTAGTGGGTTTGTCGTCTATTTCATTTCCACTTCCATCACCTGAGTGTACGTTGTCTTCATCGTCGTCAGTTGGCCTTGTTGACATCGAGGGAGAAGTGGAAGAAAGATACCACGGAGTAGATGAGGCAATCGCACTACCTGAGTTGTTTGAACTGGCTTGAGTCGTTTGAACTCCAGACTGGTCACCAGACCCACTACTAGATTCAGTGGATTCAACTGGATCTCCTGAGCCACTTCCGGAAGCACTTCCGGAAGTACTTCCGGTATCATTTAAATTCCTAGAGCCACTTCCGGCGTCATCATCATCATTATCGCCATTGCGCAGCGAACTAACGTCTCCACCACGCAGACCCATTTTATCTTTTTGTATTGCCATTCTTAAGAGCAATAAATGTGCCCAAATACTCCCTTGAGAACCTCTTTTAATGCTGCTTGATTTTAATACCGGGACACTTTGCGAATTCCTAGAGTTAAAAAGACAAACACAAATACATGAGTGGCATCATGGCAGGGATGCAGGTTATCTGCAAACGATTTATGCAGGACAAGATTTAATAGTGAGTTTAATTAATACCTGCGTTCATTTTTTTAGTTTAAACAAAAACGTAAGAAACTATCTATATTTCAGCAATTTATATTTTATTATCCAGTTAAGGCGCGCAAAGGTTCCTGCGTCAGATATAATTACCTTTTACAGCACATGCGTTAGATCAATCTTAGAATTTAGTTGCCAAGTTTTTCATTATGCATTGCCCGATTACCTATCCAACGCAATTGAACGAGTTCAGAAGAGAATCTTATCTATTGTTTATTCGAATTCGAACTACGTAGATAACCTTACGAAAAGCGGTCTTGCATCCCTTAGCGATAGGCGCACAAACGCATGTTTGAAGTTATTTAGTAAGATAACTTGTAATCCTGACCATAAATCAGCGCACCATCTCCCACCAAAGAATGTTTCACATTACCATTTAAGAAAACCTCGTGCTCAGTTTCTTGCTGCCGCGTTCCAGAACTGCCAGATTCCAAAAGACTTTTATTCCTTCATCGGTTGAAACAGCTCATAGTTGTATATATATATTTATATTGTTTTAATTCTTCTCCTTTTCTCCTTTTGTAAATTGCGAGTAGTTTGGTACCTATTATTTATCTACTTTTTGTAATTATTTAGAATTGTTTTATATGTCAACCGCACGCAATTCAATTTTATTGTAAAGTGTTGGTTTTTTTAATAAATTATCAAATTATGAATGGTGTCCTCCTAGATACAACTGACTTAAATATATTACGTTTACGTGACACTGACATTCCATTTCATTTCTATTCCATCCGTTCCCCTTCCCACTGCACTCCAGTACATAGCGAAGCACGGGTGTTGTGTGCTGTGAGCGTGCTGCCTCTCACCAAAAATTAGTTAAGCCCAGTTAGACGGTGTTAGTACTTGGATGGGTGACCGCTTGGGAATGACACGGTTGTCGAGCTTGAAAAAATCTCTCCAGTGCTTCGAGGGTTTTTCGCCGGGTTCTCCGGTTTTCCTGTGATCTGACATGTGTCGTATGGCAGCTGCTTGGAGCACCTTTGATATGCCTCGTTACGGCCACGTTGATCTGCGTTCTTCGCAATTCAGCCGCTGGCTGCGAGCAAGGATGATTAGTCCAGTCTTCATCCTACATTACATTACATCACATCACATCCCACCCCATCCCATCCCATCCCATCACATTACATTACATTAAATTACAGTGCAGTGCAGTACAGTACAGTTCAATGCATTGCATTGCATTACATTTACATTACCTTGTCTAAACTGAACTGTAGGAATATATACGTTTTAGGACAATATAAACCAGGACCAAGTTGCAAAAATGCAACATCAAAGCCCTCCGCGGTTGGATTCAAACCCAACTTTGCTGGAATTCAAAAAGGCTTTAATTAATACGTTCGACATAAATTAAAACTTTGGTGACAAAGGCCCCGTCTACACGTATGTGTTTTCGTGGGAAAACGTAGCCTCCTTCGCAGGCGTTCTTTGCGGGCCTCGATATTTTCGTCCCCCACTAACGCCTGCTCAAACGAGCAACACATTCCGTTCCTTTTGTGTACATGGACCAATGAAATTACATCATTGTCGTGCTAAATAAAGCCGTCCTAGCTTTCAGCTTTTGTTTACAATCTTAAATTTCTCTTACGCTCTTACGCTCTACACTAACTTTCACGCTTATTTGTTTGCATAGGCAGCAAGAACATAGTCAAAACAGTATTCTTCGTAAATTTCGTGAAGTTCTAGGCTAAACTTTTCAAAATATTAACTTTCGACTAAACAAATTACACATAACAATACCAGCCCGAGGTGTTTTATAGTGTCTGAAGCGACTGCCCGAATTAGTTTACTTGAAAGCTAATATTTCGCTTACTATAGCTCAGAGCTTTACAAAATTTACGAAGAATGGTATTATGAATATGTTCTTGTTGGTCGTGTAAATAAATCTGTGCGAAAAGCTTTAAAAAAGATACAAGTGTCGGCGAAATATATCTAGCGGATAATCATTATTCACCTGGATGCAGGGGCGGATCCAGGAATTTTTCAGAGTACGTCAAAACCCAGAAATATTATTTCTAGGGGGGTCCGGGGGCATGCTCCCCAGGAAAATTTTTAAAATTTGGTTCCCTGAAATGGCATTTCCTGCATTCTGGCAAGACTATTTAGCAAAATCTTACAGTTTTAACTTGTGTTTTTTATACAACATTTTATGATTTTTTAAGGATTTGTGCTTTTGTATTTTTTTTATCATTATTGGAGACAACTTTTTAGGACTGTTTTGCTCCATGTCAGAGCTCATCACTCATCAGCATGCCTATGAATCACTGTTGTACAGTGAATCCAACATGGACAGCCAAGGCTCCAACATATTTTGTAAGGTCAATTGCAGCCACTTGCTGCAAGTGCAATCCCTTAGCTGCCAAGCTGTCTGGTTTTGGGGCACCAGATACTAGCCTTAACACATACTAGCCAGACACTGTCTGATTAAAAGAAGCATTATGAATAGACCATATAGGACATTTCATGGACATAGAGGAGCTTATCTCTCTACATCATCCTAGTCATCTTAATTCTTAACTACTTAATACTTTACCCCTTATCTACCCTGAGCTGTCTGGTTTTGAGGCACCAGATACTGTCTGATTAGAAGAAGAATTATGAATAGACCATATAGGACATTTCATGGACATAGAGGAGTTCACCTCTCTACATCATCCTAGTCATCTTAACTAATACTTTACCCCTTATTTACCCTGAGTTGTCTGGTTTTGAGGCACCAGATACTTGCCTTAATACCTCTATCCAGCCAGAGACTGTCTGATTAGAAGTCATTTTAGTATCAAAAGACCACATGGGACATTTCATGGACATATAGAGAAGCTCACCTCTCTACATCATTCCAAGTCATACTCATACATACTAACTAGTAACTACCAAGTACTTTTTTTTCTCTTTTCCCCCCCCAGAAATATATATATACTGTATATATAAATACTTTATTTCATTGCAAGATAATATAGATAGTACAAATAGATATGAAAGAAGAAAATAATAATTTACGGTTATGGGGAATCTATAAGAAAGCAAAATTCAAAATTTGCTTGTTTGGTGTATACATTAATAATTAATAATTAACAAACTATGGACAATATATACCCCCTCGAGCCCACTACACAACATCTAAATTATCGATGTTGCATAATAAGCCCAAGAAGGTATTTACTGTTATATTAACTTAATATAACATTGTTAGTATAGAGAAGAGATGAATATGCTAGCTCAGATATAGCCTAGAAAATTGTTTTGTTTAAAGTACATTTTACTATTTCACATATATACTGTATATATATATATAACAATAATAACCTGTTGAGTCTTTGAACTTTAACTATAATATGCTCTGGATTCCCATCGAGCACTCTGCCAAAAGTTTTTACAACATCTTCTACAGTATATATATATATTTTGTTTGAGCACTCTGGGCCCATGCGCACTTCACGCTATCTGAATGTACTTCACCAATGCTGTCCCACATGCGGTTGTCACCGACAATCGCATGTGTATAAGTAATTGATGAAATTCATTCAGATTGTTCCAAGCTACACTGATGAGCTGTTGTACAGCGAAACACCGTGTCTGTAGATTGAACTATGTACGCTCCTTCACTTCGGTGTTGTTGAGCACTCTGTGAAGTTGCCGTGGGTACCTATTAGCGATAATGCAACGCTCACTACCCTTGTGGAAGTTTGAGCACTCTGGGCCCATGCGCACTTCACGCTATCTGAATGTACTTCACCAATGCTGTCCCACATGCGGTTGTCACCGACAATCGCATGTGTATAAGTAATTGATGAAATTCATTCAGATTGTTCCAAGCTACACTGATGAGCTGTTGTACAGCGAAACACCGTGTCTGTAGATTGAACTATATATATATATATATATATATAGAATATATGATGAAATAATATATAAACCTAATTGCTGCCTTTTTTTAATAAATGAATTTTTACATTTTTTTTAATTAAAAATGATTTACATTCTGTCGCTATTGATCTAAAATTGCTACAAACTTTCGGCTACAGTAAGATTTAATTATAATATTCAGTGATGGATTACTTACTTATATTTGTAACACATCTCATTATCCCAATAATTATGAATTATTCATAAATATACTCGAGCTCTACATATCCCATCTAATTTAAATAATTTACGCTTTTCACGGTTGCACAAGTCTGAGGAACTAAAGATAAGATAGTATCCACTCACCATACAACGTTTCTTAACTTTCGTTCAACAAACAGCTTTAGCATACTGAAGAATATATGCCTCCGCGTCGATATCCCGATGTAATGTCTTGCCAAATATCTGCGCCGAAAACTCTTGACCCACGAGGAAACCACACGATTAGAGTTTCTTTGTCAAATCGCAACAGATCGCCTTCAACAAATATTCATCGTTTCCACTCTGTAGTGTAGAGCACTCTCTACAAGTTCCGTGACAGTCTCAAACAGAAGTTTGACTGCCGGCTCAGATAGCTTAGTTATGCCCTAGTCTTGCACTCTTGCCGTAGTCCGTGTAACGTCGAAATATCCTTTGCTAACCAATCAAAAGCCAAAGAACGTCAAAATATTTTACTTCCGACGTAGACTATCTACTTCCGACGTACCTCTATTGTCTTTGTCCAATCAGTGCTCGTTATTTCGACGTAGACGGCCATTTTGACGTACTCAAATTATCCACATTTGTAAATGGAGTGAAATGACATCCCTCTCTATCCCTACCGTATGAACAGTTTCGTTCAGGCTACATGAAGTAGACCAAGACACTAAGTGTCCTCCAGCCGAGGAGGGGGGCTGAGTCAGAGAATTATTCAATTTTCCTCGATATAGCGCTAAATACGTGCGAAAATGAAATTTTTGAAAATTTAAAAAATTTAAAAATTCATATAATTTTTTTAAAAATTTGAATATTCTTAAAATTTGAAATTTTCAAATTTTAAATAATTTTTTAAAAATTTTTTCAACTAATTAATTCATGAATAAATTAGTCTGGGATTTTTGTCTACGTCGCATGACGTGCTTGACGTACCCTAAATCCGCCCCTGCCTGGATGTCTGGCCAGCTTCGTATGTTCCAGTGACGCTTTTAACTTTATTTCATGCACATGCATTCATATCGCGATTCACAGTTACAACATCATCTTATTGATTCTATTCACGCAAAATGTTTACTAAACCGTATAAGCAATAGTCTTCGAAATATTGGTTAAAACGGTCAGCTCAAGCCTCAAGGTCTGTAGATGCATGGTATCGGATTCGCCGATTCAGATTTTCTTTCGTTGTCAACGAATCCGCCTCAGTAGTCTCAAAATACAGGCGTTCTTTGTATCGGTCCTATATAAATACTCCATCTTCACTATAATTATATATATACCACACCAACCCTTCCCTTTCATATGAATTTAGATCGGTATGGCCAAGGTGAAGGTCAGCCTCCCAGATTTTAGGAGCCTATCTCTGATTGGTCAATCTCTCGGAACAGAATGTGTTGCTCGTTTGAGCAGGCGTTAGTGGGGGACGAACATATCGAGGCCTGCAAAGAACGCCTGCAAAGGAGGCTAGGGAAAACGGAGACTTTTGTATTTCGGCTTCCGTCGACACGAAAACGCCTTTCGAAAACGCATTTGAAAGTGAAGACTTTTGAAAACGGAGATAAACTGGTAAAGTCAGCGACTTTATGCATTGACGGTAATATACGACAGTATTTATAGATATACTGATAAGCCAATGATCCTCACCTCTTGATGGTTTATACATGTAGAATTAACTGGGGAAACTACGGTGTTGGTTTTGCCCCATACATGCATGTATATAGAAGAGAAATTCTTACTTCGGTTAATTTTTGTACGTGTATGTCTATGCCCCTGACTTAACACTAACTATACAATATTTCCACAATATTAAGTAGCTACCTTTGCAATCCTACGCCATTCCAACAGCTTGCAGTAAGATTCTGAGACACAAACGTTGAACCATTACAAATCTCACTTGGCAGAGCACTCCACACATTTTTTACCATATTCAATTCTGCTCTAAAGTTCTTGGTTAAGCTAAAAAACGTACAAAATACCACGTTACTTGAAAACCAGAAAGTAGCGTTTTAAAGGAAATAAAGATGAGCGTGGCCAGTAGCTACCTGCCATTTAGGCCCTAAGTGACCTCACACCAGTGATCAATTCTATAAAACTGATCACAGTTTAATGATCCAATTTTGCAATTAAACAACGATGATCTAACCATACATCACGCACGTGGTTAAACCTTTTGTATACAGTCAAGATAGCTTCACAGTCTAAATCATGTAATGCAGACCAGAGCTTCAAAACTTTACTGGTGGTCTTCATTATTTAAATGTTCTATATACATTCAAAGTTTACTTGAAGGGTATTGGCAATAAAAATTAAGTTTGTTTAATTTGAAAGAGCTCGTGAAATTGTAATAGAAGATCTTTTACAACTTTTTCGTGTCTTTATTCGTTTGCAAGATATTTCAATTTGTTTAATATGTAAATGAGATGGGCTCTGACGTTAGGAGCAGGGTACAGTATTTTTATACAAAGCAACATCAGTTATGAAATGCTTAGTGTCACAAGGCGTTTTTATGTGCACAGTTTCAAGTGATTTCGTTGAACAAATTTAGAGATAACTGATTTTGCTACGTGTGAAAATACTGTACCCTGCATGACGTCAGAGATATTAAACAAATTAAAATATCTTAAACGAAGAAAGATACGAAAAAATTGTAAAAGATCTCCTTTTATAATTTTATGAGTTCTTTCAAATTAGACAAACTTAATTTTTGTTGCCAATGTCCTTTGAGCGGAGAAATCAGGGTTTTTTTCAATCAATCCAGAAAAGCCAATTTACATAAAATTTGCCGCTAGTAAGATTTCCGATTAACTAAGATTTCCGTAAGCCATGATTATAGCTATACCTTCTCCACAAGCGTTTCTCTCCCAGTCTAGATTATATAGTACATCGCATACGTCTGCACAGAGGCAATCAAGATATGATCTGGAAACTCGTCAAACTTCAAAGAGCCTATGAGCTGTGATTTTATGTTGAGACCCTCACCAGCACAACCCTTTTGTTTTTCGCGTCTTAATATTTAAATAACACAGCTGAGTGATTAAACCTACACGCTGCCATTGAATGATTGCTCATCATACCAAAAATACATTGACCTCACTAATAAAGTGATATAAGTTGTACGTATGCATGTAGTGCATGTGGTACGTTTGCGAGCTTGAATGTAACAGACGTTTGGTGGACGTTCGTCAAAGTCCTTTTTTAAAGTCCTTTTTTAGTTTTTTACCTGTCCAGTGTTAGCCGAGGTTGTGAACGTTGTTTTACAAGATCACGAAAACTAAAGCTAGCCCTTTTCTGTCTCCTTTCTCCTTCTAAGTACATGTCGTTTGCAGTTGAGTCAACCGCCCTTTTGGTTTTGCCAGAATTTACTTTGCACACACTCTCAGCCTACAATTAAAAAAACAATGAAACTTACATAAAATCTCACAAACGCAAACCCTTAGGAACAAACGAACGTAGCCAAAATCCTCATTTACAATAAGCCTGTTAAATATTTTTGTCAATCATTTCAACCTTCACATTATTAACCTCAAACATTCACGCTCCTTCTCTAAAACTGTGCATATATAAAGACCAGTTGCACACATTGCCACGATCTACTGGCTGGTTGGCATGTTTGGTACGTGAAACGGTGAACTGTGGGCGAAAGTTGCCGGAGAACAACGAAGCAGCCCGAAGAACGCTGCCATCTTTGATTGGGCATTGTGTTGCTTTGATAACTGTTTTTGTACTATATTGCTATTTTTCTCAACGGCGTGATTATAGGACAACACTTCTGTGTACTTATGTATTTCCACAGGAAAAGCAATGAAGCGGGCATCAAATAAATCGTTAAGTAGGTGTACCGCCTACACTTTTATTTCAATTCAGTACCGACTACCAAGAGTAGTTTAAGATACTACAGTGACAGGACTGTGGATCAAACAGTATAGATCAAGAAATTAAAAATCGTTTTTTTATGAAGTCTTACCTAATTCCGGTATGACGTCCGAAGTAGTCCAGTTCCAGACCCACTTTTCCCCCGCGGAGAAAAGAGGGTCCAGTATTTTTTGCATGCGCATGCGTCAGCTATGTCCAAACAATGCTTCACGCCGCTGGGAAAACCCTCGACATCTATAATCCAGCGCTTACTAAATATACACCAAAGCAATAGGCGATGTGGCGTTCAACGGGCAATGTCGTATTCTTGGTTTGCACATGACGTCATGGCGGCCATGTTGGAGGAACTTTAACAAATAAATCTCACTAGCAGCTATTTGTACTTGGAGTATGTTTTCCTCCAACATGGCCGCCGTATCTTTGTCTTCAAAATCTCAAGGGTTTCATTGCAAACCACCAATTTGTAAATTACGGCGATTATACACCAGCTGCTTTTCGAAGCTTACAATATGGAGATTAGGAAAGATTATCACTTACTAAAGTTTTTAGTTTCACGGATTTCATTTTTGTATTTTAGTAGTACACCCAATAAAATTGTCAGAATAAAAAGATAATATAAAAAATCTGTAAAACACCCAAACAAACATTTATAATAAAGAAATAACAATTATTTTAACCATACTTCCTTTACCTTTTTTAAAACGGTGTCGATATTTGTTTGGAGATCCATTATAGCACCCGATATGTCAAAAACCAATTGTCCAAGAACAGCTTCTATGTTAAATCGACCCTCTAATGCTATGCTTAGCTGTGATAGACTTTGAAGGAAATCATTCCACTCTTTATCTACAGCTGTTGCAGATACGAAACATGTTTGGAATAGATTTTCGCACGACTTTTTACACACCAACGCACTGGGAATTCCTTTACAAACTGAGCAGTGTCGAATCCTTGTGAAACCTTCACTACAACCACTTGTTGCCAGGGTGTTAATAATTGAACTAGTTACATTGCTGGCAACTTTCAGAGCCTGAACAAACGTTCTTGCTTCAAAAAGTGTTGATGTTAATTGCGACGTTAGCCGTGCCACGGTATCCCCAAATGGTTTAATAACATCAAAGTTTTTCGATGTACAATTCAAGAACTGTTGCTGTTTACTCAATTGTGGTTGTAACAAAACAAACATTTTGTATTGAACCTTTTTAAAGAAATCTCTTATAACATTTGTAAGACTGATGCTCCCATTTGTGTAGTACTCTTCGAAGCTAAGAAAAAATGTATCAAAAACATGACGGTTCGTTTGGTAGGTAGCATTGTAAGTATTCAAAAGCATGATATGCCACTTGTCTCGGGCTTCTTTTAACAAGTTTTTCAAATAATCTGAAAGAAAAAAAATCAGTCTAGATAATTACAATGGCATTATTAAATTTCTAAAATATTCCGAAATATTCTCGTTTTTTAAACGATAGGTAATTCTGGTTAATCTAAAAAGCTTAACGGTTGGTATTCCAAGTTTTCCAGATTAAGAAGAGCTCCCTAAATTAGCGTCCGCGTACGTTATTCCAGCTATTCCAGAATGGTCCCTTTTAATCTCAAATGTCATCTAAAAATTGCTAAAGAAACACTGATTTTACCTTTTTTTCAATTAATATTTAATGTTAAAGTGCTTATAACCTCAAATACGATATTGCTGATATGGATTCTATGTAATGCGAATAGTTGAATGTCAAAGAGAGAAGGTTATATATCTTTGCTATTATCAAACCAAAGATATATAACCTTCTCTGATAACTCATTATGCACATGTGACGTCAAGTTGTTTAATTTATATTTCAAACAAACTGAAATATCTCAACGAAGCAAGGAAACGAAAAACTGCAAAAGATGTTACTCTATCATTTTAAGTGTTCTTTCAAATAAGACAAACTTAATTTTCGTTTCATGTGCACTTTAAGTCTGTCAACTAAAGGACCACCCACCCCCTCTATGTAGCAGGCCACTGACCCAACAATTTGTCAACAATTTGTGAGTACGACTGACCTAGCAATGTTCTATGGGTATCAGCCTATTATAATCTGGTGTCAAAACTATTGTGTAGTGGGGGTGCTACGTGGTCGACGTTTTCCAGCTTCTCCTTTTCGACTATGTAGTGCTTTGAAAAAAATAACGTGACATCAAGATCATCCCCTCTCCTAGATGAAAACACAAACTGCATGGATCACTGATAAAGTGAAAACTCTCGAGAGGCTGAGCCCTTCAACAGCATCCTGAATCGTCCTTCATCCACGAATATAGAAGTCATTGATCAATCAATGAAACACGGGATGACCCATGCACATACCTTGCTGGAGATCCAGAAAGCAATTTAACTGCTATCCAATGGCAAAGCTCCTGACTCAGATTCCATCCCAACTGATGTTTAATGAAAAGGGGGCACTATGGCTTTAACAGAAAAGCTTAAGCTCCATGAGCTGTTTCAACTGATGTGGTAGCAAGAAGTGATCCCACAAGAACTGACAAAGATACTTTAGTCATACACCTGTTCAAGCGTAAAAGGCCTGCGACAATCACAGAGGAATATCCACGAAGTTGGAGACGATTTTGGAATACAGTTCAGGTATCATATCCCGGCAACGGCGACGGACTGATCGGCAACAGCGATCAAGACATGCACCTAGCATCAGGAAAATCGGTGTGCTATAACATCCTCTACGCCGACGACAAAATATTCTGATTTTTCGAACAAAGAAGCGTTACAGCAAGGCTGGTGACAACGGAGAGGGTCTTAACGCGATACCACCTGAGTCGCCAGAAGACGGAAACGATGGTTTTTAACGGAAATTATGAAGATGCCTATATATACAAAAATAGGTACGCATTGCGTACACGCGTCTGCTCCTGTAGAATTGTAGTGGCATTTTCTCTAATCACTTTAGCACGTTTACGGGACTTTATTATTCGTGTTTCCCTACTCTCAGATGATTCATTGTCAAATACTTGTTTGGACCTATTACGTTGTTGTGATGGCCTCCTTAGTCTACTTTCTATACTTTCACTTTTAATGGTTTGTCTAGTTCTTGACAACAACAATGATCTTGTTGTTATTGAGGTTATGACATCATAAGCTACCTCGACTCATTTTTCTCAAGCTCCGCCAATTTAATGGCGGCGCTCCAAAATACAAACCTTACACGTAAAATAGCTTCGTTTCAGCTTTGTCTCTTCGTTTTAAAAACGAACACGTTGGCTTTCTTTTATGTTGATGTAATTTGTTTTATAAACGAGCACGTTAGCGTCGTTATGTAGCACGTTGGCTTTTTTTATAAACGAGCACGTTAGTTTCGTTATGCAGCACGTTGGCTAAATAATAATTAGGTAGGTTTTTGAACAAGCACAAATGCACAATAACTTCGCCTTATATTTTTTTAACGAGCACGTTGGCTTCGCTCTCGTATTTTTTACTTCGGAATACACCTAAAATACAAGAAAGCCAACTTTCACGAGTAGGAGAAAAACAAATGTCGAAACAACACAACTGCAAACAGACAATTTATTTTACGTACTGTATAATTTCTTTCATAACAAAGCTAGAAAACAACTTCGCACTGTATACTAATTCGTTTAGTCGTCTTACCTTGAAAAGTAATCTCTGTATAAAAAGGAAAAACGCAAAAGAAAGCAAATACACGGGCCACTGTCACTGCATGAAGAACATAACCTCGCTGCTATGTGATATAACATGCAGCTCGGTGGTATGGTCTGTTCCGACACCATTCCGAACACGTAATTCGGACTCCCTTCGGTACTTTTCTCGGTACTTTCTCCCTTCGGAAAACATTCGTCAGGCTAAGAGCTATGATCGATAAACTTCTGATTACGTCACAAAACGTCATCAAAATGGGATAAAACATACAAAGATAGCTTCAGACACTACATTAGAAATAAGCAGAGCTAGGGAGTTCGCCACAGGTAACCCCAATTACGGCGATCCCATAATCGAAACTTAATTACAAACACAAAATTAATCTATACAATTAAACTGCTAATTACATGATTGAGTAAAACATTTATGTGCTGGTTACCGTACAGCAGTTTGGAGAAGTATCAAGACGCCTAGCCTTCCTGCATTTGATGCAAACGGATTTCCAAGTACGAGGATCATCACAATTATAAACATTTAACAAAGCAGTTTTATAGTGAATTTTAAGACTTGATTTGAAAGCGTATAAAGTAATGTTACCATGACGAAGTTTTTTAATTAAAATGTTCCAAAGGTTTTGAAGCTCTTATGAAAAAAGATGTCTGGAAAGTAACAGTTTTAGCAAATGGCACTTGGAGTTTAATATAGTATCATTGACTGACGAGATTCTAGTATTACCAGGCAGTGTATAATTTTGTAAAGTAAAACTAAGTCCAGATGCTCGTGCCAATAGGTTATAGGTAGTAAATCGAGATCTTTAAGTCGAGATAAATAAGGAACGTCGGCTGTAAACCCTAGATTTAAAATGAATTTGGTCGCTCTTCGCTGCACTTTCTCAATGTCACTGATCAGTTCAACGGACTGAGGGCACCATACTTGAGAGGCAAAGGCAAAATTGCTCCTAACAAGCTGTAAATAGAGAGATCTTCTAGCACAAGTATCTGTCATATCTAATGTTGATCGTCGTATCATCCCGAGAAAACCAAACAGATGGCTTAGAATTGAAAGAGTAGGAGGTAAAAACAAGATTCAGTTATGGAAAATAATAAAGGAAAGGCCGGAATTTAAACGATGGATTCGTGACCGCTACCGGCTGTCGGAATAACCAGTCTCAGAAGATCAAGTCTTCAACGAGTAAAAGATATGTGTGTATATGGTGCTATCCAACGAGATACTTGGTCAAGGTTAAAAGGGATGACTCAAGTCATAGCCAGTCCTTTCATGGTTTTTCCAAAATATGTCATCAAATTTGTTTTTTCCAAATTTGTCGTTGAGCTTCAGTGAGTCTCAAGATTTTAGCAATCTTTTTGATACCCTATCCACAACAAAAACCCTAACCCTAATTAGAAATCTGGTTTACCCCCTAGCTTTTTGTAAAAACATATTTGACGACATATTTTGGAAAAACCGCGAAAGGACCGGATGGGTCCTTTTGAGTCATCCCTTTTAGCCGAAACCGAGATACTTGCTAGAATCATCTTCAATTGTCTCCCCAGTCCCCTCACAGATTGACCGAAGACTCTTTACTCTTAGCAAAAAGCTGTGAAATTTGTGGATTCCAGAAATTAGCGACGCTGGATCAAATGCCCCACTGTGTATAAAATAGTTAAAATGACAGAGAATGTCCCATCCCTAGGGAAAAATATTGTCTGACTGAATTTCCCATTCTAGTGATGAATATTTTATTTGACCTTGAAAAAAAGCGTTTCCACTTGCAAAACATTGATATAAATCCCTGATAATTAATTCCTATAGCAATTTGGATTTTGGCCCATATTCCTATGGAATCCTATAAAAATTCCTATAGCCCATTGGATTTCTCATAGGAAGTTTACTCCTATTGGATATTGCCATATTGGCCCTAATAACAAAATTCAATATCCTAAAACAGTTCCTCATTCCTATAAGATCCTAGAGGAATTTTTCATAAGAGAAACAATTCAGTGATAGTACCTATGTGTTTTGAAGGCTTCAAAACCAAAAGAATTAAATAAGTGTTTAGACTTTCACAACAATAGATTTTGTGGATAAGTGACTTCATTAAATTATAAATAAAGTACAGTTTACCCATTCCTGCCTGAGTTGGCTAAAAACAGCCTCTTTATTGTTTAGAGCAAAGTGAAAATGTGGTAAACTGCTGAGGTTTTTGGTAACAGAAAACTGATGTTTTGTGTGAAGTTAAGCCCTTCATCAGAGTGAAATCTTTATTGTTTAACCAGAGGTGTTTACCTTTGTCTAAGGCCAGAAGATTTTACTTGGCAAGGAAAGAAAGAAGCTCACTGTTGTATTAGAAGTACAGTATTGGCATGAAAATTAGACTTTATATAGTGTGAACATGGCTGAACCTATCTGTATGTAAATCCTGCATAAATCCTTACCATCATTATCAAAGTAAAACTATGGAAATTCTATGGTAATTAATACACCATATGTGACCCATACTCTGTCCCATGTAGTTCGGAAGGCAAGACAGTACAAAAAAATTCCCAACATAGTCATGAGGACGACATTCAGTATGAATGAATAAATAAATAAACCACTAACGCTCAATCCACATAGTCCAGAGTGAGGTCAGAATTGACTTTGACTGCATGGTGACATAATGACCCAGATCGAGTCATGACCCATGACCAGCCAAAGGCAAAGAAACACTAGCATGTATATTATATAGTTATAAACATAAAACATCTTAAGAGGTTTTAACCAGTGAACAAAAATCAAAATAAAAACTATAAATTTAAACCAAATCAATCACAATTGAAACAAGGTAAATAAAAATTAATGCATTTAAATTACTCTTAAGAATGAAAAGTAACAATTATCTATACACTGTATATACATGTTAATAGTTTAAGAAGCACTGAAGAAATCAGTAACTTTCGATTGCTTGCAACTTTTTCATGCTTCGACTTTAGCCTGATATAACAAATTTCTAAGGTGAAAAATAGTTACAGTGGCAGAGTTCTCCTGCAATTTGGCCCACTTCAGCATTGTCTCTATGCTCTGCACCACAGACTTCATTGATGGGATTGGTTCTGCCTCCTCTTCATCTTCACTGTCACTTTCTGGTACTGACACTTCCACTACGCTACTGATGATGTCGTCCTCTGTCATTTGAGAAGAAATGGCTTCATTCTCATCGACGTTGAGCCATGCGTTCACCTCTTCTGCGGAAAACAATTCACCAAATACTTGCGCTAAGTTAGACATGTCATCTGCGTTGAATCCACCAGAGTCTGCATCAAGTGTTAGCATTCTTGCTCTGGTCTGGTCAATTTCCAGTTGCGTGAAGCCATCAAACTCGCTGTCGCTCTCATCGCTGTCATCTGACTCTGACTCTGCTGGGAAAGCTGGATCAATCAGTATCTTCCAACAGTTTACAATGCACAACATCATGACTTCTTTCCAGGCTTCATTGCATAGGTGAATGCCTTCTTCGACATTAATTTTTTTTATATAGTTTTGAACATCCAAGTCACTGTCAATCATAGAGCTGACAAGATTTCGCTGGTAGTTGAGTTTAAAATTCGCAATTATTCCCTGGTCGAGGGGTTGGATTTTGGAAGTTGTGTTTTTCAGTAAATACACAACCTTAATCTTGCCATCTTGTGTTGTCAGGTTCTCGACTGGTGGATGGGCAGCGCAGTTGTCCAACAGTAGGATCACTTTCTTCTCTAGTTTTTGGCTTCGGAGGTGTCAACGTACCTCTGGCACGAAATCTCGATGAAACCAGTTTTCAAATATGGAAGAGCTGGTCATCCAGGCTTTTTTGCTATGCGCGTAGAGGCAGTGTTTTGAGGTTGACATGATGGAAACAGCGAGGTTTTGCGTACTTCCCAATGATGAATGGCAACAGTATATGGCTTCCTGTAGAGTTGGAACATAACAGTGCCATGAGTCGGGACTTGGCCTGTTTAAAACCAGCTGTTCTGTCTGCATCATCTTTAGTTGCAAGGGTCTTGTCAGGCAACATCTTAAAGTAAAGTGCAGTCTCATCACAACTGTAAACTTGTTCCTTTGAGTATACCCCATCATCAATTATCATCTTAAGCTTTTCGGGAAAAGTGTTGGCAGCTGGAGTATCAGTGGATCTTGCTTCCCCAGATGGTAGCTTGGCTTATTCCATGATGATTTTTAAACCTCATTAACCATCCCCGACTGGCTTCGAACTTTTCACCGGGATTGAGATGGTCATTAAACTATTTTGCTTGCACTTGCAGAATTGGTCCTGATATTGGTAGACCTTCACTTTGCTGCTGGTTGAACTGTTCCTCTTAGAAACAGCTGATTGTGAGTCACCTTTCTGAACCTATTCGATGATTGCTAGCTTCTCAGCAACACTGTATGACTTTCTCTTCTGGTTGTTCGAAATCGGCATGATGTTGGAGTTGGATGAGAGATTAGTGCTTGTTTATCAAAAAAACTGCCGAGCGAATGTTGTGATTGCCAAACACACGGCAATCGTTTGGTGTAACATTTATTTTTAGAAGACGGAAGCGGACCTCTGCGAAGACAGTATGTAGAAACCTCGAGCGATGATTGGTTCTTAATTCAAGAATTGTGATTGGCTACAGATGATCCAAAATTAATGCGAGACTGAAGAAGCTTGAAGTTAGAAGTCTGCACTGCCACATTCTTGTTCTATCTTGTAATGATCGCGATCATTCAGGACATTCAGCAATTGTTAAGATCATTCAAATTGTCTCTAGTGATCATATATAATAACTGGGCAAAGTGAAATTATTGGGGTCCAAGCATAAACCACGTTATACCGAGTCACGTGTTATAACGATGCGCGCTATAGCGAAGCTCCACTGTAATTATAGAAATACCAAAAAATAAACAAAAAAATCTTGTCAGTGTAAGTAAGATCCAGTTAAAAAGTAATAAAAATTAGTCATTTAGTGACAAATGCTATTTGCTGACACATAACCCTTCACTAACAGAATGTTGGGAAGTATAGCTCAGGACAATGGGCAACCACTAGTAGTCCCCATGTTGATCAATAATAAATATTGTATTGTATTGTCCTTGTTTGTTCTTCAAGATTCTACCATTCCTACATTGTATAGGACCACATGAAAAATATCTCTTATAATGCTCATCACCATCTGACCAAATTTTGAGTGGACAAGTCATTTTCAATTTTTTGTATTTTGTTATAACATTTAAATGTGCCAACCGATTAAGGATCTTAAGACAGTTCATTTCTACAATTTATATTTTATGCTTTTATAAAAACATAGTGATTTATTATATAAAATAGAGTGCTTTACTGATTTTTCTGCCACTAATAAAAACGATAATCTCACATGTGTGATTACTCATGATAATCTCACATGTGTCAATTATCATGAAACACATTACAGTATACTGCTCTATTTTGGTGGGGCAATAGGATTATTTTCTACATGTACATAATAAACAGAACATTACAATACATGAATGTTTGGAAATATTAAATTATTTCTTGTGTTGAACAGGATATCTCACTCATTCATTTTGCTCACTTGTGAGATATTCTGGTCAACACTGAACACTCAAAATAAATTTCATATTTCCGCACATCCATGTATTATTCTCTATATAAACTATGCTTTTGTGATTATTTGTTCTTAATAACAAAAATAGAGAATTATCTACATTTTGGTTTGTGACAGCTGTGTATTTCTTAGAGAAACAAGGAATATAAAAACACCTACTTCCCTCTCCAATTTTGAAAATATTTTATAGAATATTTTGATACAAAATATAAACTTGTAAAATATATATAAAAAAAGACAAAATATAAAATATAAACTCTAGCCTTAGACATTTTCAAAATGCAGTGATGAGAATCAAAGAATTTCTTTTATTTGACCAAGCCTTATTATAGATTGTTACTTTTCATTCTTTTAAAAGTTGGCACGAATTATTTGCTTTGTTTTATTAAGTGACTTGGTTTAAATTCATAGTTTCATTGGTTACAAAGAAAAAGGATATAATATGATGCTAGTACAGTAGTACTGCACAACAGCTAGGCTGTAACCACTGTTCTAATTGACAGAAATGTTACAGTGTGTTGCGTTTTATAAAGGGTGAATGCTATAACAGGCCCACAGCACTCGAGTTCTGTATATGACTAAATAAAACAATACAGTATATTAAAGTGCTGAATATTTATCAAAGCAAAGTTAACTGTTGTATTTATCGAATACATGCCGACTCCACTTGTTGACATTCAGCTCTATACTGCGTCTACAACAATGCTTTCGCCGTAATTGCTTTATGATGTTCTGTCTGACTAAAATATTATCACAAAATTGGCCTCGTTGAGAAAGAAGATGTGAAAAGGAATAAAACATATAATATCGATACAAGATCACAAATGTTTGCATTCGAAGCGCTAAATTCTCATTCTTTACGTGTGGTCTGCTTGATATGTTACGTTTTACATTGCTTTCGTCTTATTAATTACTTAAAAATAGTAATGATGCTGTGACCACAAAATGTGGCCTGACTATATATTTGAGTTCGACTTCGCTCAAACCAACAGGAAGCACTGAAAGAGGCCATAAAACTTGTTCCATTGAGAACAAAGAGTTAAAAAGCGAAGAATGTACGAGCTAACTGAGCTCGTCAATCGAACCGCCAAATTGTTGTTCATTCGTGTGGTTTTCTGTTTTCAGACTGCTGTCAGTGTTGATTCATTTGGCGTCAGACGTAATTGAATGGTAAAATTTCGCTGAGTGATGGACAATTTATCATTTAATGAATTTATACCAAGCCAATAAAACTATAGCCGTAGAGCTGAGTAGCCGCAACATTTTATTATCACTATAAATTTACTATTAACTATGTTTACTATGTGTAATAGGGAAAACTTAATATGAGCAATTAATGAACTGAAAGAACACGGCCATACCGCCAAAATAAAAAAAAAATGTCATTCCTAATATTATTTAAAAGCTAAGCCAGATGGTCGGTAATATCTATGCTTCATGTTCAAATTATTAAGTCAAGCAACTTAAATATAAAAAATACACTTAATATTCAGGATTCTTGGTCTGTACTATGGTCTGTAGTATTGTTGAAAACAATTCTAAACAAAGTCTAAACGTTCGGAAACCATTGCGACCTTCCTAATATTTTACTTGTTTCTATGCCATTAAATACAAATCAATTAAAGCTAATAAATAACATTTCTCGTCTTACTTACCATCGAATTTAGACGTCTGAGTTGCCAAGAAATACTGAGTAGCTTTCATTCGCAGCTGTAAAGTATCTTTTAGCAACCTGCTGCTTTGATTGTACAGTCCACTTTCCAGTTGCTTTGAACAACACGTCAAATTGCTTCGACAAATACTCAAATCATCGCCTATATAAGAAACAACAAATTCATGTTACACTGAGAAATAGTATATACCTTTGGGAAAACAATTATATGTTCAGTCAAGTGCCTCGATATCGTGACTGTAGCAAGACAGCTGTAGTATTATATAAGCAACAAGCTGTTTGGCCATGTGCCACACAAACCTTTCGCCGGTTTCTTTAAAAGCAAATGCTGTAAACTTATACCATCCTCAATACCAATGGTTATCCCTGAACAAGACTTGTTGATTTTCGTGATTATGTTACTGTCCACTCCAGTACGTAAACTGAAAAGAAGCGCGAGGAGCGTACAGACTTTCATGATATTACCGCAATTCTTCCAAAGTTGACAAATATAATTATCACACTTGGGAAAGTGTGCCACGATTTTTCTACAAAACGAACTTCTCCCGATCACTTTGACAGAGGATGGACTCAACTTGTGGTTTAAAAGGTTCCCAATGAACGATATAAACTAACTTTATCACTTAATTTACAAATGACAAAACGAAGACACAAGCTGCGGTATGTTGTGATGAAGTGCTTGTGTTCGAGAGCAGAACTGACGCGAAGCAGCAGGGCAATGAGGCTCGGTCCCTATCAAATTTCATATTCGGCACAGCCGGAATTAGAACACTTCGCGGGGGTGGAAAGCCGACTCCGAAGAAAAGAACAAGGTCCTACTGCTCGTGTTCTGCTTGCCTTCAATTTGACCTTTATTCAACCATAATTTGTGGGTATTAATCACTGCCAATCCCTTTTAGTGGAATTATACTGTGAAATAAAGGATTAACCGCGTTATCCGCCTTTGATGCGTTATTTTGAACTGTGAGTAACAAGTCACACAGACACACCCCCCGAGGTACCTTGATTGCTTCTGTCAATTTTGAGTCCGACCTGCTGGTACTATATGGTTATGCCGTATGTGACAGTGGATTTTAAAACAGTTATTCTGCGTTGTTTCGTGATTGCAACCAAAACAGATACTTAAATAAACAGAAAGTGAAAAGGAAGTTAGGATGATTATCTTATCTTATCTCAGCGACTTTAGCAGAAATAACAACGGGGTGTCGCCATTTCAATGACTATTTTGTTTGTATAATAATTGGATTTACAGTAATGATGTAAGAACTAAATTAATATGAAAAAAGATAAAAACGTCAAGGGGAAAAAACGATTTTTCTTTCTACGAAACTCTAACAAACAAAGGCGAATAATTTTACCCATTTACAGTAACGAACATACACGTACCAACTAGTCCAACAAAATATTATTTTAGAGAAATAAACTGAAACCTCGAGAAAACGTCGTTGATGGCTTTCGCAAAACCAATAGTCATCAACAATAAAGTGAATAAACAGCGAGTGGCTCAGCGAATGAGAATGCAGGATTTGTAACTAATGAGTAGTTGTTATATACTAAAAATCTCTTAACCAGCATCACTGATATGCACATCACTGACTACTGCTCGGAAGTGATATAAAGCAGGAAGTGAAGAAGAAACTGGCTAGCATAATTATCATGATATCCATATATATATATCTCAACTCTATAGTTGAGAGTAAGTTGTAACCTCTTTGATCTATTAAAATAAACTGTCACACATTCGGACTGACGAGTTTACTTTGATTTATTTAAACATGTGCCTATCGTGGTATAGCAAGCTAATATAAACTTAGGGAGCGTTCATAATTTATGTGGTAGGGGGGCTATATATGGGGATTTTGCATTTTGAAAGAATGTTTTTTGGGCAGCCCCCCCTTCATGCCCAAAATATATTTCAGTGACCCCCCAAAACTACAGACTTTCAGTAGATACTAATTACCATGCCCCCCCCCCCCTAAAACTATTTCACACTCAAAAATGTTTTCTCCCCTAGCTATGTTTCATGCAGCTGTACTCAACTTTCATGGAAAGCACAATAAATCTCTACTGAGAAAAAGGATAAAAGTTTCATTTCTGATTTTTTTCATGTTCAAACAGCATTAGAATGTTAATATAGCTTAAATTTTATTTATTTTTTCAAATAAAAACGCTAAAAATTTCAAACCACTAGTCTAAACTAGTATATATAAAACTCTATAAAGCTCGTTGTGACTTGTGTTCTTATAAAATAGAGGTGAAGTATATAATACGGGCAACGAATTGCTGCAACATTGTCAGCTACCACCCACCCTAAACATTGTCACACAACAATGATTTTGAGTCTACTTTTTTCAACAATTTTTTTCAACTTGCAACAAACTCATTGTTGCTTGGCAATGTTGGTGGTAATACGTGCAACAACGCTTTTCAAGTTGAAGAAAAATGTTAACCGTATTACCTGATCACCTTTAAGGTTGAATTTAAATACCGAGGGCAAAAATCACTCCAGAAAATCTCGTACATCTTTAAAGCCCTAACTCAAACGAGAACGCAAGTCATCGCAAGTTGGCAGTCAGAATTTCTGTGGCGGTCGTTCGAACACCCAAATTAACAAAATAAAGGTTTCATGAGAGTTTTAAACAAGGGAAATTATTCGGAGCGGTTGGCTGAGATAGCGTGACTGCCAACTTGCAATGCCTTGCGTTCTCGTTTGTTTAGTGGGGCTTAAAATCTAAAAAAATCTAAAAAAAAAAAAAATTTAAAAAATTTAAAAAATTCCTAAAAATCCCACGGGATTTTGAAAACCCAAAAAATCTCGTACGCTTTTTTGGGAGTGATTCGCTCGGCCCTCGATCGTTACTGAATACAAGTCAACCGACACAGATATCGATCACTGACAAATCTACGGTACACTAGTCAATGTGCGCACGAAAGTTGGCAGTTGCCATATATTATATAGTCTATACAATGTGTGTTCTGCCAAATAATGAAATATAAACTGACAACTGTCACAAAATTTATCCTCAACAATTCTCTGCTTTGCCGCGATAATTATTAAAAGTTACAACATCGGTATACGTGCTGGCGATTTCCGGTTTTAAATCCTCGTGTATGATTGACAGTATGTTCTTTTGAAGCAGGATTTATCACAGCTTAGTCCTCAGCTGAATTGTGGTTGAATATAAGGTCAATTTAGGTCACGGTAGTCACGGAAGCCGGTGCGAAACAGACTACAATTTGACGTTCACTTCTGACAGTGTATAACAATCATTTTGGTCTGAAGTCAATCATTCTTTTTGGTCATAGTTTTCGAATTTCAAAACCTCAGTTGGGTCGAGTTGACCCCGGTTCCCCATCCCCGGACGCTGATTTTCAATATTAAGTTCAAAATATAACGTGCAAGATGTTTCTTTCATCTGCCAAAATTCTGAAAGAACACGCAAGCGACATTTTACACCTATAGGCTATAGTGGGTGAGAAAGTGATCGCATTAACATGCAGCCAGACAGGTTGGCTAGCACCATGTTTGCAGACATGCAGTATATAGCTTCACTCCAAAGGACGTTCTATAGTATATCCACGATAATTTACCCTCTTCAAACTTGGCTAATGAGTAATGTGTAATGGCTATTCAATGTTGCCGCAAAAGAGGCATAATCATTCGTTACTGAAAGCAATGAAGTTATTTCATATAATAAATCATGATGCAAGTGTTTAATCAGGTTTTTTTTCTGTGATGTGATTTCGGACATTTCTTGGGAGGCTTGATGTGTTGAAAACGAGTAACGTATTGCGAATACGTTTACTTGTTTGTTTTTTTTGTTTGGTCCAAGTCGTCCACATCTATAGGGCTCCGTCTCTCATCCCCAATCTATAGTCTAGACTACGTAGACTTGCCCAAATCAACTACCTTTGAAGCAGCACTGCTCACCCATCATCTCAACCAAGTTTAAAAAAGTACGAAATTATATAAGTGAGTACAACTGTAAAAAAAATTTAGCTATAGGCTATATGGTCATGTATAAACTAGACATGACGTCATATTAATTGAAGTATTTTATGCATGTCGAGTGTACAATAAAAAGAATTTAAAATGAAAAATTTATAATATAATTTTGCAAGGAAGATTGTGCATAGCATTCATATAACTTTTCTAACTTTATGACTATATATAGCATTCACCCCTACCAGAGTGAATGGTAAGTGAAGACTACTGACTATATAACAGATATACATGATTTATGAAGCAGGACTATTCAGTTAATCTTCGAGACAGATCATTACAGACCATAGACTGATCGAGGTCAAAGGAAGAAGACTTAGCAGAGACTGGATAACTAGTGCTGCGGTTATCCTGCTTTTTTAATATGGTAAATCTAATAAAAAAAGAAAACGTGTTTGAGCATGCAGGAAACATTTGTTTAGCAAGAAATAATGATTATAGGCCCTGCCTTCATTAAAGTAGCCTGCGTCGCAGCCCGACTTTACTTTCAACCCGTAAAAAGTGGTTTTTACGAAGTGAAGTCGGGCTGCGACGCAGGCTATCATTAAAGCAGCCAATTTATATACATATATATATATATATATATATATATATATATATATATATTTTTTTTTTTTTTTTTTTTTTTTAATGTTTTGTATCATTTATTCAAATTCACATATACAATTTCATACTAATAATTGATACAAGGAGCCTGACCAGATAAACCCAAGTGGGCTTTGACGGCGAAAACGAAGCTTTTCGAAAACGCCGACGTCACGACGATCATGTGATCGGCGTTTTAATGTGGATGGCAAAAACGATTCGAAAACGATAGTGTGGATGGAAAACTTCTGATACGTTTTCGACACGAGGTCTCCGTTTTCGTTTGAAAACGGATTAGTGTGGACATTTATATTGCGGTACCGTAAATGAGTTCCAAGTAAAAACGAAATGTTATACACCTTTTTGAGATTTGGGCTTTAAGGTGAAGTCATGCAATCTGTGGTATAAACAAAAGTAAAAACGTCATTTTCGATATACTGCCACATTTCGTTTTTACTTGAACCATTCACGTATGTAAAGCCCTAATCAAACGAGAACGCAAGTCATCGCAAGTTAGCAGTCAGAATTTCTGTGGCGGTCGTTCGAACACCCAAATTAACAAAATAAAGGTTTCATGAGTGTTTTAAACAAGTTTTAACTTTGTCACGGTACATGATATTTTCGGGAAACTATTCAGAGCGGCTGGCTGAGATAGCGTGACTGCCAACTTGCGACAACTTGCGTTCTCGTTTGATTAGGGCTTAATATATATCCAGAACACAATGTATTACACTGATTGTTGCTATAAGCAAGCAAATGGACAATGGGATACGTGTACCACCATTTAGTATCAAATAGTACTATTTTCCTGGCATTGATTTAGTATTAGTACTCTAATGTCTGTTTTTAATGACCCTTTAAGCATGCTCTGCATATACCTGTGTGTTCTGAGCTTTAGTAATTTTTCGCATTAGAAACTGCTTTATATATTTGTCAGCCTCATCTGGTTCAACACGATTACTCAGAATATCAAGTACAAAATTACAAAATAATGGTTAGACTAAATTTAAATTTACAAATGATAAACGTAGGATATTATAAACGCGCTGCTAACTCGTGCATGTATATGGTGTATGAAAATACACCATATCAAGATTGCTTTTGCCCTATAAATATATAAGAACCTGTTATAAACCTATCAGCCTGATTTCTCATTACCAACTCAATATATAAGAAACATTTCAGCCTGACTTGGAAAAATAGGGGTTCTTTTATGCGGGTTCTTACGTAATATTTCATAAACTAGTGGGGGCTACAAACACGAGAGGATAATGAAAATCACGAGGCCGTTAACCGAGTAATTTTCATTGTTCTCGAGTGTTTGTGAAACATGATTTTCATTGTCTTCGAATGTTTTACAAACACGAGAGAACATTGAAAATTACGAGGTATTACATGTAAATAGGCCGAGTAATTTTTGTTGTTCTCGAGTATTTGCAACCCCTGGTAAAACACGATACACGAGTTTATTAAATAGCTTCTCAATCGTCAATTATAGTAGAGGGACTTGGTGACTGGTGCATATTAGATTAACAATGGTTTCAGGTTGAATTTATAATTAAGAAATGTGGTAAATAAACGGTTCTTTGTTTGTGCCGTTTATTATCTGATTTCTTAATTATAAATTCATTTTGCGCAAACTTTACTGGGTTTCAAAACTCATACACATGACCAAATATTTTTCTCTGATTGGCTAATTAGCTCATGAATAATTAATGAGTTTGAGAATTACTGTAATTTGAAACACTCTGAAAATACTGTATCTGGCGATGAAACGTTAGTTTTCTAAATAAATTAAATTTCTAAATTTGGAGAATGCTATGAGCTTATTCAATTAAATTGCCTGGGTGTTAGGTATTTTTGACCAAATTAATTTATAGCAGTTTTTTTCAACTCTTCTGTCCTTCATCAGGTCCTTCATCTACGGAAGTACCGTCAGTCAATTAAATGACATCGACTCAACTGGCGCGACAACGTTCTACGATTTTAATTGAGTAAAGGCTTCGCCGTAAGTAAAATACCATAGAAAAACACTTTCTGAGATCACTTCATTTGTGTTAATTTCTCAAACGTAACATCGACCATCTTGCTATAGCGTGTGCATAATGTACAATTTTAATTTCAACTGCTTCACCACTGCCATATGTTGCAACATATTCCAACATTCTTTGATTCAAACATATTGACGTTTTCCTTAGGCAAATAATTAAGGTTTAGCTTACTAAAATACTATTTCTTCAAACTTCTCACGTTCGAAAACAAAAATAGAATACATTAATCTTTAGCCTGGAAACGCAGACGCCTTTCCGCCAGTCATTTAACCACGTCAAAGAGTGTAGAAATGTCGAAACGGTTGGGAGAGGATTGAGAATCATAAATAGGACCAATACAATTTCTGACAATTTCCGTAAGAATACATTTACACCGTTTTCAATTCTCCTAGACTTTGGCCATGGTAAATGTTTAATGACTTGCTAATTAACATAACAGATCTGATGTTATCGAGAAATATTGATGTTTATGATCATTCTCAAAGCCAAGAAAAATACGAAAATCTGTCAGATTATAGGCCATCTAGTGTGATCTCGCGTTCTGGTGCGTCATATGTGTTTATTTTGGTCAGGGTGTGGTTTGTCTGTTGTCATCGCCAGTGCAGTCAATATCGTCCAGTCTTCAAGAGAGAGGTCAAGTTCTTACTATTATCGCCTTTGAATCATTTATGTCTTCCGTTTACACAACAACGATCATTTTTCACAGTAAAAATCACTTCAAATCGAAAACTCAATCAAAAGGCATCGTTCTCATGAAAATTCCTACAACTGTAAACGTCAAAACCGGATATTTTTAATAAAAATTACATCCGCGCATGGTATATATATCGTGGTTAACCCTTTCCGTCGGCGTTGGTCGGTTAGTCCCTTTGACGAGTAAAATCGTCTGGCGTTTGTCACAGTAGAGTAAAATACACATAGTTTTTGACGTCAGAAAACGAGTTCGGTTCCATTTCCTTTTGATCTAGAGCCCATACGTATGGCACACGTGTGTTCACAACTTGTTCAACGGTTGTTAAACCTGAATTTATCGCTATACCTGGGTTAAAATCCAATTTAGAATTTTGTTCTCTTTAATAGTTTGTTTTGTATCTACAAAATGTTCTTGATTTTGCACCAACATTAACATCAATAATCTCGACATCCTTAGCTTCATATTTCTTGTCATCATATTCGTAATCCCATCGGTGTGTTTTTTCAACTAATCTAGGATAATAAAGTTGATCGCCTTTTGGCTAGCCAGCAGCCAGCTGGCTTAGTTCATTTGTGGTCACATGGCATTATAGGCTGGGTGCATGTATCCCGTTCAGGCAATATAAGCCAGTTCGTAATCTCGACTGTGCATCAAAATGACACGTTCTACGTCGGGATAAAACTTGTTTCAATTCATAACATCAGGCTAAGGCCGCAGAATTCATTTGCATTTTCATTTACACTTCTAAATTCGTTACACTGAATTCCCCAGCCTGATGTTGTGAATTGAAATAAGTTTTATCCCGACGCAGAACGCGTCATTTTGACGATTGCCCTCTTCTTGCACCTAGTTTATTAAAACAAATATTTAACAACTTTAAAATAATTAATTCCTGTAAATTTGGTAATACCACGGTTAATATACAAATCAATTACTTATTTTAGAGGCTCTTTTAATAGAAAGCCTGAACTGAACAATGGCCTAAAGGCCAGCAAAGAACTCATTTAATTACTTATTTTATTTTTAGAACTCGTAATATATTTATAGATCTTTTTACCACTGTTATATAAGTTTTTATTTTTTATCTTCATTTGTTTGAAGCAATTAGCTGACATATCTTATCCTGATTTGTCAGAGCTGATTTGTCAACCCGATATAGCATTTTTCCAAGTCGGATTATATATATATATATATATTGTCTTATCTTGTAATTTACTTGAATATCAAGCCACAAGATGACGATTTTTGGATTATGTTTTATTCCTTATTTTCTTAAATTGTCGGCTGCTTATGGTTCATATAACCTATATTACCAAGGTAATATAACCTAATGGTTCTAATCAGTAACGAGCATGGGGACGAATTGGTAATTGACAATGACTGTGATTGGTTACAGAAAACTCTTTCGTATTAGATAGGTCTTTACTGATTCAAAAGAGAGCTTTAGATTTGAATAAGCTTCGAGAATCGTCATTGCACGCGCCATCTTGTTTCGTCATCTCGTACTGAGGTGATAAATTCGAAGTCGTCGGTTATTTCAGTACGCAATACAGATTAGAAGAATTTTCCTTGAAACTCCTTGAAACTCGTTTGAACAACAAACAACATATTAGTGAGCGCGCGAAACGAAAATCGATAATATGCTAAAATGTCACAACGTGTCGTGGTATAGGTACCGCCCCTGTTTACGCAAAGTTTTCGCGTTTAAATAATAATAGGCGAGTTTCAGGGTGTTGCGCGCGTATCATTTTTCAAGAAAACTGGCAAGTTCCACTCAAAGTAAACATACGGTTTAAAATGAACAAAGTATAGATACAGTTTCTGGATGTTTAACACTGTTATTCTGCTGTTGTTGGCTCGCTAGCAAGTCTGTTTTGTGGTTTGCCATTGCTTACTTTGTGGGGAGCCCGCCAAGAGCCTGCCAATTCCTTTACAAAATGATGCGCGCGCAATACCCTGAAACTCGCCTATTTGCAACGATCAGGCATGCGCTGAAATCCCTTTGGTTTCAGTAGAAGTTTATTTTTTGTCAGTAATTTTCACTATTTATGTACAAAAATGTATACAATTTTAACTGATTTACAACTTTTCCATGCAATACTTCTTCCCAAACTTGTGGTAAAGACAGTATATACGGCTGTATGCAATGACATATATAGAGTATATGACCAAATCACAACAATTTTTATGACATCATTTTTTATCTCCCTCTCCTCTATTTCTTTTTTTCTTGCTGTTTTGACTTAAAATTGTGCCTGAATTGATTAAAAAAAAGAGAGAAAAAAATAAATAACTGAAAGCAATTGATGCCAATCACGAGAAAATGGTTTGATCCAACTTAACTACTTTCCAGTCGAGTTTGGAACGGCTGAAGTTTTGCCGTTAAGTTTAGCCGTTTGAAGCTTGTAGTTGCGACGTAATACGAACGATGTTGTCAAGGCGTTGCATACTAGTGCCAGTGCCTTTGTTTTAACGCATTGCCTTGCCCTTGGCAACCACTTGGCAACGCTTTGACAACGTTGTTCGTATTACGTCACAACTACAAGTTTCAAACGACTAAACTTAACAGCAAAACTAATTTAGCCGTTCCAAACTCAACTGGAAATCGCAGTAAATATTATTTTGAAACCTTGTGGTGCTGGGTCTTATCAAGTCTACTTCACTTCTTCGAGGGGCAGATTGGACTCTAAATACTCAGGCCGGGAATGTCTGGAACGGTTTCATTGTATTATCATCCGATTTATCAAACATTGCTCTCCACAATAAAAAGGCCCTGCATCGGCTAGTGGACTCTGCGTCTTAATTGGTTGATTGCTTTTCTTAAACATTCTTCAGGGAACGTAATTATGCATTGTTTTGCCAACGGGACCAATGACTGTCCCGTGGGAGAAGTTCGTTGTCTCATTGGTCTCATTGCCAATGAGACCAATGAGACAACGAACTTCTCCCACGGGACCGCAAGATACCTGTTTTGCTGCCTTGTGCACACTAGAGCCTTATCTTTTCCTTTGTTTCTTTCCTAAAAGGCTCTACCGCATTCTCCTCTAAAAAGGCTTCTATACAAAGGTATTTCCAGAGAGGTGTGGCGAAAAAATTCGAACCCTTCGAAAATGAATTAGCATTCTTTTCAAACAACCTATTGTAGTAGTTTGAAAGCCCTAAAAGCGCTGCGTTATAAATTAATCAGCACGTAAGTTAAACGAAGCGAAAAAGCTTTTAAATACTTTCACCATGCATACACTTCAAGTTATCTTAATTTCCCAGGTGTATATGACCGTGTGTTTTACGCATCTGTGGGTTCAGCGAAGTGCTTAGGGCTTTCAAACTACTACAATAGGTTGTTTTCTAAGGGTTCAGGTATTTTTGATACACACTGTATACCTGAAAGCCCCTGCGGAGAAGAGTGGCTCTGCCGAATTGGTGTTTGGCTGCCACCAACTGGCACTGAGCATGCATAATATATCAGTTACTGAGTTACGGTAATTTCACACTCAGTCTAAATCAGAACAAAAACCAGGTGAACGGATTACTTCATTCCAAATCTTGCACGAAGCCAAACACGAATACAGTGGAGCCTTCCTTTCTTCTACATCCTAGTGAGGAAATAAAGAAGGCTATGCGCGCAGGGTACTGTTTTGTGTACGATTCTGCGCAACCCCTTGTATGTTTTATAATCTTTAATTATCCCTGGTGAGCTTACCTTGTCTGCCATCTTGGACCAGCGTTCCAAACCCCACCAAACGAAGGCAACCTAAATTTTAAAATTTTTAAAATGTAAGTGCAAGGTGCTCGATCATGTTCAGTACCCGCCACCCTTATCCCCACTGACTCTTAACAGTCAGCGGTGCATAGGAATGCGTCGTTCTTTAAATGACCTCGCAAAAAATAGTCAGTTCAAACATTTGACTATTCCTTACTAAACCTAACGAAGTTTTTTAACCCTTTGACTCACTCCCAGACTGGCCCAAAACGGTCCCTTTATTATTTTACTCTGTCTATTAACGCCAGACGATTTTACTTGACAAGTGAGAACCTCCAGTAGTGAAAACGTTAAAGAAGAAAACAATTGTATTCACTGTCATCTGTTAGGTGAGCTTGAGAAGGAACAACAATGAACATGATAAATTACCTTATGACTTGAATAAAACTAGGACAAAAAGATTCGAGAAAACAACAGCCTCAACTATATATAGGTCGTGTTAGCATGGGGTTAAGTATGAGGTTATGACATTGTGATAAATTTTTAACTTTACTTATTGAGCAAAAAAGGAAAGAACGCTTCGTATGTTTGGAAGAATTACGAAGTACTTACATAAACAGTCGAGTTCACATCAACATTCCAATTTTTACTAACTCATGCACTCTCGAGGACCCCTATCTATTTCTATAGTAAATGTTAATTATTCTCGCTGCTATAACATTTTATTACATTAACAGTCGATGAATTGTTTTGTTTCTTTCTTTCTTTCTTTCTTTCTTTCTTTCTTTCTTTCTTTCTTTATTAGCTTTTTGTTTAGGGATTGTTAAGTACCACAGGAGTCTTCGTGGGGGATCCAGTGTCCTTTATCATGCCACTTCACAACTTCAGAAGTTTTCAATCCTAATTGAGTATATTATAATTATATTATGTATCAATAACGCCGACGCGTAGAGCACTTCGCAACATCCGCTTTAGAGGCTATAGCCAACACTATAAAGCATTATATTATTTCCTTTACGACGAATAAGTCGAGTATTACGTACATGTTGTTAGAATGAGGTCGACTATGGCAAGTCAAGCTCTTATTTAAATATATATAGTCTAGATCAAGGTCAGAAAATATCCTCCTTTTCTTAGACTCATGGTCGCTTATCTTTCAAAAACACTAAATATTTCCGCCTCGTTTCCCTGAAGAGTTCAAAGATTGGTAAACTTTATTTAATTACGCTAAGCCTTAACAAAAAACGTTGATTAATAATGCAAAATAGTAGAGATACAAAAGTTTAGAGGAAGAAATTTGAAATTTGAAAAAAAAAATTATCGCAAACTATAGTTTCAGTGAGGAGAAGGTTGAAGGGTCTCGGCGTTTCTCAGTGCATTTGTGAGACTATTCCAAATTTTAGCTCCACTAATAAGTATAACTCAGACTTTTTCATGTATTCTGTTCTCTGATACAACAAATAAAGCTTCATATCCGAGTTTTGGAAGTTATAATAATATGAAATGGCGGACGACACACTAAATAATTAAAGATTTCCGTGAGTGTTTTTGGAGCTAAGTCATGAGTAATTTTATATGCGAATCTGGCTTTAATAAATAAGTTACGTTCTTTTACAGTTTCAGTTCATCCATGTTCAGTTAGAGCTGTTTGAGATTAGCCTGCATGTTCACTTTATAACTCATAATGACTCTTGCACCCTGTTTTGTAATGTTTCTATTAATTGAAAAGCGTAATACCTATTAGTGTTACAAAAACCCGAAGTACGCTCCACTGGAAATAAAGGAGAAGGTAGGAAGGCTTTTGTCAAACTCGACAGAGGTCCACGACAAACGTAAAGAGTGTCAATTGTGTAAATTGTGTCAAACGTAAAGAGTGTCAATATTGTTTAATTGTTGCCGCACAATTAAGAGAGCTAGTAAGAATGCAAATATTATTACAAGTGGTAAAGATAAAAAATATGACCCGACAAAAGCAATGTTATATTTTATTATTAATATATACCATATTTCACCAATACATATAAGACCGAAAAAATATAATTTTCCTTCAATCAATGATGAACGGTCATGACGCAAAAAAATCATAGATAGTGTTCTACATTTAGGAGGGCGGTTTTATACATTTGAAAGAAAAAAATTCCATAAAAACCAGCTACATAAATCAAATAATTTTTGCTTAGCTTTGATTGATAACCATCACTTTACACCATACTACACACCGTATCATAACATGCAAACCAACCATATCATACTATACCCTACTCTACCCTACCCTACCATACACCACACCACACCACACCACACCACACCACACCACACCACACCACACATGCATACCCTACATTGATAAATAAGCAGAGTAAAAAGAACTAAGAGTATCGGAGATTATTATTAAAAATAGTGTGTGGCCATTACATTCGTATGGCGGAGCTACCAAACGTCAATTTATACTTCAAAATATAGAGGACAGGTGAGAGTAGAAAGTAGCTTCCATCACGAGTATATCAGAGCAGATAGAAACTGGCCATTATACAATCTGCATTAATTTCTGAAAAAAACCGCGACGCGAACGTTACACTAAGGGAATTTGCTCAAATGAATGCTCAATTGCATATTTCTTTAAACAAATAGATTGGTTTGAAAAAGCCATATCCAACACCCATAGTGTTTGTCCTCCAATGTCTAAATATACAGCCAAGTAAGCTTCCCCTCGAGGGGTGTATCACTCCAGAAAAAGCGTACGAGATTTTGAGGATTTTCAAACTCCGTTGGATTTTTGGGAGTTTGGGAGAATTTTGGGGTCGCCACCTATCATTTTTTAGAATTTTTCTGAGATTCCCTGAGATTTGGGGGGATTTTTTGAGATTTTTGTGGATTTTTTGAGATTTGTGCGGATTTTATGAGATTTTTTGATTTTTAGAGGTGTACAAGATTTTCAGGAGTGATTCACCCCTCGCTTCCCCTCGTATTTTCAACTTTCTTAATTGGCATTTAAGGTAATTCCTCAGTAATTCTTCCACGGAAATGAAAAGTTGCTGAAACTCTCCAGTATTAAAGTTTACGATATGTTCATAGTAAAATAACCGGCAAAAAAAAAGTTGGGGTCACCGAACGCGTTTAGAAAATACAACTGCCAGTAAACCATGATGTTTTCCAACTCTTGATTTCGTCTTGTTATCTTAAAAAATCCTTCATAAAAGCACTTAATTTATACTGACTGGAAAAATATTTGATATTTTAGATGCACTTATATATGAACTATCTAGTGGCAACAAATAATGGAAGAAAATTTGACAAAAATAACAATTTGCGATATAAAAATGTTCACATTCTTTCTTGTGACATGTTTTTTTTGAATCCGTAAGAACGAGAAACGTACGATATTTCAAATTGTCGAAATGATTTTTTTTCTATTCTTTCATATATGCTGTATAGCTACTGGTGGAGGAAATAAATAATTGAAAAAAAGTGCGGGTAAGTGAGCTACACAAGGTTAAAGCTTGAACATGGCATTTCCCTATCATTTCATCTATATACGAAAGTACGCAACAAATTTTTAAAAACCAAAATTAAGTTAGTATCTCAGTCTTGTCAAAGTTATTATTAGCTGATTTATAATTGGCCTCCTTAGTGATATTTTTATGTATTTTCGTTACTAACACTTGGATACATCTTGAATTAGTGTTGCAGAACTATGCGCAGAAGAAGTGCGTAATGCAAAACTGAGGAATTACCTTAAGAATCAGAGAAAGAACGCTGACTGGTGTTGGATATATGGCATAAACTGACCTATTAGAAGACACAGAACGTCTTGCACACCACAGTTTAAAAGCTCACGAATGTCACTGGATATTAAATAGTTGCATTTATGTAATAGATAAAGCATGAGCGGCCGATCTGTATGGGGATTTACAAGGCGAACCGCAGGCGAGCCGAAGTAAATCCCCATACAGATCGGACGCGAATGCTTTATCGTACTTGTGAACATAGGCGTACGGGCAAAATTTTGTAAGGGGGGCTGAGCAGAATTTGCCCGAATAAACTGGTTTCTCTGGCATGTGTCCGTTGGTATGAAGTTTCTCGAAAATTGCTTTCTCGCTATTGAAAAATGGATTGTCAACGCCATAGAACCTAGATCGATGTAAATTTGATATTTGCATCGGTTGCAGAACTGCAGAAAACACTGTCTGCAAATGTACAGTCAGCACACCTTGACCCGCCTTCAAATTAAGCTCGATCCCATGCATTCGTCAATGCGCGTAGTAGCTGGTGATAGAAAAATAGTTTTCTGCTGGCCGGTTTTGCACTAGTTCAGAGGCAGCACGATAGCTTGCGTTCTAACAGTGGCCTGAACCGACTGTTCTTCTTAGCAATGAAAGGTGTTTAGACTTCTGAACCTCGTGTCACGGCAAGTGTAGGGCAGAGAATTTTGAATTTTGAAACCTCCAAAACGTATTTTCTGCCCATTCTGGAAAGTATTTTCAGTATTTTAGCTTCCAAGCCATAAACCTTTCAGACATTTTGAGGTGATAGTATTTGTGTCCACACGAACATGTGTCAAAAGAGTAAATTAGTGTGCGCACCTGTTGGTTTTACGCTTTGAATCAAAGTGGAACAGAATTAAGTTTGCGCATGAGTGATGACCACATCAAATCAGAGCTTTCTTGATGGAGACATCTAGGTTTGGTATTTGAATAGGCAGCCCAAAAAGACTGAAGCGATGATGTCGTAGAATACATCAACTAAGGACTATTATATACTTAAAACTTTATACCAAACGCATGCAGGTGAACACTGAACAGAGGCTCGGGTTGAACCTCAATGTCAATGTGTTAAAATATTAATGACAAGACCATTTTTGCCCGAATTACGAGACGATTTCTGCCCGAATAGATCAATTTCTCCAGTTAACTGGGGGGGGCTGCAGGCCCCCCCCCCCCCCCCCCCCCCCCCCCCCCAAGCTCCCCCGGCCCGTACGCCTATGCTTGTGAAATGAAACAATAGAATGAAACTAATTAGTATAACTTTTGATAAAGATCACCAAGAAGGCTAATTAGTATTCTTAACTTTTGATACAGATCACTTTGTCCAAAAGATGATCTTTATTGGGATTTACAGACGTATACATGTGACTTGAATGCTACGTTTTGATTGTTTCTTAACCTCATTAATTATTCATGAATTTCACAATTTCACAGACTTAATTGAAAGTATTTATAAAAAAAGAGAGGTGAACGGAAAGAAGTAAAGTGTGCGAGAGTAGTAATATATGCTTTCTTTCAATACTTTCACCGTTATCGACTCATCGCCTTTAACAATGATTCGCATGTATATCATTACACTTGTTTTAAAACTATATATAAAATCTGTCTTAAACATGTTGGCTCCTGAAACTCGCCAGCACTTCACTTGCCAATTAAAATTTCTAGTTGGAATTGAATATAGATATAGATCGATCACTCAACATTACAGATCACCCACATTACTAATAAGTATACCAAACCACACACGCTGTCCTGCTCACTCAGCACTGAGTACAAATCATATACAATATGCCAAACAAAAATCATCTTTAGTCTGTCAACATCAAATTTCGTGCAGGGAATCATAACTGAAAAAATACCCACTTCTTTCAAATAGTTGTTGTCTATAAACTATCGAAGTTCTTTGCCTTCTTTGTACCCATTCAATTTATATGACAATTAGTTATAGCTATATATATACGTCCTTACTTTTGATCACTGTTTCATTTTCTTTACCATTTACTAGACATCATTTCGTTCAAATCCGAACCCAACTGAGAAAACATTTCTCATCGATATCCACTTATCCTCAGATTGACATTAGGTATATTGCTCGGCGTCCTTCGGTTAGGCTTTTCAATTTCTTTTCTTTCAAATACAAGATTCTTCCTCGTGTAAGATCGCGTGTCGTTTATCGTTTTATCTGTCGAATTCGTATCCGCGAGAAACAATCCGACACTTACGTACACATGTTTCAGTATTTTTTTTGCACATGCATGGGAATCTCACCTCTCACTGGAAAGAAACGCACTAACCCTCATCCACGAAACATTCTTATGACTTTATGAAAATAATATGCTGGGCTTTGATATTCATAATAAGATAAAAAAAAAGATGTTTACATGCTACAGTATGTCGCGAAATTAAATATTGGCACATTTAGAGCAGGGTTGCCTGCCTATATAACCTTTTTAAATGAAGGGGCTATACGTGACAAGCAAAGCGCGAAACACAAGCAGCTGGGGTTTCGGAGGGTGCTATATTAAAGCCACGGAGAAAGAAATTCAGTTTGTGTCTGTTTAAGATTCATTTTGGCGTACATTACGACGTATAATGGTAGATTCATTTAATTTAAAATGTTTTGTAACTGGTGTTTCGTTAAATCAGACGTGGTACACAGGTACAGTTACACAATTAAAAAAGTTTAACTTTAGTTTGAGTGACAATATAAACAATCTGGCGGGACACCTATAACCATGCATGCGGGGAGCCGCACGTTGGCCGGTCGGCCGTATATAGGTTGGACAACCCTGATTGAGGGATCTCATTCCCCAGTTTCCAGTCAAGCGCTTCTTTACACAAGGATATATCAAAATTATAGCAGACCATCCATGATCGGTGCTAATTAGGATACAGTTTAAATTATTATCCCTCTTATTGCCAAGGAATCGTGGGGCAAATCATTCATAAAAAAGCGTAGTCCACCGCGTGGTTTTTTGGAGCTTTTAAAATCCCGATAGGATTTTTGGAAGTTTTCTTAGATTTTCTAAGTATTTTGTACAAATGCTTTTAAATTTTTACAGATTTTTTGAGCTTTTTTATTTCGTATAGGAATATTGAAGGTTTTTTACGAGATTTTCGAGTGTGATTTTCCCAATGCGAAGCAGACATACGCGCCACTAGCTTTGTTACCTTACAACTAACTCAACATCGAAAGACTGACACAAGCCAAACGAGACATAATGGTCTACGAACAAAAATGGTCTACGAGCGCGGAGATGCCAAGATAGTTGATAACGAAGTAAGCTGTACGCTAGATCGCTCGATACTAATCTCTGATGAGACACTGTACCCAATGAGGTACTGGATCCAAGCAGAAGGATCCAAGGCCACAAGTTTATCAGTTTACTACTAAACTGTTACGTGTTATTATATACCCTCATTAAATAAAGTTGTTTACCTTTACATTACCTTACGACATATATGGTTAATGCCCCTGGGAACAAGAATGAATTGTAGATGATCAGTCAGCGTGTGATTTGGCGACCTTCATATGACCTTGCTTTTTTCTAATTAATAGTAACGTCTAGGTTATTTCGAATATTGGCTTTGTCATTGTTTTCTATTTTTATTTCGAGCCAAATGAGTCAATCGGTAATAAGGCTTAGGTCGCAGTTGTCCCAAATACGGTCACACTGGAACTCGAATATTACCATTCCACTGCGATATGCCTTATAAAGATAGGCTGCAGGCATGAGTATTTAGATGTGATATTCCTTTTGAAAGTAATTAATGATGTATTGACTGCAAGTAGTAGTATACCGGTACCTAACATACAAAATAGACTAACCAGATCTACAAATGCAAGCAATCCGAACTTAACCCTCTTGGAAATCCATATATTTAAAATGTAATGTTGCCCGTAGTTTATAGCTAGCCCGATCTCTTGCTGTTTTTTAAGTAATAGATAAATCCCGAGAATACATCCCGAGAATACATCTGTGCTAGCCGAATCTGGGTTTAGCTTTAGGCTGCGTTTGTATTATACTTTTCATGTCATAAAATCTGAAAAATTGTGCAATTTATTTCCCGTCAAGCTTACCGCTATTCGATTGAGCGTATTTCGATGAATCGACTAACAGTTTAAGCTAAACAGATCACATCACATGATCACATCATTGATCAAATACGAAGCAATTTACATAGAAAAGCTACCAAAACTTCGACCAAAAGCAAAGTTAGTCAAAAAAAACACGATCTCGCAAATACGAGCATGAAACATACACAGCTACACTAAAGCCAACGACAAAGGCACGTTTTGCAGTTTATAAATTTACTATAACTGTTATTTTCCTTAATTTTGTTCACTTTGTATTAATAATTTAGCTATTATCTATAATTAAGCACTGTTCTCCTGTTAATACCAGCATTTACGCTGATAGGATCTTCAACAGTTTAAATAAAGATTTTATTATCATTATTATTTATTACATCGTTGGAAGCGATTTCTTGGTCCGAAACTATCATTGATACGAAAACTGTCATTTTAATTGTCAATGAATCGCAGTGAAAAGTTTACCGATACCTGCGTGTAAACCTGCAAACTATTGCAAAAATTCTCCAAGAGAAGACAAACATATTAAAGAAGACAGAACAAACAACTTTCAAAAGACAGGAAAATCATTCGTGAAGCTTGGGCTGAACCGCTGAAGCCACTTAAGAGATATAATTCAGAAGTTTCATTTGAAAACTCGGTATAGAATAGCATTACATGTAAACTTACCATTCACTGCTAACTTCAGTTTTTCTATCAAAGTTTGCACCGACGCGATTGGGATTTTTACCAAGCTTTTTCGTTCTTTCAACTAAAATAGAAAAAAGAAATTCCGTGTTTTGCTGAATATATTTCATTGTTTTATGTCTTTAAATGTCTCCCAACAACGACATACGACAATTTTACACACTTTTAAAGACGTGGGATTAGTGAGAGAAAAATATAAACCACCACAGAGCATTTTATACTAGAGGGCACTCAGAGACTGCATATACATGTACCTCCCGCCAGCGGGTTCACAATATAGGGGATTTTTATTAAAAAACGAAATATTCCGCTAACCAGGCTAGCTCACATGACCTACACATGTATGAATTCAATGCTGGATTGCACTCGTACCATCAACCTCGTACCCAGGCTCTTCGCTCCCGCCCTCGCGAACGTAAATTACCATTAACCAAAAAAATAGTTTTAGCATCTCCCTTAGTCCACAATACCCTGCGAGCAGAATTCTTTTCCTTATTTCTTCGCTGAGATAGAGGAAGAAAAGAAGGCTCCGCCGTATTGGTGACGGTTACAATCTCGAACCCAGTCCAAATCAGGGCAGAAAACAAAACAAAACAAAACAAAACAAAACAAAACAAAACAAAACAAAACAAAACAAAACAAAACAAAACAAAACAAAACAAAACAAAACAAGAACCAGTAAAACGGGTTACTTTGTCCTAAATTTCGGACGAAGCCAAACACGAATACGGCAGCGCCTTCTTTTCTTCCTCTCTCTCAGCGAAGAAATAAGGAAAAGAAGGCTCTGTTCGCAGGGTAAGTCCACGACCTCTTTATTTTATAAACAATGGAATTGTTAAGTCCATCGGCATTGTTATTGGTTACTTCAGCTAAATATTTAATTGAAAGTTTGCGTAATATATGGATTATATATTAAGCATTTCTTATTCCTTTTTCACGGAGAATCATGCGGCAAGATTTTCATGAAATTCTTGTCCAATTCCTATCCAAATTCAGCCAAAATTTAATGAGTTGGTCCTTGCATGGTTTATGGCCAACCATTTCACAAAGTTACATCAAAAAACTGGTTCAATACGTTTTGAGATATCCTAGTGACAGAAAAACAGGCGAACGAACGAACGAACGAACGAACGAACGAACGAACGAACGAACGAACGAACGAACGAACGAACGAACGAACGAACGAACGAACGAACGAACGAACGAACGAACGAACGAACGAACGAACGAACGAACGAACGAACGAACGAACGAACCTCCTGCCGTAGGTAATTAAGATTATCTACACTTTGATAGTTTATTAAACCTTCGTTAACTGGGCTAATACAGTTACAACTAAACACCAGTCAGGACAGCGAATAGATTATAGATTCCACAATAAAAGTTTAGATCGACATGATTGGCGAAGAAGAAAATCAGTTTAAAAATAGTTCAATCCCTGTCATACTCTCACGACATTTATGAACAGTTATATATATTTTAACTCTCGAACTATAGTCTGGTTCATCTTCGAGTTGGAAATCAAATTATTCCCTCTATTTCACTACTACGAATAACTTCAAAAACGACGCATTTAGTAAGTTTATTGGTGTAGTAATTTTGAAAAACAACGTTGTCTAAGGGCCAAGAAAATCAAAACTAAAGTTTGCGTAAATCAGGAAATTTTTTTATCAAACCGTGCACGGACTGGTATTGATTTCCTGTGTTTTTCTCATGAATAATTAATGATTTTTGAATTTATATTGAAACAATACAAGAATTTTCCAAGTTTGCTTTACATATATTAATTAACAAATAGATTCCATTTTGCCGTTGTCTGTTCAGTTATAGATGCACAAATGACGTCACAACGTGGTAAGAACAAAAAAGTGGTGTTCTTACCACGTTGTGACGTCTTCTGTGCATCTATAACTGAACAGACAACGGCTAAATGGAATCTATTTGTTTTATACAATACAAAAATTAAAAATGTTTTCAAAACTCTTGTCGGATTTTAGGCACGAAGAAGGAAAAAATAGATCATGAGCAACAACCAGTGAAAACACGCATAGCAACCAGGGTATTGTATAACGATATCTATTTAATGAAAACTGAAAAAAATATGTTAAAATGTTGACTCACGCCTCACCGTGTTTTTGAAACTCTGTTAAGGATGGTCCAATTACAGGAGAATCTGCGATATCGTCATCCTATATATTAAAGAATATTTCAAATAGATCCAGTTTATTCTGAATTCCTATTAAATAAGCATGTCTTTTAAAAACCTCTGTTTCTGTGTTAGAGTTTAAAACAGAGATACTCAAAGTAACTCTAGTTAACACATATACTTCAGTAATCAGCTGCCTCGCATGTTATAATATATTTATGTAATAAATACAGTTAACGGCGACTATTCCATGTTTTGTATGGGTGTCCACAGGGGATTGGGACTAGGCCCGGCGCACGACCGATCACGTGATTAGGGGACTATTTAAGCATAGTCAGATCGAGGTCTGGCATTAGTCACAGTTCTCCAAGCCTTGAAGAGATGCCGAGACTGACTAGAAACAGTCTAACAACTCCCGCCCACCCTCTTCCAACTCAGGAGTCACTTAGTTTCAACGATGCTACAAGACTAGAGCGAACACTGGAGATTCACTGGTTATATGTGGTACTTGTGAAGATTAGGCTTTGTAACGGAATTCAAGGTAACTCTCCCTGTACACTGTACAGGTGACATGCATGCTAGGGGATAGGCTCTAGATTACGCCTTTGTCAATCTTTTGGGCAGGCTCAAGGAGCAGCCTTGCTACCTTACGGTCACGCATCGACTAACCCTATCTCATCCCCTTCAGCCTGCAATACTCCAAAGATAGTAGTACATGTTGTTGTATCTGCACAAGTCTTATCTATATAGATTGTGTTCGACAGTATCTGTATATTAAGGAATAGAGAGTAGTTAATAATACAATACAATACAATACAATACAATACAATACAATACAATACAATACAATACAATACAATGCAATGCAATGCAATACAATAAATCTTTATTTTAACTCGAAAAATGAGGCTTATTAGGCCTCTAGCCATAAGCTAGTACAATATGTTCCATCGATATACTCTAGCTATATCATCTAGCTATGTCGCACATTCATGCTATATACATTATATAATCTAGCATATGATATACTCTAGACGTGTTACTGTAAATAATCTCGCTACGTAAACGTTATAAACTAGCCACGTTATATATACTCTAAACCAATTAACGTCTTCAAATCCAAGATGGTGGCGCCCACGGGCATATTTGTTCAAATATGCGGTTCATATATATATATATATATACATATATATAAACCAAACAAAAACTTGATTTTAAACCATAGATATAAATCAAATAAAAACTCTTAACTTTTTACAAACTTTATTAATTCCAACGCTTCGGGGCGCGAAACGTTGGACGGACGGACAGACAGACAGACAGACAGACAGACAGACAGACAGACAGACAGACAGACAGACAGACAGACAGGCAGGCAGGCAGGCAGGCAGATCGTTGGACGGACAGACAGACAGACATACAGGCAGACCGTTGGACAGACAGACAGACAGACAGACAGACAGACAGACAGACAGACAGACAGACAGACAGACAGACAGACAGACAGACAGACAGACAGACAGACAGACAGACAGACAGGCAGGCAGGCAGGCAGAGAGAGAGAGAGAGATATTTTTATTTAAAGTCGGAATTTCTTCAGTTGATAAACTGCTTTGCAAGAAAGCCGAACTAAACTTACAAAAGTTAAAAATTAATTAGAAGCATGATGTGAGGCCTCGTTTGAACTCATTGATGTTTTCACTGCATTTTACATTTTCCGGCAAGTTGTTCCAAATTTTACATCCAGAATATGCAAAACTTTTTTTTAGGAATTCAGTACGTGCTTGAGGTAAAACAAGACACAACTTTCTATTTCGCAGGGAATATGTATCATTAATGGTAGACATTTTAAAATGGTCTCGTAGATAGGGAGGGGCCATATTGTTTAACACTTTATGCATCATTATTAACTTGTGCATATCTCGTGTTTCCGTAAGATTTTTCCATTTTAATTGTTGTCTTATTTCATTAGATCTGACTTCATAACCTTGACAAGTAATCACTCTTGCCGCACGGTTTTGCAGCTTTTGCAGTCTGTGGGCTGTTGTCAAAGGCATATTGTCCCACACAACATCACAATAATCAAACAATGGTTGAATTAATGACTTGTATATTGTAATTGAAGTTTGCTGAGGAACAAAACGTCTTACTTGTCGAAGACCTGAAATTCCAGCAATTGAATTTAAAAAACAGAGACAGACAGACAGACAGACAGACAGACAGACAGACAGACAGACAGACAGACAGACAGACAGACAGACAGACAGACAGACAGACATACAGACGACAGACAGACAGACAGACAGACAGACAGACAGACAGACAGACAGACAGACAGACAGACAGACAGACAGATAGACAGACAGATAGACAGACAGACAGACAGGCAGGCAGACCGTTGGACGGACAGACAGACAGACAGGCAGGCAGGCAGGCAGACAGACAGACAGACAGACAGACAGACAGACAGACAGACAGACAGACAGACAGACAGACAGACAGACAGACAGACAGAGGGGAAAACAAAACCTTTAATAAAAAAATTTAAAAAAAAAATTAACAAAAAAAAAATAATAATAAAAAAAAAAAAAAGGTAATAAAAAAATTTTGCAAGGACGTATGAATGGCAATTTAGAATAAAAATTTGCGTGTCATGTCAGCGTGTCATGTCAGCGTGTCATGTCAGCGTGCCTCTGTCGAGTTATTGGATCACAGATAACAGATTATAACCAATCAGAGAGCGTGTCGTATCTATATGCACCTTATTTCATAAGAAATAATACTTACAACCATAAGCCAAGGTGGTGTAGCCCCTGTATAAAATATAGAACATAACACAAATGTCAATAGTTTTAGACATTTGAAAATCAGAAAAAGTTTAATGAATCCAGTAACCTAAACACTAAATCATGTATGAGCCAGACAATGAGCAATCTGAAAGTAAGTTTTATGATCTCGAAAGCAATAACAACCAAAGGATACTTGTTAACATTGAAAATGACGAGTCAATGTCACGGCAGTCACATTTTATATATACGTATGTTAGATATGTTGTTTAAAATAGGCATATGACAAACCTCTTATTAACCCCGACTGCTTAGTCATTACGGAAAATATCAAACCTCGGTCTTTATGCATGTACATATCTCGCCCACAGTCCCGCCACGCGTACTGTCAAGACGTAGCTCAGTTTGATATTTCCCCGTAACAATTTATACAATAACGTGACTTCTATGAGCATTTTCATTGGTTGTTGACCGTGATCTATTAAAGGACACACGCACAGCTGGCGTCAAATCACGTCAGATCACGTCAGTACACTTGTTTTTCTTTTTTCATGCCCCAGAAATTCTTCCATAAACCACTTGACGTTTTTATTGTATAAAACAAATAGATTACATTTCTCCGTGCGCGTGTACTGTAATAGATCACAGAAGACGTCACAGCGTGTAAAGAACAACAGTCACACCACTCGACTTCGTCTCGTGTCGTACTTTTTTGTTCTTTACACGCTGTGACGTCATCTGTGATCTATTACAGTACACACGCACGGTGAAATGTAATCTATTTGTTAAATAACACACATAATATAATAACAGATAAACATTTTTAGTCGAACTCTAAAATGGATTAAGAACTGAATTTTTTCTATGTCGCGTAGCATACGCTCAAAATTGACCGTATCGGCTACATTAATTAATAATTATATGGAAAATACACACCTTTCGATATATTCCTTAACTTCCAAATGCATTATAAAAGATACGGTTAAATGTAAAAGCTAGGCAAAAATGCTAAAAGAAAGAGGTTTTAAGGGGGGACCAAAACGAAAAGTTGTTTGAACCTGAGACAATTTTGCTTTGATTACTATAAATATTGTGGGTTTCACTATTTTTTTATCATACCTACAATCATAATTATGGAACATTGTACCTTTTAATCTGTTTCTCAATCCCCAAATGGAGTTAGGAAGTACAGTATGTTGTTTAGGGGAGCACGTGGGTGGCGCGTGCTGCAGTGCGCTGCCTCTCGCCAAAGAGTTAAGCCCGACGATGGGTGACCGCTTGGGAATAACCCCGTTGTCGAGCTTGGAACTCACGTGAGTAGAGTTGTAGTTGATCTCTGTTGTGCTTCGAGGGTTTTTCCCGGATTCTCCGATTTTCCTCCCTCCATAAAATCAACACCTAACATCTTAGCTATGATCCGTGGTCTGAAGTGTGTCGTCGTATGACGGCTTCTTGGAGCGCCTTTGATATGCCTCGATCGACACGGCCACGTTGATCTGCGTCCTTCGCAATTCAGCCGCTGGCTGCAAGTAAGCATGATTAATTAGCCCCCCAGTCCTTTATCCTTTATCCTTTAAATAAGTTCGACAATAAAGCCAAAATAAAGACGTTTTTAGTTAAGAACTAAAACGAAAATTGTTTTGAGCACTTTTCACCAAGAATACGTGACATAGAAAAAATTATCTTCTTAATTAATAACTTCCGCGTTATCAAAATGTTGCGAACAGCAGTCAGTACGGATAACCGTTCCTCGTAGTTACTGTCAGTTACTCTCAGTTACTGTCAATTACTGCATTGCAGTGCAGTGCAGTGCAGTGCAGTACAGTACAGTACAGTACATTGCTTTGCAGTTCAGCGCTCTGCAGTATGTTTCATATTAAACAAACGTGATGATCATATTTACCGCTATGGATATTGTCTCCCACATTACTACCCTGAAATAAAAATAGTCGTTTTAATACTCAAATTTTAAATCAGAAACTAAAGCATTTAATGATTTTTCACAATGAATGAAAACTGGACATTTACAAACAATTATCTTATACTTTATTACAAACCTTGGTTTCACATGGTTTTCGTGGTTTATACAAACTATTATATGTCGCATTATTGACACAACCTTTAAAAACAACACGCGGAATTAGAAAATGGATTTCCTTCCTTCCTATATTCCACCCTTCCTTCCTTCTAGCTTCCTTCCTCGTTCGTTCGTTCGTTCCTTCCTTCCTTCCTTCCTTCCTTCCTTCCTTCCTTCCTTCCTTCCTTCCTCCTCCTCCTCCTCCTCCTCCCTCCCTCCCTCCCTCCCTCCCTCCCTCCCTCCCTCCCTCCCTCCCTCCCTCCCTCCCTCCCTCCCTCCTTTCCTTCGTCAGTCCCGTCCAAAGTACCTTAAGTAGGGTGCAGCGCAAACACGCTATTACGAAATACCAAAACATTATGAGTGCGTGGTGTATACAGCCAAAGAATGAACAAAACATGCGGTTCCAGCAAAGAACCTTCTTTAGAGAGAATTACGTAAATACAAGACAACCATTTATAACAAATAAATTCCCAACGCAGCCAGGTGAAGAATCAGACATAGTTTAACGCTACTCTGGCTTAAAAGGTTTTTGAACGTAGCTTAAAAAGTTACTGTTCATGACCCGTAGACCGGAAGCCTATTTGCATCTTGTTGATAGGTAACGTCATCAATGGTTGTATGAGAATATAAATATGGGACCTGTCTTCACAACGATCACCCCTGATGAAGACACTAGATCGGAGTGTCGAAACGTTGGGTCATGAACAGTAACTTTTTAAGCTACGTTCATTCAAAAAACGTTTAAGCCAGAGTAGCGTTAAACTATGTCTGACAACCATTTATATTGTTAACGTATTTTGATTTGTTGTTTAAGTTCTCAATTATTCTTGGTTATAATTTAAAACTTAAAGAAAAGGCGGTTCCAACATGTAAAGTCCTATAAGGGAACGTGCACGACTGCCGTAAAGACCGATTTCCATTCAGTGCTTTTTGTCGCGCGATCGATGCTATCCCCTTCTTTTCTCTTATAGGTTCTGCACTGGATCCGTTCCACCCAAGGGCTCATGGGACAGAGAACGCGATCGCACGACAAAAGTTGAATGGTGTAATACTGTAAGGTTTTAGTACGATTGAATTTAATGCATACTGAGCGGTGCAATGGAACAAAAATACACTGTGAATGACGTGGGCAGTGCAATGGAGATTCTATTCAAGCAGCCAATCAAATGGCGATGATTTAGTAAGGTGTAAAACCTGAATGAGGACGCATAAGTCATCGCAAGTTTTCGCTTGTGCCTAATTTGACCGCCAACTTGTGATGAATTGCGATAGCTTGCAGCTAATTTGAGTTTGTTCAAATTATACATGCATCACAAGTTGTTTTCAACTTGTGCCGCTGTCATGGTGTCATTGCAAGGCAACACAAGTTACTAACTTGCGATGACTTGCGTTCTTGTTTGATCTGGGCTTTATGTAATATATCAACAACATTAACAAGTTTGAGTGTTTCATCAGGGGATCCAAACACGAGAAAACATGATGAAAACATTGTTTTCCTCTGATGAAACACGATAAACGAGTTGTTGATATGACATCTCAATCGAGCGATTTCAATTGAAAAATACAATTAAAATAAACCCTCATGAGATTTTATTCATGAGTGTGTAAAATTTATTCATACAGTAACTTGTGCATTTTACACAGATAATTGAGATTTTAAGAATTAGATGAACACCGGTTTTCATCTAATAGACCACTTTCATAATAGCGACTGATTTTAATATTCTTTTATGTGCATTTTAATAAGCCTTTCTACCCTCGTTTGTGTGTCTGCAATTCTAAAGAACCTTTGCTTCATAACGAGGCGAGAAAGCTTAAGGCTCATTTAGATACACATAAAGGAATATTTAAAGCGATGGCTATTACGAAAGTGGTCTATATCTTGGGGTTTTACTGGAGTATCCAACTTCAATCAGGTGATTGAATGAACTATTGTAATTGGGTGATTATCATGAATTATTAATGAGTTTGAGATACAATATGTTCACTCACTAGAATTCTTGTGTCCATCCTCAAGATCAAACTCCCACGGGTACCACTGGTCTGACCCTTTTCTAAAAAAGAATATAAATTTATATCAACTATTAGCAGGCAATCAAGTAGCTCACTTTCTATATAGACCATTTATGACGTAATAAACCATGGATTTTATTTTCTTCTTGGCATATTGCTCTCTCCTGCGCAGAATTCCTTGCATACCAGTTTACGTTAATCTCAGTAACATATTTGTTGGTATTAAAGTGGTTTATGATACGTCTATTTCGGAAAGAGATATTAAAACTATTGTTTTGCAATACATCAAAAAAGCAAGACGATTACACATTTACAATCTTGCAATGAAATTTGAAACACGAAACTTTCCACACATTCAATTAACCGCGGTTGCTTGTACTTTATCACGTAACCTACTGTTATATTCGACATCCTGAGACACATTACCCTCAACCGTTGGGGGTGGTGAAACAATACGAAATGTTTGAATAAGAATAGAGTTAAATTCCCATAGGATAAAGTTGTGCACCAATATGGCCGCCATTTCATTGTTTCTGTGCACCAATTATGGCCGCCGCGTGACGTCAGATGAAAACCAAGAATTAATGCCATTATATAAACCTACTTGTATTTCACGATTCCTCCTCCCCAAACTCTTTGTCCGTCATGGCTAAAGAGAAATCATAGCAATAAATCTTAAAGTGCACATGAAACGAAAATTAAGTTTGTCTTATTTCAAAGAACACTTACTTAAAATGATAGAGTAACATCTTTTGCAGTCTTTCGTTTCCTTGCTTCGTTGTTGAGATATTTCAGTTTGTTTGATATGTAAATTAAACAACTTGACGTCACATGTGCATAATGAGTTATCAGAGAAGGTTATATATATCTTTGCTATTATCAAACCAAACTTAATTCGAAGGAAGCATGTGAGTGTGTTTCTCTCACAACGCCAAACATGTAGAATTTTCAAGTGATTATCGGTTTGATAAAATAAGATATATAACATTCTCTGATAAGTCATTATGCATGTGCGACGTAAATTCCGGACATTTGCATATCAAACAAAATGAAATATCTCAAAAACAAAGCGAAAAAGCGAAAATCTTCCAAAGAAGTTACTTTATCATTTTAAAAGTTCTTCCACATAAGACAATAAAAATTATCGAGGTTAGGGGCACTTTAATATATTTTTATAAAAAGAAAAAATAATGAGACGGAGAAGGTAACTCTGGGCGTTGGTTGGAACTTGTAAATTTCACACAAAGTGTCCATAACAGGCAAACGCAGCTTCTTCAGTTGCCGACCAGGTTTTTTCATCAAACATTCCAAATGGAGGGTCTCAAAAAACCCTTTAACCTGAGAGTTCCAGAGAGAAAATTGAGGGTCGCAAGATTAGCAATATTTTAAATTCCAGGAAAGTTATTTGTTATTCAAAAGCAATTAATTGTATGCATTATAAAACGAAAAGATGTATCAAATGTACCGAAAAAAGAGCCACTAAAGAGAAAAAGTCATTTCTATTTTCTATCAAAGTTTCTTCTCGTTATAGCCAAACACTGAAACATGTGGCATTGTGTGTCCCGGAGTTTTCTTTCACTTTGCTGTTCGTTCTGCGCCCCTTCATGTTTTTCAGGCAAAATGCGCGTCAGAGAAAACCCTGCTGCTGACCAACATTGGACTGTTGCCAATTTACAGCTCAAATTTTTTCAACAAGCGGTGTCAGTAAGAGGGTGTCAGTTGTCGAAAACAAGTTAGTTTATAATATGCTTATACATGCACTGGCTGGATCAATTTTAAAATGCAATTATAACTTTGTTTTCAAAGCCGTGATTTTTCTATTGTTGCACCCTTACTGTTGATGATCATCCATGCATGCAAACAATATCGGTCAGTTAGCTTGACCATAGATATACATACCATACGTATACATGGTTTGGAAGCTCCATTGTCTTTCAACATGAAGTGATAGTCATGTTGAAAGACAATAGAGTTCCATATATGGAAGTAAATTCTATGGACACGTGACGATAATATATATAAACCCGATCGTTGCTGTTGGATTTGCTGCTTCATTATACAGAAAATACAATACCGTGAAGTTGCAACATTTCCATAAACTTGAACAAAAACATAGAAAAATGATTTGGATGGGTTTCCAAACCATGTATAAGTTCTATTAACTATGGCTTGACTATCAACCAAGCAGTGTTGGACACTAGGGGGTGCGAGGGGGGGGGGGGGGGGGGCGTACTTTTAGTTAATGACGTGCTTTTAGTTAATAACGTGCTTTAGCCTTACATGGTCGCAAAGCTTATCAAAACACCAAAAGCTCAAATTCAAAGCTCAGACTGCCGAACCTGATGGTTTCGCATGTCGTGCCACAGTTGAACTTATTTGATAATTGCGGACTTAGTTGACTATTATTGACTATTGCGGACTAATTGCGGACTAATTGCAGACTTAGTTGACTATTGCGGACTGTTGACTATGGTCAACTAAGTCCGCAAACTCAACTTCAAATATTTTTGTACCAGTTTTAAAACACCAAAAAACAGCGCACGCGCAGGCAGGAAAAAATTGACACCCTTCACGGCTTAGCACCCCCCCCCCCCCCCCCTAATATTTCGTGTCTGAGTGCTGCAACCAAGGAACCTATGAACCGTTTGCTAATGCTATCATTATGGGAAAACGTTTCGTGACTCAAAAGTAACTCAATCCTGCAGTCCAGTTATACAGAGGTCAGTGGTCAAAACACACCACTATATACCGTAGACATGATAAGCAAGATTTTACAAACATTTTAAACGTTAAAGTACTGTATATGTTTTACAAAGAAATATTCTTACCATCCTGTTGGATTCTGTAATATCCCCAAATGATTCCGAACTGTGCGATATATTATTGGTGGTGGAATATATGGTGCTGGAGGCTAGTGTTCACATTCAGGAAAAAGTAACAACTATTTTGAATCATCTTTTTTTCAAGTATAGTATCACGTCACATAACTCATACCCACACAACTTCGACAAAGGACACCAATCAACAAACAACAACACATTACAACACACCAGAATTACATTAACAATAAACCACAATACCAATAATTCTCTTTAACAATTATAGTCACTCACTGTCATTGACATCCAATCACCAGTGAACTCTAAAGAGACTGGAACGATACCTAAAAACTCAATTTTGAAGCCACTATTGAGGCTGACATGTAGGTCAGCCCTAGTCTTCTACTCTTCTTTATTTGACCAATTATAAAAAAATGCAAACATGCTACAATAATAACTTTATAATTTCTTCTAAAGTCTTTTTAAAATGTCTTACAACAAAAAAACACAATTTGAGTCCGAAACTGTGCGGATCTCTTGACTGTTCAGTTCTAGCAGATGTTCATGGTTGCTCCCAGCAGCCGGAAGTTTGTCTCCACCCAATCATAAAGCCGGACATATGAAGGTAGCATTCCAGTCCTCCTAGAGTTCACTAGTAATCATCGAGACTGAGGTGACTAATTGTTTTAATATAATTTCATAAGTGAAAAGCAAAGAAAATTTAAACAAAGGTGGGTTTTTTTAATAACTGCTTTTACAGTTGTGTGTGCAATTCTGTTTCTTTCCAGATTATTTCAATTCGGCAATATAATGTAACGAAACAATTTTAAAACAGCATAAAATACTCATGTATGTCAACTGTGTAGTATTTGTCAATTAGAAAAAATAGAAGTATTTGCAAATTAGAAAAGATAATAGTATTTGGCAATTGGAAAAGATAATAGTATTTGGCAATTGGCAAAGATAATAGTATTTGCCAATTGGAAAAGACAATAGTATTTGCCAATTAGAAAAGATAGTAGAATTTGTCAATTAGAAAAAATAGTAGAATTTGCCAATTAGAAAAGATAGTAGAATTTGCCAATTAGAAAAGATAGTAGAATTTGTTAATTAGAAAAGATAGTAGAATTTGTCAATTAGAAAAGATAGTAGAATTTGTTAACTAGAAAATATAGTAGTATTTGTTAATTAGGAAAGGTAGTAGAATTTGCCAATTAGAAAAGATAGTAGTATTTGTAAATTAGAAAAGATAGTAGAATTTGCCAATTAGAAAAGATAGTAGAATTTGCCAATTAGAAAAGATAGTAGAATTTGTTAATTAGAAAAGATAGTATAATTTGTTAATTAGAAAAGATAGTAGAATTTGTCAATTAGAAAAGATAGTAGAATTTGCCAATTAGAAAAGATAGTAGAATTTGCCAATTAGAAAAGATAGTATAATTTGTTAATTAGAAAAGATAGTAGAATTTGTCAATTAGAAAAGATAGTAGAATTTGCCAATTAGAAAAGATAGTAGTATTTGTAAATTAGAAAAGATAGTAGAATTTGCCAATTAGAAAAGATAGTAGTATTTGTTAATTAGAAAAGGTAGTAGAATTTGCCAATTAGAAAAGATAGTAGTATTTGTAAATTAGAAAAGATAGTAGAATTTGCCAATTAGAAAAGATAGTAGAATTTGCCAATTAGAAAAGATAGTAGAATTTGTTAATTAGAAAAGATAGTAGAATTTGTTAATTAGAAAAGATAGTAGAATTTGTCAATTAGAAAAGATAGTAGAATTTGCAAATTAGAAAAGATAATAGTATTTGGCAATTGGAAAAGATAATAGTATTTGGCAATTGGAAAAGATAATAGTATTTGCCAATTGGAAAAGACAATAGTATTTGCCAATTAGAAAAGACAATAGTATTTGCCAATTAGAAAAGATAGTAGAATTTGTCAATTAGAAAAGATAGTAGAATTTGCCAATTAGAAAAGATAGTAGAATTTGCCAATTAGAAAAGATAGTGGAATTTGTTAATTAGAAAAGATAGTAGAATTTGTCAATTAGAAAAGATAGTAGAATTTGTTAACTAGAAAATATAGTAGTATTTGTTAATTAGAAAAGGTAGTAGAATTTGCCAATTAGAAAAGATAGTAGTATTTGTAAATTAGAAAAGATAGTAGAATTTGCCAATTAGAAAAGATAGTAGAATTTGCCAATTAGAAAAGATAGTAGAATTTGCCAATTAGAAAAGATAGTAGAATTTGCCAATTAGAAAAGATAGTATAATTTGTTAATTAGAAAAGATAGTAGAATTTGTCAATTAGAAAAGATAGTAGAATTTGCCAATTAGAAAAGATAGTAGTATTTGTAAATTAGAAAAGATAGTAGAATTTGCCAATTAGAAAAGATAGTAGTATTTGTTAATTAGAAAAGGTAGTAGAATTTGCCAATTAGAAAAGATAGTAGTATTTGTAAATTAGAAAAGATAGTAGAATTTGCCAATTAGAAAAGATAGTAGAATTTGCCAATTAGAAAAGATAGTAGAATTTGTTAATTAGAAAAGATAGTAGAATTTGTTAATTAGAAAAGATAGTAGAATTTGTCAATTAGAAAAGATAGTAGAATTTGCAAATTAGAAAAGATAATAGTATTTGGCAATTGGAAAAGATAATAGTATTTGGCAATTGGAAAAGATAATAGTATTTGCCAATTGGAAAAGACAATAGTATTTGCCAATTAGAAAAGACAATAGTATTTGCCAATTAGAAAAGATAGTAGAATTTGTCAATTAGAAAAGATAGTAGAATTTGCCAATTAGAAAAGATAGTAGAATTTGCCAATTAGAAAAGATAGTGGAATTTGTTAATTAGAAAAGATAGTAGAATTTGTCAATTAGAAAAGATAGTAGAATTTGTTAACTAGAAAATATAGTAGTATTTGTTAATTAGAAAAGGTAGTAGAATTTGCCAATTAGAAAAGATAGTAGTATTTGTAAATTAGAAAAGATAGTAGAATTTGCCAATTAGAAAAGATAGTAGAATTTGCCAATTAGAAAAGATAGTAGAATTTGTTAATTAGAAAAGATAGTATAATTTGTTAATTAGAAAAGATAGTAGAATTTGTCAATTAGAAAACATAGTAGAATTTGCCAATTAGAAAAGATAGTAGAATTTGCCAATTAGAAAAGATAGTATAATTTGTTAATTAGAAAAGATAGTAGAATTTGTCAATTAGAAAAGATAGTAGAATTTGCCAATTAGAAAAGATAGTAGTATTTGTAAATTAGAAAAGATAGTAGAATTTGCCAATTAGAAAAGATAGTAGAATTTGCCAATTAGAAAAGATAGTAGTATTTGCCAATTAGAAAAGATAGTAGAATTTGTCAATTAGAAAAGATAGTAGAATTTGCCAATTAGAAAAGATAGTAGAATTTGCCAATTAGAAAAGATAGTAGAATTTGTCAATTAGAAAAGATAGTAGAATTTGTCAATTAGAAAAGATAGTAGAATTTGCCAATTAGAAAAGATAGTAGAATTTGTCAATTAGAAAAGATAGTAGAACTTGTCAATTAGACAAGGTAGTAGAATTTGTCAATTAGGAAATTTGGTAATATCTGTAACAGTTTACAGCATAATACCCCTAAAGGACAAAGTTTGTGTCAGACATCGCAGCGAAGTTCAAAGAAGCGAATAGTAGCAACTTGATGACACAATTTTATCTATTATCAAAGAAAAAACTGCTGAAAGCAAAACAAGAAGAGGATTCATATTAAACTGGTTGTGGATACTGTTACCAGAAACACACTTCAATCAGGTGGATCATTCCACATCAGAATCACAGACCTGTTCGGCAATTTGTCTCTGCAGCTCTTCTTTCTCTTTAATGGACAAGACACACTAAAAATAAATCAAAATGTATTAGACAGTTATGTATGCCAGGACCCAATCATACTAAAACAATTTTAAAATAAAGAAAAAGAGTGTGTTCGGTTTAACCATATTCCATCTCCTTCAGGAAAGATTAGATTTCTACAACATACAAATGAAGGTTATATGAAAAATGTCCGCAACTAGTAGACCGCGAGCCACTTTTGAGCCATTTTTGGTAAACCACAAAGAATTAAAGGTCAACTCAAAACAAAATGCATTTTTAGCTCTACACATGCATCAAAGCTGTGAAAGCACGCAGAATTTTAAAATAAAAATAGAATTGAAATGAAAAATACTATTCGCTGGTTTTGAAATTTCTTTATTGAATTATTCTAAAAATACGTGCCTCTGCAGCCCTCTACGCCACCTCCCCTCCCCCAACGCTCAACGGTCACTTCCCGATTAAAAATATAATGGTGGCGATAGGTTAAACTGAAACAGATAAAAGTTACTCGACTAAGCATATCCAGAATATTTCGATAACTTTATGTGACAAATGACCCTGGGGACGAGGTTGAGGGCTAGCCTGGTACCCTGGCCCAATCAAAGAATATGGGCCAGGTAACCACTAATCTCATTCTCGCGTCATCAGGGCTAAATCCACTTATGACGATTGCAGTTTTACTCATAGCCACTAAAAACGCGCGAAATTTCAACCAATAGGAAAGCAGAAGTCTTTAGTGGTTACCTGGCCCATATTCTTTGATTGGGCCAGGGTACCAGGCTAGTTGAGGGCTAGCTCCTTGGCGAGATCTCGCTATTGACATCCGAGACCTCGCCTAGGAGGGCTGGAAATTTCCGTAAACGCACTCAAAGGGGGCCGTCTTTGGAGGGCTAGCAAATCGAAGCTCAGTTTTCACGGTAACGTTTGCCTTTACTAATATTTTTGGTCAACTTTTTATTTTACAAGTTGCGTTTGTTCATGTGTTTGTTATAAATTTAAATCGTGTTTGCGAAAACATGATTTCGGGCTTGGGAAAGCTGCACAAGTCGGTAAACAAGCCAACGCGAGGTGAAACCCAGCCCTCTTACTAGGGCTAGCCCTACCAAAAAAGCTCATGTAAACATGATTTCGGGCTTCTTAGGAAAGCTGCACAAGTCGGTAAACAAGCCAACGCGAGGTGAAACCTAGCCTGGTACCCTGGCCCAATCAAAGAATATGGGCCAGGTAACCACTAAAGACTTCTGCTTTCCTATTGGTTAAATTTTCGCGCGTTTTTATTGGCTATGAGTTAAATTGCAATCGTCATAAGTGGATTTAGCCCTGATGACGCGAGAATGAGATTAGTGGTTACCTGGCCCATATTTCGTTTGAAATTGGGCCAGGGTACCAGGCTAGGTGAAACCCAGCCCTCTTACTAGGGCTAGCCCTACCAAAAAAGCTCATGTAAACATGAGGTAAATTCCAGTCCTCTTACTAGGGCTAGCCCTACCAAGAAAGCTCATGTAAACACGAGGTTAATTCCAGCCCTCTTACTAGGGCTAGCCCTACCAAAAAAGCTCATGTAAACATGAGGTAAATTCCAGTCCTCTTACTAGGGCTAGCCCTACCAAGAAAGCTCATGTAAACACGAGGTTAATTCCAGCCCTCTTACTAGGGCTAGCCCTACCAAAAAAGCTCATGTAAACGCGAGGTAAATTCCAGCCCTCTTACTAGGGCTAGCCCTCTTACTAGCCCTAGTAAGAGGGCTGGCCCTCCTCCATATAAACACCCCCTTATACATCTACTAAACAACTATTATACTCTGTAATCATACTTTATCATATTTATTGTCTGCTTCTTTTTCAAGCTCGTTTAGTTTCTCTTCAACAGTAGCCTTAAACCTATACATAGAAAAAAAAGAGTTTATAGTACACGTTGTTCCAAGCACTCTCGTTTCACTTGCAGCTAGTGGTTCGCAAATTTTCTTCATGAAATCTAGCACTTGCATGCATATTTCAAAGATTTCCAATGTACCCCAGTGTTCTGTTGATGTATCAGTTAATAAGTAGTTGGTACCAGTGAACTCGATGTAAGATGTAAGTTAAAATGTGATAACTGGAACGCTAACGTTCAGTCATTCGTGGGGCAAAAAGTGAGGCAAAGTTCTAGGCCCCTGGCTAGGACGAAAACAGCCAGCTGAAAAGGTGAGAACAAGAGTGAGAAAGCTATTCTCACTTTATTTTTATTTAGTATGGCACTTTACTCGACATAGAATATATACATATTTAGTATGGCACTTTACTCGACACAGAAAGTCAAATATTACTGACTTAAATAAAAGAAAATATAGCGTTTCGGCATCTAAAGGATCATCGAAGCAAACGAAAATTGATGTCTGTCAACAAGGTAACAACTATTACCGCATGAGAAATGATGATAAAAGTCCCAATCGTTCTTCGAACTTCGGGAATTCAGTGAAACCAAAATCGTGGTCAAATAGTAAAGCGAGGATAAATCATCACAGTTTCAAACATCCAGATGGTGTGCCTCCAAATGTTGTAATTGGAGAATCTTTCCTGCATTCATACAATGTAAGCAAATTCCCAAAAGCAAGAACAGTGTTTCATTGTCTCCGGTCATTACCCCTATGACATAAGCAACGCCCGATTCCTGTCATAATTACAAATCGTACTGACACATACTGCAATTTCTTTAGTCAACGACAGACTAATGTTAGTAATTTGGTTATGGCTTCTATTACGGAAAGTCTATACCGGTTGAAAATGATCATATTCAACGACCTGATAACTTCACAACATATTTAAATTGCTCTAGTGTTGATCAATCAATAACATACGTTATGAATAATTCAGTTTCTGGTTCAACGCACCAAAACACTGAACCTCTTCACCCTTGCACTAATTACCGAAACCTGGTTGAATGATAAAATTGATGATGCTGCAGTTCAAATAGATGGCTACTCCTTAGTAAGACGAGACAGAATTTCTATCAAGCTCTTGCCAAGTATCCAAATGCTGGAATTTTCCTGGTTGGAGATTTCAACAGATGTCCAGTTTCAACATTGTTAAGACATTTTACGTTAAAACAGATTGTCAAACAACCGACAAGAGAAAATGCAATCTTGGACCTAATCCTTACAAACATGTGGGACAACTGTAATTCCCCCATGATTATCTCACCAATTGGACTCAGTGATCACAATTCAATTTTGTGGGCCCTCACCAAATGTAAAACTAAAAATGAAAGCACGAAAGTGAAGATTAGACATGGCAGTAATGCCACAAAGTTAGCTTTTGGGAAATGGTTAGCCGAATTCAACTGGACCTCACTATACCACACAGTTTCGTGTGATGAAAAATTGGCCATTTTTCAAAATGTCATACAATCTGGTCTAGATTGTTTCCTCCCTGCGAAAACTGTCAAGTTGCATGACAAGGATAAACCGTGGGTAACTCCAGGATATAAGAAAATCATCCAAGATAGGCAAAAGGCATTCCACCGTAGACAACACAGTTTGTACCGACAATTACGCAACCAGGCAAATAGAGAAGGTAAGAAGCTTAGATCTGCCTTTCTAGAGAAAAAAATAGAACAACTAAAGTCAAATCCAAATCCAAAAAAGTGGTGGGATTCCATAAAACAACTTGCGGGATATCCCAAGAAGAAGGCTTTTTCAACTCTTATTTTAAATAACCAAGTTGTATCTGGAAACGCGCTTGCGGGAAAAATCAATGACGCTTTTGCCTCAGTTACTCAAGAAATTATCCCACTAATTCCCACCTCTGTCATTGAAGAAAACAATTGTTCTGACATTGTACCACACATGAGATGGATGTGTATAACAAACTATCCACCATATCTATTTATAAATCACCAGGTCCAGATGGAATCCCTAACTGGGTCCTAAAGATGTATGCCTATGTGCTCGCTTCGCCTGTGGCCTCAATCCTTAATGCTTCCATCCAACAAGCAATATAGTTCCAACAATGTGGAAAAAAGCAGACGTTATTCCAATTTCTAAAATACCTGTACCTGCTGACATCACCAAAGATCTGCGTCCTATATCACTAACTGCCACACTATCCAAAATCTGCGAACGTTTTGTCACAGACTGGCCATGGTTAATCGAGTCCCTAAAAGAAAAAATCGATCCCCGCCAATATGGTTCTTTAAAAAATTCATCGACGACGCATGCTTTATTAAGCTTTGTTCATCACTTATTAAGTGAAACTGACGCATCTAAGAACACTGTGAGAATCTTTCTTCTCGACTTTAGCAAAGCTTTTGATCTTATAGATCACAACATACTCTTACAGAAATTAATCAACATAAACGTATATCAACTATAACAAACTGGATAAGAAGTTTCCTCATGGAACGTAAACAACGTGTTAAATTAGTCCATTATGTATCAGAATGGAAAACAATCAACGGAGGAGTACCACAAGGAACGGTAATTGGACCAATACTTTTCCTGGTAATGATAAACGATCTTTTAGTGGATTGGACTGACCGATGGAAATATGTCGATGACAGTACTGTAACAGAAAGTATTGCTCCGGATTGTGATAGTAATTTGCAAGATCTGGTGGATTGTATTCATAACTGGACTATAAATAATAAAATGAAGCTTAACGTCAAAAAATGTAAAGAATTAGTAATTGACTTTGCAAAAGAGAAACGCGCCTTTTCGCCATTAACTGTAGATGACGTCGTTGTCGAACGAGTGAAATCTGCTCGTATCCTGGGGCTTACTGTCCAGGATAACATGTGCTGGAATGAGCATGTAAATCAAATTGTTAAAAAAGCAGGAAAACGGCTTTATATGCTAAGGCTTTTAAAACGATCGAGTGCTGACATAAAGACTCTTATCACCGTGTACACTACAATCATAAGGCCTGTCCTTGAATATGCATGTCAAGTGTGGCATTTCAACATTCAAGATTATTTAAGTGAAGACATTGAAAAGGTGCAAAAACGGGCAATGAAAATCATGTTACCACTATGCAGTTACAGAGAGGCCCTGGCCTGTACTGATATCCTGTCACTAAGAATACGACGTGAAAAACTCTGTGAACATTTTTTTGAAAAGAACATGAATAATATGAAGTTGGGAGAGTTTTTACTTTATAAAGTTCCTGTCCAGTATGATCTCAGAACTAGGAGTAAATATGATAACTTTTTATGCAGAACTGATCGTTTTCAGAAATCTTTTTTACCACAAATGATTTCAAAGAAAAACTGTCCATAATTTTAAATATACTTAACATTTTCGTAATAGAGAATCTTTTAATACTTTTATGAACGTGTGTAATTAATGTAATTTCCTATTTCCTATTCTTTTTAATGTACTGATATTCTTGCTGATGTAATTTAACCTTTTGGTTACAAAAATTGGTTTTAAATAAAAAAAATTAAAAAAAATCTAATTTAATTTAATTAATTATTCTTCACTTGTACGAGTTTGAAGACGTATTGATACTTGATATTTCATAATATGCATCTAAATGTCATTTTCTTATTTCTGTTTCATTTTCTTATTCTACAGTTTCTTGAAAAATGGAAAATACAAGTTTGAGAGTTCAAAAACACGTCCATAAATAATTTGGAAAAAGAATATGACTAAATGTTATACATAGTTAAAAAGTCTGACAATCAAAAACAGTTACCAAATAAATAGCAACAGTTGTTGCTATGGCAACAATGACGTTTCAAAATGGCTGCCAATTACCCTTCAAACTAATTTAATTCGAAAAAAACTTTGGTGACCCAATAGAAATCAATAGGCCGATTTTTAAAAAATTCTGTAGAACGAATAATGTTTTTTTCGTGAAAATCATGTTTGCTAATTTTTAAAAAATTTGGTTCTACAGAATTTTTTAAAAATCGACGTAGTGACTATTCATACTTCAATAAAAGTTTCAATGAAAAAAATTTGGGGGTCACCAAAGTTTTTTTCGAATTAAATTGATTTGAAGGATAATTGGCAGCCATTTTGAAACGTTATTGTTGCCATAGCAACAACTGTTGCTATTTATTTGGTAACAGTTTTTGATTGACAGACTGTTTAACTATGCATAACATTTAGTTTTATTCTTTTCCCGAAATGTTTATGCACGTGTTTTGAACTCTCAAACTTGTATTTTCCATTTTTCAGGAAACTGTATGGAGCCACCTTAACTGACAACTAAATTGTCTATTTTTCACGTTCACTCGTGGCTAGTTGTTGTTTTCGGTGCGAATGCGGAATGCTTTTTAAACAAAACGACACATGAAACTGGTACTAACAGTATTTTCTATACAGGTTTGTATTTATTTTTTGTATCCTCTTCGGAGTAACGAAACTCTAATATATGGTCTATATTAACGAAAAGTTTGATTTAATTTCTTGTGACAAACTTCGTGCACATTTTGTAGACAATGACTTTTACTATAGCAACAAATAAACCAATTACTGCATAATTAGATCGGCAGCATAGCACAACCAATTAAAATTTAAAATGCACGTTTAGCAAAGCATGATAAAATTATTCAATGAATAATTTTTCAAACCTGTTCGAGCCTTCGCGGTTCGCTCAAGACGGGCGGCCTACCTGCAAGTATCACATTTTAACTTACATCGAGTTCACTGGTTGGTACCCACTGCTATCCCAAAAATATACACCAATATAGCAATGTTGTCAAATAGTTGGGGGGTTTTCAAGCAGTTTCTTGAGTCTGGAGCTACAATAACGTTGTGTAGTTTACAGTTCCACAATGTAAAATAAAATATAGCATGTAAAACATTGTTCGCGTACTACTTGAAAAACCTGGGGGCGCACACCTGGTCCCCTGCAGCACGCATACCTCAGGTTGGGAGCCTGAGCTAAGCAAAGGAGAAAATCATAAGGCGCTCAGGCTTTGTAACATGTCAATTGAACAATTATGAACAATGCAAACTTCACGACATTTTTCAGTCAAAATCTGTTGTTGTAAATGTTGTTATAATTTGCAGTCTGGGACGTTGGGACTCTCCGACTCAATAACTTAAAAGATATCCTTAATTTCTTGTTCTCCAAGCCAAGGGACAAAGAAAATGGGGGTATGACAGTTTGTATATCAGTATTAATTCAGACCCCCGTGCACTAGTAGACACATCGGAGGTCCTATAGACAAGCCGCATGTCTCAAATTCAATTCAAATTCATTGCGCCTTCCTGTTTCATGAAAATCCTGAGAAAATATTTTTAGTCATCAAAACCAGCGATCAATGTCAGTACATATCGATTTCAGAACAGAAAGTTATTGTATCTTGTACACAAGCCATATTATATACAGTACGAATGCCCCAAAACATTGGGGTTCTTTTACATGGGCCTCCTATTTCAAGTTTACCAAGGACTATATAGAAACGAGGATCCAGTGGTCTCTACTGTACAAACACTGGAAGGCTAATTCTTGTTAATAAATTAATCAAAAGGCACAGTCAAACATAGGTAACGTAAACACCGCTGCCAAATGTGACAAAATGACAAATTGTGATAGTCTTGCTCGGATAAAGGCCTAAATCGACAGGTGAAAAGCTATAAGCACCAAGACGCCTGGTTCAGGCGTTCACTTGGGCTACTGGCAAGTACGCCGAGCCTGAATCGAAAGCTGAATGTGGTGCATACTTCACACTGGTGAACATATTTACGATCACGACAGTTGTCAGCCACACCTGAGCGCTGTTTAACTACAAAGTCAGTCAGTCACTTTCAAAATCTACCAACAACGTGCAAGAGCACCTTGATCAAAAAGCAAAGCTGTTCAACTTTTTGTCCAACTCCAAAAGGGAAAGAAACAAAGAACTTACAACATGCCTCACGGCCTCGCTCAGTCACATGCATGGCTAACAATTCACCGGAAGTACGAATATTAGCGGAAGTAAAAAGCGCAAAAATGCAAGATCGTGACACCCAAAAAAAAACGATCCGAAACCTAGACTCGGCCTACCACAGATAGTCCGAGTAATAAATAGTAATTATAATTCGGCAGCCATTTTTTAATAACATCTATTACTTGGCTGTGAAAACAACGAGAGAAGGATGAAACTACCGGTACGTAAAATCCGAATATTCATTAATTGAAACTGAAACTAAAGCTCTATTTATAGAGGGTTAGCAGAAGCTAATCTTACCCAGGGCCCTCACGGATTACAGCTAAGACCTTAGGTGTTGGTTTTACGGAGAGAGGAAAACCGGAGAACCCGTGGAAAAAACCATCGAAGCACAGGAGAGACCAACTAAACTCTACTCACATGAGTCTCAAGCTCGAGAATGGGGTTATTCCCAGACGGTCACCCATCCAAGTACTAACACCGTCCAACTGGGCTTAACTTTGCACTGCAGTGGTGAGAGGCAGCGCCCTAACAGCACACCCCTTATATAAGCACAATATCGGTTTCTTAAACATTGGGTACAAAGTCGTACAAAGATTGCATCAACATTTCAATTCTTGTCTTATAACGTCGACCTTTCCAAAATGTAATACAGTTTCCCGCCCTTTTCGGTAACTGTCACTACGTTTACGCATGCGTGCAAAGTTTTTCTGCAGTCTTGCCAACATATATGCCAGTACTCAGTATCAGGTCCCTACACTGTCATGGTGGATATCAGCTTCAGTCCTCCACGTATTTTACATTAAGACTTATGGTAATAAACCTCAAGGCATAGTAAAATTCAATAATTTAAACTCGCAATCTGACCAACACACTCTCCTCAATATCGACAAAATGGTCTTTCAATTTCATCTTATTTTAAATATTTCCAGTCGATTATTTACTTCTGCCGCGACTTCATACGTTACAAACAAGACTATACTCTAATCTTTTCTGGGTTTTCCCAAAAACTAATTACAACAGTACCTTAGAGTGAAACAATCTCCAAAGGATTGGAAGAGATGCTAAACATGAAGGATTTCAATGCTTTTCCACATGCTTCCTTTTCCCCATGCTTCCCATAATATTTTACGATAACATTCTAACCATTTTTTAAGTTCATCAATCAGGCTTGGACTGGCTATTGTGCCATTTTGCCATAGAACAATGGCTGAGTATTGTAGAACAATGGCTGAGTATTGTAGAACAATGGCTGAGTATTGTTCTATTATAAGGTAAAATGGCACAATGGTCAGTCCAAGCCTGTCATCAATCTCCCCTGTTGCATGCTACACAGTGGTGCAACTACTGGGTGGGAAGGGTGGGTAAACCCCACGGGCCCCGAGCAAAAGGAATTAATTAGGGGTTCCGAGCATTTTGTGACGTCATTATTATTATCATGTCATGACATTATATTATTATCATGTCTTCCAACTATGTCGTTATGTTGTGTTGTTTCAGACTGCTGACATAAAACATCAACATAACGTGGTTTTGCCTTTTGGGGGTAGGGGGTATTTACCCAAAAAAATTTTTGGCAATAAGTGCCCTTATTAGCATGTGCAGTGTGCACTGACTTTTTACCCAATCCGCGGAGATTGGGTAAAATGTCTGCGCGCAGGCTATGCGGAATGGAATGAATGCAGTTATGAATCTATTCAAATAATCTGCCCATTTTAACAGATTTTGAATCGGAGTGTGAGTGATTAGATTTTGCTCAAAAGTGCCCTCAAAGTGCAGGAAATGCCATTTCAGAGACCCTAGATTGCGACCCTATGCGCCACTGATGCTACAGCTCTGTTTTACTGTGCCATTTGCAGAACAAATTCAAGGAAAAAAAGAAAAGCAAAAATAAGATATTGAAAAGTTCTAAGTGAAACATTACTTATGCAGGTCCTGTTGAGTGAGTAAGAACTTGTTTTTTTCAGTTTTATCAGCTCCATTTTGTACCCACCAACAATTGGTATTCTTTTTGTGATCAGCACTAGATAGAGATAAAATACATGTGAGAAGAATATAATGATTACTTATTAACTGAATCTAAGGACTGATAAGTTACTTGAAATGTTTTATGTAACTTTTAAAATTAAAATTAAGATTGGTTCTTGTTGATTTTACCGTAGTAACCATTGACATTTTACTGTACATGTATAGTTAACAGAGGGGGTCTTGTCACGAGTTCACAGATACCTTTTTGGCATTTCACGAAATCACACGAATCACAAAAAGTAAAATAGCATCTTCACGACTTTTTCAACAGTTCAATCACGCTTCACGAGACACGGGTTCACGAAAATACCTTCGCCCCCTCTTAACACATTCCTGTCTGAGACATGAAAACTGTTATAATATAAACTGTGTTTCTGTTTAATATTTTGGCTTGCTGGAGAATAAATGCTGCCAGTTTAAGCAAACATTTACCTTAATTTTCTTTTGAAATACTAGTTTGTTTGAGATGTTATATCAAACAATCAGAAGAGTGTTTACTGTTTCCTATTACATCATGATATACGTTATTATACAACTACATTAAAAACTGTGGGCTCGTCAAAATACGGCACAACTCGTAAAAATATACAGCGATACTACACACCAAAACATCTAATAAGATGTATGTATTACATCACACACGAGGAGGAGTGTTTCATTAATCAGGATTTCCAAACACGATTTCCAAACACTGAGACGTTTGCTATAAAACCAATCAAACTTTGAAATCAGTATTTTCAAAGTGAAAGTACTCAATCATGTTCAATGTAAAAGTTTGCTTAATTTCTGTCATTTCTTACTCTGATATCCATATCGTTTTCCTCATAAATTATTAATTTCGATTTTCGAGATACAATATGTATGGAGCCTTTTACATGCTTCCTGGATCAAAACATGTAAAAATCAATACGGTGCACACAAATACTGTACCTTGCTAAATGTTCAAACACACCACCAAATTGAACAGATGTATTCCCATCTGTGACATGTTTTTTAACCTGGATACCACAAAAATGACACCAAAACTTGGAGCCTGGTTCTAGTTCACCATCAATGACAGATGGAGTATTTATACTCCTTCGTGCTTCATCAATCTAAGAAAAATTAAAATATACAGACCATTAATTCTAGGCACCTGGGTAACATTGTCTGGCATTAGACAAAGTAAAGTAACAAAGGGGCCAGTTTTGACTGGTCTGCTGTATGGGAGTCAAAGAATTAAGGAAGAGAAATGGGAAGATGGACAGATAAGCTCAGTAAACTCTTTCGACTACCAGAGGTTCTCACAAGTAAAATTGTCTGGCTGTCCAGAGTAAAATAACAATATGGGGGGGGGGTCTGCAAGTCAAATATAGAGTGAAGTGAATAACATCTGGTCAGTTTACACTTTAAGGGGAGCATGGGTGGCGTGTGCTGTTAGGGCGCTGCCTCTCTGGGAATAACCCCGATCGCGAGTTCGGAGCATGTGAGTAGAGTTAGTTAGTCTCTCCTGTGCTTCGAGGGTTTTTCGCTGGGTTCTCCAGTTTTCCTCCCTCCGCAAAATCAACACCATCTGGGATAGGAGTGGGGCCCACCCCTGCCTTAGGGTAGTAGCCAATGAAAGATGAGCCTTCTGGCTACCTCCGACTACGGTCGACCAATAGATAGATACACTTTGCTTCCTCAGTGAACATTTATTCCGCAGACTAAACGTGACCTGTTTTTTCTTTATGTTTTATCATAAATGCAGTTTGTATCAATATTTATGATTTTGATCAAAAATGTTGTTTGTGTTTTTCGTGATCATCACAGGTTAGCTAAGACAATAACAATCTTCTCATTAATGAAACTGTACTTACAGATAATTGCATCGACATAAACAACAGTGTAAAACTGCAGTAAAAGTAACATAAGTTTGCCCAAATGAAGCAACATTTACTTGATAATCGCGAATTTCTAACTGAAATCATCCACGTCGACTCAAACTCATCCCACCAGGCCAACCCACTCCATGTAATTACAACTTGAAACTCATCCCAGTTTACTAAGCAAACCCCGGTGCATGTAAAGTCAGACACATGTAAGGTCAGACACACTACATTTTGAAAATGTTGAGGCGGTGGGAGGTTTATATTTTATATTTTGTATCAAAATATAAAACAATATTCCATAAAATTCGAAATTGGAGAGAGAGATGTTTTTATATTTCTTTGTTTTTAAAAATGTACATAATTTCCTATTTTTGTTATCAGGAACGAATCATGAAAGCAAACTGTGTAATGATTTGTCAATTATTCAACTACAGCCTGGTTTCCATATAATCGCTACGATCGCCACCATCGCTCAAAAATAAACTTGGCGATCGCAGCGATCGCAGCGATCATATGGAAACCACTGACGCAACGATCGCGATCGCCACGATCGCCGAGATAGAAAATGTTCTATCTCAGCGATCGTAGCGTCGCGATCGTTGCGTTTTATATGGAAACGGTGATTTTGCAATCTCAGCGATCTTCGCGATCAGTATGTATCCCAGCGGACCATTAAAACAATGTTCTAGGGATTTTTGGTGAAGGAAAATTTGAGTGTAGAATATATACATTTTAAGACCAAACCGGGGACCAGGTGCCAAAAATGCAACTACACAGGCCTTCCGGCAGGAATTGAACCCACGACCCTCTGACCACTGAGCCACGGAGGCCGTTGCCGAGAGCTTGATCGCGAGTTCTGTATACATTAAGGTGGTAATGCCAGGAGAGAATTGGGTTTATTAGAAGTAATATTGGGCATTTCACTCGATTACATAGCATGTTCTAGGGATTTTTGGTGAAGGAAAATTCGAGTGTAGAATATATACATTTTAAGACCATAAAAGTGTAGAATATATACATTTTATAGAATATAGTGTAGAATATATAGAGTGTAGAATATATTCATTTTAAGGCCATGCCCATGGCCGCCTTAGCGATCATATGGAAACAGCGACACGATTGTTGATCGTTGCGATCGCCGAGTTAATTTTTGAGCGATCGTAGCGATTACTATGGAAACCAGGCTTACAAGCCGAGTCCCGCCAAAACGCAACGCATTTTTTCTCAAAATAATTCTGTTTGGCAGAAATTCTCGACTTGGGACATCAAAATCAAATATAAAATATAAAAAAAACTGAAATTTTTTCAGATTTCCGGTCGAGCGGCACATTTATATTTCATAACAAAATAGAAAAACATGTGTATGCAGGACTCAAAATATGATTGGGTGGTGATGAGAGTGAAGAAATGTTTTTTTTATGTGCATGCAGGCCTAATCCTAATCCACCAATTGTATCAGGTTGAGTTTGAGGAAAATCCATCATAAACAATTACCTCGTTTTTTAAGATTACTTGATAAAAATAATTCGCCAATTGACGTTATTGGAGGATTGGTGCCAAGCCCCAGGAGGGATGCTACCCCCTGATCAGAGGTAACCATGGCAACCCCGCCACAGCCCACCTCTAGGCACCAGTCACACTGTCAAGCAGTGGAAATATATATACTTACCTTGCATTCAATCAGGAGTGGGTGGGTGGGTCAACACAGTGCAAAGCAAGAATCCCCACGTATTAACTCAAGGAACAGCGCGCGCAAAACCAGTCAAGCTCAGACCACGCTGACAAGATTTTGATGAGCGCTGAGATAATCCCCGTGTCTGCTGCCTAGCATTGTCTCCTTTTTTACCTTGCCTAAATTACATTTAGCCACATTTAAATTCACGACCAACGAAAAGCATACTATTATATTTGTGTCTTTAAAGACACATTAAAAAATTATCAAAGTAAAAATATGGTAAACTGCCAAGATTACAGTAGTTTTGATGATAAGCATTTCATCAGATTTTACTCTGCATGATGAAGGGTTCCACTTGAAATATCAGTGTTTCTTTATCAAAACTAATCTCGGCAATTTAACAAGCCAACGTAAAGCTTGACAAGCTTTACAGCCAGTCGTGATTCTCGTGAAAACAAGACGCCTGGGTCAGGCATCCAATCGGGCTACTGGCAAAGTGGCAGAAGTGCAGAGGTCTCCTCCGCAGAGGCTCTATACCGCACGAGCAAAGGTGGGAGTGGGCCGAGAAAGATCAGATCGAAGGCTGAATGTGTGAATGTGGTGCATACTTCACATTGGTGAACATATTTACGATTAAGAAGTTGTCAGCCACATATGATCACTGTTAAACTACAAAGTCAGTCAGTCTATTTGGAAATCTACCAACAATGTGCAAGAACACCTTGATCAAAAGGCAAAGCTGTTCAACTTTTTGTCCAGCTCCAAAACTAAGGAAAAGGAGCAAAGAACTTACAACATGTCTCACTCCATCAACAACTCCCCGGAAGTATGAATAGTAGTGGAAGTAAAAAGTGCAAAATCGTGACACCCAAAAAGGGGGGGGGAAACCTTGACTTGGCCTACCACAAATAGCCCGAGTAACTAACAGAAAATCGCGTGGCCGTGGGGGACTACAACTGACAGACATATTAATTTTACAATCTTAAGTTAAGTAGGAGAATCAAAATACACCCTCCTCTGTTAGTCCTCGGATACGCAATGAAGGCATCCGTATGTTCTAAAAAATAGGGTTTAGTAATGTTGCCTCATTCGTTACAAGGACAGGTTGTGTCCTAAGATCCTGATTGCACTATACTATACGTTACATATCTTTTATTCTTGATTCTCTTTTCTGATTTTTTTACATGGTTCTTTAAGCAATGTTTTTACACTGCATGTCCAACAGCATGGTCCGCGTCGCCTTTTCATAGGCAACATAGCCGGAGGCTAATTGCGCCCTTTATTCTAATATATACACGTACAAGGCAGAATTACTTGTAATTCAGGGCAAAATTACTTGTAATTCAAGGCAAAATTACTTGCACTTGATTGGTTCCTTGATCAGCAGTACTTGCATGTGATTGGTCGCTTTGCTACTCAGCAACAGTGAAACTCATGCAGAGGACTGACTTTTTTCCCCAACAAATGCAAGTTTTTCGGTCTGAAAATGCTTTTTTGTTTACTTTGAACTAATTTAAACTATTGAAGGAGTGAAAACTATTAGTGAAAATGAATACTGTACACTAGAGAATTTACGAACTTTTGCCTGTGTTTGCAAAAAGAAAGCAACAGGCACAGTGATAGAGCAGGGAAAATTGGAATGTTGCTGAGCATCGACCGTGATAAGGTACATGTACTTTGACATTTTCTGGACATAATTGAATAATTTTGCCCACTATATTATTAATACGTAATCGCATGAGTTCTTGTAAATTTAATGTTTAATTTAACTAGTGTTTTCAAAATCTTACAAATTACCCTAGTTGCTTCACAACTCGGGCAATTTTATAAAAGTTTGAAAATTATAATTTAATTTTCCTCAGCCCCATGCGATAACCTATACAAATTCTCTCTCTAACAAATAACAATTACTCTCTTTTATCTACTTATCGTGTTACGACACCACCAACATGGTTCTCATTACCTACTCTAAAACTTATAAATTGCTTTTATGAATATTTAATTTATTTGTACTCAAAAGTCAAACTAAAACTAAAAAATGCCACATTAAAGTTTCAAAATTTCCTGGGAGGCAGGCATGCTCTTGGACACGACCATCTACAAAGATGGTCCATTTTGGATACAGATGCCTATTTTTATAATAATTATATGCAGAGCACGGGTGGCATGTGCTGTTAGGGTGCTGCCTCTCACCAAAAGTTAAGCCCAGTTTGACGGGGTTAGTACTTGGATGGGTGACCGTCTGGGAATAACCCCGTTCTCGAGCTTGGAACACTCATGTGAGTAGAGTTTAGTTGGTCTCTCCTGTGCTTCGAGGGTTTTTCGCCGGGTTCTCCGGTTTTCCTCCCTCCATAAAATCAACACCGAGGTCTGTGATTCGTGGACTGACATGTGTGTCATAAATGTGTCGTAGGGCGGCTGCTTCGAGCACCTTTAATATGCCTTCGACTCTGCCACTTGAAATTTAGTAATGTAAATTGCTCTTGAAAAGCCCCTTGTGGGAAGAAGTAATTAAAATCTGTATTCTGTATTCTGTATGCAGCCTGCTATCATGACAAATATTCATGAAACCCAGAGCGTAGCATGAGCATTTTGATGATGGGGGGGGGGGGAGTGTATAGTACATCTATTGCTTCCTCACATTACCGACCAACTCATTTTTATGATCAATTTACCAACCAATTTCTCATCAATTTACCGAAAAATCACATTTTCTCTACAGAATCTCTGTTTGACTGACAAGTTTTCAAAAAAATGGGTATCACACCCCCCACCCACCACACCCACCCCACACACTACACCCCTGATAAAACCTCTGTTCAAGGTTTGTCAACATCTTGGCTTTTATCTGGCTTAACCCTTTCACTCCCAAATACAGAATTTTCTGTACTTTATTGTTTTACTCTATCTAACGCCAGACGATTTTACGCATCAATGAGAGAGCTCCCAGAAAGTTGGGAGTGAAAGGGTTAACCTATCTCTTTAGTCCGAATCATTGGACCAGTTTGGGGTTTTTTTTGGCTTTTATTTCATAGCAATGATTAATGGTTTATTTTGTCTTTTTTTTAACTCACTCTTGAATTGGAGCATGTGCTGGAATCTAACAACCCTTTCCAGTCTGTGGACTCCCTATGACTCTCTTTCTGCTGCATTCTCAAATGTGCAGTACAGACATGCATTATAGGGAAAAGTGGTGACGTCCCCAGTACATTGTTTGGTTCTTTTTAGAATAGTGAAGCCCCTCATTTATATAGCTGCGACTTTGTGACAGTTAGAAGTTTTCATTAATTAACAAAATCTGTAATATTTTTACAGATTATCTCAATTAACCCTTTCAACCCTGAATTCCCTTTTAGTATGTTACTCTGGCTAATGCGAGACAATTTTACTTGTTGAAATATAGTAAGTAGTACTCAATACTGCTGAAATTACTGAACGTAGTTTCTAACGTTTACTTTCAGCAGTACTTAAACCTTACTATATTTCGATTTGTATTTCAACACTGCCTATGCAGCACACTACTTTAATTTTACTCATCATTAGGAGGATACTCGGTTAAAAGAGTTAACTTTTTTATGGGAAATTTTACATGCAAAAGTGGACTTATTGCTCTAAAGTATCAAAGCAACAACTACAATGATACAGTACTAGCACCTTCATGAAATAACGTTATGTAAACTTGTTTACAGACTTGTTCCAAACTCGCTATTTGCAAACACAACTTGTGGCCAAACTATTTAGCTTTTCACATGTGCAGGGCCGTCGAGAGCCAGAACGGGCCCCGGGTCATAATTTGCACGAGGGCCCCCTCCGATATTTTTACCAAGGTTTTACTGGGCCCCAGCACTAATTTTTTGATAATTACTATAATATATGATATATCTTCACAGACTGAATTTTTAGCGGGCCCCTTCTGGCCCGGGCCCCAGGGTAATTACCCCGCCTACCCCCCCCCTCTCGACGGTACTGCACATGTGTGCATGTAGTTGACTGTTGAATAACTTCACTTTTCAATATAATGAAATATGTAACAGACGGTGAACGTTCATCAAGCTCAATTACTCAGAAAAGATTTCTGAGACCCCAGACAGGGTTTGAACATGCACCCAAACTTGAAATGTTTTCTGAGTAATTGAGCTTGATGAATGTCCACCGAACATCTGTACATACATTTGTTTATATATATATATATATATATGGCGATGTAAGATATATATATATAAAATTTGAAGACGTTTTCCATTTTGAACCTGTCTATTTTTCAACTACTTTTACTTAGTTCCATCATACCTTTTTACCATACTTTTGTAGAATCCTCTGCAGATTACTTTTATGTTTCTTGGAGTAAATATGCTTCCTTCCAAGATTGTGATTAGAGCGGCAAACACTGCAGAACTCAAATTCATGTGAAGCGGCCATGTTTTTTTCCGCGCCGTTTGTTGCTTACACGATGAACTGGAACGAGTTGCGTAATTGATACTTTTCATGCACGTGTTCGTGTATACAAATACTTTTGAGCTATTAAATTGCAAATGAATTAATACAAATGATTTACAGAAGATATTCTTGATAGCGCGTCTTTGTGACGAAAATTCCGGGTAAAGCCAGTCAACCACAAGGTATCGCCGCCTAGTAATGTCTGTCGACCGCTAGCATCAGTTACAAAGAACCTCTATTTCAAGCGACCAAGAGGTCTGAAGAGGCCGAAATTGCGTCAAGTTGAACCCTTGAGTTCGTCGGCACGGGATCACTAGATCAAAAATACATTTAATTGTTCAAATCTTTTGGTAGCCAGCTGGGTGCTATTATTCGAACCACAAAAGAATTGTCATGAAAATTTAATATTTGAAAAGTTGCTGAGGCCTTGAACAGCCGAGAACGAGTTGATCAGGTATTTGTCATGACGAAGTTATCTTGTTTCACATTGGTTCTGTGAATGTTTCTAAACACAAGGGGTTTTTCACTAGCTATGAAATAGTCGGTATACCTGTCGACGGTGTATTATTTGGATGAAGTTCTTGAATCTCGTTGTCAGGAGTGTTTAGTGGTCAGACATGAGTCAGCCGAAACAGAACAAGTTTGGTCGACTCGGCTGGATCCCAAAAGCAAAACGATCAGGAAAGGCGTTGACAGATGTGGGGTATAATATTACTCTGGACTCAAGTTTAAGAGCTAAGTGCGATTATAATATCCGCACTACTAATCAAAAATCCATCGCCCTAGGAGAGAAGTCAGTTGACGTGATGGAAATGCAAGAAAAGTCAGCCAACATAGATAGTCGTTCTTCCGATCAGTGTTTGTCAGAACTTCAATTTACCCAGGCAATCGACGAGTTGGGAAATTTTAAGGAAAGCAGTCGAGTCATACAAGAGCAAAGAAACGGTAATTGTCAGCAGAATGTTTCTTGGAGCCAACATTTCACCAACAGAAGCCTGGCTAAATATTTTAAAGAAGAATGCCATCCATTCCAAGATGGTTCTGAGAATGACTTACAAGTGTACGAAAATTTCTTTTACGGTTGCAAGCACTGGAACTTTTTTTGCGTCGACGGTGACATAGGAACTGTAATTTTGAGTTTAAAGATGGAAATGCTACATGGTAAAGAATACGTAAGGTAAGTAATTGTGTTTCTATATATTAAATATATATTATGACCTTATAAAGCGGAACATAAAGTGCAGTTGAATCAACCTTCGCGCAGTTCTCACTCAGAGGTCTGGAGTAGTGAAGTTTTTATGGGCAACTCAACCTTACAAAGTATGGTGTCTGTCTATATATGAATTTTCTGAAATATTTGTGTTCAGATATAAAGTTTTATCAGCTGGTGTATTCAAACCAGATACATGTCAGTTGCTTGAGGCGAACGGAGCCCTTCAACCTAGAAAATCGCCGGCTCTGATACCTGGATAACTAAATTGCAATTCCTTGCGATCCAAGGGTCACTAAATAGTAATTCGTATATCATTCAGCAATCAGTTGATGAAACGATTCATTTATTTTAGGAGGGAAAACACCTCTCAGGCAGTCAGGTGACAAGTTTGCAGTTATTAAATTAAAGGCTAGAATTTCAAAACACTGAAATACTTAACCTATATAGAAAGTTCGGAACGCATTGATTTATTTTGTTGTATTGCAGTGGTTTCTGATGTATCACCTGTGCATGTCCAATGCATGCTATTGCCCATCAATTGATCTTTCTTTTTCTAATCCTATCGACGGCTCCTGTATTAGTAAGTTTATTTAAACAGTTTATTAAGATCTTGGGAGGATGATGAACAACAATAATCGACTGGCATTTATTATAGACAAGATATTAAAAAGTGTTTGTTATTAAAGTTATATATACGCGACACGCCGACATGCAATATCAAACATTATTAAAGAGCTGTCTGGAACCATGCATCAGCAGACATGCTGTTTATATAAACATCGTCATTATTTATATTAGCGACATGCATCTGATATATATATATATATATATATATATATATATATATATATATATGCCATGCTGTCCAACATGCGGTTGTCACCGACGATCGTATGTGTATAAGTAATTGATGAAATTCATTCAGATTGTTCCAAGCTACACTGATGAGCTGTTGTACAGCGAAACACCGTGTCTGTAGATTGAACTATAAATATATATATATATATATATCGCCAGTACAACTATAGTGTAAGCTATATACTATATATAGGCTGTATAGCCAAACTCAATATCTGATCGATGCGCTATACAGTACGTACTGTCGGTCACCACTTTGAACAAAATTGACTATATATTTGAATATTGACGAACAGACTGCCATGTGATATCTGACATACACCTATATATATATATATATATATATATATATATATATATATATATATATATATATACCGAACAAGATAGCTGGGGAAAACGTAACAAATCCGAATTCTCTGCATTAATGCTTACTGTGACAATGTGTCAATGGTCAGGTGTATGCATGCACACCAAACCTAAGAGTAATAAATAATAATTAAGTTGATAGATACATGCAGACGATCGTGTTGGGTAGTGTTGCCAGTATTGGCATGAAACAAGGAAGCAACCCGAGAAGGAAACCATAGATGTATATAAAAACATGCCGATGAGACATGGATTATGGCCGCGAAATTATTGCGTCAGTGCCTTGTCGCGGTGCCACATTGCCTGGAAACATGACGCAATTCATGTTGTTTAGCCACAAAAGCAAAACACTGAGACATATAGTCTGAACAGAATATGAACTTTGCTAGTTTTCATTTGGGCTGAACCAAAGTAAATGGCTGAATGCCGACTACAGTATATAAGAACAACACTGATACTGAGACGGAACCGTTTGTTTACTTTGTCGCCGCCATCAAGTTGGGATCTGTATAAATACTTTATCGAAAAAAGCAAAAATTCTTATTAGAATACAAAATTTTGTACTGGCCTACTTGGCCTTATCCAGGTCGAAACATATAATTTACAGAGTCATTTGACACGCTCGGTTTGCACACTTGAAGCCGTAAAAATGCAAATGAATAATCAACAAGCTTGTCATCATGTGATTAGTTTTGTGGGTTTCGGCGCTATAATTTCGACTCCAACTGCGCGTTAACTGAAAGACTGATATCATAACACTTTCATTTAGTCCTAAGATTCCTAAGATCTTCAGTCATCTTCCTAATTGTTCCTGTAATCAGTTGCCGCCTGAAGACAATAGGTGATGAGTAGGTTTTCCCTCTTCCTACAAGTACAACCGCTCTTGTCACGGCACATTTTTAAAAACGCCTTTCGTTTGCGGAAAAAGGCTAAAGTAAATACCGACTATTCAACCCACGCCGAAATTTACAGTAATTGTACAACGAAATATAAATGAAAAACAAATCGCGAGTTAGTATTCTGTTGTTCATACCGTCAAGTGTTTACTCAGGATATTTAACGTTCATTATGTTTCAAAGACTTTATATACATAAGCATGAATTCTATTATCGCACAGGCGCATGACAAGCTCAGTTTTTAAAATATACTTTAGTATACAGTATATTAAAGCCCCACGAGAATAAGCCCCCTGGAATGTAACAAGCCGACCCGAAAATAAGCCCATGATATATGAGCGCTTATGCCTATGGTATACATCAATATATATTCAAAATGACCTATTTTGAAATGCAAAATTTCCTTCTTCCATTATATAAAGCCCTTCCAAATATAGACCCAGAAAGTAATTTCTTTGAAAAAATCTATGGGCATGGCTTACCATCAGTAAGCTTGAAGTATAGTGAACTACGTTTATAATTAATCACATGAAGTCATGAGCGAGATCTGAGAAGGGGGAAGGCGACCAGAACACCGTATATATTATAGGGCTAAACACATTCTCTATTTTTAGTGGGGAATATTTTGTGTTGTAACCTCTTATCCTTGTCTTCGCAACTGAGTTAACGTCTGCGTGTATAATAGGGACTTAAGCAAACACAACGCGAACGTCACGACGACGACCCAAGTATAATAGTATTTTTGAACCAAAACAAAGCGTTGAATAATTTGCAGTCCCAAGTCTTGAGTTTTGACCTTTGTTATAGTTGTATACAACGAACAAGTTTCCGCGGTTTGCTTCCTCGTCGCGACGCTCCGTCGTTCGTCGCTCAAACGAGATCGACTTGTGGCAAGTCTAATATTGAACATTAACTATATGAAAATTATAACCATCATCATGGCCGAGAAGAATCTACTTTTAAGTAAATCTAATAGTAAATGAAAAAAACAATTGATTTTCACGAGGCGACCCCATGGATGTGGGACACATGCATATATATATAGTATATCTCCTAAATTCAACTTTTCGGTAAACTGGTCAGTAAAACTAAAAACCAACAGTTTTCAAGGAAGATTATAATCTGGGTTAATTGATCGGTAAAATTTACTAGCTAAACCTCAGTATGCAAAAACCAAAACTCAGACAAACAGTTAACAGCCATTAGACTCAGTCTCATGCATGCAGGAAAACACGAATGTACTGACGATTAACGTCATCTGTTTCAATGAGAAGATTATCAAAATTAATGAAAATTATGAATACCATCACCATTCTTTAAAACAATTAAGAAGAGAAGTTATTTGTGCAAGTCTATTGAACATATAAAACAGTAAGCTGCGGACATCACAGTCATTGTTTGGTCAGTAATTTATTACTTGCGTAAGTGAAATAATGAACAAATGTTTGAGTTGTAGTCTGGATCTCTGGGATGGTTTTTTAATTGTTTGGATTTGGAGAACTTCCAGGAGACAAGACGTACTTGATGTCTATATCCGGTACCATACAATCACCTCACACACAGCAACAGGCCAAACAGAAAACACGTCACGCATTTCAGCACTGTGTCAGGGCAGAATTTGTAGAATTCAAAGGCTAACATTTAAGGCAAAAACTGCAGAAATACGTACAGTCATTGTGGAGTTAACATGAACAGATAGTGATGAACTTTGTCGTTGTCATTACATGTGACAGAATAGATAGACCAACCACTGTTGCTATACAGGAACTAAACAATTTCACGTTCGGAGTTCAATTTCAAGTTTTTCAGTTCTTTCTTCTTTAGGTGCACACATCGTGGGAGGTTTTGAGGATGTGGCCCTCCCCAGGTTTCATATAGAGCTGTCGTAAAACGAACAGGCATAACCCCTCCTTCCAAAACTGTCACTGACGCCACTGTTTTTTCGTTGTGATAATGCAGCTAAAGGGTTTATATAGGCTGGTCACTGTTGCCAGGACAAGAAAACAGTCCATTAATTGAATCACTTCTAACTAGGAAAGAACTTCCTCGATGTAATTATACTGTAAAGTAGATTATAATATGAATAGGAGCATTACCCACCCGTTGGCGTTACCAAGGAAAGTAAACAGTTCTATATGCTGGCAAGACTACACGTCTGAACCGGTTTCTCGTGCAGTAACGTGGGCGTCCGTAGAAAGAGGACATCACATGAAATTTTAACATCCATTACGTAAATGAGCGTTCTTTATACTTTATAGTATTTACTATAGTCTATACTCTATAGTCTAGCATGTATGTGGAGTAGTCATGCAAACAAGCGAAAAGAAATCCTTTCGAGTTACACCATTTCAACGGTCAGAATATACCACAGGGCACAGGCAGCTATATATATATATATATATATATATCTGTACTATATATATATATAGATACTTGCAATGCCGTCACTTTGTCTTAAGGTAAATTGCGTGAAGCCCATATAAATAGACAATGACCAGATAGTCCTAGAGATAATTGCTGAGCAACTAATTTTCAAAAAATCAATGACGACAATATGATTTGGAAAAAGTTAATTTACTAGCATCTATGCCGTCGCTGTTCGAGCAACATCTCCAATCAGAGTGATAAATATTTTCGCTAATATACTTGACTATAGTCATACAAATATAGATATAATAATGTAAGAGTTAGACAAAGAATTACAGAAGGAGCGAGAAGCCAGAGACAAAGCCGAAATTGTGAAAGAAATTAAAATGGTGCAATTGAGAGAATAGTGAATTTGGGTGACAATAAACTTTCTTTACAAATGAGTACATTAGAAATTAGATAGAGAAATTATATGCCAGTTTTCTTTGCACCAGCTAAGACATCTGAAAGCTAATTTCAGGATCGACACTTTCTTTCATTTATAGTTTCGAAATGAACTCACTCAACCAATTTCTAAATTTGGTAAATTCAATTGCCAAGTTGACAGAGTAACCGCAGGAAATTAAAATTTAATTCTTTCGTTTTAAGTAAAAACCGTACAATGCATGATACTGGTGATAGTTATCGCATGATATACCCTGGTTCGTGCAGTCAGTAGAATTGAGGTGGCGTACACTCCCTTTCAGTTTGTCCCTACAAAATTTTCAGAGAAATACAGTAGGAATCGCACGGGTGCACGTAAATAAAAAGGATTAGGAACCGCTGAAATGAACTCTATAAACGCAAGTGAGGTTTCAATCTATTGTGTTAGCCTGTAAACAGACTGTCTTTAGGGGTGTGTGGCTTTGGGAGAAGAGTCGCCTCGCCCAAGATAGAACGTCTGCTCGCAGGCTACTATATTGTGTATAATCAAATCTCATTACTGAAACATGTCGGCATTACCATAAAGACCAAGACAAAACTTGCTCCACAACTACTTGTGGACAATCTCTCTGCAAGCGCATTTAAGTATCAATTCAAGTGTACCTCCCCCCCAAAAAAAAACAACCCACAAAAACAACCCAAAAAAAACCCACCAAAAAAGACCAAAAAAAAAACACACAAAAAAAATAACAACAAAAATAAACACTAAATTTAGTAAGGGGGTGTTAGAGGACGAAGCATTTCTGTACATGCACTCTTAACTGCATGTGTTTCTGTTTGCGCGGAGGTTTGCGCAAGTAACAATACGCACGCACAGGGTCTATATAGTCGGTAGAGGAGTAGAAGAGTCTGAAGAGATCTGTTTATCTCACAGATGCTCTTCTGTCGGCTGCACACTCTTAATTTTGTCTGAGAAAATTAGAAAAGCACGGCGCAAAATATATATAAGCAAACGTTGAGCAAGTTCAAGTGGTGTATTGTTTAATCTTGGTGGTCCTACGTACGAGATTTTGGCGTAAGTGCCACTAAATGGAACACTTGTCGAAAATATTAATGTATCAGCTCTAACGGGGAATTTGACCGTCCAACATTCCACCAAAGTTTGCCGTTTGGAAGTATCGTGCAAGTTATCAAAACGTACGCGGGGAACCAGTGAAGAGAAACGTCGATAATGATGGGACCGACAAAGTAATCCTCGACTCCTCGAGGTTCTCACGTATTCATTCTAATGATAGCCCGCATGCAGGTTGCAGGCACTTACCGTCTGCACGCAAGCTATCTGACGAACAGATTTTACTCAAATTGAAAACATTTATTTCGTATATTTTCCAAATTTGCCATGCAGTACACTATCTTTGTATCATATCAGAGATAAATAACATAGTTGGTGATATATACATGACATATATTTGACTATATATGATTGTGTGACTGCGTTCAAAGCCGCTTCGGCCGCCACTATTCGATTAAAATCTGTTTTGTCCCATTTAGGTCATTTAGGATTGTTTAAGCTAATTAATGACTAATTTTATTGTCGGTGCATGCGTTGTAAGATACCTTCCTGAAGTGAAAATTGAAAGTGCTATACTATAGAATTAACCCAAAGTAGCCATGACGCGCAAGGAGTGTCAAACACTAATGTGCGTTAACATTATAACATCGTATGAAGATTATTATGTCATCATGCAAATCACGATTGAACGTAATTTATGATTGATCGCACAACAACTATTGTTGGAGATCAAAATTTGTCTGCCGCGAATGACGAATTACATAACAAAGTCAGCCATGTGCCCATATTCGATGTATCGGTTTGCTTTGTCGTGTTTTATAACCGCACCCTGTGTCCGCACGTTGACTTCGTGGCTTCCACGAGCAGCCATCTTGTTGCGAAATTAAAAGTTGCCACCGCAATGAATCATGGTCTAGCACAATTTCATAATTTTAATCTCGAGCAGCTCTAACTGTACTTGGATGGAAAGCTGTGAGAAAGCGTAGCTTACTTATTAAAGCCAGACTCATGTATAAAATTATTACTCATGATTCAGCTCCAAAAACACTTACAGATTTATTCAATAGCCACTATATACGTATACTCCACATCATTATAATTTACGAAATTCGGATATGAAGCTTCATTTGCCATTTCCGAAAACGGAATACATGAAAAAAAGTCTGAGTTATAGGGGAGCTAAATTATGTAATTGTTCAATGAATTGAGAAACGCGGAGACATTAAATAATGTTCTCTTTTAATACTGAAACCATAGCCTTTAACTAGCCTGTAACTAATCAAGTATACTAAATTTATTTCTTTTATCAGTGTATGTACATTTGTAAATAATTTTCTCTTTGTAAATATTTGTATTTTATAACCATTTTGTATTAATATAGTTTTCACGCCCCCCTTCAACAAAATAATGTTGATTTCCAAAGGGTTAGCGTGATTAAATGAAGTGTGCCTCACCTCACCTTACCTTAATTTTATCTCATCAACAATTTTTCTTGTGTAAATTACGTTCATTGACACTATCGTTATTTTCATTGTGTCATGAGCATGATGAAGGTCTCCGTTCGAAGTGTTTCGTTCCTAAAAATCCCGTCAGTTTAAGTTTATGAAACGAAAAAATCATGCCTCAACTAACATTCCCATTTTGTAGTTCAGTTACGCTGATCATCATGCGCTATTTTATTTTTACATCACGATTTTAGAAAGTTGATCTACTAAGCCTTCAAAGTTCACCATTTGGGCTAATTTTTGTTCGCCGCGCCGCGTGGCCAAATTGGTTTTGTTGGACTTTTCATGTTTGATACTCGATCTCATAGACCTTATTAAAAAATGGCCGCCGAATTAGAATTCTTTTATGTGCATATAAATTAGCCCTTATGACCTCGTTTTAAAGTAAAAATTATTTTGAGTTTCCACATGAAAACGAGTTCAAGGCCTAATTTATATGTATATAAAATAATTTTAATTCGGCGGCCATTTATGAATAAGGTCTATTGCATTATTATTATTTATTAACAACACATGGAACAAGTATCAAAGTTACGATTTCTTCTGCTATTTGATATTATTCGTTATTTTGGCTCACTATAGATATACAGTTGATGACTTTATTTTATGTTTAGATCGAGTAGCGTAATACGATATTTCACACCGGCAAATCATGCTAGCGCCTAGCGATGCTATATAACTATAATAAAACAGCTAAGATCAAGACGTGTGCAGACGTGTGTACAACCGGTGACGTCACAAGCCGTTTTCCTTCGGGTCCATGCTCCGGACAAAAACAAGTCCAAAATAAGCACTTTCAAACTCCCAAAAAAGCATTTCCTAAAATCCTAGTGCAAAAATAAAATAGTGCACGATAATCAGCGTAGTTTAAAATACAAAATAGGTGCACTTTTCGAGGGAAGATTTTTTCGTTTCACTCTACGTTTTACACTCTACGATAATAGTTTAAGGCCAATTTTTTTTATTTATTTGAGCTCTTATTTTATTGTGATTTTGAGGTTTGTATTTACAAAATTGTAATGAGATTGACGTGAAAATAGGGCATTGAAGATTTGAGTAAAAAAAGACTATTCAAATAAGCTATTAAAGTGTGGCTTGGGTAAAATTACTGCTGTAACAGAACATCGTGAATGCAAATCTAATAAATTATGCAATGTCTACTTTAACGTCACATGAGTTAGACAACTATTTTGCTTGAGTAGATAACTAACTACATTGTTATCCAACATATGCAGAAAATGTGTTGGCATAACAAAGTTGTCCCACAACGACAATGCGCTAGTGAAAGGGTTAATATGCTTCATTCTAAATATTTCCACTATTAACTATTTTATTATTACGGTCCATGTTATCTATCCTTCACGACATTTACGATTGATGCGCTTTGCTTAATTAACATTTCTACAATTATCCGTGAAATTTTCGTTTTAGACTTTTAGTACGAACGTCATTACGCAGTATCCACGCTGTCGTGTCATCGTCTTCAATGGGTATTTTCGATCACTTTTCTGATCCATACAGCTGGATTGACACACTTACACAACTTTTACAACTTACGAAGCCACTTCAAATGATTAGTCATCATACAGTTGGAACAGAGCTCGTAAAATTAGACAGGGTAATGTTACATGTGATTATATTTTTTTGTTTTTCTGAACTAATAATACTAAAATACAACCTAGTAATCCTAACACAACACAACCAACACAACACAACACAACACAACACAACACAACACAACACAACACAACACAACACAACACAACACAACGCAACATATAACATAACTTAACATAACACGACAATACGTACAACACAAAACAATAAAGCACATTATGCAGTTTACCATGTATTGTGTTTGTGTAACACGTATTATCAGGGAAATAGTACAACAGTGGCGGATCCAGGGGGGAGGTTATGGGGGTTGCAAACCCCCTGGCCTATTATATATGGTATATTATATTATATATAATATATAAATTGTGTTTAGTGTATAATATAGCGTATAAAAATCACTATTTCTGATCCTAATATTGTCCCCAAAATGCAGGAAATAGCATTTCAGGGTATCAGAAATCAAACAATTTCCGGGGGGCATGCCCCCAGGCCCCCCTAGAGGTGTCAACCACCTCTTTAAAAAATCCTGGATCCGCCCCTGTACAATATAGCATATAAAGTAAAATGCGATGTGGGAAGGACAGTAGATGCAGTACATTAGATGGTGTAGTGCAATGCAGATTAATATTAACACAATGAGTGTAAAAATAATGAAGTGCAGTTCGTTACGGTGAAGTGCATAGTTTAGTGGGACTAGAATATTGTAGTACAGATTAAATCAAAGTAGTACAACACAAAGTAGTAGGTGGTTGGACATTATAAAGTAATGTAGTCGGATGCAGACTGTAAATATGTATTATAATACAGAACTCTGTCTGTCTGTCTGTCTGTCTGTCTGTCTGTCTGTCTGTCTGTCTGTCTGTCTGTATACCTCTCTCTCTCTCTTTCCAAGCAAACAATTATACCTTTAATGTCATGTTTGCGGGAATTTCGTTTGTTCTCACAGGTCCATTAACAACTAATATACCTCATTAAAATTCATTTTTACTAATCCTACCAATCCTACCTCCGTTGACGTCAAACCAGGTCTGATTATAACTAATCATACCCGGTTTGACGTCAACGGACGTGAGTGACAACAAAAGAAATTCCCGCAAACATGATAAATTCGGCCCTCGGGAATTTTACAGCTAAATGACCGTCATCGAGCGGGACGTTTAATAGCTAATATATACCTCTTTTAATGCTATTACTTATAAGTATACCATAAAGTGAAATATACTAGAGTTAACTTTAGTTTCTTTTTGTAACAGGTATTTGTAAAATCTGACTTCAAGATTGGACTGCTTTATGTCAAACATGAACAGAAAACGGAAGACGAAATATTTTCTAATACTTCACATAGTGCTGCTTTTGAAACATTCTTAGATCTACTTGGAGAACGTGTTACTTTAAAGGGATTTACAGGTTATTCCGGTGGCTTAGATACATCGAATTGTCTCAATGGAACTCAATCAATTTACACAACACATCGAAACAATAAGATTATGTTTCATGTATCAACACTTATGCCAAATATTGAGAATGATTCCAAACACGTAAGTTTTCCATCAAAAATCTGGATTTTTAAGAAGTATTAGTTAGTTAAACTACATAGGCATAGGAACTGGCTACCGGGCATGCATCATTGGGGTACGTGCTCTTTCCCAGGTTTTTTGAAAAATGTTCTTTTTGAGACAATCGGTCTCGTTTTCTGTTTTTATATGACTTTCTAGACTGAACATTTTGAAATCGGTATTCCATTGGAAATAGAACTGAGAAACCATTTTCTAAGTAATACGAGTGAACGTTTTTAAAAAGAGCGTGGTCTAGAAAAACAGTTGGTGCCAAAGTGTACCGAAAAAAAATCTGATTGTGAAAATCTGATTAAAAACATCGCCTAGAGCATTATGCAGGGTAATTCAAATGGTCAACTAATCTATTTATTTTCTTGGCATAGATTAAATATAATATGTTATAATTATACGTCTGTTACATTACACCACTAGCTCGCAAACGTATTACATGCACTACATGTATACGTACAACTTATCATATAATTTTAACTACATCTCATATGCAAACACTACACTTAGGAGCACATATATGACTGAATTTGCAACCTTAGGGCTCAATGGTTAGCCCGTCTAATTAACCGGTCATTAGAAGGTTGCAGGTTCGAACCCTGTCTGGAGCTCAGAAATCTTTTCTGAGTAATTAAGCTCGACGAACGTGCAACAAACGTCTGTTATATTATTATACCCTCACAAATAATCGTCCAATCAAACGTCTACATGCAGTAGCGGCGTCACGTACCAGTCCAATATTTTGCGATGTAGGACAGCTCTTATTGGACAGCAACCTTTGGGCAGGTTGCATAATTGCACGTGGTATATTATTATACCTTCACAAATAATCGTCCAATCAAATGCCTACATTTCGTCAGATTATGCAATAACAGTTGAATATATTGCAAATAACAGGTCAGACAAAAATGCTATATAGTATAGTTCTATAGATATATATTTCGAATTAAGTGACAATTTTTACAAATATTTCTCAAACGTATGAATAATTCATGAAAAATACAACTCAGAAATCTTATAACTCTGTGGTAAATTACATAATAAACGGTTTTTCGCGTGTATGATATATCTATAATTCAATGGAAGCTAGAATTATTTTTTATTTTTTTAAATTAAAGATTTCTTTTCACTCTTCTTTTTTTTAAGATTGGAAAGAAACGTCATATTGGAAACGATGTACTGTGTGTGGTGTTTACAGATGAAACAAAAACTTCGTTTTCACCTTCATGGATAAAATCTCAATTTATTTACGCTTACATTCTAGTGCAAGTGATAGATTCACCGACAGAACGGCTTCGTTTTAAGGTATCACTTTTATATCATGTCATTTCATATTTTATCATATTTTCATATTTTATCAATTCATCTTTTTATTTGAAATATATTCATATCATTTTTAAACTAGATTTTGTGTGATGAAATAAAAGGTTTGAATTTAGGAGTATTTGTATATATGTTTGTAAAAGTCGCTCGTTTATCAGTGTCTTGTGTGACAAAGTGGGCCGGGGTACTTAATCTTACGATAGTACGTACTTTTTGGATGGCCCAGAGGGTTAGGGTGTAAACACCTAACATACCTTGTTACTTATTCATAGTCGTATTAATTAATAGGAATATATCCTTTACTATAATAAACCTCTATTGCTGGGTGCACGTTACGTCATGGCGGTCATGTTATTTGTAGGTACCTACCAACCAACATGGCCGATGTGTCTTTGTCCTCTAAATCTCAGGGTATTGATTGCAACTCAACATCAATTGCATGCTTCTAACGAGATTTTTCTGCATAGTATTTTTTTCTTCTTTTCTGTAAATATTAGTATAATCTTTGTAACCGAGTGAGGTTTTAGGTCGGACTACCATGCACTTTGCGAAAAAACTCGCGCAAAAAAATATTTTACAGGAAAAAAATAAAAATGAAGTTTGTGTGACTTTTTTTGTTTAGTGGAAAACGTACCTCATATGCATGCATAAGTTGTTGTTGGTGCAGTCTGTCAGTTTTCTAACACTTTAAAACCATTGTGCCATCTATAATGATAGAATAATGGCTGGGTATTGTTGAACAGTGCCTTCCTATTGTAGTCCAAGGCAAAATGGCCAGTTCAAGTTTGGTATATATTTGGGATAACACTAAGTTAAAATGTTCTTATTTTTTAGCCATTTTTGCATTCCATAAATTGGATTTTTAAAATAGAATTTGACATTAACTTTTGTACAGGACCTATGAAAAACACCTTTTTTGTCTTGATTATATATAGGTATTTGAATTTTTTAAGTTGTTGACCAGGCTACCGTGTTAAGATGAGAATAAAAACTAAATAGTGAGCTTGTTACACTGGATAGACCACAATGTATTGCGATTTCAATATGGCGTCACTATTGATACATAAGGTCGACTACAATTAAAATATCAAGAGTAAAGTTCTTTTCGTCGTCATTATCTGACATGAAGAATTATGTACTCAAACTATTTTCGCCATCTTTAAATGTTCCTAGGTTTCAATCATTTGTAGAGACGAAGTACCTTGGTTTGGCCCATGTCTATCAGAGGATGGTGTTTTTGAGGAGGTGAGATAAAAAATGCAGATTTTTTAATGAATTTACTAAAACCAGCGGAATCCTCGTGAAATCTCCCTGATTATTAGTTGTAACCATAGGTTGTTTTAATTGTGGAGCGTAGTCAGGGAATGTTAGGAAATGGCATTATATATTTTTCTATTTCTAACTCTTGGAAGACTTTTAATAAGAGCTGTTTAACTTTGCTTGTCGGGGCGGAATGACATTGCGGAACAGCATGTTGGCATGGCTTAAAGAGAGGTATATTTGCAAATTCTGAGTAGGGTATGCTGCGTGCATGGTAGTGACAGCGCCCACATTCGAACATAGGCAAACTTTTATTAAATCAGCAAGTTTTTACAGTTTGCTTATAATAGAATATAAAATATTAAATCAATGCGCATGACTATACGTTATGCACTGCCTCCCACATTTGGGAATTGATGTGTTTTTTGGGAAACTTTTTCAACTTTGAAATCCCTGTAAATTTTGAAATCGGGATGTATTTATCTAACAACCTTCGTTTTCGGTATCTAACTTTCACTTGTCGTTCAGTTGTAAAAGGTCTGACAATAACTCATCTATTTTAGATTTTGGGAAAACACTTTCTTGTGTAGACTTTCCAGCCGTAAATAACATTGATCCTTGCATTTGCAAATACTGATAGGTCATAGAAAAATACGTTAGTGTCATGGGTGAATATGTGTTGCATGGAAAGAGAAGATAAGCTTCTTTCTTCTCAGAATCATATATTGAGAAAACTCTTTACTATTTCTTCATTATTCAAATCATCAAGCGAAAGGCGGTTTATATATAGACTGATCTAAACTGGCTTCGTCGACGTGTATTAACAGTATATATAGTGTATATACACACATGTATGTAATCTGTAGCTCAGACACTATTGCTCTTATTGCTCTTTTTTTCCAATTTTAGCAGAAACGATGCTGCTGCTATTATACACATCATTTTTATACACACTTAATACTATGTGTCACAACTATAGCGTTGTCATGTATGCTTGCATATTGTACTGATATTCATAAAGAAATGATCTCTTTACTTTTACTATGTAAGGGAAACGAATTCCGAGAATGGCTTCTAAGAAAGATTATTAACGGGGACAGGGCTTGTTACAAGGCTCCAAAGTTTGCGACTGTTCAGGTAAATTAATAGTAAATCAATCTCCAAATATATGTAAATCAATGAACTTTAAGTTAATCAATGTTTGCAAATGTGATAATGTACCACACATTTCTTTTACTTCACTAATATATAATATGTGCAATTCTATATAAAAATGTAAAAATAAAGGATCATGGTGATGATACATGAGTATACATGTAGCTGTGAAGTTTGTGCGGGTAAAGGTCTCTGATGAATAGGCAATTTGAAATTGCTCTATTATAGTGCCTATGAAACGAAAATTAAGTCTCTTATATTTGAAAGAATATTTAAAATGACAAGATAATATCTTTTGCAGTTTTTCGTTTTCTTGCTTTGTTGTTAAGATATAAGTTCAAGTTATTTGATATGCAAATTTTACATTTTGACGTCACGTGTGCATAATGACTTATGGGAGAAGGTTATATAACTTTGCTATGATCAAATATATTCACACGCTTCCTTCGAATTTGGTTTTATCAGGCTGGCAACTAGGGGGGGGGGGTTGCAACCCCTGCCCTTTTTGTGAGACCTCTAATACTAGGTTATACATTAGATAAACAGATAATTAATCATCTGTTGTAGTACGCAATACAATTCTCCGCAAATCTGGCGAGACTCAGAGGCTTCTAGCAGTGGGCCCGGGCGTCAGCTAGGCTGAATATAATTATGATAAAATTTAAATAATGCGAGACCAAAATAAAAATTTCCGCAACAGAAAATACGAGAAAAGCGTCCTCAAAATGCAGGAAATGCCGTTTCAGAGACCCAAAATTCAAAACATTTCCGGGGGGGCATGCCCCCGGATCCCCCTAGAATCTCTGCTTCACGCCACTGGCTTATAGTTCCAAATTGTTTAGAATACTGAACGACTTTGCCCATATTTTGCGTTCAACCCCTGCCCTCGAAATTTTCTAGTTGCGCCCCTGTTTATGATAGCAACGATATGTTATAACCTTCTCCGATAAGTCATTATGCATATATGGCGTCAAGATGTTTAGTAATTTGCATATATCAAACAACCTGAAATATTTTAACAACTAAGTAATGAAACGAAAAACTGCAAAAGCATGCAATGAACGAAAAACTGCAAAAGGTGCTACTCTGTATTTTTAAGTGTTTTTTCATATAAGACAGACTTCATTTTCGTTTTATAGGCACTTTAAATAGGCCAGTTGCACATTTGTATGTATGAGTGTTATTTTAAACAGTAGATTGAGAACTTTCTATTTTCATTATAGCAAAGAACAAGATGTCAAATAATGGATCGTATATTAGAGAAAGAAATGACAGGACTCAGTGAAACATCAAATAATAGGTATTACAGAGTGGGCATGCACCCATCCATTTTATAAATTTATAAAACTAGTTTAACTATGTGTAGAGATAATTTTTAATATAATTACGCGACATTTTATCGTGTTTTTTTAATTTCTACAGACGATGGATGACGTCGGTTACTCCAAGTAACAGCATAGGCAGGTAGGAAGCTTATTTATATTTTCATATTATCCACAACTGAGCATAAAGCTTATGTACACAGCCAGAAATCTCACAGGCTTGTTGCAATTTGCAGGATGTGCAGGCTTGCTGCAGGTTGTTAGCAAGTTGCTGCAAGCCTGTTGATTCGATCAGGCTTTAACAGGCCTGCGGCAACGGACCTGTTGCAACTTGTCGCCCACAGAGCCGTATAGTAATTTGTTGAAACATTCCGCACTGAACAAGCCTGTTGATGACAAAGAATAACAGGCTTGATAAAACAAATTGCAGCAAGTCTGATGCAATCAACAATGCTGTTACAACTTGTCCCAACAGACTTGGTGCCAGTTGTTATTGCAAGTCTGCATGCACTAAGCTGATAACAACCTGCGACAGACGTGTTACAAACAATCGGTACTTGGATTGTCACAACAATCTGAAATAAAAAGAAACCGCTCTACTGATACATGACTATTTGCCAATACAAGTTTGTTGTGGTAACAGGAGGTTTTTTTTCCCGAACCTGCGATAACACGTTTCTTTTTTATATCAATACTGCATTGAAATACCGTATACAGAAACATTTTCTGTTCATTTTGAACAACATAATATAATAACGGTTCACTATAGCAGAGAGAGAAAACGTTTATTTCAAGTTTAGTACTTAATATACGTCCTTATGTGGGTAAAAATTCAAAACGGTTTTTCGTGAACAGAAAAGTGTTTGAAACAAAGAAAAAAACAACCGTGAAAAAACAATAATGAAAAACAATCGCAGCTAAACTATAGTTTTTGCTATTCATTCAAACTATAAATGTTAAGGAGAATTAAAGACACGACATTATTCTGGTCGGTTTCTGCACCATATTTTACAACATAACTTACTACAAAGACAGCCGTAGCGGCCAGGCATGTCGAGACATCACTAATTCATCTTGAAAAATTTTGATATCGATTTATCAAAGCTATACAAATGTTAATACGATCATAATACACATATTTATCACTTCAATCTTTTGTTCAAGTTCACAAAAGACATATTTTTCGGGTTTATAACCACAAAAAAAGAACTTAGCTCAAAATATCCTTAAAAACTGTGTCTCCCATGGCCACGGCAGTTCACGGCAAAGATTTTCTCAAGAGATTTTCAAATTCGAATATAAAACTGCCTGTAGCTGATCTGTTACAGACCCTGTTTGTATTTCCAATTTAATCTTTGTGGGCCAAGTTCTGTTTGGTTCATGGTTAATTTGTTTGGTCTTTTTGCTACTTTACTTGTTTTGTATATCTGTCTATCTTTTGTTACTTTATTTGTTTTTGTCTGTCAATTTGTGTCTATCTATCTATCTGTCTGTCTGTCTGTCTGTCTGTCTGTCTGTCTGTCTGTCTGTCTGTCTATTTATTTGTTTGTTTGTTTGTCTGTCTGTCTGTTTGTTTGTTTGTTTGTTTGTTTGTTTGTCGGTCGGTCTGCCTGTCTGCCTGCCTGTCTGTCTGTCTGTCTCTCTGTTTGTTTGTTTGTTTGTTTGTTTGTTTGTTTGTTTGTTTGTTTGTTTGTCTGTCTGTCTGTCTGTCTGTCTGCCTGCCTGTCTGCCTGCCTGTCTGTCTGTCTGCTTGTCTGTCTGTCTGTCTGTCTGTCTGTCTGTCTGTCTGTCTGTCTGTCTGTCTGTCTGCCTGTCTGCCTGTCTGCCTGTCTGCTTGCCTGTCTGTCTGTCTGTCTGCTAGTCTGTCTGTCTACCCGTCCGCATGTTGTTGTTTTTGTTGTTTGTATTTACATACTTGTGTCACTGTGCGATTTGGATTTACATGTTTGTGTCTTTATGTTTTGATTCATTGTGCAAACAACATTGTATTGGTTACATGTTCTATTTCAGTTTGCCATCATTATTTCCTGATGTGCCAATTAGTTGTCTTGATGTCACTAATCCCAAACTGCGATATTTTTATTATTCGCAAAATGAAGAAATGAATTATGGTGACGTAACGTTTCTTGCAGGTACGTTTGGTTTGATATATACCTAAGAACAGAATATAAAAATTTGCATGTGAATTAGTCAAATTCACTCTTGCCTGTTCCCTCTGTCACATTGTGGGGCGTTGACACTTTGGCATATCCCAGGAGTTGCATGTATATAAAAGAATTTTCACGTAGTGATGGCGGGGCAGTTTTGTTAGGCTACTTTTTTATTAACGTATTTTAAAGTGCCCATGAAACGAAATTTCACTTCAGTTGTTTACGATTGTATTTGGAAGAACACTTAAGATAATGAAAAATGTCTTTTACATGCCTTTCAAATCTTATCCCATTCTTGAGTTATTGACTATGCAATTTGAGCAATGAAGTCACACGTTGTATGTGGGAGAAAACGGAAAATCAGTCATATCTTTGGATTGGTTTGACTAAACTGAATCAAACTTTGGGAATTTTCGTTGGGATATGTATGGTCTGATTACATCTGTAATGCGTGGTTTTGTGTGGTTAAACCAATCCAAAGATATGACAGATTTTCCGTTTTCTCCCACATACAACGTGAGATGTCATTGCTCAAATTGCACAGCCAATAACTCAAGAGTGGGATAAGATTTGAAAGGGATGTAAAAGACATTTTTCATTATCTTAGGTGTTCTTCCAAATACAATCTTAAAAAAGTGAAGTGAAATTTCGTTTCATAGGCACTTTAAAACAACAACAATAAGTTGGAAAAGGTTATTTCCGATAAACTATTTAAGTTCCTTCAACATTTTTGCATTATGCATGCATGTTTTATTTTTTCTAGGAAAGACGTACAAAAAACGAATATACGGTGTGAGATCTGTAATGTGTTCTAAAAGCAGGTACGTATAGAGAGATATTGATAGACAGCTCTACTATTTTTTTTGTAGATAATTACATGAGTAACATGACTTTTTTTCGGTTATATAAACAGCTTTATTTTTGCAATACAAAATATATAAATGTAATTTAACTACTGCATATAATGAATCAGAAATAATACTTTTATCTAATTGATTTATAAATTTATATTCGCTGATTGAGTTGGTTTCCTTGCATCGATATTCCTGCTGAGCAGGGATGCGTTTGAAGAAATTTTTCTCTGGAGTGAAAAATGGATTGAATAATTGAATTAAAGTTTTAAAAAGGCCAAACAAAAAAATCCGTAAAAACACAGTATCTCATCTCTATGCCCTCTATATTTCAACACATTACACTGAGGTTTGTGATAACAATAATTTTACTTTTGGCAAACATATATAGGAATGTAAAAATCTGCACGATTAGGCAAAAAAGTGAAATATTATATTCGTATATGTTTATTTATAATGAACTGTACTGTACTGTACTGTACTTTTGTTTCATCTTTAGAGTATTCCGAGATATGCTGACGGATTGGGCAATTCCAAAAAATATTAATCCAAATCATTTCCAAATAAAAGAAGACTCGCTTGTAAAACTAGCGCTAAAGAAAGTGAGAGCACAAGCCATGATGCAAACTAACTCGAAAAAAGGAAAATTTGCGATTGATATGGCATCTCGGAAATTGCCAAACATTGGTGAACATGTGACGACGACATCAATTAAAAGGGGAGGACAGACGTATGAAATATCTGTTGATTGTATTGGAAGAGCTCGTGAGGTAAGAAAAACTTTATCTAGCAAGCATTAAAAAGACAGTTAATACAGGCGCAGGAGAAGGCCTAGAATATATTTTATTATTCATGGGAATAAGTTAGTAGTCGGTGAAGAAAATATTGCCAGCCGTGTGCATGGGGTTAGAAAATGAATTTTCAAAAGACTTCTGCTTCTGCCTTCCTTCTCAGACATGTCGTCACAGAAAAACAAACTTTAAATATTATTATTCTATATGGTAAACAAACCAATTGATCAGTATTACCTACACCATACACTCATGTTGTAGTCATATTTTATCTAATGAGTAGGTATAGTCTTCACGCAAGCGTCACAATGTCAAAGCAGTCATCCTAATGAACTGTGGCTAAATTATGCAAACAGCACATGGATGGACAGAATACACCTCTTTCATAATGACGACCAATTTAAATATTCTTTTGTGTGCATCTCAATAATCCTTTCTGGCCTCGTTTGCGTGTCTGCAATTCAAAAGAATCTTTGCTCCATAACGAGGCTAGAAAGGCTAATTTAGATGCACATAAAAGAATATTTAAAGCGGCGGCCATTATGAAAGTGGTCTATAGAAGGCGTAAAAGCATAGCGTATGTAGGTTAGGATAGGATAGGATAGGACAGGATAGGATAGGATAGGATAGGGTGGGATAGGATAGTATAGGATAGGATAGGATAGGATACATTAGGCTATGCTATAGGCTAGGTTAGCATGGTTAGCATACGATATATGATAGAGGTGGAATGGGTTAGGTTTGGTATAGTCACCGCGTATATATGCTGGAATGCTGGTGCACGTTTGGTGAATAATAAAATACCGGTGTCGACGAGTTGGAATTTTGTGTTGGTTAACATAACATAGCGTGGTGTAGCGTAGTTGTTTATGTAATATTTAAAACACGAGTAGGAGCGTTTTATCCGAGATTTAAAACACGAGCGCGTAAGCGCGAGTGTTTTAGATCTGATAAAACGCGACTACGAGTGTTTTGAATAGCTTCAAAAACGCCGACAATAGATTTGCTAATCAGGATGACATTTTATATAAAATTTCACGTTCATTAGTATTCTTTATATAAAATTTCACGTTAGTTAATATTCATAGTAGTTTTATCAGGTTAAAAGACTTGCACATGATCAAATACGTGCATATTAGTGGACAATTTGGTTCATGAATATTAATGAGTTTTTGAAGGTGGTGTTATTGAAGTCGAGTATATAATTTTATATTTTTCTCTATTTTTAGTTTGTTATGAATGAGTTTGAAGCAGATATTTTTAGTGGCGTGATTGACTACATTCATAATGATAAATGTACCATAACGTATGAAACGTTGCCAGGTCTTCTTTGTGCTGCAACGTACTACGAGCTGCCAGAACTACGGCTGAGTTGTTTAAATAGACAGGATGATGTTATTACAGTGCAGACAGTAAGTATATCTGTATTCAAGTATATATCTCTATTTATAACATAGTTTTAATAAAATGCCACTTCTGATTGGCTGTCGTGCTGCTCCATTCTCAATGGAGCAAGGCAATTTAAGCGCGGGAAAACATTTTGCTTATGTAAGGAGAAAATACGTTTTGCTCAGCGAAATAAAGCTTGTTTTCTGTTATCTTAATTGTGTCTGATTTTATGTAAAAAAAAAATTGTTCAAATTACTAGTGGTACAGATATATTCATTTCTTGAATATGTGCATGGTGATAATTAAGAAATAAGTTATTAAGTATTTTTAATTTTAACAAATTAATTTAGGTAGTGGCGTATAGACCGTATAGGAAACAAGTAAAAGTTGGGGGCACAGCTATAAAAGGAAACTTAATGGTTATGATATTAAAACTATCATGTAATTAAATGGCACTTTTTGTTGCAAAATGGGTACTTTACGAAAATTTATGGACCATTCTGGTCTATAAATTTAGCGATTTTTAATAAATGCCAAAAATTAGTTTGCGCACGAAATTTAACTCGCTAGGTTTGTCTTATTTTGCAGTATGTGTTTAGTAAAATAACGTTCATATATATATATATATATGGCCTATCTATTGCAGTAAGCCCGTTATTTTGAACACTCGAAGCAGGTATAAGAATGGTTTGAGATAGCGGGAGTTTGAAATAACGGGGAAAATTATACTGTAAAATGTAAAGACTGAAAAAAATATTTTGAAGGAAAATCAAGTCTTTTTCGGGTAGCGAGGTTTTTTATCCTCTGTAGATTACAGACTAAACTCCCAGAACGTCTGTTCGCAGGCTAATTAGACCAACTGTGCGCCATTTGTATATAGGGACATTATGTTTAGTGAAAATAATTAATGTTATATATATTGGTATAGAAAATTTTAGTGTTTGTAAAATCAGCTGAGCTATCCGAAAGCTTATAGGCACAAGTGCTGTGATGGAAGCGTTTCTCTACGACGTATAATGTACATCCTTGATTTGTTTCAGGTTTGCCCGATGTTGAATATCGTCGAAGAATATATTTTTTTCAAGGATGGCAAAACGTTACAGCAAAAGGTGTTGATGAGTAATTTAAAACGACCAATAAGATTATTTTGAATTAAGTGATTGTATTGCGTGGCGTTGCGTTGCGTTGAGTTGAGTTGAGTTGAGTTGAGTTGAGTTGAGTTGAGTTGAGAATTGAACTTAATTGAATTGAATTGAATTGCAGAGTTGAACTGATTGAATTACAGAATTGAATTGAATTGCGTAGAAGTTAATCAACCTCCTACCCAGAGTCTTTTCTCCGTTCCTTCGTTCGCTTGGAGAATAACTTTTCTACGCGAACGAAAAAGCGAAGAAAAGACTCCGCATGGGTACGAAGTTGGAAGTTAGTTAGGTCACAGACCTCACAGTAATTCGTTCTTTGTTGTTAGTCTCGTGCCACAGCATATCCTCTCATTAATTGTGAAATGGCCTAGAATTAACAATAATCGTGAATTTTAAAGAACTAATTCTCAACCCCTCACCCCAACCCCGAGCCCCACCTAAACCTGACCCTAAATCTAACCACAACCCCGACAAACCTAAATCTAACCACAACCCCCCGGTGAGCCTAAACCTAACCACAACCCTCCAGGGAGAAAATTTCCTTTGTGTTAAAGTCATTAGTTTCGACCGAGAACTTACAAGACTAAGAAAACTTTCCTGTCTGGTCCTGTCCTGAGTGGAAACCAACCCTAAATCGCCGAACTACTAAGTCAGTACATTAGCCATATTTTCTGTGCTGCCGACAAAGTCATTTATCACGTGCCCAGTTAGTTATTTAGTCTTCAAAATCAAATCAAATGTGACAATATTTGCAATGTTTTCCTTTTATATTAGTTACTTGACTTTTTTGTAAATTGCTTTATGGAGATCGCAAATGATGAGTATTTTACAATCCTTTCTAAGAGCAGAGTTATTCTTGTTTTGTCACAAGATTGGAAGGTAAGTTCTTATTATTTTCTTTATTATAAGAGATGGTTTTTCAATTTGTTCTTAACCCTTTTTCGTCGGTGGATTTTTTTTGTGACGAGTAAAATCATCTGGCGTTAACCAGAGTTTAAAATACATAAGACGTAAGAGTCAGATACCGTCCAGAAAGATTTAACTCCACTGATCTCTATATACCGGTATAGTTGTATAGAGATCAATGGTTAACTCTAACCATCTGCAAAATTTCTTCTTGAAATGTTGGTTTTTTTTAAATGTATCCAGGTATTTTAAAAAGACTGATAGTCACTGATAAACAAGCGTTGGACATGCACTGTCCCTAAAAATTGAAATCATACCTTTATATGTAAAAAAATAGTTCTCAGTAAATAAAATAGTTGAAAAATATTCAATTGTTTGTAGTTTTTGAGAATTCAAGTATTTGGAAACGCCGCCAAAATTTTACGTATTCTATGTTTTTATTCATGCACGTTTATGCATATGCTTGCACACTTGTTGAACGCAATTGTTTTTGGTATAATGGCAAGACAAGACAAGACAAGACAAGACCATTTATTTAGTACAGTACCATTTTTTCATTGCATTACAAGTATATAAAAGGGGAAAAAACCTTAAAATATTTTAAGGTTAAAATAGGTACAATTAATCTAACTGTAATAACCATCTTCTTCTTCTTCTTCTTCTTCTTCTTCTTCTTCTTCTTCTTCTTCTTCTTCTTCTTCTTCTTCTCTTCTTCTTCTTCTTCTTCAGTTCTTCTTCTTCTTCTTTTTTTTTCCATAACATTTTATACAAATGGACCAGCCTCCCAAAATATCGTATAAGTGTCGTTTAGGCTTCACCAACGTTTGTCACATTGCGGTGCTTTTCAACTTTCGACTCAGTGTAGGGGTAGATCATGTAGATGAAGGCACAGTCAATTGGGGAAATTGTCTCTGGCGGCTAACATCTTGGAGTCTCTCGCACGGTTTGACCACTAGTTTTTGAAAAGTGTGCTTAGCTTTAACAGTAATATTTCTGCAATGTTTCATGATCAGTTAAGTAATACGGCTACATAAATATGTACGAGTTAAATCCCGAAAACGGGATTTATATCGACCGAGTTATTAATACGGGACAGAGATACATATATAAAAAAGTAAAAAAGCAAAGAAAACTGACTGGAATATAATGAATGATTGTTATTTGTTATTATCTTTCAATTACGTCTTCTCTGTACAGATTCTAGTGGTTCAGATTCTCAGCATTGCTATCACATACATACTTCAGTACAACTTTATTTAATATTTAATCTTCCATTTTTTTAAAGTGTGAAGTAAAGTATAAAGTCAGAGTACTCACTGTTTGGGCAACATTTAGAGGTAATGTTTTCATTTATGCATGCAGTCATCTATACATGCAGATAGTAAACTGCAATGCTTAGTTAATGTGGCGGATGTTGTAGATCGACACAGAGAAAAAATAATCCTTTCAGACAACTCACAGAATTGTTGAAAATCGTCCGTATGAGGACCTATGAGTGCATTGAGTCAGTGGGTTTATTTACGAATAGGGTCTGTCCAGGTTAGCTAGCTCAATTAAACCAGGTGCATAATTTCCACGCATAATTTCATTGTCCATATAATAAATAGAACATTACACGGTTGCTCAAAGATATCTTTGTTAACTGGATAGACCATAACGTATTGCGCTGCAATTCAAGATTGCGCTGGCGCTATTTAACAATTAGATTTTATGAACTCGAAATTTCTATGAGGGAATATAGTTGTTTTAGTAGGAACTAACTTGTGTTCGTCTCTTGATTGCCTATGGTTTTCTTTTACTCCTCGCAATTTTCGCAGTTTCTTTATTGAATGATCGGTAATGTCTAATTTTAGATATTCTTGGATGGAAAACCTTAGCTCAATCCGTGCTCAATTCCTGTGCAGCTCATATGACAGGCGCAATGTTAAATGAGCTTGAAACGGTAAGTAGTTGTTGTCCTGATGTTATACTGATTGTTAATAATGTACATGCATTTTAGTACACATGCACATATTGTATACATATATCTAGTTTCCAACGACTTAATTCATGACAAGTTGAGAAAAATCGGGACTTTGGACGTCACTGAATTTTGAACATTCGGTCACTTATATTACTGAATTGTACGTCATTTTTAGTCGCCTACATTAACCCCTTCTCTGGTGTTTACGTTAATAGGTTAAAATTGGTGGTTAGGAGTATTGCGTTGTGTTAGTAATACTATATGTATGTGTATACAACGACTGGATTTACAAAGGTCTCTACCTGCTGATAACGATAGCATTTCTATATTTAAATAAAATCAGTAATTGTTTCAAATACACTAAGCTCTTTTTAAAACTGTTTTTAAGGTTTTAACAGATGTGATAGAAGAGAAAGTTTCCTGAAGAATACCCAACCATGCAACTTGGTAGTGATTACTCCAATTACAGACGTCAATCCCAGTTTGCCATCAATTTAGTATGAGGGTAGCATTTCGAGTTCTTAACATGGGTGTCGGTCGGTGTAGAGGGGGGTGGAGGTTGTGCTGTCCAACCGACATTTAAAAACTAATTTACACACTCATTACTTTTCTTTCTGACGAAGGGCCTTCGCTCGAAACGTTAGACTTCTACGTTCTTTGTTTTGGGCAGTATATCAAACCTTACGTACTATATTTCGATTGTTGTTTCAACACTGCCTATGCATGCAGTGTTTATTTCACTATTTAAAAACTAAGGTTTTTGAGATGCCATTTCGTATATTTTCAGATCACTTTTAGGAAAATTTTACATGCAGGAAAAGTTTCTTTAGAAATGAAAGTGTCTTTCATTCTCCACTAATCGACGCTCATGGTTCCAAATGATGTACCTTGTACATTTTAAGGCCTGGCCAAACGCATTCAACATTGTTGAACGATGTTGAATAATGTTGAAAGCACGAGTGGCCAAATGAATTCAACATCGTTCAACATTCATGAATGCCAATTAATTGAACGCGGGCTACCACAAAAGCTGGAATCGACAATATCCCGCATGGCGCATGTCTCTGTTCAACAAAGTTGAATGAAATGTGGCCAAATGCGTTCAACACCTTTCAACATTTTGAGAACAATAGAAATGTTGAACGCGTGTTGAACGAAAATTTGAAAATTTCAACATCATTCAACACCATTCAACAATGTTCAACATCATTCAACAACATTCAACAGGGGTGGCCAAACGCTTTCAACATGTTGAATTCAACAATGTTGAACGATGTTGAATGAAATGTTAAAAGCGTTTGGCCAGGGCTTTATAGTGAGTATTGTAAATTATAGGTGAATATCATGAATTCATTAAATCCCAGTTCGTGCACGTGATTTCCGTTATTCCATGAACTTGAAATGCTAGCTATCACAGTTTAACACATTGATAAAAGTTGTATTTATTTTTGTTCAGATTCTATTTTAATTAATAAGTATATATATTATACGTATGTGTAAATATCAGCTATATACGTTAAAATTGAAGAATATTGTCGTGTGACTATATGTACATTATTGTAAATACAGCTGCAAATTTGTATTTTAATACCACAAAATGAGTTGAAATTTGTATTTTATTGCGTCTCTTTATAAGCGTTGTTGCTCATGTTCATTTATTTTAGAGTCACCTTCAAGGCATGCAACATAAAGAAAACTCTTTATATAACTGACCCTTTGTTAAACTGCAAGAGACGACTAAAAACTGTGTTGATGAAGTAGAATGCGTTTCGTGTTTGGTTTGCACGTCCAGGGCTTCTATAATTCATGTGTTAAAGCAATAGACTGCGTGGATAACGCGTGGAGAGATTGGCTGTCGCAAAACGTCGGACATTCGAAACATTGAACAAATTTGGACATTAACCAATCTTAATTTCTCAAAAAGAAAGACCACGTGATCCACTCACTTCATGGGGAAAGGTCTATCGACGATATCGAAAAATATGGCTGCTGTATATATTTAACCACAAAGCGTAGCGTCTTAAATCATCTCAAATTATGACAGCTTATAAATATTATTTATTATTATGCTAACATGGTTGACAAGGGCTTTCCCAATTCAAAGCATTGACGTATGTAGTTGACAATTTCGGACTGTATTTGCATGTATTTCCCTTCTGTTTTTCTGTACTAATAGTATAAACTGACATTTGAGAATTGTTTTACGGCTTTTCCGACTCCCCCTGAGTAAAAGCTCACTACTCTTAAGCCCGCAAGGTACACTGGTCCTGGAGTATCAATATGGCCGCCCGTGGCTTCAAAATGTTTACCGCTGGCCGTCAAGGATAAGCAATCCAGTTGTACTTTTTCTGTGGTGTAAAACTTATAGATATTCAAATAATTCAATTATATAGAAACTAGTTGTATTCGTGTAGACAGACAGACAGACAGACAGACAGACAGAGATTTGATTCACTTTTATTTCAATACGATAGTTATTCAAAGTTGACACTTTGCATGAAAGCCGTATGACAATAAATTAATTTAAATAACCAGGAGCTTTATTATTTAGAGCTTTATAAACCATTAAGCATAAACAGACAGACAAACAGAAACTTTTTTTATACTCGGGATTTCATCAAAATTATAACAAACGTTACAATATTTGTTTTACATGAGAGCCGAGAATTAGTTCTGATTTAAAATACAAAGTATAAAACTTTTTAAAAAGTGTTTATAAAATACTTAATGGGAAAAAATGTTAATAGCTAACGAGGACCAAAGGATGCAATATGCTTTTTAAATGAAAATAGCGTAGTTTTAGATTTGAGCTCAATTGAGAGATCATTTCATAGTTTTGCTCCACTATACATAAAGCTGTTTTTTAGAAAATCCGACAAGGTTTTGGTAAGTGTAAGTTCATATACCTACTAGTACTTCTCAAAATATAGGACATGTGTTCACATAAAGGCTCAAATAAGTCAGCTATGTATACTGGAACAAGACCATTAATTGCTTTGTACATCATTATGGCTCTATGTTCGTCGCGTCGTTCACACAGTGTTTTCCAACCTAATATCATTCTTATATCATGGGCTCTAACTTCATAGCCTTGCTTAGTAATAACTCGTGCAGCACGATTTTGAAGTTTTTGTAAACGAGTTGTTTGACAGACAGACAGACAGACAGACAGACAGACAGACAGACAGACAGACAGACAGACAGACAGACAGACAGACAGACAGACAGACACTGGTGGCGGAGGATACGAGATTCCCTGGTGACGAGGCATACTTGCGCGGTTACTTTAAAAACCAAGATGGCGGCATCACGCAAGAAACTTTTGTTATAGATTTACCCATTTAACTGATTTATCTTTAGCAGGAAGGACTATGTTCTACTTAAATTCGTGAGTATTTTACAGTTAAAATAAATAAAACTTTGCATAATGTCGAAATAGATGAACTTTTAATGATAATCTGACGAAATTATTAGTACATGTATATATATATATATATATACTGATAATACACATTTTTGCTAAAGTTGCATTGATTATATATAAATAAGTTTTGTGGAAACACCACGTAAAATATTTCTTTGCTAAGTTTCCGGCCTGTTGACTCAGGCCTTCATCAGGCCTTCATCATTTGCTCAAGTTATTTCAACTTTTCTTTTTAAGTAATGATCCTTTTGAAGAAGAGTCATTGCCAAAGGCCTACTATTTTCCTTCATCAAAGAAATCTCTTTCTGCAAACCAAAGAAAGGTAGTACAATAGTACTTACTGTGTATAACTGTATTTAACTTATTTAGCTTATATCCTTCTGTATGTCAATCATCACATCAGTGTCACTATTCATTGCTATTCTGGTAAGCTCTACCAGCATTTTTTACCTTCCTGCCATCTTAATCAGCATCGATCCACACTGGAAAGTTTGTATGTTATGCCGGTGTGGAGTTTCGTGGATTACACCAAATTTGGCAACCCCCAAAATATGTTCACTTTTGTGAAGTGTCGTCTGTCGAGGCTTCAATTCCCTGAACCAATCATATAGATAGAGCTAGATTTTGGCAACCTGTAGGGTAGTTGGTGTGATAATTTCTTCGTTTTTACAGTAAAATTTGAACTATACTCCTTGTAGAATTAGATGAAAAAGTTCGCTCAAATTGCTGCAAATGGTGTTTCCGAGGTTCTAGATTTCAAAAATTTCCGGGGGAGGACCCCCCTCCAAATGCGGTCACTAATTGCCACTACTGCCGCCACCCCACTTTTTGACACCTTGCTACAGCACTTGTTCATCAATCATCACTATCAATGCTGTAAGTAAAGTGTAAAAGTTTAACATCGCAAATACAACATTGAGATCATTCATAATCATGCATTAGTTTAGAGTTGTATTCAACTGCCAAAATAGAGGAAATTGATTGTTGATGTGAAATTTATGTTTACTAACTTTGTGTTCTGCAACATCTGTTCTTTGATTAGCCAAATTAAATCAGATTATTACTTGTCGCACCACGTTGTACGCATGAATTTCCATGGTGCACCGAAGGTGAACCAAAACCCCCCTCCCCCGACTGGCGTGCAAAAATTTGTGAAGAAATTACTGGCGTAAATATCCGGTGGATGAATAACGAACTTTCCAGTATGGGCATTGATCATCATGTTGCTTAATCGTTCACCATATGACTTACACCATCCTGGTAAGTTCCACTGGCAGCTTTGACCATCAAAAGTGCCAGTGGAAATTACTAGGATGGCATAATGATCATGAGTCAAATGAGTCAAACTTCAGATATATCTACTAAATCTGTGCTATTTAATAGTAACCTAAGCTTGCTAGATGTACTGGCTTACATGCAACAAAGCTGAACAAGCCTACTGTACACCAAGATATGAGTTTTTGAATGCAAGCTTGCTAAATTTGCTTTTGAAAGTAAAAATTTTCATGATCTGATATTCACTAGTACAGCAGTCAGGCTGTATTTAAGTACTCGAGAGAAAGAAAAAATTAGCCCTAGCCATCTTTTCTTGAACACTTAAGTACAGCTGGTCATCCAAAGCTTTATACCAAGCTTTGGATGCATTTAATTTCATACATGGACTTTTACACACTGAAGAAAGGTTAGTCTAAGTCATAAATATAAATTGGTCATAGAGTGTATTTCTTACGAAAAAAGTCAAAAGGCACCTACAGTATCTATAGGCAACCTATAGAAAATGTACATTCCAATTGCCTATAGAAGCTATAGCACTTAAGTTGGTCACCTATAGAGCGTTTTCATCTGACGTCACGGCGGCCATATTGGTGTACCAAAACAATGAAATGGTGGCCATATTGGTGTATGGTATGGGAATTAGCTCTTTCTTATTCAAATATTTTGTATTGTTTCACCACCCCAATGGGGCCACCGATCACGTGAGTGAAAAGTTACGCTCTATAGGCTTGTAATAGGTTGCCTATAGGTTGCCTATAAAAAAACAGGAAATGTCCCAATTGCCTATAGAAACCTGTAGAATCCTATAGACTACTCTATAGGTCACCTATAGACTTTTTCTGTTAGCAAGAACCAGCTATGATGATCTGTATACTGGTACGGCACATGTGGGGTACAAGTACTGTACTGAACTGTCAATTTTGAATAGTCAAAAATATACTGAAAAAAATATAAACGTTACGTTTACTAACAATGATGTTAAAATTGCTTAAATCAAAAAATTATCCATGGCGTAGCAATGGAGTATGCCTGAAGACCTGTTTTGTTGATTGTGGCTGTGTGTTGTTTTATTAGACTTGTCTCAATCCAGGTAAAATGAAAGGAGAACCAAATGAGACTGAAAGCAAAGAAGATGCTAAGTTTCTAAGTGGATCTAACAAACTTTCAACACATCATGAAGTTGCAACTCGAGAAGATGGCACTGCTCAACATGATACATCATCTGGCTCTCAGTTTGATGAATCTTGGCCAAGTACTGATAAGAATGTGTCAAGTTTTTCATCACATCACACTCCTCTTTCATCCAGTACACCTGCTGAAAAGGAGACTTGTAAGAAGGATGGCATGCCATTTTCTAGTGAAAAGATAAATTCAAAGAAACAACCCAGCCAATCTACATTATCAAAGTAAGAAATCAATAATTTATGAATTTATCAATATTATGAAAATCATCTTCAGTTGGGTATTAAATAAGCCAACTCAGGTGCATGTACCTAGGCAGAATGGTGCCCACTCCAGAGTTCCCTACAGTATACTTATACGTGGATCAAATCAAAATGTCAACATCCCCCCGGGCGTACCCCTGGGCATTTGGATTTTTTTATTTTATAAGGTCAAATTCCCCACCTATGTTTTTCCCCCCGTTCAAATATACCATGTTTTGGAAAATTTGGAGATCAAATGCCCCACCCTCAACAATTTCTAATAAATATTCATTTAATGCAAAATCTGTGAACATAAACATTTAACGCGATTTATTTATAAACCCACGGTGATGCTTAAACTTTTTCACGGTCAGCACCACCACGCAAGCCACAACTTGCACAAAGAACCACTATATTTTCGGAAATATTACGAATTCAGTCGAAAAAATCAAATCGGAAGTTGAAACATTGAAAAGTTAGACTTATAAGAAATGGCCGCTATGGTGGCAAAACATTTTTTTATTGAGTATAGACATGGACAATGAACATTTCAGTGAACAGTAATAAATTTTCTTACCTTCAAACGCGTGTTTTAGCCTGACTAGGCCATTTTCTTCCAGCCACTGCAAAACCAAGCAATTTTCTGACCTGGAAAATTTGACAAATTCCGCGTTTTGAACAGAATCTGTTCGAATTCCCCACCCCCCTAGCAAATTTCCCACCCTCCACTGGGTTAGAACGTCAAATTCCCGCCACCCTGAAATGCCGAACGATCAAATTCCCCACGTATGCCTGGGGGGGGGGGGGGGGGGGTGTGTGTTGACATTTCGATTTGATTCGCGCATTAATAAAAATTAAGTAGGAAACTCTGGAGAGGGCACCTTTCTATATGAGAAAGGCTATCTAGCTTGCCGCCTAGATAGATATCTTTTGCCATACAAAAATACTTATGAAATAAAGCGTTCTATGTAGTGCACTACTTAATACTTTTCTCTGGCTGCAAGTTTTAAAACTTTAAAGTGTACTGTAGTCGAAAAAATGGTAGAAAGTGAAAATTGGATCGATATGAATCGGGAAATGTGTTTGACCCAAGTGGCATATTAAAAAGCCTAATGTTAATTTTCACCAAGAGCTGTAACTGCCATTGGCTGTGTGTTCTATTTGTAAAATTAAACATGAATTTGTAAATCGCACCATACAGTAGTATACATGGCAGTGATTTGTGTCATATTTTTGGAGTCTTATTCAGTAGATCAATTTTGCTTTTTCCTTCATATCATTTGTGTACATATAGGTATATTGAAAGATTTCGACATGGGATTCCTGCTAGTCGTGAACGTCGTGGAAATATACATTCAACAATTAGTGAAGATTTCTGGTGGTTATCACCACCGAGTAGTACATCAACTCCAAATGAACCAACTGAGACCACAGTATCTTCAAAATTTTCCCCATCATCAACTATAGCACCACTTCAAGTACGTTTGTTTCACAAATAAAACAAAGCTTCCATATATATGTACTGTTTACAGAATGAGTGACCTGTATCCCGATATAGAACGGACACGAATTCTGTAAATTACTTCCAAAACGATCTATTTGGTAAGTTCATTGGCGTAGTAATTTTTCTAAAAAAAACGTCTAAGTCGAGAAAATCAAAGTTAAAGTTTATGTGTGTATGTATGTATGTATGTATATATATATATACATGCAGTACATGCTACCTCGGATAGAATAGGCATTATACATTTAACTCTTCGAGTTTGATATTCAAAAAAAACTTCTAAGTGCCAGACAGGAAATCGTACCCTTAATCTACATGATTGCATGTGAGATGGTTGAGTAAGAGTATCACAGCTCAAAAAACTTGTTTTTGCATGTATCCGGGTATGTTTTTGAAATACAAACGTAAAAATTACACAGTGTACATGTTAGAAAGTTCAAGCAATGTTGTCATTGTTGTGTATACAACTTCCTGTGAGCAGTCGAATGAAATTTATAGGACTACTTTGTGGTAAGTACTACTATTATCGCCTCGTGCCTCAGCTGTGTTCAAATAACGTCAAACGTAAGTTGTCTGCGCAAACTTTGAGCGTGCAACAACTACATTTGAACAGTAATTTTAACTACGGGAACATTCAAGCATAAGCCATGTCACGGAATCAAGATGTCACCTTTGCAATCCGTTTCAATCTCGTTCAATTTTGACCGCCGTTCCTTTGTGCAGTTTTTCGGTATAATTATTTTTGATTCTATATCTTTTAAAAGTGTTATTATGTGAACTAAAAGTGCGATTTTCCTGTAGGAAAATTTGTTTCTCACAATTCCTAAAAATAGCATGACAATAGGTACGGGTATGTATATTTATGCCGGGATAAATACTATTAAATACTATTGTTTGTAATTTTAGTACATTATTAAAATGAATCATACAGTGGGTTGAAAATGGCTTATTTTCCATTCTTTAGAAATCTGGACCCAAGTTTTCGCGTGGTCGCCCTGTAAGAGAATTAGTCGAAGCCATAGATTCAGACACTGACAACCTCCAGACTCGGGCTGATCTACTGTTGGAGAAAAGGTTTGATTATACTTGTTGTTTCAAACATTTTTGGGGTCCTGGTCACGTAGAATAGATATAGTTACTAGGTTTCTTGCCTGGAGAATTTAACGCAATGGGTATACTGTAGAGTGCTACATAGGCAATGTTTTGGATATAGCAAATACTGATGTTTTGAGCGGACCCCTTCATCAAGTATGTGATGATGAACGGCTCCGCTCGAAGCATCAATATTCCGTTACCAAAAACTTCGGCTGTTTACCACTTAAGTTTTACTTTGCAATTAGATTATAAGCTTGAAATTCCTCAAAGATGATAGCTGACAATGAGCCAAGCAAGTCGCCTTCCATTTAGTTAAATCAGTTAGGTTAACCTGAAATACCGTTTTTAAAGTTATACCTCTTTTTCTAATTTTTATCGATTCAATTATTTTGAAGTGAGAATACAGTGAGTGATCTATCAACTCCTGAATCCATTCCTAAACGTCCGTCTTTATGGATGTTGGAAAAACAAAAAAGATTGGGGGTAAAGGATGAACCCAGAGCTCCTGTAAGTCGACCACACCCTGCCCCTGAAGACGATATCCTCTATCAATGGAGACTTTCAAGACGACTGGAAAATGCTCAGAAGAAAGCGAGAAGGAGTTGGTCAGGACAATTTACTGATGCTGTAACTCGTCAGGGTGATGTTCCTACTCATCGCATTCGATCATCAGTTAATAAGAAAGGAGCGAATGAGCCAGGATTTCGTATACGTAACGAGCCTGTAGAGGAAGTTATAGGAGGAGGTGAAGTTCGTGGAATGCGAAAGGACCCAGACTATTTATCTTCCAAATTAAGGACAGAAAAAGCTGTTAAAGTTGTAGATGTAGATAACATTATGCACGCTAGGAATATTGAAATACCACCAAACAAAACAGAAAGGGAGCCTGTCTTACCCAGAAAAGAACAGAAACGTTGTGTTGGTCAAAATGAATTATTTCAAAAAGAAAATGGTGCACCGGAGATACCATTGGAGACCAATGTACCGGCGATATGTTTTATTAGTGAGGCTAACTTGCCAGCCCATGTTCATATGATGTGTGATATAGTTCCATGTTCTCAACACCAGGAATATCTGGACACCAGAGGCACTAGAGCTACTGTTAGTGACCAAGCTCCCACGTCGAAAGAAACCATCATTGCCGAAACGCCTTCAAGATCAAGTGGTGAACAGATACAAGAAAGTGGGAAAACCAAACAAAACGTAGAACCTCTGAACGATACACCTTTTCCAGTTGTTAATACACCAAATATATTTCATCCTCAACGAGAAACCAACTCTGTTAATATACCATATGTACCCCGCTCTCCACGAGAAACAAACTCTAAGACAGCAGATCAGATTAAAGTGACAAATGACGTCCCTCAAATATCTTTGCAGCATAGAATGGATGCGAAAAATAATGACAAAACTGATGGTGGGGATATGATTGGGAACGTAATTGGACAGGTGCGTTTTTATGCATTATATTTTCTATTTTTTTTTATTATTAGTTAACACCTGCCCCCTCCCCCCTCCCCCTTCCTTGGTAATCAGCAATCAAATTGCCATTGGTTTAAAAGGATGTGATGTGAGCATTAATTGCACCCTTAAAGGTGCAACAGCTCATCAGTTCCATGTCCGGAACCCCTGTTGGAATCATGAAACTTAGTGAAAAAGAGGTTTTTGTGTTCTCTAATCAAAATTTGGTGGTACTTATAAAAGTGCATGAGCTGGCCACAAAACAGAGAAGTAGGTTGTAACTACTTCAAAACATCTTGTTTGTATTTGATACATTAAATGAAAGATACAAGACAGTTGGCATTTAGTGCATGTATATATCCCGTAAATTATAGTTTCCGGTACATCTCTATATTCTTTGTGATTAATCTATTTCAGTTGTTAGCACACATATGATATCAATTGTATATATGGTTTTTGTATTAACTCATTCTTGTCCGGTTCAAAAACCAGTCACAGCAGGTGGTCTTGGCAATTTGTGAATTAACATGGCATAATAACACAAAAATAATACCACAATATATAATTTGAATCGTTTTTACCTCTACTCTTCAAATTTTAGGTTGTCGGGTCTTGTCGGACAACCTATTTTGCAAATTATGCTAATTGTTATTAAAAATATTATAATCTATAACAAAATGGAAACTATTTAGAAAAAATTATTAAAAAATAATTACAACAGACAAATGCTTATACTTACTTTAAGAGTTGCTAGAGTCTAAATTTTCGTTGGTTTCGCTTAATATATATTGACAAATAAAAGCCATTTAAATTTTCTTCTTGTTGAGATGTACCTTGAAGATGCGAGATCCGAATAACCGGAAATTGAGGTCAGCGCTCTCCAAATACTTCATGGCATATCGTTATTTAAGGTTTCGTTTTAAAAGATCATTCAGCCCAAGGGGGGTAAATTTGGTCAAAAACACAAATCGAAGTCATCTGTCAGCGGTGACGGATAATATTAGGACCGGACGAGAATGAGTAGCGTTCTATTACCTTTTTGTTCTATTACCTATATGTTTATCACTCTCCAATTCTTCAGGTAATCTCAGAGAGGCTGTTTTCTTCCATGTCGTCATCTCGTCGTAGCAGCAGAAATAGCAACCTGTCGATTGAGAGTGCTGACGAAAAAGTGGAAAAAAGGAAATCTTACGAAAAGGAACAGGAAGATACGAGGAAGGAAGTCACGAAAGAATGTGAAAGTCACGATGAACAAACACGTGCAACTGGTAAATGAAAACCTAACGAAATAACTCGTTAACTAGAACGTCAGCACAAGTTGAAATGCAGATTTATAGCGATCTTTATATTGTAGAGGTGTGCAAACTCCGGTTTTCCAGCTCCGGCTCCGGCTCCAGCTGTTTTACAGCTCTGATATCCGGCTCTGGCTCTGGGTCCGACCTCATTAGTTAACAACTTGGGACACAGTCCAACTGGGTATTACTTAGCCTGGTACCCTGGCCCAATCAAAGAATATGGGCCAGGTAACCACTAAAGACTTCTGCTTTCCTATTGGTTGAATTTTCGCGTGTTTTTATTGGCTATGAGTGAAACTGCAATCGTCATAAATGGATTTAGCCCTGATGACGCGAGAATGAGATTAGTGGTTACCTGGCCCTTATTTCTTTTGAAATTGGGCCAGGGTACCAGGCTAGGTATTACTCGGCTCAACTTTGTCCCCAGGCTCTTCTCCCAGTCACCCGGTGAAAGCCGCCAAACTGTTAAGCGACTCAAGCAAACGCAATGCGACAACTAGCAATGCAAGGAACGAAGAAAATGTTATAGAACCGAACAAAGTTTTAATTTGTTTTAGCTTTAACTTATTAAAATAAGTTATGTTATACTTTGCTACTACAAATAACAATAAACAAAATACAAAGTATAAACTGCCAAGGGTTTTTAAAACTTTTTATAATTAAATTTAATGACCAATGTTGCCTGGAAGGAGCGCGCAACGTTTCTTTGAGACGATGTTCCCCGTCAACGAAAAGACTCGTTCAGAAGTGACAGAGGACGGTGGACAAGAAAGATATAATAGAGCTAGACGCACTGATTGTATTACGACATAAGTATATTGTATTATTTCGTACTTCATGCCAGGTTGAAAGCGATATTACAGTATATCATGACGTTATATAGGAGTTCTGATAGTTTGTTTGAAAATTTCGATTTATGCAAATTTCTAAAAACTTGCACTAGAACATTTTACATCCTTCGCAAGCTTCTATAAACATAAAAAAATATTTAATTCCAGGCTCAACAATAATAACTCGCGCTAATATAGCCTTTGTTAATTGAAAGTCGACGATTTAAAATTGTTTTATATGCTTATATATATATTGGCCTTATGGCTATGACTTTATTTTAGCATAACTGATTTTACTTTTTTACTTTCGTACACGAAAATGAGGTTATTTAGGGCCAATTTATGCCCACGTGATGTCCACTAACTGGACTGGTTTTAAATAGCAAAATATCGCCCCTGTAACTGTTTCAAATCGGAAATAAGAACAAACCAGATGAACCAATGCATTTTCGACTTTTCGTGATCCATACTTTTAGTTAATGGCATGCTTACACTCGGCATCAAAAGCCCAAATTCAAAGTTCAGACTGCCGAACCCGATGGTTTCACACGTCAGTTGAACTTATTGAAATGCGCAAACTCAACTTCAAATATTCTTGTACATGTACCTGTATTCAAACAGCAAAATCCAGCGTACCTGCAGGCTGCATTGCATGCAATATCAACGGGGGCGTGCACAATTTAGTGAACTTTCTACCAGATCAATTTCAAATAAAACTTTGAAGGAAGTTATTTACTGGCGTTAGATCAGCCACTAGGAGTAAATAGAATTATGCTGTAATTTGTGTTCTAGCTTGAATAAGCTGTTTCTATGTGTTTAGAGCCTTCAATTAACTTATAATTTTCACACAACTCTTTCAGAGTTTCAGGCTTTCGGGTCCTTATAGTCCTTATAAGACTCCACAGATGTTACTCTGGCTATAAGGCCAGAGTAGTCAGACGATTTTACTCTTGATGCTAAATTTTGCTTTGACAAAATGGCGGGGAAAATTGACACTTCGCGGCTCCCCCCCCGCAAAGATTTCATGAAGTGTCCGCCACTGGCAAAAACCACGTGCATGAGGACATAAGCAGGTTTTTTTATTATGAAAAGGTGCATATAGTTTACGTCAAAATTAATTACTTTTTCCTTATTTTCTGTATGTTAGTAGTCGACAACACTCTCGTATTTCCTGATGATGAAATTCTGACACGATTACGTCAACAAGCTGAATTCTACGAAGAGCATTTAAGGTATATTTATTCTTGTGCATTGTGACTTAATTTGTAATGACCAAAATTGTAATGACCATTAATAACAAATGGTGACTTTAGTCAAGCTCGTGTGTATAAATATTAGTAATATCATGTTTGCTTCAGTTTCTTTTGTTCTTATAGGTCCCATTAATTAACATCTATTAGCATAACAGGTGATTATCGAAAATCGCGCGCGCTGATTGGTCGAGCTACTTCGGACTAATTCTCGATAATCACCTGCAGCGTTTATTCAAAATGGCCGTCAGCCAATTTGTCAGTGCGACAGACGAGGAAATTAAAAATTTTAAAGAAAATGTTGTTCCGAAAAGTACGAAATTGTGTATTTATACTAAAGCAATTATTCGCCTCAGGCTCGACTTCGTCTTCGTCTAATAGATCTTTTAAAATATATTTCTTCTATTACTACCCAAACTGACCTCCAACCAGGTCGTATCATTGTATTAGTTCTAATGCGACCTAATCGCGGAATAAAATGGCAAAGTTTCATGTAGTATTAGCATAGAAATGAATTTTGAACTTTCTTAAAAAGAAACCGAAGCGAGCGGAGGCCTAATAGCTAATGTACCTTTTTTATGGTGTTACGTATTACAGAACTGTGGAATGAAGTGAAGAATTCGAATCGCTGCCACGCCCACAACGTTTAAAGAACGTGACATTTGTTGAAAGTTTTTCATATAAACGTGATAAACAAATGTGAGAAACAGCTGCGGAAACGTTTTCAGCTGTGGTTTTGTACTGAGCGAAAAATGTATTGACATATTTGTAAGGTGTATGTTGTCAATAGTATATGTTCTTTAAAATCCACAATGAACATTTTCTTAGATAGTCATATTTTTTACTTCATTTATTTCAAAATCCGTCGACGTTTGTAGGCGTGGCAGCGATTCGATTTTTTTATTCATTCCATATATAGTAAACGTAATGTTTCATAAAACTTTCCCAACAATACAATAATAGCAATATACAGTAATGACAACACATAGTGAAATAAGCTGCTAATGCCTAGCACGAGGGATGATAACAGTGCAGTAGAGCTGTAGAGGGAAAATAGATTCCCATATAAAAAGTGTTGTTCTGGTTATAAATACTGGGCTATACGACAACTTGCGTTGTGATACATGTGGGTAAATCTCTCATGTTTTTATGACATGTTATGATAGGTTATTATTATGGCATCAATTTAGTCTTAGATTTTTGGTTTATTCAGACTAATTCAGAATATACAGTATATACCTTTACACGTGATGCTTAATTTCTGATATGCATTTTTGTCTGACAAACGTATCATGTTCTTAACTTACAGAAACATTGACAGACTTCTGGAACACATGATAGACTAAATTTACAAGTGTATGTATATATACGCTATATGTAATATGTAGTGTACAGAGCCGTTATAAGCAATCGTTTAGTACTCCTAATTATCTTGCTTTGTTGAAAGTATAAGAACACTGAAGTATTTATTTAGTAATATAACGTAATTCATGTAAATAACACAGCTTTCTTGTAATTGACTTCGAATCATTATAAAAATTGTACAAAGTTTACGAATTGAACTTCTCGTGTGAATTTTTTGTATCAAGTAGAAACCTGTCATCCCCTTCCTTTGCATTTTAATATCATTCTTTCGGGGAGTAAACCCTGCTTAAATTGCTGGCCCTCTTCTATGCCGAGATCGTGCACAGTCCAATCCTTTCTAAGTAGGGCCGAAGTACGTGATCAGCTGATCGCGTAAAGCTCACTGAAACATCACAATGTTTGGACTACCCTGCGAGGACAGAGCTTGTCCAATTAGTTACTTTTTGTCCAAAAGGTAGGAAAATGGAATTTAAATGATTACGTGTTTCGTAATTGCATAATTATAAATACAAACTCAACAAACTACAAAGTTGCAAAGCTTGTTGGAAAGCTAAAAGTTTGTTCAGAAATTCCAACATTTCCTCTCACTTACAATTCAGGATTATCCTGAATTGTCAAAAGTGTCTAGAATTCAGGATTATCCTGAAGCCTAGGCGATTTCTCTGTCCCACATGTGGGATGTTAAACTAAAAAGCATATAACAAAAAAAAACAGTAGGGATATTCGTGGTTAGGTTTAGGTCAACCGGGGGGTTGTGGTTAGGTTTAATTAGGGTTGGCAGGGGGGGTTGTGGTTAGGTTTAGGGTCAAGTTTACAGCTGGGGGTTGGGGTGGGGGGTTGGGAATTGGGATTTAATTTCTTTAATATTCAGGATTATCCTGAGTTCTAGACCATTTCACAATTAAGGATAATCTGGGAAATTCTAAATCGGCCCTCGGCCTCCTTCGCCGACATCGCGCGCGTGCGTTATACGGCCGTGTACGGCCGTGTACTATTAGTGGTCTGGAAGCGAATTTGGGAGAAAGAAAAGAAAGAAAAGATGGCGTCCAAAATTGATAGCAATGGAAAGAAAGGTAAAGGAAACGGCAAAGGTGCTATTACTCAGGAGCAAATAGCTTTCATATTTAACCAACTTCGACAGGAGCAAAGAGGTCTCCTTTCAAAGATAAACGAGTTAGAAATGGACCAGTCAGAGCATAGGTAAGGGTTTTATAGTTATTCGTTTTCATTTATGTGACAGTCAGTCAATTTCACGTGCACAAAGCTTGTCATAATACTTTAGTTTTACTATTGTAATTTGGCTTGAGATTTTGATATTCTTTCGTAGAAAATTGTACCAGATGTTTAGTTGTACTTTGCCTCTGGTACCAGCTCCAAACTATATTTAGACATTTAGTCTGTAGGCTCAACTCCAAGATAAACACTATAAAGATTAGACACCTTCTCATTCGGTCAGCAGACAGACACTGCAGGTGCAATGCTGTTCCAACAAGCCATCACCAGCATGTATTTGCACTGGTTGTTCCCAGTCTGTTAACAAGTCTGTTACAGGACAACTTGTAACAAATTTGATGACTCTAACAGACTTGTATCAAGTTTTACCACTCTGCACTTTCAGTCAAACCAGATAGTACAAGGGTGACAACAACAAGCTTGTAGAAACTTTATAAAATCACAACTTGTTATTAACAACTTGGTGTCCACTAAGTAAGAGTTAATTACAAGAACCAAGTCACATACTTCCACATACTTCCCGAGGTGTGTAGCACCGAAGGAAGTATAGGCTTAATGCTGAGGTTCGAGATAACTAATTTAGTTCAAATTTAACAAGGTTTTGTCTTTATCTGTATACTTCTCTGGGTTTTATACAGATAAAGACTGTGCATTTATAATGAGCAATTCAATTCAATTGAATTCAGTTTGTAAGGGAGATAAAGACTTATGAATAACAAAGAAAACCATGTGAAATTTGAACTACCTACTGTAAGCTGCAGTTTATTTTTTGCTTTTAACATCACTTCAACATGTTACAAGATTAGTATTATATTGTTTTATATAATAGATTGCATCTTACACAAAGTGATTAACAATTAATAATTATAAGAGCTTTTATTTGAGAAAGACAAGAATTCACTTGAAAAGAGATAGAAGATTTCAGTGGCATAGGAAGCAAGTTGATCTTGGAGGGGCACAGCTTCAAAAGGGCACTTTGTTCAGGTGTAAGACTTCAAAAGGACACTTGAAACACATGTTTTATCATAAAAAGGGCACTTTTCTGTTGCAAAAAGGGCACTTCATGACAAAGTTGGGGGGGGGGGACACTTGCCCCGTTTTCCCCCTAGTTGCTATGCCCCTGGAAGATTTGTTTCTTGCCATCTGGATTTTTTTTTTAGATATTTTCCCACGAAACCTCCTGACCTTAGTATAGGCTTGCGAGAGGCAAGTGATTTTTTTTAATCCCAAAGGCCCAGTTATCATATTGTAAATGATAATCATCACATGTATATACAGTATGGTTTCCTTGGGGGATAGGACATAACTAAATTAACAAAGAGACATTCTGGTACAGCAAACTACAAGGAATCTTAAGTAGCCATTCAGGAAAATGTTTTTGTACTTTGATGTGTTTATTTTGTTTTTAGTATGGTTATAGATAATTTAAAAGGTGTGGCTCCAGAAAGAAAGTGTTTTCGTTTAGTTGGTGGAGTCCTGGTCGAGAGAACTGTAAAAGATGTGCTACCAGCATTATGCAATAACAGGGACCAGGTAATTTACCATTAATTAGTCCTGATATAATAGGTGTTGATGGCCCTGAGTTTTTTGAAGTTATAAATGATGAATTGGGTGCATTTATCAAATCTTCAGAAAGTAATACTAATTCTGGCACAGCATTAGATTGATCTGTCTTTTTTACTGGTAACAGTGACCAATGAAATGTTCTAAAGTTTTCCACATTTTTATAACTGGTGACGATTGATTGGACATTTTAACCATTAACCTACTTAAACTCATGGAGCTATGAGCCCATGATACAATAAATAGAACATTTAATAGAACCATTACATAGTTGTAACATAATTAAGGTATAATGCTGGTGAAGGTGAGGGGATAGATGGACAAATTAATCAACTCTTTAACCCAATAGCCACTCAACACAGAGAAAGATTTTGGGCTACAATATATAAAGGGCAATGAATTAATTTCAATACAGTATTTAAATAGGTTACAATCTGTTTCACATAAAAAGTTATATCGTTTAAATGTAAAGCCCTAATCAAACGAGAAGGCAAGTCATCGCAAGTTGGCAGTCACGCTATCTCAGCCAGCCGCTCTGAATAGTTTCCCGAAAATATCATGTACCGTAACAAAGTTAAAATTTGTTTAAAACACTCATGAAACCTTTATTTTGTTAATTTGGGTGTTTGAACGACCGCCACAGAAATTTCTGACTGCCAACTTGCGATGACTTGCGTTCTCGTTTGATTAGGGCTTAACACGTTACTTTTGGGTATAGCCGTATAGCCGTTACTTTCGGCGGTACCGCTACTTTCGGAAATTATTAGAAGTCTCGAAAATTTGCCGTTAAGCCGGTTTTCCACTATGTCTCATGAGCTCTGCGCTGGAACCAATCAGAAATCTATTGAATTCGAACAAAAGAAAGTCGCTTCGCGCGAAAAAAATCGCCTAATGAAAACTGGCTTTACTTTCGGGTAGCCGTTACGGTATTTTCTTTATCTCTGAACGTGTTGGTTTGTACATTATTTGGTGGTATGTTTATTTATTAGATCAAAGTGCTCATAGAGAAACTGAAAGTCCAGTTACAGTCAAAGTGTGAAGAACTTAATGCATTTAAAGAAGAACACAACATTAAAATGCAGGGAGAGAAAAATACAGCAGAACAAGAACAGACAAAAGAAGAAAAAACAACATCAGGAATATTAGTTGCACAAACAGAAAAGTAGTTATTTAATACAGTAATGTCTTTTAGTAATGTCATTACCAGAAACGTTGAACTATAACAATTCAATAATACCAGATGTCTATAATTATAAGTCAACTAGTGTTCTCCTTTGGCCAAAAACGTAGGGTGCTTTGTAGTTTGGACTTGATGTAAATTGTATACCATAAAATGTTCGCCGTATAAACAAACATGTGCATGTGATCAAGTTATGGAAGCTGTAAGTAGTCTTATTTGAATATTATATATGTCAAAGCAGAACGAACATGAACGATTTATTTCACATTGTTATGTTATTGTTATCCTAGCGTGTATCTAATGTAAACTGATGAAGAAAAAAGAAGCCTTCGAGATACATGCTTTGAAGTTACAAAATACTATAGGCCTTTGCGAGGTAAAAAATTGCGTTTTTTTTGTTGTTTAAGGCCTGCGCTAAACGTCGCAGTGGTCGTACAATAGACGAATTTAATTCAGACGAATTTAATTGTTTGAATTTTATTCGACGAAACTGCGACGTATAAGTAACTCGATTAAATTTGACACACTGGAATTCGTCTCGGCAATTAAATAATTTAAAGTCATCTGCGTCAGACGGATGCGACGACAATGCGTGTTCGAGTTACACGACACATCGTCGCGTCGAATTAAATGTTTCTCTTCTGTCTGTACAGAACAGGTATATGATTTATCCAAACTATTAGAAAAATAAACTGATGAAAACTGAAGTACATGTCACCATAGTCAATCCAGATATGGTCTGGAAACTCAGCTAAAGTCTTTGGTCTATCTTTTTGTTCGCCTTTATGCATTTTTGTGCACGGTCACTGAACACATTGTATTTTAGTATAATGAACGAATTGTCCAATAGCAACGTTTCAGTTCAATCACTCAACCGTGCTATTATTTAAATATTAGTAAACCTAAAACAAAGGATGTGCACGGTGTAAGGTACGGTTCAACATAAAATCCCAGCTCATTATAGGCGCTTTGAAGTTTGCCGAGTTTCATGCATGGGCCGGTTGTACGAAGCCTGGGTAGCGCTATTCACTGGATAGCGATTTTTTCAACCTTCGTAAAAATGGCCGAAGAGCTGTGAAACTACGGATCTGGAGCCCACGATAGATCTTCAGAACTTCAGTTTATAAATACCAAATCCTAATCTGAGGTCATAACAATCAACGGCCAATTTTACGAAGGTTGAAAAAATCGCTATCCAGTGGATAGCGCTATCCGGCCTTCGTACAACCGGCCCATATCTCGATTGACTATGATGTCACCTGTAATACCATCGAGGGCTAGCCTAGACAGGCCTAGTGACAATGAAGCTAATTACGCATTACCGACAACATTAGATCATGAGTGAGTTCTCATTTATTATTCATGTTTACGTATTATACAAAAACAAAACAAAGGCTGCATAAATTTTCTTCATAACACCCCAAAATTCTGGGTGTCACGTGACTCAGTGTTACATGGATACAAAAGGGGTGCCCCCTAAAATCAGTAAGATATAGTTCGTGATTGGGGCTTGTTTGGAAAGTCCATTGTCCTTCAAGGTGACCTAATTGGCTGATGTTAACGAAATAAATTCTATGAAGACGTAACGACGAAGGACCACACGTTGCCTATACAGAAGATACAATTTGTTCAGTGACCATGACATTTAAGCCTGGTTTCCATACGATCGTCCCACTTGCCCAAATTTCTCCAATCAGACTAGAGATACTTCGAATCGCCCAATCTGATTGGATGGATTCAGGCGATCGAGACGATCTTATGGAAACCAGGCTTTAATTAACAAACTGAACAACCAGTTTGACTTTCCAGACAATGTACCTCAATTCAATTCAAAGGTCTTTATAATAAAATTGACTACGGTTAACCACAAATGTGCAAAAGTTGAGGCAACTGTGCTAAGAATGTCTGGGTTGTCCATTGGTATATGTTTTTTAATTAGTCAACACTCGTAATTATAGATATGATTCGTCAGTCGTAAAAAATGTACGAGAAATCACAGTTGGCTGGACGCTATTTTGACATGTGACACGTATCCTCAGAATGTGTATGCGGGATCAAAAACTACTCATGATGTTACATGCACGGAAATAGTCGTTTTTCTCCGAATTTGTTAACCAGCAATAACAATAAATTGTTACTGAATTTTCTGTTTTAAAATGAGAAGTGATACACGAAGCCAACACTCAAATCTTCCACATTACTCATATTTTACTACGTACACAATCTACAGTAATTACAGTAATGTAATCAGTTTACCATTTTGATAGAACTAAAACCTTCAACATTTGTGCTATTGCTATACAAATACAGTAAAAGTAATGGTATTATTATTCTACATGTGTGAAGTTACAATTAATGTCAAGCGAAATGTACGAGATTCATTTGTTACAATTTTAGCAGCATTTTTTGTACTGTTTCAAACACAGTAATAAAACCTAACCCTCACGTCTACCAACTTAGGTTTTACTGTTTGTTGACCTTGCGTATATAGATAAGCGTTACAGCGATGTAAGATACAGGCTACTTAATTACTCTTCAGAGCAATGGGATGACTCTGAACCTGCATGTTGGTGATGGTTTTAGATTCATTGAATGGGTTTACAATTTTACAATGGTTTTATGCATGTTAATGTGGCGGACCAGTTGTTGCTGTAGTTACTGGTTCAATACCATGCTGCTGTAACTGAGTTCGAAACATTGTATTTTCTTTCGTGGTTTCTTCGCATTGTTGTCTTAATAATTCAACATCGATTATCAATCGTTCATTTTCTTTCATTACTTCTGCCATTCTTGCACTGCCAGCTCTTAGGTCATGAATGTAGTCCACTGTCTTGCCTAGTACACCTCCTTTACTCTAAATCGCATATAAATACAAAACAACTTCGATTAATCGGTAAGACCAAAGAGATTACATTATTATATGTAGTACCTTAGACTAGAGTATGAAAATAATTAAATTCCCAACGCAGCCAGGTGAAGAATTAGACATACAGTAGTTTAACGCTACTCTGGCTTAAAAGTTTCTGAATGTAGCTTAAAAAGTAAGTAAGTAAGTAAGTAAGTAAGTAAGTAAGTAAGTAAGTAAGTAAGTAAGTAAGTAAGTAAGTAAGTAAGTAAGTAAGTAAGTAGGTAGGTAGGTAGGTAGGTAGGTAGGTAGGTAGGTAGGTAGGTAGGTAGGTAGGTAGGTAGGTAGGTAGGTAGGTAGGTAGGTAGGTAGGTAGGTAGGTAGGTAGGTAGGTAGGTAGGTAGGTAGGTAGGTAGGTAGGTAGGTAGGTAGGTAGGTAGGTAGGTAGGTAGGTAAGTAAGTAAGTAAGTAAGTAAGTAAGTAAGTAAGTAAGTAAGTAAGTAAGTAAGTAAGTAAGTAAGTAAGTAAGTAAGTAAGTAAGTAAGTAAGTAAGTAAGTAAGTAAGTAAGTAAGTAAGTAAGTAAGTAAGTAAGTAAGTAAGTAAGTAAGTAAGTAAGTAAGTAAAGTAAGTAAGTAAGTAAAGTAAGTAAGTAAGTAAGTAATAATAAATATAAGTATAAGTAAGTGAGCGACTTCACTTATTGAGGGTAACACATGACAGTATTTAGATACTGATAACCCAATGGCCCTCATCTCCTTCATGGAACTAGTTAGTTTTGATTTAACTGGGGGAACTATGGTGTTGGTTTTACGGAGGAAAACTGGAGAGCCCGGTGAAAAACCCTCGAGGCACAGGAGAGAACCAACAACTCTACTCACACGAAGCTAATGTGGACACCCATCCGAGCACTAACCCTTTTGACCAGGCTTAACTTCAGCGGTGAGAGGCAGCGCGCTAACAGCTTGTGCCACTCATGCGTGACGTCTTACAACTTCTTATATAGCGGGACCTTGTACAACATAGCGGAACGTCTTACCACATTATTACGTAGCAGAATCTTGTGTAACATGTTATTGGATAGCGTAATGCTGCGTTATGTTTTGCATTTTAACTTTATAAATTTTGCCTTGCAAAAGAGAATAACTGCTTCGCAAATTGTGAAGTTCGAATCACTAACTAGTACCCCGCACTACTCAATTTTCGGAGTTGTTAATCTCGTCTTAACCACGTAGTTTTGTCATCGCATGCCGGACTTCAACATATGCATGGTGCGCAATGATCCGCACCCACTGATCTCTATACAACTGGATTGCTCATCCTTTATGGTCAGCAGTAAACATTTTGAAGCCACTGGCAGTCATGGTACTCCAGGTCCAGTGTTCTTGGTACTCCAAATTCGTCATCTCCGCTGGCTTAATTTTTGGAGCCGGATGAGCAATCCAGTTATACAGAGAGATCAGTGTCCGCACACCTTCAAAAAATCATATATGCATGGCTAGGTCTGACACTGCTTACCCTGCGAGCAGAGCCTTCTTTTCCTTATTTCTCCGCTGAGAGAGAAGAAGAAAAGTAGGCTCTGCTCAACTTCGTACCCAGGGCCTTGCCTCCTCCACAGGCCCTCGTTGCATCATGGACAGGTCACACACGCCGAATTTAGGGCCTGCAAGATCCTGTAATAATAATAATAATAAATTTGCATAATTAACTACCATTGTTAATAGCCATGGCTATATCCGAAGATTTTGAAGGCCATTGAAGACTTATGACATACGAATCCTAGCTTTAAAATGCAGGAATTGTTGAAGAAAGCAATTACGGTTGAACTTTGTCAACTTTCAGCCGGAATAATCAACGAAAATACACTTTAGTCTACCCAGAGACTCTTTGGTTTATACTTTTTCGGTTTCCACAACAACTGAAACTTGAATTACGCTACACTATAGCCTACAATTTAACAAAATTAAATCTCATTAACTCTTGGTCAGTTGACAGTCTTCGATAGCTAAATAAACCAAAAAACAGTACGAAAAACCTGTTACTTTCCTGACCGTCGAATTCGCTTTTGTTCGGCAGATATTTTCCCCTTCAATTCCTTTTTGTCGCTAAAAATATTATTGGCAGAAGGTCGGTAATTCTAAAACATATTGGTTTCTTCATTGTCATGATTAGACTTTCTCAAAGTCCTTTTCAAACATTTTTGACCTTTCGGTTCCTCGTTGAAAAGGACTTTTCCCACCTGCAGCGCGCCAAAATTCACCGGTGACGTAATTCGGGCTAATAATTATATTCAGGCTAAATTGCTATGCAAGTGCTATCTTTGGAAGTTGGAGTTAAACAGACTCTTGAAAACGTTTTAGTAGGGGTAGAACCACTTTCCATTGCATGTACGACAACTCGAAACACGTCAAACAGGGCGATGTAAATTTCAGCGATTTCCCGCCAGAATATTTAATAAGATTCAAAAACCTGCAAGCGAAACAAGTCCGTCTCTTTCCTCCCGCTTTTCCGCTCTCCCGCCTTTCCACCCGCCCGCAAAAACTAGCGCTAAGAGGCGGACTTGGAGCAAGTCTATGTCATGATCTGTAAGAAAGTTTAGACCGAATTTCCTGGTAGGTCACAGTGTTTAAAGAACTTGGACGTACGTTTGTCGAACAGCGGCTGGAAACTTGCAGGCCCTCTCAAAACTGTCGCCTCTAGGGCCTAGTATCGCTGTGCATAATGGGATCAGTCACCATTTTGTTTACAGGATCTGGCAGGCCCTCTCAACAGTGTGACCTGTCCATGATGCAATAGGGCCTGTGGAGGAGGCAGCCCAGGGCCATTTGTAGGGAACTGGGCCAAGATGGCGAATAAAACAAAATGGCGGGAACAAATGGCCCTGGTGGAGGCTAGCTCAAAATGCGCAGTATATTGCATATTTTATTAACTAGAACTCAGTTCTTTACACAGTAAGTATACCTAATTACACCTAATTATTGCATGGTTTAAAATATAATTGCCCGTGCCGTGTGCAGGAACAACCGCCAAGGTCAAAATACAATTTAAAAAAAAAATACAAAATCAAACCGTCTGATTTACGCCATAAGCTCTTGACCAATCAGAGGCTGAGATAGCCTGGCCTCCACCAGGGCCATTTGTTCCCACCATCTTGGCCCAGTTCCCTACAAATGGCCCTGCATGGGTACGAGCAGTGATGGATCCAGCTTGATCTGGTAGGGGAGGTGCTGCAGGGGCGGATCTAGAATTTTTTTAACACCATTCCTATGCCCCCCGGAAATGTTTTGAAATTTGGACCTCTGAAATGGCATTTCCTGCATTCTGACGGTACTTTGAAGAAAGATTTAAAAGTTTTAAATCGTGTTTTCAATAGCGAATTTTATCAAACCTGGAAGGTGTCAAATAAATTTAGGGATAAAGTGGACGTTTTATTATACAAATACATTTAAAATTATAGAAAATAACGGGGGGAAATCCAATAAATCGAATCTTGGATAGCTGCTAAGCATGCACCCCCAACGTATTCAAAATGCAGCATTTCCATTATTAAAATATAAAAAAGACTTCAAAGCGATATACTTGCTGTTTTAATACTTGCCGAATCAATTGGGATTTTGGATAATTGAGTAATTGGCACCCCCCCCTGCACCCCCTCGGCCAAGGGCCAGGGGGTTGTGCACCCCCTGTAAATCCATCACTGGGTACGAGGTTGGGCTCTGCTGTAATGGTGACTGGTTTCCATTGCGCATGCATGTCAGTTGCTTGGTTACAATCTCGAACCCAGTCCCAATCAGAGCAGAAAACAAAACGAGAACCGGTTAAACGGGTTTTAAACGGGTTACTTCGTCCTAAATCTTGGACGAAGCCAAACACGAATACATGCAGCAGAGCCTACTTTTCTTCCTCTCTCTCAGCGAAGAAATAAGGAAAAGAAGGCTCTGCTCGCAGGGTAGACACTGCTGATTGTCTTATGCGAACATTACATAAAATTATTGCGCCGTATAACAGGGCTTTCACTGCAGACTTTTTGTGTCCTGGAAAACATACCTGGCCTTGTTTGGTATGATCTTGTTGACAATCAGGCACCATTTTTGCCAACTTCTCAATCCAAGTGTTAATCTTATCTCTTCTTCGTCTTTCAACTTCATTATGAGTTGCTCTCCTCTTTTCATCGCGAGGTGTTCTCTGGCCTTCCATTTTTCTGGGAAAGAAAAATAGAACTAATTTTTATTTATACTACTCAAGAGAAGAACAACAAAAACTAGTCACAAATTCAATCGCAACAAAGATGAAAATGCATGTAAATATGAAATTTTCTCTTAAATTCTACACACACACTTGGCCGTCTGGATAGAATTCTATAAATTAGCCAACATGTTTGCCTAAATGACAGGATTTATTTTGTGGAGAACCAGCTGCCAAATTCAAAGACTTCTTTATGAAAAAGAAGAAAAACTACAATGCCTGAGATGATGATGTACACTGTAGATTTCAACCTGATTTTCAGTAAAATAAGCATTCATAACTTCAAGTTAACAAAACTTGATATTCTTAGGAAGTGTGAAAGTGAATTCAGCGCAGTGAACTCGACTTATAACTGGAGTGATATATTTGGCTCGTCGATTGAAACCAAACATGGTAGGGGCGTAGGAACCGGGGGGCAGAGGGGGCATGTACCCCCCCCCCCAACTTTGTTGTAAAGTGCCGTTTTTGCAACAGAAAAGTGCCCTTTATATGAATATAAAAAAAAAACATGTGCCTCAAGTGTCTTTTTGAAGCTCTTCTCCCCAAACAAAATGCCCTTTTGAAGCTGTGCCCCTCCAAATTGCTTCCTACACCACAGGTATAGTCTTAACCCTTTCACCACCGTGGTGGCCCCTTTACTATTTTACTCTGGCTAATGCCAGACAATTTTACTCGTCAAGGGAAAAGGTCTGGTGGTGAAAGGGTTAATCCTCTACACGCGGATCTGGTCAAAAAACCCTGTGAGAGACTGAAACTTTACATACTTCAGGCGTCACTTGTTTGGCTTCAATATTTAACTGGACCAGCCCTAGAAACCAACTTTTAACGTTTATCTGCCATTTATAGAGTGGTATAAAGTCAATTAAGAACATGCCAACCAGAATTATTATAACAAGTGGCCATGACAGAATCCTGTAAGATTATGAGGGTGTACAATCCCAAATGTCCACAACGATTCTTTAAGAGTAAAGATCCCCTCGTACACCTGTATAGAAGATGTGGTTGTCACAATAATTTTAAGCCTATGTGCATGGGGCACATTTAATGGTACAATTTAATTTTTTTTATATCCGACATGAGAGCCGGAAATGCAAACCCACCCCAGTAAGAGTTACAGTACCTACAAGATACACCACCCCTGGTGTGACCAAACACGGACATCATTGTTTTGTAGTATAAGTTTAAACAACTGTGTCACGTTTATACACAAGTTGTCGTTGACTCGTTGTAGCTCGCACGCCATTTGACGTGAGGTGGGGTTGACAGTTTACTTTGAGACGAGCTCGTTGACTTGAGTCGCGTTTTGTCATATAATACAATTTAAGCCTTTACTTACAATAAAGTTGATTATTCTACATTGGTGGCAGCGGTGGGATAATGTCAGAAGGTGAGAAAACATTAGAAGAAGAAGTTGAACGGCTCGCAACACGGTTACAAGAACTTGAAAGCCGAGACAGTCATGTCAGTCAAGAATCGACGACGATGATTACAAGTAGCCGAACTTCCCAAACTCAAATGGTACCGAGGGCAAAACCTGACACTTTTTCAGGAACGGAGAGAGCATTCAACGATTGGCTTAAGCATTTTGAGCTTTGCGCAAGCATCAATGGCTGGAACGAAGAACAGTCGCGTCAACAATTGGCTGTCCAGTTACGAGGACGAGCACAACGGGTCTATACGAGTCTGCAAAGCGAGGAATTACAGACGTATGACGGCTTGGTATCCGCATTGAGAGACGCACTTGACCCTCCACAACAGCGAGCTATTCACAAATTAGCTTTCCGCAATCGACAGCGAAAGAAACAGGAGAGTTTAGTCGACCTGGCCACAGACCTTCGCCATCTTGTGACAAGAGCATTTCCAGAGCATAGCGGAAAAATGGTAGAAGAAGAGCTTCTCGAGCAATTCATTAACGCTCTAGATTCCCGTGAGCTACGCCTGGGAGTTAGTCAAACGTCCCCAAAGAATTTGGACGATGCTCTTCATACAGCCTTCAAGTTGGAAACATTATTCACTGTGGAGAAGGAAAAAGCCTCTCAACACTCACAAGAGGTCAACATGGCGACCACAACAACAGGATTACAACCGCAGTCCAAAACGGAAGTAAACCTCGCGGGCGCGGATGTACCACCACTTTGGGCGAGAGAAATCATGGAGAGACAAAACAACATCGAAAGGTGGTTAGAAAGAAATAATCAGGATTCAAGACGCCAAAACAAAAGAAGCGAAGAATGTTATTATTGTGGAAAGATCGGCCACTTTCAGAGAGATTGTCGAGCACGATTGCTTCAAAGAGAAAAACCAGGGAAACGGGAACAGGGCGGGTTCAAACCGTCGATGAATCCGCCCGCGCGTTCAACAGCCAAGAAACCACCCTCAAAAGTCGCGAGTGCAACAACCGACGACGCGATTTTCAGTAAATGTGAAATTAACGGGAAAGAGATTACAGCCTTAATAGACACCGGAGCGGCGATTACATTAGTACACCGAGACGTATTCGACCGCGTGAGAACCGTGGGTACGAAGATCCGACCGGCGACACAACCTGTGGTTGGGGCAAACAATAGTCCGTTGTCTGTCAAAGCAATTGCCGAGGTCCAAATCGAATTGGGAGGAATCAGTGCCAACCATGAAGTACAAATATGTGACGACCTGGCTCAAGATATGCTTATCGGCATGGACTTCCTTAAATCACACAGGTTTGTCATTGACTTCGCACAAGGAACAATTGGCGTTAATGGGATCACAAAACCTCTAATTCTAAAACCCAATAAGCAAGTTTGCCGGGTAGCGATAGCAAGTACGACCATTATTCCCCCACATTCGATGGTAAACATCTTGTGCAAAGTAGATCGGGGCACAGCCAGAGAACAAATGACAGGTGTGCTAGAGCCAGAATCACGGTTTGAAGAAAGAAACAAGATTGGGATCATAAAAGTAGCTGCTACGGTAAAGGAAGGAACTATTCCAGTTCGGTTCTTTAATTCACAATCAAAGCCTAGACGAATTTTTCGAGAAAGTACCGTGGGACACTTGTTCCCTTTGGTGGAAACACAAGAAGAATCACCAGAAGAAGAATCACCATGGTACAAATGCGTTAAAATAACCGATCAGCAGCCCAACGCAAAGACGTCAAACAACCTGCATTGCGGAGTGGTGAAAAAGAGTGATCTTAACAAGACTCGCAAGGAAATGGCTGAAGTATTCAAGATAAACAATCCATCAATTCCGGTTGACGAGAAAGAACGAATTCACGAGATCCTAGCACGCCATAGTAAGGTCGTATCAAAAGGAACGCACGACCTGGGAGAACTCACCCAAGTTAAACATGCCATTGCAACGGGAGACGCGTCACCAATCCGAGTTCAACCCCGTAGAATACCGTTTGGGCAGCGAGATAGCATCACACAAGAAGTAGAAGCAATGTTGGCCAGTGACGTTATCGAACCGTCAAACTCCCCGTGGTGTTCTCCTGTAATCTTGGTGGCCAAGAAGGATGGCTCTAAAAGATTCTGTGTAGATTATCGCAAGCTAAATGAAGTTACCAGAAAAGATGTCTTCCCTCTTCCAAGATGTGAAGACATCCTACATGCAATGTCTGGGGCAGTCTACTTCACTCACCTGGACTTGGTGAGAGGTTATTGGCAAATAAGCGTTGAGGAACAAGATCGAGAGAAAACGGCATTTTCAACGGTTGACGGACATTATCAATTTAAAAGAATGCCATTCGGTTTGACAAATGCACCAGCCACTTTTCAACGCGCGATGAATATCATTCTACAGGGACTTAACTGGTTGGATTGCCTCGTCTATTTGGACGATATTATCATCTTTGCAAAGACGTTGGAGGAGCATCGCAAGAAGTTCGACACGGTACTTGGTCGCCTTGAAAAGGCTGGTCTCAAGTTGAACGCCAGAAAATGCAAAATTCTGAACGAAGAAACCGTGATCCTGGGGCACGTGATAAGCCGCCATGGAATTTCAACGGATCCGGAAAAGACCAAAGCTCTTAAAGAGTGGCCAATTCCTTGTGACTTGACAAGTCTACGTTCCTTCCTTGGCTGTGCCGGCTACTACCGCCAGTTCATCCCAAACTATGCAGATATCGCTGCTCCTTTACACAAACTGGAACAAAAAGGAATAAAATACCATTGGAGTAAGGAATGCCAAACAGCCTTAACGAAGTTGAAAGAAAAGTTAACAACTGCTCCTGTGCTAGCCTATCCAAGAAGTGATACGCCGTTCATTGTAGACACGGATGCAAGCAATGTGGGACTGGGTGCCGTATTATCCCAAGTGCAAGACGGTGAAGAAAGGGTCATTGGATTTGCGGCGAAAACCTTATCAAAAGCGGAACGCAATTATAGCACCACACGGAAAGAACTGTTAGCAATGGTATGGGGACTGGAATACTTCGAGCCGTACCTATGGGGAAACCACTTCACTGCTCGTACAGACCACAGTGCGTTGAGGTGGTATACGAAGTTTCAAAAATCCAAAAGGTCAAGTGGCACGCTGGTTGGAAAGGCTTTCTGAATTCGATTTCACCGTGGAACATCGGGCAGGCAGACTCCATGGAAACGCTGATGGAATGTCGAGAATTCCTCCGTCAAACGCTAGTAAAGAAAATCACGTTTCTGTCGTAGCACCAGGTTCAAGAACGACGACGACAAATCACTTGGAACTAGCACTATATCAAGCCGAAGATCAGTCAATAAACGAAGCTATCTCATGGATGGAGAAAGGTAGACGACCGCCAAGAGAGGAAATAGCCAGCATGGGTCCCTTCACCTCGTCCCTGTGGAGCCAATTTTCTAGACTAAAGTTGGTTAATGGAATCCTCTATCGAGAGTACGAGAGCGAGGATGGAACGTCCATTAAACGGCAGCTATGTCTACCAAGAAAGTTAATTCTGGAAGTGTTGACAACCCTCCATGATCTACCGACGTCTGGCCATTTGGGAATTAACAAGATGACGGAGAAAGTGAAGGAACGATACTACTGGAAAGGATGGAGAGACGACGTTGAGGAGCATTGTAACAGCTGCAAACAATGCGCAAAACACAACCCGCCGCAAAGAAAAGCTCGAGCACCTCTACACTGTAAATTTCAAGGGGCAAAATGTACCCCATTTTGGGGGTAAAAGTGCTATTTTTGGGGGGGTGAATGATAAAGGGGTAGTAATTACCCCTTAAATAAGGGCAATTCTTCTTTTTGTCGCGCAGAATTACCCCTTTTACGGGGGTAATTTGTTGGAGCAAATTTTTTAGCCATCTCGGGGTAAAAATGTAAAATTTACCCCTGAATAAGGGGTAAAAATATAGGGGGGTAAAATTATCTAGGGGTAAAATCTACCCCCATTTTGGCCCTTGTAAGGGGTAACTAATAGTGGGGGTAAAAACTCCCCCCTACGTTGGGGGTAACCAGAACTGCAAGACAATGTTTTAAATTTTCTTGAATAGTTTTTGTACACAAATGTGTATAATAGTTAAAAATTAAGGTGAAGATTGTTTAGCAGATTGAAATCGACCTAAAGTTTACTTCCGTAAGCTTGTAAACATCGTCTGTGTGTAAAGGCTCAAAGGTGACTTAAACACAACCTAAGACTGCTCACAAAAATGAAATTACTCTGGATTTGGTTTTGAATGTTGTTGTTTTATATTGGATTAAATTGGGGTACGTAAACAAGTGTTATTTCCTATATTTTTTGCTCTACGACAATGTCTTTAAGTTGCTATTGAAATGAATTACTTTGAATGATTTTACACTTTTCTTGTGTCAAAAACAATGCGAAAAAGTTTGAACAAAAGAACTTAGCTCATTTATTTTTTGACTCGACAAAAGTTCATTGCTAATATATATCATGAACTTAGTTGAAACTATAGTATTTTCGGCATTGTCTGTGTATCAAAGCTGAGGAGACAAGATTAAAATGGGCTGAACTGACTTTGAATCTAGTTCTTAACGTTGCAACGATTTAGTTTCTTTTCCCATTTTGCTGGAAATTCGTATAGGTAAACAAATGTTTGTACATATTTTTGGCCTACAACAGTGTTTTATAAACTGTTATCGAAATAAATATTTTGTTTCTTCATCGTATGATACGGAAACTGACCGGCTATTAACTCATAACATTAGTTCTATGTGGCAAAATTAATGTAAATGTTTTTGATCTGTCACAACTAGTCAACACAAATGGGTTTTTTTAATGAAACCCTTCCAAACCCATCACAAATGTCGTGAAACGTTATAAAATAAACGTGTTAAGAAAAGTAAAGAAAATATGAACTTAACAATGTAATATTAAAGAAAAAACTCGGTTATATATCGTAAATTTCAATAATAAATATGAAGAGGCGGTTGGCGCAGTGGTAAGGTAAGCGAACTAATGCAAGGTAAGTTAAGCCTGGGAGGTTAGGGTTAGTACTTGGATGGGTGACCCATTGGGAAGGTTAAGGCTCATAAAAAAGCATAAGAAATAGAGGACTGAGACTACTCAATTTTTACCCTTAATTTTCACCCCACATTCCGGAGGTAAAAATTACCCCTTTTCAAATTGATTGAAATTTTACCCCCCAAAAACGGGGCGTTCTGTGGAAAACATTTTACCCCCACATTTTGGGGTATTTTTTACCCCCTGAAATTTACAGTGTAGTAACAAACATCACAGGATGCCCAATGGAACGTGTGGCTCTGGATGTTATTGGGCCACTACCAAAATCCAAGCAAGGTAACAGATTTATTCTCGTAATAACTGACTACTTTACAAAATGGCCAGAAGCCTACCCGATTCCAGACCACAAAGCCCAAACTGTGGCAAGCAAACTTGTTGATGAGTGGATTACACGTTACGGAGTGATGCAATTTCTGCATTCAGATCAAGGGCGCGATTTTGAAAGTGAAGTTTTTCAGTCGGTTATGAGACTCCTTGGAATAAAAAAAAACCGCACCACACCTTATCATCCACAGAGTGCTGGCCTTGTCGAAAGAATTAACCGAACGTTAAAAAGTATGCTGTCCAAGGTAGTGAGCGAAGACCAAAGCGATTGGGATTCCTGGATTCCTCAGGTGCTGATGGCGTACAGAACAGCGGTTCAATCGTCTACTGGTGTCACACCATTTCGCATGATGTTCGGGAGAGAAGCACGTCTGCCAGTGGATCTCGTAATTGGTGACCCGCCCGACCAGCCAAGTCAGAACACTCTGGAGTTTGTAAAAAAATTACAAGAAAGATTTAACACGGCTCATGGGTTGGCGAGAGAAAAGATGGAAGTAGCAACACGACGTTATAGAGACTACTACAACGCATCAGCAACAGGAAACCTTTATAATGTGGGAGATCGAGTGTGGCGCATGGTGCACTCCACAAAGAAGGGACTGTCGAGGAAACTAGCTGCGAAGTGGGAGGGACCTTACGTGGTTGTGAAGATGATAACAGATGTGGTGTATCGGTTAAAGAAAGAAGGTGGGCGTAAAAGAGTTGTAGTTCATTTCAATAACCTGAAAAGATGTCACGCACAAAAGAAAGATCAAATTAAACCAACGAAAATTGCAAGAAAACCAACAGATAAAGAAGGTGCATCTGCCTATCTACCGAGTAAGTTTTACCCTGAAACGGGAAATGAACCAATGGAATCGCATGCAAGCGATGACGAAGGCGATGAAGAATGGGTCTACAGGAATCACCACCAACAGACAGAACCTCTAACGGACCAGATAGAAACACAGAGAAACACCACAGTAGAAGCCTCGACCGATAGTTGCCCACCCGAGGAAGAACTTAATTATGAACTCACCGACCTGGCCGAAAGTGCCCAAACTGAGGAAGAACTTATTGAACCCACCGCCCTGACCGAAAGTGCCCAAACTGAGGAAGAACTTATTGAACTCACCACCCACGCAAATTCAGATCTAAGGGAACAAGAGAATAGTGGTATTACACGACCAATTCGAAATCGGAGTCAGCCAGTCTGGACGAAAGACTATATTTTAACTTAACCGTTTAATTGTTGTAAATATTATTTGTAAGGAATTCCCATTTAGGAGGGGAATGATGTAGTATAAGTTTAAACAACTGTGTCACGTTTATACACAAGTTGTCGTTGACTCGTTGTAGCTCGCACGCCATTTGACGTGAGGTGGGGTTGACAGTTTACTTTGAGACGAGCTCGTTGACTTGAGTCGCGTTTTGTCATATAATACAATTTAAGCCTTTACTTACAATAAAGTTGATTATTCTACAGTTTACATACTTAAATTGGTAGCAACATTTTTGATTGGTTTTAATTTGAGAGGTTTTGTAAAGGACTTTAATAAGGCCAAGAAGAAAAAGAGTCTTCTGTTTCAGGTCAGGGAACATGTCCAAAATCGACGCGATGGCACAGATACTTTTTCTTTTTTTTAAAGGCAAACCTTTATTGAACAGACATGGTGAATATTCTCCTATATAAGTGTCACATTGTAAACTGAACATGTGGCATCGTATGTCTTTTGATTTATTCATGTACGCATTTTATTACTGCAAAGAATCAATGAACCTTTTTCAAAATACTGAGACTACAATTGGTTAACTCTAGACTGATCAAATATTATCCACTGGTGTGATTCGGAGGATGGTGCTTTTGTGGCCAAACAATATTAAAAATGCGAAGAAGAAAAATCGATGCACAAGAAAAAAGATTATGCACGTGCTGACCAGAAACAGACCAGTTTTTGGCCTACCGGTAATGGGCATATTTCAGAACTAACAGCTACAGTAGTAGGTGCTCTTTCACCTTTCTGCCCTACAAACGTCTGCTTCACAGACTAATTTTGTCTTAAACCCTACACCGTACAGCAACTTTTGGCTGTAGAATCACAGACTTATTTTGTCTAAAACCCTACCATAGTCCCTAGAATTATAATTATTGTCTGGAGACACGGCGAACATCAAAGCGGTTAACAATGAACTACAATTTAGGTTGAGGGTGGCAAATAAGGTGCACAATCTTTTGTTTTACGTTCATTAATATTTATAAAGCAACGATGCTATTGGTTGATTGCTTCATTATACCAAAAATACAATGTGTTCAGCAAGCGTTAAGGTGAAGTAAGGTGCACAAACGTGAACAAAAACCTAGAACAAAGACTTTGGCCGTGTTTCCAGACAATTTATTTCTAGGGACTATGACCCTACACTGTACAGCAACTTTTGGCTGTAGAATCACAGACTAATTTTGTCTTAAACCCTACACTGTACATCAACTTTTGGCTGTAGATAGAGTTCTGTAAATTGGCTGACATATTTTCCTAAATTTTACAACACGAATGTAAAGTCTCACATTCACTCACAACACAGTATGAGGTCTCACAACGTAGTGTAAGGTCAACGTAAGGTCTGACAATGTAACAGAAGGTAAGGGGCAAGGCAAGCTGAGTAAATGCCTGCCACCCAAAAAATATAGATGCAACAGTTTACTGCAATCTGAATTTTGGAATAGAACAAAATATTCGACAAAATATTTTTGCAATTGTGCACTTTTGAAACATTACTGTAATTCAAACCTTGTTAAATTGGTTGATATTTCAAATAATGTGTGGTGACTCAATCAAAACCTAAAGTATTAAGAATGCTAGCTAGCATCAATGCACAAATGGAAATGTTTTCCAAATGCTCTTGTTATTTTTTAGCCTTCTGTGTGATTATTTTCATTGACCACGCTTGTTTTTGTTTATTAAGTTTTGTTGTTACAAACTTGTTCTGATTAGATCTGAACTCTGGATCAATTCTGATTAGATCTAAATTCTGACCAATTTGAAATTCACCCTGTCAAAAATGTCAGCAAGCACTATTGACAATTTCTCCCCTTGATGACTTGCATTTTTGCATACATTGTAAGTTACATTCTCTGTTAATTACTCCGACGGGCTACCTGTGGTAGGCCAAGTCTAGGTTTCAGCTTGGTTTCTTTTTCTTTTCTTTTTTTTTTGGGGTGTCACGATTTTGCATTTTTGCACATTCTACTTGAGCTAAACTGTACTATTCATGCTACCAGTGAGTCGTTAGCCATGTGACAATTTCCATGTGACTGAGTGGACTGAGTGAGGATGTGAGGCATGTTGTAAGTTGGATTTTGAAAAGTGACTGACTGACTTTGTACAGCCATTCCAAAGTCACAAACTTGGGTTAAAAAAATTTTTCTGCCATTTTTAATTTAGCACAAAGCTAGCTTGCTTTAGATAATTAAGACTTGGGAAGATATTTAAAGTAATATATTTAATTCCTAATAATTATATTTCATGCCCCCGATAACCATAATGACTTATGGTTATGTCTATGTGACTTGTGTGACACCAGAAATAAGAAAGTTTCAATCAATGTCATTCTTATTTATTTTCCTGGCAACATATTAATTTTACTGTACAAGACATAATTATAGTTAGTTTGAGCAAAAACATTTGTAGTTGATGAAATAAAGTCACAAGTATAATGTGACTTGCATGACATAAAAATGTGACTCGCATGATCAGTGGCAAATAACATAACAAAAACTCATTGTTTGTTGGAGCCATTAATGCCATTTGCAATAATAATTTAGAAAAAGATTTAAAACTGGACAACTGGAAGCATATTTTTAGAAATACCACAGACAGATACCCCAAGATCACTACATGAGAATTTGTATAAAATGGCTATAAATATTAAAATTTTATTAGTGTTAAAGCAGCCAAATCAATATTTTAAGAATAGAATTTGAATTAAATACATCTATTCCACATTAATTTTTGTGTTGATTTGTTCCTTGGTCCACTCCATTTGACTGATATGAACGTCTCAACAGCTTTGAATTATATGCTTGTGACAGTCATCGTGACGTGACTCACATGATGAACTTGAGGGTGATTTTTCTCCGAAACTACTGAAAATATTTTCCTATATTTTTTTGGGATTGGTTTCATTAACTAAGAGTACCAAGTTGTAATAGACTTAAAGAAGTTGTTCAAATTGACAGGAAATGAGAATACTTTATGTGAAAATATTGTGACTCGCATGACCCTAAAATGAAGGTGTTTTCACTGTGGGCTAACACAAAGAATTTGAAATAAGTTATTAAATAGCAATGGCAAGTTGAATACATAAAATAATGAAGAAATTTAGTTTTGATACAAGAAATAGGACACTTTTCTTAAAAAGTAATGTTCAATATTTGTTCTAAACGATGCAAAATTATATATGTTCTTATTTCTGTTCACACGATGCCTGTAGGTAATTGTGGTAATTTTTTTTTTCACATTCCATAAGGGCAAGGTATCGTAGCACCCAAAAATGGTATTGTAGGTGTTATTATGTCAATTTGAACATATGAGTATCAGACCCAAGTGTCTTGTTTTTATATAGAAAACTCTAACCATCTAGGACTATTCTATCTATCTATAACACTCACAACAAATCAGCTCACAGAAATAAACTTCTTTCATACAATACTTCTCATACGATTAGTTTATATTATGTGTAAAAAGGGTGTTACAGTGGTTTAACAACAATTGTCGCTTTAATTGCAACGTTTCCAGGTAAAACGTCAGATAATTGCTGGGTGGGACCTACAACGTTCTGTCTAAAAATATCTGTGTTGCGTGTGAATATAATTATAATTAATCATGTTACAACTAACACAACAATTATTGTTGTTAAACACTCAACCTGAATCCACTGTATTTTTTCTGACTAGCATGGCAGCAGGCATTTCCTCCCCCCCCCCCCCCCCCCCCCCCCCCCCCCCCCTCACAACTATTGGAGTAATGTGTTCCCTCAATTAAGTGCTTCCCCTCAAATAACGATCTCCTTCAAATAAGCACCTCTCCTTTTTCGAGAAAATACAGTACCTATCAGTACCTAAGTATCAATCATATGTGAACAAGCTACAGTACAGGCACATATTTTTTGCAAGTGGGGTATTCTGTAATTGCTCCAGAAATTCATGTAAATGTTTAGGACTTACTGGTTGGAAGGATGGGATCTTGGGGCAATGCTGCGCTGGTTACCACCTTGTAAAACATCTTGTGGCATCATAACATAAAATTGCCCTGAAATTGTAATATAAATGAATATATTAATTTTAAGAAAGTAAACTTACTTTGAAATATTATAACTCAGTCATGTAAACAAAGGTTGGGAAATTTAAAGAAACTAAAAAACTGAAGCCTTCTATACAATATATTAAATATAATGTAAAATTTCAAAATTTTAGTAGCCTCAATGGTAGGTAAACTGTACCTGGAGCACCCTGGGTGACTGGAATTACGTTTGTGGCTGGGATGGGTGAAGATGGTTGACTCAGTCCACTGACAGGTACTGTTCGAACGATATAAGCAGTACTGGAATCCATGTTGTCTGACTGAACATTAGAAGAGTTTCCTTGTTCATTGTTTGTTGACGGATAATAAGCAAAACGATTGGAATCATTATCAACACCACCATGAGTTGGAGGTGATTCAGAGAAGGGACTCTGGATCACTGTTTGTTGGGCAACATGAGATGCTTGAACATAGTTGTTTCCCGAGACAGCAACATCAACTCGATCGACTGTGGGATCGTTTTCATCGCCATGTACTTGAACAACACGAATATGCGGTCCTCCATCGAAACTTGATGCATTGTGAACATGTCCATTGTCAGTTCGATATTGGAACTGAATAGCATTGGGATCGGCGTAGTTTTGCGTTGGGTTTTGTTGTGATCCAAGGCAGCTCGACGCACCAACTGACGGGTCATCGCTTACTGTCGAAACAGTCACGGTAACACTTTCAGGTTCTGGACTTGCATGCGTCGAGCCACTCGCTTTGCTTTCTCGTAGGTCGCTCGATTTCTCAGTCTCCAGAGCTCCTTCGAGCATGTCAAGCGCTGGAGAACTTGAACTGGTCATGGGATCAAACAAAGTGGTCATGTGAGCAGAGGAACGAAGAAGAACGAAACAAACCACGGGAACAAGACTAGCACATCACATGATGTTGAAGCTCTGGCCAAGGTAGCCTCGGTTTCGTGTAAGAAGCAAAACTGAATGGGCATTGGTTGTTCACAATCACGTGTTGCAAGCCAACCATGAAAGAGATCGAGATCGGGTTGATATTGTTGCACCACCTGCGATGTTAAATGTTTTATTCCATTTTGCCGTCTGATGCACAGAGACGTCACAACAAAAAAGACTGCAGTGGCCCACGAGACGCAGTCGAGTGCGTCACTGATGTTCTTACCACGTTGTGACGTCCTCTGTGCATCTATAACTGAACAGACAACAAAAAAATGGAATCTATTTGTTTTGTTTTATACAATAAAAAATAGAAAAAGATAAATCACTTCATCTGACGTGTTCCCAATGGTTATACGTCCATGTCCTATTTACACGAATTGCCATCCTTAGGTTAGGTTGTGTGTTGGGGTAAGGCTTTCATGAAGTACTTGGGTTATGTAGGACATGGAATTAGTCAACCTCGTCCCCAGGGCCATTTGTGGGGGCTGGGCCAAGATGGCGGCCAAGAACAAATGGCCCTGGCACAGGCTGAGCTATCACCACATCTGATTGGTCGAGATAACATTGGATGTTTTAGGTATTCTGATTGGCTATAGAAACAAGGCGGGCGGCAGGCTAACTCGCGGGCATTTGTTTTTAGGCTGAAATATATTAAATATAGTGATGCCAGAATTGCCGGCTGTTAAAAACAACTTCAAAATGAATGAAAATGTGAGGAAAGCTGGCGAAACACCCGTAAAAACGTCGGAAGAATATGTAATGATGGATCGTGTCGTCTCTGTGCCCTGGCTGCCATACAACGAAGTCCATGGGACGGCAATTTTGAGTGTTTTCTAAATCGGGCGAACGAAAGACTTGGTGAACAAAGTCAAAAAGTATTTTGCCTGCGAAAGGAAAGTACACCACAGGGCAGAATTTACATGTTTGGTCATTGAGAAGCAGGCTTTTTTCAAACAAGGATTCTCGACTAAACAAAGCCTAAATGTTTTTCAAAACGCTGAATTGAATCCACCGAAAACTCACGAAAACAACGCGGCCCGGCCAGACAACGGCAATCCAGTTTCTTGCGAATTTGGTACAACGGTGAAGCAAATGATAAATACTAAGCATTTACAGATATTTATTAAAAGTGTATTTATTTTAATAATTCGACAATGTATTTGGAAATGAATGTTTTGATTGTTTTCAGTTTGGGTCAGTCAAGCTGAACTAAATATTCAGAAAAAATTGAGCCTGACTAGGCGCGATAAAGTTAGTGAAGCCTGGGTCCGAGTCAAAAATGAGTCAAAATTTGACTCATTTTTTGCAGCCTGTGCCAGGGCCATTTGTTCCCGCCATTTTGTTTTTGGCCGCCATCTTGGCCCAGCCCCCACAAATGGCCCTGGGGACGAGGTTGGGAATTAGTACCTTCCCAATCTCGTTCCCAGAGCCCACGTTCCCACCCGGGAAACGAGTCTGAAGTGACCGGAAGTAGAATTAATAAAACCAAAATAACAAAGATGTCGACGTTGCCGCGATCGATATATTCGCCGTATGTGTGTAGATGCTGTAATTCGAGCTTCGCCAGCAACCCCATTGACTTGTTTGGGGAAAAGCCAAACAAGGAGAACATACTATCCAGATTCCGCTCGGATATTTACGCATGCGCACCTCAACCGGAATAACAAGAATCCTGTGATTTGAAACGGATTATCCCAGAGTCTCGTTTCCGGGTGGGGAACGTGGGCTCTGGGAACGAGATTGACGTGTGATTATTGGCCTCGTGATGTTGCAATGAGATCCGTGATTGGTTTAGAGAAATCAGGCCACGTCAGTGACGTATCTATGCATCTGTCCTTTTATAGGTCATGGCTATCGACTAATAAAAACGCACGTACTATTCAAATTATTGTATAAAACAAAAACGGTATAAAACCTTGGTTTTCATCTGATCACGTCACGGCGGCCATATTGCACAGAAACAATGAAATGCATGGTGCACAATCGGAGTTTATCCTATGGGAATTTAACTCTATTCTTATTCAAATATTTCGTATTGCTTCACCACCCCAACGGGGCCACCGATCACGTGCACGTGAGTGAAAACGATCCATACTGATAGTGCATGTATTACAGACAGTAAACTGAGCTTACCTGATTAGCTACGGAAAGTCGGAACCAAAGACTTCAGAACCCGCTTCAGTCTTCAAATTGTTTTCTTTGAACTGGCCACAGCGCACTGCAGTGCCTTGGTTTGCGTTTTGGCCCTCAGGCTACCTTTATTATCAAATATTATCTATACGTGAAAATTTCAATGTGGTCTAATTCAGTTTGCCGTATTATTAAAAGGGTATTGGCAATGAAAATTAAGTTTGTTTAATTTGAAAGAACTCGTGAAATTGTAATAGAAGATCTTTTACAACTTTTTCGTGTCTTTCTTCGTTTGCAAGATATTTCAATTTGTTTAATATGTAAATGAGATGGGCTCTGACGTCATGAGCAGGGTACAGTGTTTTTACACAATGAAATGTTCAGTGTCACAAGGCGTTTTTATGTGCACAGTTTCAAGTGATTTCGTTAAACAAATTTAGAGATATAACTGATTTTGCTACGTACGTGTGAAAATATTTTACCCTGCTCCTGACGTCAGAGACCGTACGTCTCATTTACATATTAAACAAATTGAAATATCTTGAAAACGAAGAAAGATAAGAAAAATTGTAAAAGATCTTCTATTACAATTTTACGAGTTCTTTCAAATTAGACCAAGTTAATTTTTGTTGTAAATGTCCTTTAAATTATTTTTCTTTGCACTTCACTAGCCCCGGAAGGGAAGACAACAATACCCCTCGATATTGTTTATATTGTCGAGCCATATACAGGCAGCTTGATTTCCAGCTGGATCCCCCGCGGCCATCTGCAGATAGAGTCCATTGTTGCGAGACTCGCTACCTGGACTGACCCCCAAACAAACAAAAAATAAATAATAAAATGGTTCGTTCCCCACAGCAATATATTCTTGCCATGGCTAATGTAATGTAACCTGTTAACTAATATAATTTTATAATTTTAGCTTGTTGGCAGAGCTAGGGTAACTCGGTCCCAGACCCCGATTTTCACATCATATGCGCTAATCTGGGGTGCCGTATTTTTTGGAATAAGCATCCAAAGTATGCATTTGATGACATCAAGATTAGTTATTACCGCGGTCGTGTGAAATCTCAATGTGCACTTTAACTATACGCTTTTGACTAAACTACAAGTCTACAACGCACACTTGTTTTTTATAAAACCCTCGACAATTTTAATTGAAACAAACTCTGCAAAGCTTGGTTTGCGGATAGATTGATAACCTTGCTTTTATAATCTAATCTATTATATATATATATATATATATATATATATATATATATATATATATATATACAGTATATATATAAATATATATATATTACAATGTATATATGTCCAAGACAGAAAAATATTATCATAGATAAGAAGAAAAACGTCTTCCGTAATTTCTGGTCAGAACAGTATCCAAAATTGACAAGGTGACGCCCTGCAAATTTTTTTCAAAAGAAGTTGATAAACGATGGTATGGAAATTATGCTCTACTTTTTACATTTTTGCTAAGAGGCATTGGTTACATGCATGCACAAACATTAAATCGCAAATAAATTATCAAAATTCAACTATAGTCAAGTCGACTTCTAAACCAATGCATTGTGATCACTAGATAAGATGCATGGCACTTGTCAGTAACTAAAAATTATAAAGTGTGAAAAAAAGATGAATGCGCAAAGTTTGGTGCTGAACAGATGCGCACGCTAACCAGACATTACAGAAAACTTTTTTTGCCTAATAACTTATTTTATCAATAAAGTTCATCTTTGTTGTACTTTACATTTAATTGTTATACGTAAAGTGTGTGCTATAACGTCCGTTGAAATTGAAGTCCCTCGTAAAAGACGAACCGCATGTGAAGCACTTAGCAGACATGCGACTTGTCTGTAATATATTGTCTTTACTGATTCAGTTTAACCACTAAAGCGCGGGGTAAACTGATCTGAATCCCGAGAACCTGAGAAATCATTGACTACTACTTGATTATTTCACGGTTATATTGTATATGTATATCTAGATCTAACCTCCAATATGAACAAAGTATATAGCGTTTCATTACATGAACGAAATAGTTTGGTACTGACTGCCCAACTCGTTCGATATGTCACGTGATGTGTATAATTAGGTAGTAGAATTTCCGTTCCGTGAATATTTACACATGTCGGGATAACAACTTTTGGGAGGACGACCTTTAGCTCTGGTTGGTTTGCACGTTGGATCAATCCTTTGCAACTCTCTTTTCCACTTCATCCTTCTGTTTTGAAACCAAGTTTTTACTTGGAGAGGTGTTAGTCCAAGAGCATTCGCAAACTCGAATCTTTCCGGAGTACTCAAGTACTTTTTCTCATCAAACTTCTGCTCGAGCTCATTTAGCTGCGAAACAGTAAACATTGTTCTTGTTCTTGGGTATCCAAGCTGTTTGTAACGTTCCTTCTGAGTGGGAAGGACGTAGAACGAAAACATGCTAGGCGGCAACGCTTGAAGCTGAGAAGCAGGATGCTGTTTTCGTTGCTGTTGTTCTTGTTGTTTACCTACAGACAAATGAAAAATGTTTGACACTTTATATTAGTATGACACCACAATCCTCCAAGCATCACTAAACAGGCATGTATTTATCACAGAGTTCTGATATTGGTTTCTTTCAGTAAACTTAGACCATAATGTTTCGCAAAAAAAGAATAAATAACAAAAGAACCTGACTGGCTTTTAAAAATTATTCTATCGATACAAAATGTAAAAGAGATGTTTATAATATGAATTAATGAAAAAATGAGTATTTAAATGTCTTAGTGGGTATAGTCTTACGTCTGATTCACACTTGCGAAATAGCTCACTTGATTTTGACAATGAAGTGCCAACTGCGCTCATCCCTAGCTTGTGTTGCTTATTTCACAAGCCAGTGTCAGTCAGGTTATACCGTTATAGTTCTGAGCTTTGTTGCATCACGGTTATTTCAGTCAAAATATCTTTAGATATACCATTATTAATGAAAATTATTGTTTTCTGTAGAGCCTATTGCTTCGCGTAAATGTTCAATTTCTTCTGTGATTTGACGACTCCATTTCTAATTTCAATTCGGCGCCATTGTTGCTTAACAGAACAACCGCTGGCTCTACTGATCATTGATCGTGACATACTCACATACTAGCTATATATACGCATTTTGTGATTGATAAGAAACCAATATTATTACGTTGAAACAAAAACTTTTTTACAACTGCTTTCCGTTTAACAGTGGTGATTCTGTTTATTCACAGACGATGTTAGCAAGCCACAGTCTTTGTCAGTAAATAATTTCAAAAAAAGAGTAAACAACATCCTACTTTGGAATTGAACTTGTACATACATTCAAATATATGCTAAAAGGACTTTTATTCTGGTGTTTTGGATCCTGCGTTAAGCCCTAATCAAACGAGAACGCAAGTCATTACAAGTTGGCAGTCAGAATTTCTGTGGCGGTCGTTTGAACACCCAAATTAACAAAATAAAGGTTTCATGAGTTTTTTAAACAAGTTTTAACTTTGTCACGGTACAAGATATTTTCGGGAAACTATTCAGAGGGGCTGGCTGAGATAGCGCGACTGCCAACTTGCGATGACTTGCGTTCTCGTTTGATTAGGGCTTTACGGCTTTTTTGCACTAAATTCATGTTCAATATGTTCTTCACTCATGACGAATTTTTCGAAAACATCGCTACGACCAAAACCTAGCCAAAACATACAAAAAAATACGAAGAATTATAGAAAATATACTTCCTTACCTTATAAAGTTTTGTTTTTGCGATATTTGATATGTACAACATGTCAGTGATAAATGTTTTCAGTATTATGCTATTTTGTTTGTCTCAAAAACTACAAACCCCATTTTGAAAAAAAAGAATCAACAGTTCAATGAATCAACAAATTCTAAAATCCCATACTTCAAAATGACAACTCCGAGGGGGAGACTGAAACAAGTAAAGTCAGTGCAATGTTGAATAAGTACCAGTCTCTTTTCCAAAACTACTTTTGAAGAACAATTTCTTGTGATAGCTGGAAAGCCTCTTTTCCACTATGCCGAAATTATACTAACCGCTGTTAGTATAATTTCATAGTGGAAACGAGGCTTTCCAGCTTTCTGATTGGTCATAATACTGAAAACATTTATCACTGAGATGTTGTACATATCAAATATCGTAAAAACAAAACTTTATAACGGTAAAGAAGTTTATTATATGGCAGCAGCGCGGAGAGGTCCGAATACGGAAATCCTGTAATTTGATTGGTTCATAAGCGGTCGGATATTTCCCGTATCCGCCCACTCAGAGCGGAATCTGCCGTTCGGGACCGTAAGTTTTATAAACAAAATGGCAGTCATGTCAGTATATGCAACACGATGGATTATAATTTCAGAACTACTCATTGTTGAAATTCTGTATCGTGCAGGTATGTTGTTAGAAATTTTATAAGCTTTCATTTGATGTATAGTTCGAGTTTCCACGTTTTGTGAAAGTTTTTAAAATGTCCAAAACGTTCGTAACATTGTTCGTAATAATATAACATTTGTTTCTCACAAGTATTAGAATTTCAGATGATTTTTTATTCAACCACTTAACGTACGGTCTTGAGCAATATGTCAAACAAAAGCAATTGAAAAATGCTATTTGGGGTAGAAAGTTCAGGATTCTAGCTCAACGGAAAGTACTTTAAAAATGGGAAAATGTCTGCCATTTTCGTTTAGTTCGCAAGAAAGATGGGTCGAGTCAGTTTCACAGAACGTTCACAACATTTATGGCCATATAATAAACTACTTATTGACCTCGCTTGTTCGGTCTGTACTAGTGAAATATCGGACCTCTGTTTTTTGCACAGACCTCAACTCGCTGCGCTCGTCTCAGTCCGTACTAAAAAAACATCGGTCCGATATTTCACTAGTACAGACCTCACGCTCGGTCAATAAGTAGTTAATATTTTCTATAACTCTTCGTATATTTTGTGTGTTTTGGCTAGATTTTGGTCGTAGCGATGTTTTCGAAAACGTCGTCATGAGTGAAGAACATATTGAACATGAATTTAGTGCAAAAAAAGCCATAACACATGATCCAAAACACCAGAATAAAAGTCTTTTTAGCATATATTTGAATGTATGTATAAGTTCAATTCCAAAGTAGGATGTTGTTTACTCTTTTTTTTTAATTATTTACTGACAAAGACTGTGGCTTGCTATAAACATCGTCTGTGAATAAACAGAATCACCATTGCTAAAATGAAAGTAGTTGTTTAAAAGTTGTTGTTTCAACGTTATTGTTTTTTTATCAACCTCTGAAATTATACTAAAACAATTAGTCACCTCAGTCTCGGTAACTATCGGTGTATTTACCGATAGTCACCTCGACTTCGGTGACTAATTGTTAATTAGTATCAACCATAGAAATAATAGACCTAGAATGCGTGCTCTGTCACGTGACAGGTGCCCAAATTTAATTTTACTTTGCCCTTATAGATCCGCCATTTTGAATTTTGCAAGGGGTGGGATTTATATACAACAATGATCGCCTCTCAAAATAAAGAATTGGAGGACGTTTCATAGGGATAAATTGGATACATGCATGACAACAAATCAGCCACATACACATTAGCATAAAATAAAACAATTTGCAAGACACTTGCTTTATTAAACGTACTAAAAACTATAAGTTCAAAATTATATTTCGATCAATTCACCACAATTACAAAAAGCAACAAAAAGATAGGCTCATGCTAAACTTGAAACTCAGAAAGCCCGTTTAAAATAAAATAAAATAATCAAATACGTAATGGAAACTAGGTGAAAATCTTAAGAAAAACATGGATTTAAAATGTCAATATAAATAGATGTCGAAAAGACTGATTTATAAAAAGTATGACAGGTGCATAAACATATTTTATATTTCAAAAATCACAAGCTAGAAATCCTTATTAGATTGGATAAAAAAGGACAAAACACCTACTGTCTCCTGGATTAATCCTCCACATTCAGTATAAATCACATACAGATTGGCAAGTGGGAATCATTAAAATATAATGTAAAACAGTAAAAACACTAAAACCTTACTGTAAAAAATACTTCGTATTAAAAGGCCGCTATCGTCGCCATTTCTACATCCAGAGTTTGATGTTTGAAATGTTTTGGCGAAGGATATATTGCACTTCACATGCCTTTATCTTTAAATTCACTAATCCAGTAAATTTCCCGACGTAAAAAACAAAGAAATTCAGTGCTGAAATACATCCATCGTCCACTCCACACCGGTTATCAACCGCGGCCGTGTAAAAAACTGTTAAAAAGTCCTAGGGCGAGTTCCTTTTGCCCTTATAAATCCGCCATTTTGTGGCGACAATTTTTGGACTGACAGGAGATAGGAGCCCGCATTCTAGGTATATTATTTCTATGGTATCAACCAACTGGTGGTCAACACCGCTGCCAAACGTTTGCGCATGCGTGAATTCGCTAGAGTAAACATTGCAAGAGAAGTGGGAACTAGCCGTGGCGACAACAACCAGACAGTGAAGACTAAGTAAGGCTCGACTATTCATTTGTGTTTTAAAAAAAGGGTAAAGAAAATTACGAAGGGGTAAATTCAGAACAGTATGTTACAATATTGACAAGGAAGCCATGCACAAATTACCTACCTTATCTTTTTGGTAGTATGCTTATAATTTTAACTTTTGTGTCGGACTCTTGGACCAGTCCAAATGTTTCAGTGTTTTCCCGCTCTTTTTTCCGAGGACGAGCTCGGACGTCGCACATGCGCAAAACGTTTGGCAGCGGTGTTCTGGTGTTCTATTACAAATCTGGCTTTATGATTGGCTGAGGTACCATGGTCTATTCACAGAATAGAAATACGACCAGCAGTCCAACTCGCTGACAACTTCTCCGCATTTCTTTAATGCGTATGCGCGATATTTTACGCCATTCGACGCCATCCTACGCGATCCTACGCAATGTCCTACGCCATCCTACGCAATCCTGGCAACTGCGCGAGGCGACATGCGCGAGGATAGAAACTTCAAAGGTTCCGACGCGAGTTGGACTTCTGGTCGTATTTCTATTCTGTGGTCTATTGGTGATAGACTATAGTAGTGTTATCCAATGATAAACCTTCTTATAGCTGGAATACTCCTATTCTGACCAACAAAAGCCACGGCATATTCACGCCGCAAGCAAAACCTGGAAACTAGGCTGAAAAATCAAACATGACGTCTGCTAAAATTTTTGTACGAGTGAAGAAAACATTGGGTCGAAAGTAATGGAAATATATTCAGTTTGACATTTTCGAATAAGAAAATGAATTCGTTTATGCCTATGGAGTATACCTACACCAAATTTGAAGCAAAGTAGTTACAATCTTGTGTTTTGTGAGCGATTGTTTACCATGCGCCATCGAACTGCTCTGTATTATGTATGGGGAGATTTCTGCAAACAACATAGGCGCGGAACCGGGGGGCTTGGGGGCTAAATCCCCCCGCAACTTTGTAAAAGTGTAAAAAACGGGGAGCTGAGCCCCCCTGCCTTTGCGCCGAAGGTAAGGGTGATTATACGTTGAATATTTATACATCTTCGATATACAGCATTTTGAAAATTCCATATCACTGCAGGGTGACAACCTGGTGAAAATCGTAAGAAAAATCGTGCCGTGTGATAGCTCAAAACTCATTTCATGAAGTACTCCACGTATTAGCATTTGATGACTACTGACCAGAAGTATTATGAATGAGCCATATCGAAATGCCAAGAATTAAGAAAGGCCGAAAAAAATGAATAATGAAAAAATTGTTATGGGCGGTAAAGGTTTTATAACGTTTAGGATTCTGTAAAATCTTCCCCCAAAACGCAGGAAATGCCATTTTAGAGACGCTAGATTCGGGGATATGCCCCCGGGCCCCCTTAGAGGTTTCTCGCGCCTTCGGCGCTCGAAGTTCAGCCCCAGAGACCAAACCTATCTTCCGTCTGAACATTTAGAACAATGTTTGATAAGACTTCTTTACGTTAAAGAAAAGTTGTTTATGGGTTGATACTAAAACAATTAGACAACTCGTCCTCGTTTTCTATGAGCTGATAAAACTCGGTCTCGTTCAGTCTAATTGTTAATTATAAATTAATGTACCGGTCAATTCGAAACTTCAACATCCCCCCAGGCATACCCCGGGAATTTGACTTTAAGTAGTCTCTGGGGAGTAGGGAATTTGGTAGCTGGGGGGATTTGAACCGGAAGTCTCATTTCTTAATTCGCGCGTTTTTCGGTTTTTGGGTGGAACGCCTGCATGCAGGCTAGCAGATCTTACCGGCTGAGCAGAACGGCCATTTTCTTTGCATGCAATGGTGGTGAAAAACATAAAAACCAAATTACTCAGAGAAAAACCATTATTTATTTAAGTACAAAGTATATTACCAGTTTGTATTTTGCCATATTTGACTCTGGGGTCGGGCATTTGCCCTTTTAATTTGTCGTTACAGTAGGGCATTTGAACACATTTTTCGCCCAGGGAGGTGAGGCCAAAAAAAAAAGTATTCTGTTTCTGGTCAGGGCACATGCCCAAAATCGACGCGGTGACGCGGGGTTGTTTGTTTTTTTCCCTCCCCCCCCCCCCCCCCCCCAAGGTAAACCTTGATTGAACAGACATCTGAAACATGGTGAGTATTCTTATAATATATTTGTCACCTGGTATACTGAACATGTAAATAACTATTTTCATAATGCTCAGACTTTAATAAATTTTAAATGACAATTAATATTAAAAATGTTGGAAAAAAAGTATCGACGCGCAAGAAAAAAGATGACGCGCGCGCTGACCAGAACAGAATACTTCTTTTTTTTTTGGGCCTGAGGATTTGAACAATCAAATTCTCAAAAATTTAAATTCCCGGGGTATGCCCGGGGGGTGATGTTGAAGCTTCTTGGAATTGATCATTACATATGTCAGACAATTCTACTCATATTAAAGTGGAAAAGTCCAATGTAGCTGAAAAGGTGAAATACATTGATTTCTTATTTCGTTTTTTTTTTATTGAGATTTCAGACTTATTGGTGTCTAGGTTTGACTCCTGGAGCCCTCTTGTATACTATGCTCTCAAATAAATATATAATATATAAAACGGAGGAATATGTTAGAGAAGAAGCGCTTTTTACGGTAGTTCTGAAGGGAAGGAAGTTCGCTACAGTTTTTAATGGCGGCTTTTATTGCGCGTATTATTGCGCCTTTTGTTGCGCCATTTAGTGCGCTTTTTACGAACGCCTTTCTTGTTACCACGAGCTTTGGCGCATGGCGTTTAAATATTGTATTTCTTTTCTGTCTTGCTTTTGTAATTCCGCCTGGGCTGGCTCCATACTCGCGATGAGGTTATAAAGAAATATTTTTCACTTGCATTTACCGCCGTACCCTGCGAGCAGAGCCTTCTTTTCCTAGTTAATATTTCTTCACTGAGAGAGAGGAAAAAAGAACTAAAGAAAGCTCTGCCGTATTCGTGTTTGGCTTCGTCCAAGATTTCGGACGAAGTAACGGCTCCGAGATTGTAACCAAGCAACTGACATGCATGCGCAATGGAAACCTCTCTCTCAGCCGTGAAGAAATAAGGAAAAGAAGGCTCTACTCGCAGGGTATTACCGCCGCTGAAATCTTAAATTTCCTGATATACGTGCATATGGATTTGTGCTAAGTCTAAGACAACTGAAAGGATGCAAAAAAGATCTATCTAGTTCGCTTTTACAGTAATACTCCGGGTGACTTCGTCAGGTCTGGACGGGTCTTTTCTTCTCTTGCATCCTTGACGTTGAAGGACTCTTTTTGCATCTTCTCAGTTGCCTTAGACTTAGCACAAATCCATGCATGTGGTATCAGGAAATTTAAGATTTCAGTGGCAGTAAATCCAAGTGAAAAACATTTCTTTATAGCCTCATCGTGAATATAAAGAGCCAGCCCAGACATAATTACAAAAGCAAGGCGGGGAAAAAATATAACATTAAACGCCATGTCGCCACTACGAAAAAAATGGTAACAAGAAAGGTATCCGTAAAAAGCACACAAAACGCGCAATAAAAGGCGCAATAAAAGACGCAATAAAAGTCACCATTGAAAAACTAGTAGTGCGCTTTTTTCAATGTCCCTTCAGAACTACCATAGGTTGTTTGTCTTTTTCTCTAGAATTTATGCTGCAGCAAACTTTCCTAAAATATGTTCACTTTTTTTCCACTTTTCAAGAAAGAGTAGGGAGCCCCTTTGACACGCCTTCAACACTTGGCAGGTTTCCATTTCGAAACATATCGGAGAAGTTTACAAAATTTGTTTCGTATAAATACTGTAGATTAATATAGCAGAGTATGGCAGAACTCGACGAAATCTTGCGCATGCAATTTACATTTCATTTTATGCTAATTATATACAAGTCTAGTAAAACCTGTGCGTGCACTAAACTGCTACTCTGCGGCCTAATGCAGTGCGAACCATGAGTTAACAGCCTGCATTGCGCTAATCGTCCTTAGAAATCTACCTTAAAGAATACCGATTTCTAGAATTTATGCTGTATTATTGCGCTTACACAAGTAGGGTCATATATAATTTTTTTGTGGAACATTGCATGGCTTTTAATATTCTTGCGTACTGTTTTATAAAATACCTTGCGTGCGCTCATGGCTGTGGGGTTGCTTTTACGCCAAGCGCTTTGTATGACTGCATCCGCTCTAATGGGTTTGGGAAAGTCTATTAAAGGTGACTTATATATTTAATATGCCAAGCTGAAAAACAACTAAAAAATAACTTACTTTCTTCGGGCAGTATATTTACAAAACATACAAACAGGAATGAACCTGCAAGTGGTCAATCTGTTTTCCACAAAGAATATTAAATATCAGTATCATAAAAATATTATATTAAGATAACTTCCAAAACAAATAGTTCTCATGTGGTTGTTTAACGTGACTAGAACTTGAAAGATTTCGTAGTCAAACTTTGTTAATGTCCCGACTTGAATTGCTAGCAGTCGGCAACTGGACGTCTGCCACCTGTTTAATGACGTTGTTTACGTCGTCAATTAATATGCGCAAAGTCGCACATTTTATGTACTGGATATCTTCTTGTCAAAATACTGGTTAACACATCAGTTTTTCCTTGACTGCTTTAGGCTAAAATTATTTATTCGTTTACGTACCTTTCTGCACGGGGACAAATAATCAAAGAAATGCGCACACAATGACACAAATACCAAAAAAATACCACAGCCCTGGTGAGAATTCTTTACTTTAGAAACAGAACAAAACCGACTTAAAATTCACTTAGGCATTCAACAACAAACGTCATCATGCATATATAGATATATCGAACACAATTAGTTCATATTGGACTTACCACCAGTTTCTGATCTAGCCACTGAATCGCGACAACCCAGAATATCCTTGATCAGGAAACTAGACTTGTTTGGGTGCGGCGTTGGTTGTTGCACGAAAGGTACTGAATAGTGCGACTGTTGTTCTGCGGCCTGTAATGGTGGTGGAAACGCTACGCTAAACTGAGAACCTGAATGAATATATGGAATGGGAGCAGACCAAGCGGGAAATCCAGGATAATAGGCTGGTGATCTAGGCACCAAGTGGTAAAATTTGTCCATCCTTTACACACGAATTGATGACTGTTCCTTTTATCAATGACACTGACAGTATAGTCCACGTCAATATTGTGAAAGGTTTATAATGTTTTCCCTAAAGTATAAAAAGAGTATCACACCGTGCACTTTTGATTTGTCCTATTATGTAAACAAAATCTATCATTTTACGACAACAATCAACTATTCCTTAATGGCTATATCGTCCACATTTGATTTCTGAAGCAGTAATTTTCGATGATAGAGATATAATCGCCGTTTATCCACGGTGGTCTGAAATTGGAACTGTAAACAATGTAAGTAAGTCGAATTTTTTTATTCTGATGAAGAAATAATTGTCGAGCTCAGTCTGTGAGAACCGCTAAAATCACAAGTTAAATATAATATTTTAAATAATAAAAATATGTTGAGAAACTCAAGAACGTGTAGATGATAAACGAATGTACATGTATATAAATAAAAAAAAGTAGAAAGATTGGTGTGCTGCAGAAATACAGATTGTAGGAGATGCTGATCTGGCGTTTTAAGCAAAGGCCCTTGACATTTCTCTCTACTCTCTACTCTACGTTCTTTCACTGCCGGCGCACTACATATATGTCCCGGGATGTATATGTATATACATAAGTAATTAACTCACCTTGTGTTTGAAATAAAACTAGTCGACAGCAGCCGTTTTAATAATCAGTGTTCTATGATGTTTTACCAAACAAACAATTTGTCTCGTTTCCTAACATTTATTGAATACGGTAACAAAGGAAAGGTGTAATTAAACATTTAATTCAAGTAATTTAGAATATTAGCCACGCCTTATTTCACTGCATTGCGTCATCAGTGGTCACGACATACTTTCACACACATTTCAAAAGGAAATTATGCCGCTTTGAGGCACACAAATAGAATGAAGTATTGTAGTGTGTGTTGGGTTTTTTGAACATTCTTAAATGTTCAACTTACTGAAAAGTTGTTAAATTTTTATTCTGTGATGAAACTAGTTGATACAAAAATGTAATGCTAAATTCTTAGGGATCTTTGGATTGACAGTCTGGTCGTAGAATGGACTTTCCAAAACTGATACCGTATAAAATCGTTCTAATTATGACACAATGGAATTGGAAAGCGCTCTGTCAAGATCGATTTTTTTATCACAGTAGAGTTATAAAACACATTTCGACAGTTTTTTGTGCTCAGTCCAGAAGTGGGCCTTCAGTAGTCTGCATTGATAATTATATTAAAATTAATTTTATTCTTTAATTTTAAGTATTATTATGTCTACCCTCGCAATTGCAAAGTTCTTATTCATTTTCTCTTATTTCTGATTGGCGTATTTTTCATACAAGTAACGTTTGGTTCACTCTTTTATAAATTAATTCTCCATATTTTCCCCTTTCAGCCTCGGCTGGATGACATATATAGTCAGCTTAATCCAATAATTGCTTATTAACACTTTGAAGCCTGACGACGAGTCTTTAGTATTTTATTCTTGCTACCGCCAGACGATTTTATTCAGCACAGGGAGAGGTCCAGGCCTCAAAGTGTTAACCTCTAAGAATACTCACAACTGCTGCTAAAGTAATTGTAATTGCAACATAACACAAACTGTGGAGTATTTGCCAGAGACGACTATTCTACTGTATTAGCTAGAAAGAATACAATACTTTGCTCTGAATTTCGTTTCAGTTGTTTATAATTTCAAAAGCATTTAATTACCTTTTTCTATGTTCTAGGTAATTGTTAGTCAGTTACAATATATGTCCAGAAAACGATTTATACATATTGCCGCAAACATCTGGTGATGAACAGAGACTATTTAACATATACAGGTAAAGCTGGAAAATTTTAGTATTAACTCTTTTCTGTCTGATTAATCTCAAACTTTATTCACCGATTACGATTTTATTCATCCCTGGAAAACCTTCAGACTGAGACAGGGATGACTCTCATGGATTGTCGAATTGGTCTTCGTTATTTTCAGATCCTGACTAATGTCTAATGATTGAGGAACTGATGAGTTAATTACTCGCCAAATAGTGCCAATATCGTCAACGCAAAATTAGCGTGCAAATTTATAGGCGTGGCGGATGATTGTTTATGAAGTCAACAAAATGGCGCCGTCCGTCTCGAAGCAAAATCGATGGGGGTAGATGCAGTGGGTAGATGGTTAAGTGAATTGGGCGAAAGGTCAACTACTCTAAACTGATGTTTTTAGATTGTACTAAAGATATAACTAATTAAAAGCTTGTCAGAAAGTTTAAACATTAGCCAGAAAGACTATGTTTACATAAAGTCAGTTAGAAAAAAAGCTAATATGCAATTATTTTATATAATGCTTGATTTGGGGTCAGTCATTGTTTTTGGATAGAGTAATATATTTTATGTTATATGTTTGATTCTATTTTTATTGTATTCTCACTCTTCAGATACTTGGGTGTTTTAGAATTGGCCTAAATTGTGCATGGTATTTCATTTTAGAATTGTCTGCCAATTTTTTTTGACTGTACATTACAGTAAAGTTTATTTAACTTTTCATAAAAGCAAAATTTTGCAGTCTGAGATATTTTGCTGCCTGATATTTTTAATTTTTTTTTGAAATTTTAGCATTTCTTATTTCGGTATTAATTTGTCGTGCTTTTGTGGAAAAAGTATTATTGCATTATAAAAAAGTAGCCTGAGTAGTGCATTTTTAAGTGAAATCACCTATACTATATAGTTACTGTTGTTTATGCTAGAATTAACTCAGATCCCTAGTTATCTCACTCTTTCTCTTTTGAGAGGTAAGTGAAAATAATCTTGTTAATAATCCTGATCCAAAAACCAAATACTGGAAAATAAGTTTTCATAACTTACTAAAAGTCCTAAAACTACCGTCTAGAATAAAGATGAAATTCAAATTTTCGGTTTTAAAACATTTTTATCAGTGAATTCAACTTATATCCTGCTTTACGGGGCATTAATCTATGTCATTATTAACGGGTGCATGATGTCCAAAATGTTTTGGCACAAGTATTGAAATTTGAGCGTATTACGCTTTATAGAGAAAACAAAGATTTGTCGTATTATTAAACGAGCACCTGTATTCCTGAATTGACATGTGATTTTCCACGTAGGTCAAGTTGAACTGTTCTCGGATTATCGGTCACATGATCGATAATCGTCGTTTGAGTTTACTCAATATGAAATAATGGCAAAAACTTGGAGAACCTCCCTCTCAATCACAGCTGCAGTCTGTACTATACAAAATCAGTTAAAAAGTAGAATGCTGCGCCAGGCATAGATCATTCAGGATAGATCAAATTTATAGCAATTTGCTACAAGGTTGACAACAGCGCGTGCTTGCTATATATATAGTTTCATGAAATAGCGTTGTCTTTACAACTTGTTCACAGTCTTATTATAATGCTGTTGTATGAACACATCTTGTTGAAAGCTTTGTGAGATTTAAAAAAAGTAAAATGCTGCGTATAGGCATGTAATACTGTTTAAGATATAGATCAAAGTGAACTGCCGAGATTAGTTTTGATAACGAAATGCTGACGTTTCAAGCGGAGCCCCTTTATCATTTTAGTCTTACCTGATAAAGGGCTCCGTTCGAAACGTCAGTATTAATTTCGTTATCAACATAATAAATGTTAATCTCGTCAGTTTACCACCTTTTCGCTTTGCTCTATACAAAATTAGTCTTGGCAGTTGGTTCTTCCCTAGAAAGAGAAACTGGGTAACATGATGCGATAATTAAGCTGTAGCTCTTTACTATATATACTATATGACAGTGTACGTCTATTCAGAAAGACACGGACCAAAGCAAATTATCAATTAAACACTTCAAACAGCATCGAGTTACTTGATATAACTGGTAAGTGTGGCAAGGATTATACAAGTAAATCAGTTGTTTTAATTTTGTTTCTCTTTTGACGACCATGCATACAACCAACAAATTCCTCAACTGCCACAACTAAAGAAGGACCCAAGAATTCCTGAATTTCTTGCGGCTCTGAAATTCGAGTTCTCAGACCTCTGGAAACGAGAATGAGATTCATGCAGTGATTCACTATCCTTGCACGTGTACGAATCCCACCAGTTTGTATATCAGTGTTACTGTTTAGATCAAACTGTTTAACTGCATATAATATAACACTATTATACAACGCTGATACCTGCGCTAAGAAGCTTCATCAGTCTTTTGGTTTGTCAATGTTGTGTCACTGCGTAGTTAAAAGTAACATAGCTATAGTATACACTTTAACTGACCGGAACTATTAGAGTCTGCATGAACGATACAATGCATGCATGTAAACATTCACAACAGAGCAGTCTCAGTCTGTATTGAATAGCGTGATAAACCAATTTTTTAAGCATGAAATTTTTAAATGAAAGCTATCAGATGATGTTAAAAAATAAATGACATTAAAATGGTGGAATTAATCATCTAATCCAGATCATAATTTAATCAATGATAACAGGCACTTTTCAGAATTATAAGTAATACTTGGTATTTTACTCAATTAAACTACATGTTTGGGAATTTTAGTGGTGAAGCACTAAAAGAAAATTTGAATGTTAGAATATGGGACTATAGTTGCAAAAATTAAACAACTGATTGGCTTTCCGGTTGGAATCAAACCCACGACGTTGCGATAGTATTGGTGGTGTGCATCTTACGTCATTGTCGCCATGTCGGATGAATTTGACAAAGGTTTTTCATCATTTGCAATTATAATTTCATCCAACATGGCGAAAATATCTTTGTCCTTCGAATCGTAAGGGATTGGTTGCACACCACCTATAGACCCAAGCAAAAGACTGTCTGGGTTGGCACTGATATTAGTGATATAATAGAGCTATTCTTTTGACTTGAATTGAACTGTTGTTGAACATGTAACCAGTGCATGATCGTTCATGTAGAAAGTAATGAATAAACGAGCAGCAGTGTTTTATGTTTTATTAGGTTTAAACCTACGAACGAGGGCGCAGCCCGAGTTTCGACTTTCGAAAAGCTAAAAACCGACTCACTCGCCTGGCGGCTCGTGTTTTTGTTACGCTTTAGTTCTCAAGTCTCGCAACATACGGCGGCCATGTTGGAGGAAAACATACTCCAAAACAATAGCTGCTAATGAGATTCTTTTGTTAAAGTTCCTCCAACATGACGTCAAGTGCAAACCAAGAATTGGTTGTTATGTTCATTGGTACTCTTTCATATATATATATAAAATTTTATACCATTAGGATTCTTTCTGACGTCAGTAAGTTTTATCAGGTATAAAGCCATCGACATGGACTGATTTCCTTTGTGTTTTCCTCATGAATTATTAATGAGTTTTTAAGACCTGATAAAACACGCGATGCGAGTTTATTGAACGGCTTAAAAAACGTTTCGTTATATTCATGGTTGTTATGTTCATTAGTATTCCTTATATAAAATCGTATGTTCATTAGTATTCTTTCTGACGTCAATAAAGGTACAAAAGAATATTATATTAGATGCTATTGTACCTACCAACCAACAAGGCCACTGTTTCTTTGTCCTTTGGATCTCAGATTCTCAGGTATCAAAAAAAACGGAACCCTTAGACAACCTATTGTAGTAGTTTGAAAGCCCTAAACACCTCTGAGCCACGGATGCGTACGGTCTTATACACCTGGGAAATTAAGATAACTTGAAGTGTATGCATGGTGAAAGTATTTAAAAGCTTTTTCTTTTCCTGTTTAACTTATGTGCTGATTAATTTATAACGCAGCGCTTTTAGGGCTTTCAAACTACTACAATAGGTTGTTTTAAAAGAATACTAATTCATTTTCTAAGGGTTCCGGCGTTTTTTATACACACTGTAGTACTGCAGTGCATACAGGCGTACTGATTATTCTTGTTATGCGATCTTAAGGTGTGGTCAATACGGGCAACATTTTTCTTCAACTTACAACGCAACTTTGTTGCGCACGTATTACCTATTCTTGGTCAATTCCCCCGCTAAAGCCACGCTAATCCCGGCCTGTCCCCGAGTCCCGAAAAAGTGGATAAGATCAAAATCTGCCGTAAAATAATGACTAAAACCACCTATAACCGTCAAACTTCATAGACCCTCCATCAGCATGTCATCACAAAATGGTTTTATATAGCATGACCTACATGCAGTCACTCATTTTCTGCGTATAGCTTCGCCATTGAAGACGCACACCAACGTATACGACACAGGTGCGCAATTATTTCTTTATGATGAAGTCTTTATTCAATAATAACTAACGTTCTACACTACTAATTAGTCCGCTAATGACTTGCTGACATCTTCAGGTATTCGTAATCGTTTGATAAGCTTAGCGTCGGAATTTGCTGTCTTCAGCGATAATGGAGGTACTTAGGATGCTGTCTGAGATATGAATGCCCTGCAGAAATTGTTTTTGCAGCTGTTCCAATTAGAATTAACGAGATAATCTGATAAATTTTAGTTAAGAAGACGAGAACTGGCACGTTTAACGTTTGTTATGCGTTTTCAGTTTTGGGACTGAGATATTTTTTATATTGAGAATAATTCGATAGAGTATATATAATAGTCAGTATATAGTGTCAGATTATTGACAGGAAAAATATACTTCAGACTAGTAATGGAATAACCGAAACATGATGGCAACTTGTCTTAAGGTCTTTCGCCACCAAAATTCTGACTCATCTGACCGGCGGCCATATTGGAGTTTATATAAGATTTCCAATTGTAATATGGCCGCCATTTCATTGTTCATTTAGGTACCGACATGGCCGCCGAAATGTCAGTTGAATACAATCCGAATTGGCAAAACTGTTACAATCTTTTTAAAATAAAGGTGTGGTAATATGGGCAACATTTTTTTCAACACAAGTTGAAAAGCGTTGTTGCACGTATTATCACCCAATACCAAGCAGCTAACAAAAAATAGCCGGGAAATCATCGCGGTTTTAGCGGGGTTTTGTTAGCTCGCAATATATCGTAAACGAGGCTGGGAAGCAGTTCCGAAGATGACATTTTATACCATACCGAATATGTCGAATATCGCGGAGGAATCTACATCTCTCACATTTTGTTTAATAGATGTGTTTGAAATCTTGCCTTAATAATAGTACACTTTACATGATAACAAAACAAACGTATAATTAATTTACTACCACACAATCAGCGAGCACACAATTTTATTGGTTGTTGCTACAAGTGTGGCCGGCCGAATAGCGGAATGAAAATTATATAAACTCTAACCCTACGGGATGCATAGCCACTTATTATTTTACTATATTCCTGATTCTTGATGATATTTTTCGTTTGAAATCATTTGGCAATTTTTTAATATGAGCTAGCGTACCCTGGCGGAGTGCCCCGGGGTCGGGGATGAGAAGAGGGATTTAAACACAAAAACATGACACGATATGCGGGGGTTTAGCATTGTTTAGTTGTTTGTTGGGTCTAAATTCCCCGGTCTTCCCCGGGTCTGGGGGTGCGGGGGATTCCGGAAACTTTGAAACGTCCTCATCGGATACGGTTATCTTTTAGAATGTAGAGTGCTTTTCGGAGAACTGGTGATGATTTCTCAAAAACGCGGTTTTGTTCCTAAGTGAAACGGAATAGTGGTTACGGTTAAAATTGCTAAAATAGAACGGATTTCGGAAATTTAGACCCCCTTATAATACAAAAATAAAATCTCCCTCATGCAGAGGGTGTTGGGGAAATTTTAAAATCTGCATGAGTGTCTGAAATGCCATTTCTTCTTGCATTTTGAGGAGAGATTTTTATGAATTTTGAATGTTGTGAATGTCATATAAAATACAAGATTTCCTCGAGTTCTGAAGGTTATAAATCGTTAAATGTCATAATTATGAAATACAAGATTTTATAGAATTTTGAAAGGTGTAAAAAACTAAAAATCATAAAATACATATAAAATATTCTCAAGCATATTGACAACAGCTTTATAGTATATAACAATTGCCTGAACATCTCTAACATGCAAACAAAATATTTTTTAAATTTTCAACTTTTCCATGCATTGCGCAGCTTTTCTGCGCATAATTCTGCAATGCTAATTCAAGATGCATCCAGTATAATAACATAAAAATAATACATATAAATATCACTAAGGAGGCTAAATCAGCTAATAATACCTTTGACAAGAAGATACTAACTTAATTTTGGGTTTTTGGAAAAAAATTAAAAATTTGTTGCGTGGTTTGCGTGCTTTCGTATATAAATGAAATGATATATAATGCTCCATGTTCAAACTTTAACCTCAGTGTAGCTCACGAAGATACTCCGTGACCCCCACCTTTTTTCTAATTATTTATTTCCTCCACTAGCTATACAGCATATATGAAAGAATAGAGAAAAAAACCATTTCGAGAATTTGAAATATCGTACGTTTCTAGATCTCGTTCTTATGGCTTCAAAAAAACATGTAACAAGAAAGAATGTGGACATTCTTATATCACAAAAATGTTTGTAAATTGTTATTTTCGTCAAATTTTCTTCCAATTATTTGTTGCTACTAAATAGTTCATATATAATATATAAGTTCATCTAAAATATCAAATATTTTTCCAGTCAGTATAAACTAAGTGCTTTTATGAAGGATTTTTTAACATAACAAGACGAAATCAAGAGTTAACCAAAATGGCTACAAATTGGGAAAACCGATCATGGTTTACTGGCAGCTGTATTTTTTAAACGAGTTCGGTGACCCCAACATTTCTTGTAATTTTACTATGAACATATTATTAACTTTTCATAATGAGCCAGTATATGGCTGGGAATGATTCACCTTTGGCACATGCAGGGCTGGTAGGTTATATAGAATAATACGGCTTACCATGCAGTTTCTCATTTTGCTAGTCTGCCCAATTGCCATAAGATTTTAGAGCAACTTGCTATCAGTTAAAGTATTTTCCAGAATAGAAAAATATATTTAAGGTAATTCCTCAGTAAACCTTCCAGGAATGAAAAGTTGCTGAAACTCCCCGGTTGATCAACAACAACAACGGTTTCTCCAAAATGTCAATGCGCAACTGCTTTGTTAGAATTATAGTAATACCATGATCGCCTCGGATTCTTTTGTTCTCCGAGGGAATGTAAACCTCGTATTTCCCTCATCGCTCATGCAAGAGGGAAATTTATCCTTTGTCTTCTAATTTTCCCCTGCATGTTGATGAGGGAAAATTAGAAGACAAAGAAATCCTTTGTCTTCTTCTAATTTTCCCGTGCATGTTGATGAGGGAAAATTAGAAGACAAAGAAATCCTTTGTCTTCTTCTAATTTTCCCGTGCATGTTGATGAGGGAAAATTAGAAGACAAAAAAATCCTTTGTCTTCTTCTAAATTTCCCGCTTGCATATATTTTCCCTCATTAACATGCACGGGAAAATTAGATGCAACTTCTCTGATCAACCGTGTAAATTTCCTGTCGCTAAGATTCTCAAAGTTTTCCTCGGCGATCATAATATTACAAACTAATAACATGACTTTTCGGGAAATTAGCGATTAAATTTCCCCGCCGCCGAGGGAAGATTTGTAAAAGCCCTCGGGCCTGCGGCCCTCGGCCTTTCACAAATCTTCCCTCGGCGGCGGGGAAATTTAATCGCTAATTTCCCTCAAGTCATGTTATTACTTATAAATACACATTTTCGTACTTTTAGGAACAACATTTTCTTTAAAATTGTTAATTTCCTCGTCTGTCGCATGACAACTTGGCTGGCGGCCATTTTGAATAAACGCTGTAGGTGATTATCGAGAATTAATCAGCGGGCGTGATTTTCTATAATCACCTGTGTATTTATACTAATGTAACATATTCTGAAATGCCCCCTTTCTGAAATGACCCCTTCGAAATTTTCATGCCCTTTTTCTTAAAACACAAATGAATAGTCGAGTCTTACTTAGTCTTCACTGTATGGTTGTTGTTGCCCGGGCTAGTTCCGATCTCTTACAATGTTTACTCTAGCAAATTCGCGCATGCGCAAACGTTTTATTTAGGTTACTTTCTAAAATTGAAGATTTCAACGTTTTATTTTTTGTGACTGTTTTACTATACTAGAATGGTTTTTTAAATTGGAAGTTATGATATATTTACAATTAAATATTTACAAAAATATTCACAAACCATTGTTACCGTTTACAACCATTTCATGGTTAGGATTATGTTTGGTTTTCAGTATTATATGCTGTGTACATATCAACGTATGTCTTTACAGAAAATGATTCATACGACGTGGGTATGTCGTTCCCTTTCTTCGTATTCTGGTTTCATTTTTAAATTGCTTAGTTCGTATTCCTTTGCTTTATTACGTAACGTAGCAATGCTTGATATGCGTTTTTCCTCACCCAAAGAGTCATCATTACTGCCAGGAGTACATCTCTTGGGCTCACAGCTGTAGGAGAACGGTGGTAAATGAGGAAGCAAGGAACTTGTAGGTTGTGATGAGAACGAATGTTGTCCATTACACGAGCAATGATATACTGGATTACTTAGAGCTGCTACACTCGCACTGCCATAGTCAAGTCGCGACATGTATCCACGTAACTCGACTGCGTTGTGGAAATCAGGATATGGAGAATGTGGACTAAGACATGGTTCTTGTTGATGATAGTAGGCCAGAGTAGGGTAAGGATATCCAGCTGTAGTTAAAACATTACGATCAACGCCACAGAAAATATGAGGTGCAAATCCAAATGTTCTCATTTTTTCTCTTTTTCTCCATTTTGCTCTTCTGTTTTGAAACCATACCTATAACATATAAGGAATAAAATAACTCGTATGTTCCTGTTCATAGGCGTACCTGACCAGTTACGTTTGGGGGGGGGGGGGGGGCAAAACATTTTTGCCCGAAAAATTAACAGTCGACTGTCAATTATTAGATCGTATTCAACATACGAGTTTCTTCATGAGCTATACATCTAGCGTATGTGATATAGCCCTTAGTATAATTTTAAACCGGACAACTGCAAAACAACTCTGATATATTATGTTAATGTTAAAACATATTACTTTAATGTTAAAACAGTTCAAAATATAATTTTTCATGAATATTTAACAGCAATATTACCCGAATTTACCCGAAATTTCTTTCAAAAAGTGCCCGAAATTTTCATTTTTAAAACGTTTGCGGGGGCAATTGCCCCCCCTGCCTCCCCACCCCCCGCCTGGTACGCCTATGTTCCAGTTGTAAACTGCAACAATCTCAGAATATATGCTCTATTTTCGGATAGGCTATACGCTACTATAAATCTATTATAACAGACCAGCCCAATAGAAGTGAAAAACACCAATTTGCATGACAAACAATACGATTACGAAACCATTGCGTTCTTAATTTTCATTTCCTTTGTACTAAAATAATTGAATGATCCGCTCTCTCGTGTTGCATGCAGAGAGTTTGATTGCAAATTTGCAACTCACTTTTCACCCAAATCTTCGGAAGTTCGTTCCGAAGTTCGCAAGTTCGTTGGGAAGTTCAAAGTTCGTTTTGATTTACGCATTTGATTGGCTGCTAGGAACCAAGCAACCAATCAAATGCGTAGTTCAAAACAAACTGCGAACTTTCCAACGAACTTGCGAACTTCGGAACGAACTTCCGAAGATTTGGGTGAAAAGTGAGTTGCAAATGACTGTAAAGCAACTATAAGCATGCAGCAATAAGATGCTTTTTATTTTTCAGTAGTTTCAAAATGCCACGCCCATGTAAATAGTCGAAAAGTCGTTCCCACAAAGAAGCGCTCGACCAATGCATTAACCAGTTTGGTCATCGACAGTGGTTTTTAGCCTCTGAGTTGAAACACAAAATTGGGCGCCAGGCCATTTTTAGTGGGTTGCCAAAAGTATTCCATAAAAAAAATAGAATGTACTACAGAATTCTCAATTCTAGTATAATATTTGCGTGACATGTTTGCCAAGATGTGCACTAGTTACTCGTCAGTTACTGTCTTACTTAGCTTAAAGTACAAGAGATTATACTGTTAGACACTATGACTAAAAGTTACCGTGGGACTGCGCTAAAAAATTAAGAACCATTATATAGTTTAAGAACTATAAAATCAGTTCTAAAATAAATGGCCAAAATAATTATACGAGTTAAAATTGAATTGAATTAACCATTCCTGGTAATTCCCGCTCATGTTCTCCGTCTTTCTCCTTGATTATACCGACGCTAGCTTAGATTCTCTTAAAATTTTGCTTTATTTTCCTAATCTAATTCCTTGATTTATTTTCACAACTATGATGGAAACAACTTTTATACAGTTACTACCTCGCCACTCTTATAGGCATTTTCTCTTAAGCCCTAATCAAACGAGAACGCAAGTCATCGCAAGTTGGCAGTCAGAATTTCTGTGGCGGTCGTTTGAACACCCAAATTAACAAAATAAAGGTTTCATGAGTGTTTTAAACAAGTTTTAACTTTGTCACGGTACATGGTATTTTCGGCAAACTATTCAGAGCGGCTGGCTGAGATAGCGTGACTGCCAACTTGCGATGACTTGCGTTCTCGTTTGATTAGGGCTTTATATAACATTTTTCCAAGCGACTTTCCCTAGTTCAGAAGAAGTTATACGTGCCAACTATATGCATGTATATTAAATTCTCGACGATTAAGTAAATCCGTCTTTGTAAATAGACCTTTGAATGAGATAATTTGTGTTAGACCGCCGCCCTAAGAAACCAGACACAAAACTCAATTAAAAATTAGCCATTAATTACTTCTTTTCCGAGCTAATAATATAATCAGAAAATACCATCCTTATTGTCTTAATCTATTGTCTTACTCTGCGTGCTACATCACCCTAAATAGCTCCTTTGCAATCACAGACCTCTAAATAACGGTCCCCCCCTAATTATGTCTAGTTTTATACAATCTGATTTGTCTTTTGCGGATTCGCTATAAATCTGACTGGCATTCGGTGCACTCACAACGCCTGAAATTCGTGGTTTTTCATGACTGATCAAAGAATGATGATGGTCTGCATGTAGGCCTTAGAAAATAACTTTGATTTAGTCTTGTTTTAAAGACATGTCCAATTTATATATATATATATATATATTTATATATATAAGCGATAATGCAACGCTCACTACCCTTGTGGATGTTTGAGCACTCTGGGCCCATGCGCATGCACTTCGCGCTATCTGAATGTACTTCACCGATGCTGTCCCACATGCTGTATCGCATGTGTATAAGTAATTGATGAAATTCATTCAGATTGTTCCAAGCTACACTGATGAGCTGTAGTACAGCGAAACACCGTGTCTGTAGATTGAACTATATATATATATATATATGTGTGTGTGTGTCTTCGTTAAGAGTTCTCCAGATTCAATGTACTTTTTCTTGAGCTTTCGACTCGGTGCTTCGAGTCTTCATCAGAAGTCGAAAGCACCGAGTCGAAAGCTCAAGAAAAAGTACATTGAATCCGGAGAACTCTTAACGAACACATTATCCCTGGATTACAAATCTTCAAGTCATATATATATATAAAAGTATAGTTTATATATTACAAATCTTCAAGTCATATATATATATAAAGTATAGTTTTACCTTAAAGTCTTCGCTACCAGAGGTTTCACCCTAGATCATACTTCATGCTTTGTATTTTGCTCTATCTATATATGGCATTGAGCACTCTCTAACATTTCGTGAACCAAAACTCACTTATATATATATATATATATCGGCTCAAACATTATTATAGATAAACTTAAACTTGTATACAAATTGTGAAAATTGAGAATAATTATATAAAAAGTGCTGAAGTTCCATCTTTTCATCGAAAGAAATATAAAATTGGTGAACTTTAAGAAATTCATAGATGTTTGTCAAGCTTGCATGGCTACATTTTTCTGAACCTTGGATAGGATTTGAACCTGCTCCATCTGATTGCCGCTATATAAACGTCAAGATGAAGACTAAGAAATTTTAAACTACTGATCATGCGTGCAGTTGTATGTTTTAGGTAAAATCTTAGTACTGAGTTCACAAAAATAAGCTTATTTATATACAGTATAATATACATATAATATAAGGTATGCTGGCAAATGCCGAGGTATACATAGACACTTATATATAAACAACGCGATTATGAGGACATTTGAAATCAACATTTGGCTTCATGGGAGCCTGTATTTTTGATTACTTTATATCAGCGTGGGTTGAGCAATTTTAATTAAAATAATTTTGTTCGTTATTTTGGCAAGAATTGGACTACGTGTCTCGTTTTATATTTGCACCTAACGAGTAACGAATGGGAAAAAGTAGTTTGTTCGTCCATTGTCTTGACATCTGTCGAGTGATGTACAATATGTATAACAATCAAATGTTGTTCATGTATTCAAGTCTTTTGTCGCCCTTTCTTTAAAAAGCAATGAAGTTTGGGGATATTCGTTAATAAGAGGTATAACTAAATTATTAAAATCAACAAAAGAGGTCGTGTTGGATATGTCACGTTCGGTTTAATTCAAAGTAATCTTTCTCAAGAGTTGCATATACATAAGTTATTCATCATGCAGTGACTCTGTATGAGCGGTAAAATTGTCTTCACAATGTCAATGTTTCAACCAAACTGAATATGGAATCTTGTACATTTGGATTTGTTTGGTTCAGTACGTATATCATAGGAACTGTTGGCGCATTATGCGCATGATAGATGCAAAACACTTTGAAAATTGATTCCAGTAAGTTTGCCTACTTCTGGCAAAATTAAAACTTCAGCACATATTGGATCATTCGCGTGGCGGCTTGTCGTTGTTGCTCACTTTAATTCGACGTTCTACCCGCATTTCTAACTGCAAAAAAAACGTTTTTAAAAAACTTAAAGGTTTTTTCCAACTGCTGACAATAGTTATATATATGACTTATGCGTTACCCAATTTTACTCGACAATTTATTTGATCTGACCGCAGTTCTAACACTATAAGAAATATTCTTCTCAGATTTTTAACTTTAGAAAACAGATATATTATATTCAACCGACAATTTTCTTCAGGAAAAACATGCCAAGTTTTTTTGTGCGTTGGTTTATCTATATATAGCTAGCTTGTGTCTTCACCTTCATAATAGAACTTGATAATTTTGGTTTCTTAGTGCCAGCCAAAACGTTTATATTGGAATATTTAATTTTATTGAATAATGAAAATTTTATTATCCTTTTGTATAAAATTTCATTTAGTTGCAACGTCCGAAATGAAAGTGTTGATGAGTTGACATGTTTTTAAGGATCGAGTTATTGCGTGTTAATAAAGTCATCTTTTGATCAATGAGACAAGATCAACAAAAAAGCTTGACCTCAGTGTAACAATATTACATACATTCTTATTTTAACTGCGCACCAGCATATGTCTATGCCGAGCACAAAGCGATAACCATCTCAGTCTAGGCGTGCCATATGGAGTATTAATAATTGCAACAAAACAGTCCCTACCTGTACTCTTGCCTCTGTAAGACCAATTTTGGCTGCAAGATCTTCTCGGGCAAAAACGTCAGGATACGGTGCTTTGTCAAATGCTTTTTCCAGTTCTTCCAACTGATAAGAACTGAATGTCGTTCTATATCGTGTCTTCTTCTTCTTTGAGCTACCGCTATGCGTGGTTGTCGACTCGCTCTCCGGTATTGATTCACTATCTTCCATCTCGTTCTCGCTAGAACCTTCACCGTCTCCACTTAGAATATTAAGTTGTTCTTCCAGTTCGCACTTAGGTTTCTCGTCATTAATTTGATTGACTGTAATTAAAAAGACGGTTTTAGAATTAACTTACTATAATTGGTCTCCTCGATGCATGTTCCAAATGACCATATAGTCACAAAAGAGAATGAGATAATTTTATAAACATTACTGACAGCACTGTATGCCTCAAACAGTCTCGTTTACCATCAGTGCTAAAGTTCTATGTCCTGCTTGTTTTAGTTGCTCAACTTACAGGTAAATAATCAACCGCAAATAAGTCAAGAGTTCCTACGCCGCTAAGATGTATTTCATTGCCAGCAGCTGTCGTCAGCTTTTCACTATGCTTTACTACTATATAGCAACAGATTTTGATGCCAGTTTAATATGTTAAATTGAATAAGTGTTATTCGAGATCAGTAAGGAAATGATGTACTATATTCAGTGTCGGGTTAACATTTTATAAGATTATGTTTGCGCACTGCATGATTGGAAAGAAAAGCATATTATAATTATATAGTAAAGCATGGCAAGGATTAGATACTGCAAGCACATTTCATAATCTCTTTATACCCGAAGCCTATAATCGATAATCTGTCAGTATTTAAAGCAGTATAGAGCTTATCACGTTTTCTTAGATCCAACTGCATGTGCATGAAATGCTCCATCACCCCGTTGAAATATTTAATAAACTTGAAAGACTATATATAGATGCTTGGGAACTAGTAAAAGACAGCACTATAAAGACAACTAAAAAAAAACAAATTAAGTTCCTCAAACCAAAATCGGTATGGCCTAAATCAAATGTGATATATTTTTTTCAGCTGCTGAAAATCAAACCGATTAATTCGAGAGTGGTATTTCGTATAGGTATATTCGACTCATTCGATTGTAATTTTTGTTTAAAATATCCTGTTATACCGGTGCAGAATGACGACCCACAGTTGTGTATATTATTTGAATTGTGAAATATAAGATTGTTTCTATCAGTTAATATAAGCTTCTGCGTGCATCTATAACCATTTGAAAGTTAGAAAATAAAATATATTTTAGTGGTATACAATTAACTGCGAATACTGAGGCGATGTCCACACGTATGCGTTTTCATAGCGTTTTTATATTCTTCTCGGTCCTCGAAACAATACGAAAACGCTAGGAAAACGTATACGTGTGGATGGGGTCTGAGATTGTTCATATTATACCTACTTCCAGGTTAATCTAAAGTAAAAAAATGATCCGAATTCGAGTTCTAGACTATATAGAAAGCTATATACTACAGTCAGTAAATCAGAGAGACCTTTCAACAGTCAACACGTAGAAAGTCCTTCCCAACTTACAGTCATATATAGCCTGACCCCTATTTTGCAATTGATGACAAAGTATGACAAAAGATGCGGTCTTATCTGTATAATAAATCTCTTATAATATAAAACCTTTTTATTTAAAAGCTTTCTTATATTTTGATCCATTGGAATCGCATTTAACGCGCACAAGGAATTAAAATTTGCTGCCACGTCACATTTGCACGCCGTTATACTAATGATAAAAACCTATCTTAATAATAGAGAACTACACGTGCAGGGAAATACTGTTAAATCTCCTATATACGTACTGTATATATGTACAGCGAATTATAAATGTTAAATGACGTGACGGCACTAGCCATATATATATAGAGAGAGTATAGATCATATCATATTAACTAAATAATAAACTAATTTCGACATGTTGCAATTATTCATGTAATTGAATGTTTATCACAGCCCCCAAGTAACATCTGTGTTTGGTCTGTCTTTTTATGAAAAACTTCAAATAGTTGAATTCCACTGTTTTGCTAAAAGTTAAAATGACGTTTCGAGTGGTTCACCAAGGATAATATATTTTACGCACATGCTTTTGAATTATTACACCGCACGCGTACGTGTGTAAGCCAATAACCCTTTCCCGTCGTAAACGTTGGCCAGAGTGAAATACATAACTTTAAGACTTTAGGTTCTGATGCCGCCTGCCCTAGAGTTAAATTGTAAAATCGTTTTCGTCGACCAAGACAATGTGTCTTCTCGCTTCATATTAAAAGCAAATCAAACCTTAAAAATAATTTTGAAAAGTCTTATGGACCACAGACCATAGTGTATATTTTTTTCATGAGACTGAAATGGAAAACAATGGCGAACATGATATCGAAACGTTGTTTCTCCTTTCCTTTCGGATAAGAATAGAAAGCAGAAGAAAAAGAGCTTGTTGCCTCTTTCCTTATATTCACTTCATGTTTATATTTTTCACATCTGTGCAGACGGCTTGGAAATTAAGTCTGCAATATAAAATTTGACATTTCAGATTCCTATTTCAACAAGCTCTTTTTCTTTGTCAGTTGTCAAGTTTTTCAAGCTTTATCTTGCGCTTGTTGCTTTTAAGGTGGCACATTCATACAAAAGATGTAGTTCGTCGTTCAATTATTAGTATACTTGGTAATTAAAACTTTTAAAATCGATTAACAGCAAATAAATAGTGCACTGATAATGTATTTGGTGAACTCTAAAATAATAACTGTACATTTTTCAGGCCGATAGTGACTAAAGTCAACTACATGCATACATGATTGATTATTCGTTGCGCTCTGTGCTTGAAACAACACTGCAATAAGCTATAAAGTATATATCATATTTTGGCAACAATAATGGTATCCGATCAACCGCAATTAAAATCCCATTTAGCGCTGACAGGCATTTATATACCATCATTTCTTCCATGACAAGAACATTGTTAGTCTTTTTCCCACGGCGTTCATAGATATGTAGTGTTGTAATATTATTTGGTTCATGTTAAGTATAAAATGTGGTGTTTCGTAGAACTTATACCTGGCCATGCAGCGCAACCTTTGGGTGTGGTGCATGATGTCAGTATATGGGTATATGGATAAGGGCATGAAGAGTATGGTAAGGCAAGGCAAGGCAAGGTAAGGTAAGATATAGGCAAGGCAAGGCAAGGCAAGGCAAGGCAAGGCAAGGTACGGTACGGTACGGTACGGTACGGTACGGTACGGTACGGTACGGTACGGTAAGGTAAGGTAAGGTAAGGTAAGGTAAGGTAAGGTAAGGTAAGGTAAGGTAAGGTAAGGTAAGGTAAGGTAAGGTAAGGTAAGGTAAGGTAAGGTAAGGTAAGGTAAGGTAAGGTAAGGTAAGGTAAGGTAAGGTAAGGTAAGGTAAGGTAAGGTAAATTATAGGAAAGGTAAGGTAAAGTAAGGTGACGTAACGTAAGGTATATATAAGATAAAGTAAAGGGTCAGAAGATAAGGGGTAAGGCCAAGAATCCAAAAATAACGACACCTTTGCATGTGGGTTGGTAGGCTTGTTAGTACAGCATGGGTACGAGTAAGGGAAGTGTATGATTAAATATCTTAAACCTTGAAATACTGAGCAAGCTATGTATTAAAAAAATACACTATATATATATATATATATATATATATATATATGTATAATTTAGGGTCAGTGGAAAAGATAAATGAATATAACATACACATATTTTACTTTATGAACATTCACTCACATGCAAGCATATATTCATATATTTAACTATAATACTGATAGTATACCGCAATAAACAAGCACTAACCTTGTTCTTCGTTGAATACTGGCAGGTCTTGTGAGTTCTGGGGTATGTTGTCTTGCTCAGTGGTTTTGTAAGTGTTGTCCTTAGTTTGATCTCCTGTCATAGTCTCTTTCCTTGGTTCGTTGACTAAGCCAAGTATACCGCTGATACTGTGAGAAAGAGGTGACTGACTACCCGTGAAGGATGTTCTTTTATTTTCTTTCTCTGCTTCTGTCATGGTGAACAAGAAATTAGTACAAACGTGTGTGGACAAGTAGACACTGAAATGTTGGGGGTGATGCCACTGCAATAAGTTGATAACTGTATATATAATCAAGCACAAAGATTTGTCAGATGTTATACTCTCGGTATAGTTTATGCGGAGATATGAATACCATTAAAAGCCGTGATCACTAAAGAGCCACGTTATCAGCTTTAAGAGTTATCTCTGACTGCTTTGGCAACAAATGGTCCCAAATGCTTGTCTCTTTGCAATTGCTATAGCCAATAAGAATTGGAACAGTGAGATAATAGTTACCTTAATACATTATCACGAGCGGAATGTAATTAGAAGTTAGTGTAAACAGTTGAAACCTAAACTTAGGCACGAATAGTTTACATAACAATTCCTAAAGATACCCAATAAACACGTAATTATATTGGAATTAAAGTTTCTTGATAGGATTTATCCTAGCACGAGTAGAAAGAGGCATTATATATGAGGGGAAGTGCTGACGCTAGAACGTCTAACTCATTTTTTTTCGGTTTCACGCAGACATTTTAGCCCCAGAAAGCGTGCTGAAGTATTTCTTCACTGCTCGAGGTCGTTGTCCGTTCCCTTGCTTAAACTATAAGAACAAATATTGAGCGAAACATGCCCAAAATATAATAATAAAATTTACACATTTACGTTGGTTTTTAATTGAATTTAATTACCGCCGTCTAAGAGGTGTCACATCATTGAAATTTAATTAGCGTAGCAATAGTTTAGCAGTGACAAAATGACGAATTATTTATTTCAAGGGAGGGACGGATGAGTCGGTGGCCTGTGTGAAGCCAATTTTGATTAGCTATAGCAAAGTACACGTAACTAAATAAAGAGAACAGAACACGGTAAGGTGATTATGAAAAAGAGCTTTTGAATAAATTTGTAGAATTCCAAATTGATTTATTTTCTCAACGATTGAAGTATAAGATTTTTTTGATAGAAAATGCTTACTCATTAAAAACTCACTATCTTGTGCTTTCTTTATTTTTTTGTTCACTTGCATGCCCGCCATGGTGGAAACATTGAGGAGGAAATTAATTACTAGGTCAATTGGAAGTGAAAGGAGCCGGTAATTAAAAGTAAGCAGTCGGTCATTCATGGGAAAGAGGTAAAGTATTAAGCTGGCTACAGAGGTGGAGCCAGTTATCTTAACACGTTTGTTTAGCATGCATCGGCTCCAGAACGATTGTACAATCAAACGACTGCGTGCTAACAATATGTCCAGCATCTGTTGCCGCCAAATCTAGCGAATAACTATATAAGTGTTTTTGTCTTGCTTTTGAATATTTTAATACTTTGAAAAGTTGTTGTATTTAGGCAAACAGAAAAGCTTATCTCCTAATGTTTTTTCATCAATGTTTTGCTATTGGCTCGACACTTCAAGCAGATTTAAAACGGAAAAGGCTTCGCGTGGCCGACTCAATAGAAATTTTGCCACTTGGTGTGTATTTGGATAATCTTATTAATTTTAAAGACCTTTTTCAGTCGCGGCGTGTCTGGCGAGTGATTTGTTGGTGGACGACCGTTTATTCGGCCGCCTTTAACTAATACGTTTATTTAATGTAAGATAATTCTTCAAAAGAGGCCGATGAATTGTTCTCCTTGTATCAGAATATATTGAGCTTTTACATATAAATTGAACATGGCTCGAGCAATAGACTTGGCAAAGCTGATTTCCGTCTATTTTATAACACTTGTAGAACGGTTGCCCAGTGGTTGGGGCTCATTCAATTACTTGAAGCAGGAACAAATTATGCTTTCAAATATAATAGAGGTTCTTAGAAAAAATGGCTAACTTTCGCCACATCGAAGTAATAAACTCATAATCGACATTTTGTTGAACAATAATTGCCAATGAAGGTTGAAATCTCGTTTGTATGGTTTTCTAATGAAAACAGGAATCTCTAGAATATGAAAGTCTTCAGCGGCGTCTTTTTAGTCTTGCTTAGAGTAAACAGTCAAACAATTGTAGATAATCCGAGTAATTATCAATAAACTTGTCGGCCAGTTTTAAGGCTGTTGTTAATCAGGTCATCCCAAAAGGATTACGATGTGTAAGTCGGCGCGAATTCTTCTTTAGCCCTTCTTAATATTTCCTTCCCTTTTTTATTTTACTTCAAAAATATTGGCCCAACTTAAATTTTTGAAAACCTTTTCATTTCGGCTACATCACAACTGAAAATGCTTCTCTTAGTTCCTGCTTTCAATTAAAAAATAAGTCTTATATTTATATCACAGCAGCTGGGGCACATATAGCTGTCTTACGTTTGTTATCAATACTTCATGACCGAGAATGCAAACTGACAACCGATTATCGAAGCCAATTTCGTTTTATCTCTGCCTCATCATCCATTGCTTCGTCATTCAATGCATTCATATGATATATACATATATATATAATTATCAAAAATGCCACGATGAACGTTGTCGCATGTACATGCATGCATGACAATTATATAGAGATTATCCTTCGTTTTCCTCAGTTATCGTATGACTATCAACAGCTTGCACTTTTAAAATATGCATATCGGCTGTATGTATTCAGTAAGAAGAACGTTGATAACCCGTGAATATCATAATGATTTTAAGCCTTTTACATAATATAAACTATGAATACATCAGTCATTACGTATATATAGTATATAGATTGATTGTTCTTTTCCATTAGATTTTTCAACACTCAACACACAGTACTTGATGTTTTCACACCTATATATATAATGTAATTGATTCTCCATTCACATCGAGAAACTTTTTCCTCATTTCACAACGCGAGATATGGAGCAGTTATTCGACTTAGTGACTCGACTGTTCTTATAGGCTTAACATTATTTTTGTTCAAGTTTGTCGGTCTTCTCTGAAGAAGTTAATTAAGCCAACTATTGTAAGAGTTTGGCGTGGAACTAATTAGATATCTTCTATTTCAAATTTGCCATTATGTGGTTCGGGTAACGTTTATTTAAAATATAAGATAGATATATCAGTTCTTGCTGAATTGGTTTCCTGTATACCACTCAGAAAAATAACACATATAAATAACATTGATTGACGGGAGATAATATTGCTTGCATTGCTGTATACTTTTAACTGATGTTTTTCGCAGAACAACAAAACGGAGGAAACGCAAAACGCGCGAATTTACTGTGTCGTTTTATAAGCTATGGCATTTCGTATTTCGTCATTATATAATGAAAGAGAAGACCTAACAATAGTTTATCCCAATAAACACGTATACTGCCAAATTTAACGTGTCCAAATATACTAGTAATTATATATATATCTGTAAGATTTCGGACACATAATTCCGCGTTTTTGCTTCTTGATTAACTGAAAATCGAAATGATAAGCAATCAAGCCTACGAATTCAGCCGCAAATCATCAATCTCGTAATTCTTTCAAAATCTCCAAATGGCTTTAAATTTCTCACGAGGTCTCAGAGATCACAATATATGAGGGAGAAATGCCTCTGGCCTATGTAATTTCTTCTACTGCCTGGCTACGTACGTGCGCTATAGCTAATCTCCAATCAATAATGTGGCAACAACACCATACCGGAAGACAGTGTTTAATAATTATATGATCGCATGCAGTATAAAGAGAGAGAAAATATCACCCAACCGACGAGTGATCGGATAACTGGAGATGACTTTGGTGGTAACGGAGGCCCAAGACCAGGGTGACAACGATACCAAATATTAAAATACAAAATAGGTTCGCAAAGCGTACATATGGCCACCGGTTGTTGTTGAGTGGTGAAAGTTGAGGAGCGGATCCCATTATATCTATCTACCTATATACAATCATTAGCAATCAGGCATACGAATTCAGCCCTAAAGGTAAATCTATAAAATCAATCGCATAATCCTTTCAAAATATCTCGATGATTTTAAACTTTTTCACGAAGACGGTCTCAGAGACCATCATATGGAAAGGGACTAGAAGGAAGGAAGAGATGCATGTGCGTTACTTGGTCGTCTGAATAGTAATGATGATAACTTCTCCACGTTGAAAAGACGTACGTGCTTATGACAGAGGAAACTGAAGAACTAGGAGGTTTGAACCTGCCAATAGGCAGAACACAAAAAGAGTCACTTATATATACAGTATACAAGAAAACATAGTATACTAGAAAAGGAAAAACTATATTGAAAGACATTGTGATAAAGAAATGTTTTCCCATGTAAAACTACTTATTGCAAATTGCAGTGGTTATTTGTTTCTTATTTATACTTATAAATGCTTTAAAGTGCCTATGAAACGAAATTTCACTTCAGCTTTTTAAAATTGTATTTGGAAGAACATCTAAAATAATGAAAAATGGCTTTTACATGCGTTTCAAATCTTATCCTATTCTTGAGTTATTAGCTATGCAATTTGAACAATGACGTCACACGTTGTATGTGGGAGAAAAAGGAAAATCAGTTATGTCTTTGGATTAGTTTAACTAGACAAAGCCACATATTGCAGATGCAATCCGACCATACCCCAAGGAAGATTTCCAACATTTGATTCAGTTTAGTCAGACCAATCGAAAGATATGACTGATTTTTCGTTTTCTCCCACACACAACGTGTGACGTCATTGCTCAAATTGCACAGCCAATAACTCAAGAATGGGATAAGAAAGGCATGTAAAAGTCATTTTTCATTATCTTAGGTGTTCTTCCAAATACAATCGTAAAAAACTGAAGTGAAATTTCGTTTCATAGGCACTTTAAATCCTGCTTACACACGTATTTTTTGCTGCGACTATTTTTGCTGCGACTATTATCCTTCTGACGCATGCGATCGAGTGCATGGATTGACTTATGAATGTATTTGAGAGTTATCCACTCAATCACATGACACTAGGCTGAGAAAAAAACGCCAGAGGGTATTTATAATCAGTCTACAAACAGAATAAACAAAAAAAAAACAAAATAAAAACCAAAACGGAGTCACCGATAGTTTCCTGCATGGGTCTCCTTAAGGAGTTATATATTTTCCTCCGTTACATTTTGACAAATCTGAGAGAAATATTTTTAAAGTGCATATGAAACGAAAATGAAGTCTGTCTTATTTGAAAGAACACCTAAAATGATAGAGTAACATCTTTTGCAGTTTTTCGTTTCCTTGCTTCGTTCTTGAGATATTTTAGTTTGTTTGATATGCAAATTAAACATTTTAACGTCACATGTGCATAATGAGTTATTGAAAAAGTTATATATCTTTGCTATTTATTATCAAACCAAAAAAATTCGAGGGAAGCATGTGCGTGTGTTTCGCCCAGAACACTAAACATGTAGATTTTCAAGTGATTATATTTGACAATAGCAAAGATATATAACTGTTTTTCGATAACCCATTATGCACGTGTGACGTCGCAACATGTGACATTTACATCAAACAAAGAACGAAGCAAGGAAACGAAAAACTGCAAAAGATGTTACTCTATCATTTTAAGTGTTCTTTCAAATAAGACAAACTTAATTTTTGTGTCATAGCCATAGGCACTTTAAGAAATATAGAAAACTATCCGAGCATGTAATTGAACCATCAACTTTTGATAGAAAACTTACTTGTAATTCATAAGCACTAATGCTACAACTTGATTGGCTATTTGCTGTACTGGCTAGCACAATGAAGATGGTTTGCTTTGACCTAAAGTGTGAAATGTATCTGCATAAGAACAGCGCTAGTCAGATTATCTGGTCTTTTAAATTAATTTCTATAAAATGATATATAGTCGACTCAGGCAAACTATCAGAAATTTCAAAGTCATACTGAATTTAATTAAAATGATCGAAACAACAAGTGACAACCTTGGTCCTGTCTATTTAATATATTCAAATTAATGTGAAAATGCAGCGAAAACCCCTGAAGCGTGCATGTCGGCACAATAGGTTCATTTTACTAACACTTATCCGAGAAATAAACCCAAAATGATCCCATAAGCATTGTAGCCTGCCTCTAATGAAGCAAAAAAAGAAAACAATTAGAAAAAAATTTAAAAACAAAACAAAACGGCGTGTCATATTGGTGGCACAGTGGTTAGCACACGTGCCTTTCACGTTCGATTCCTGATCTCTCTCTCTATATAGTTATACAATACCGTAGTTGGCCGTAAATGATCATTTGAGAATTATTTTCCGGCTTTTCTGACTCCCCGCCGTAAACTTTTACTACTCTTAAGCATGCAAAGTACACTGGACCTGGAGTACCAATATTATGGCCGCCAGTGGCTTCAAAATGTTTATTGCTGGCCATAAAGGATGAGCACTCCATAGAGATCAGTGGTGCAGATTCTACTAAAATTACACTTCGGCCGCACGTGAGGAGTATAGCAAGTTAAAGAGAAAATTTGACCATTCGACTGTAATCTATCTCGAATCTCGATCACTAAATACCGATTAAATATTTAAATTTCTTTAGAATGTTTCTCAAATTATTAATAAGTTTAAGAAGAGGGTCTTCAAAAATAAAAACATAAATTTAGAGCTTAGAAAAATTGTTCTCGATTATTTTCTATCGGTGGTTGCAATAAATCCTCTAACAAAAAAGAGACGCAGCGGCCATGTTGGCTGGTAGGTACAATAGTATATGTGATACTACTCCGGTAGAGCGAGACATTGACGATTTTTTCATCGCTTCCGAAACGGAGGTATCATCGGTTACAAATTATGAAGCTTAACCATCTAATAAAACCATCCCACAAGCGGGATGTTAAACTTGAACACATAAAGCTAAAAATCCTATAGGGGTGTTGTGGTCGGGGTCTTGATTAGGTTTAGGGTTACCGGGGGGTGGTATGGGGGTGAGGTTTCGTTTAAAAAGGTTGTCCAATCAGATGGTGGTTTTAATAGTTGGTTAAGCTTCATAATTTGAAGGAAATGATAGCTCCGAAACGACAGTTTCGTTTACCGCAGATCAATTTCAAAGCAATCACGTGGTGTATTCTCATGTACCACGTGATAAACGTCCAATTTTTAAGTACGTAAACAAGCTACTACGTGGTACATAATACACCACGTGTTTGCTTTGAGATTGATCTGCGGTTAAAGTGTTTATGAAATGAAAATTAAGTTTGTCTTATTTGAAAGTACTTTTGAAATGACAAAGTAACATCTTTTGCTGTTTTTCGTTTCCTTGCTTCGTTTATGAGATATTTCAGTTTGTTTTATATGTGAAACTAACCAGTGACATCACAACGTGCATAATGACTTACTGGGAAAGGTTATATATCTTTGCTATTACTAAACGGAATCAGTTGAAAATGCATATTTCTGTTGTTGTAAGGGAAAAACGCACACATAATTGCTTTGAAGTGATTCCGTTTGATAACAGAAAAGATATATAACCTTTCCCAGTAAGTCATTATGCACCTTGTGATGTCACTGGTTAGTTTCACATATAAAACAAACTGAAATATCTCATAAACGAAGCAAGGAAACGAAAAACAGCAAAAGATGTTACTTTGTCATTTCAAAAGTACTTTCAAATAAGACAAACTTAATTTTCGTTTCATAAACACTTTAACGAAACTGTCGCTTCGGAAGCGATGAAAATATCGTCTGTATCTCGCTCTACTGGTTTGAGCAGTCAAGATACAGACAAATGTTAGTAGTCGAGGAGAAGCGAGAAAAAATCGACCACGTAGCATCCCGGCCCCACTACACAATAGTTTTGACTCCAGATTATAATAGGCTGATACCCATAGAACATTGCTAGGTCAGTCGTACTCACAAATTGTGGAGTCAGTGGCCTGCTACATAGAGGGGGTGGGTGGTCCTTTAGTTGACAGACTTAAGTCCACATGAAATGAAAATTAAGTTTGTCTTATTTGAAAGAACACTTAAAAGGATAGAGTAACATATTTTGCCGTTTTTCGTTTCCTCGCTTCGTTGTTGACATATTTCAGATTGTTTGAAATGTAAATTAAACAACTTGACGTCACATGTGCATAATGAGTTATCAGAGAAGGTTATATATCTTTGCTATTATCAAACATAATCACTTGAAAATTCAACATGTTTGGCGTTGAGAGAAACACACACACATACTTCCTTCGACAAACATAATCACTTGAAAAAAATTCTACATGTTTGGCGTTGTGAGAGAAACACACACACGCATACTTCCTTCGAATTAAGTTTGGTTTGATAATAGCAAAGATAATAAGATATATAACCTTCTCTGATAACTCATTATGCACATGTGACGTCAAGTTGTTTAATTTACATTTCAAACAAACTGAAATATCTCAACGAAGCAAGGAAACGAAAAAAGGCAAAATATGTTACTCTATCATTTTAAGTGTTCTTTCAAATAACACAAACTTAATTTTCGTTTCATATGCACTTTAAGTCTGTCAATGTAAGGACCACCCCCCCCCTCTCTATGTAGCAGGCCACTGACCCCACAATTTGCGAGTACGACTGACCTAGCAATGTTCTATGGGTATCAGCCTATTATAATCTGGAGTCAAAACTATTGTGTAGTGGGGGTGCTACGTGGTCGAGTTTCTCGCTTCTCCTCCTCGACTATAGGGGTTTTGTTTAGGTGACACGAGCAAAAGCAGCCATCGTGAATGAAGTCTATAGTTACACAACCAAATTTCAAGTACTTGGTACTGTACCAACCTCGTCCCCAGGGCCATTTGTGGGGGCTGGGCCTGCCTCCTCCACAGGCCCTATTGCATCAGGCCCAGCCCCCACAAATGGCCCTGGGGACGAGGTTGGTACTGTACTAAAAGCGAGCAGGTGCAACAGGCGAATTTCAGGGTATTGCGCGCGCATCATTTTGCAAAGGAATTGGTGGGCTCCCCACAAAGTAAGCAATGGCAAGCAGACTTGCTAGCGAGCCAACAGCAGAATAACAGTGAAACTGTATCTATACTTTATTGATTTTAAACAGTATGTTTACTTTGAGTGGAGTTTGCCAGTTTTTTTGAAAAATGATGCGCGCGCAACACCCTGAAAGTCGCCTATTTGTTCGTATCTTGCCCAGGAATGGATCTAGTGCTGACATGTAATAGAATCTTTTATACCTAGCAACTAACAGAACCGCAGTGACGTTATGTGCAACTCAGAAATCCAACTGATAAAAATACAATGTTTTATTTATTTAACAATTTTTGGATAATCTATCCAATGAAGTCGACTCGTACTCAGGTTTTTGATAAATATTTTAAATGCCGTGTGGATGCACATACTGGTTTAACAAAAAAACAAAAAAATAGAAACGCACCTAAATGACAATACTATATTTAATAATATTAAATAAATAAATAAATAAATTACTATTACTTATACTTATTTTATATACTTATTTTTTATATTTTAGTTGTATATTCAAAATTTGCTAAAATGCTGAAGAAAATGTCTGAAGATGATAAAGATTAATATTAAAACACGAGAAGAAGAAAAGTAGGTTGAACATGGTTAAGTTAACAGCTATATATTAGATATAATAATTGAGTTTTTATACTGATCGCCAGCAATCAAATCTCGAAGACCATATTTGTGCTACGTTTTGTCAGCAGTTCGTAACGACATCTGAAATACTTTGTTGGACAAACAAACTTGAACACGCTGTAGGTGATTTGACGAGCGTGGTGGGATTCGTACAATTCAGATCATCTGTTTTTCAATAGTACAAGATTCATGACACCACATTCGAATTGTTTCATCTTATCTTGTTGATCATACTAAAATTGCTGGTCGAAGATTTTCCTGCAAGCCCAACAAAGCATTTCTTTCTGGAATGATCCTGCTCAAAGCATTTCCAGATTCTTAGCGTTTCATCAGCGCCAGCAGATGCTACGTATTCACCACATGGTGACATAGTCACGTACAGGACACGTGAACGATGACCAGTGAGATCAGCAATGCGAGCCATGGCTGGGTATTTCCAAATGCTCAACTGGTTCTGCGAGTAGCCATGTGCAGTGATCAGTTCCTTATGTTCTTTTGACCACAAAATACTGGAAATCTAAAATGGAAAAGTAGTGATCTAAATTTTGAACTAAACGTATAATCATATAAATAAATCAACAACAAAATGCGTTAGAGGACTTTTGGTAGCTCTCAAACCACCGCGCCAAGTTTTACACAGACACCATGCACTGGCGTCCAGTCACATTACGTACCTGCGACTTCGTGTCAACACTATGAAAACATGTTCCTGACGTCACATTCCAAAAACGAATATGGCGATCTGCAGTCCCTCCACCACTTGCCAATACATTCGGTTGCCATGGACACCATGAGACTGCCTACAAAGTAAGAAAATAAAGAATCCCAACCTATTCCTCTGAACAAATTCTGCACGCGCAGGATTTGGGGGGAGGACGTGTCATTATTACGTTTCAACAATTTGCATATAGCCGCATGCAGAAACGATAACCGACAAATCACAGACCGCGTGAAATTAAACATTTCAGAAAGTAGTATAATAACATGCATACTAGGATGTAACGAGCCTAAAATCAGTTAAGTCATCACCTACGTGCCTGTGCTACAGAAGGTATCTGATTGACTTAGATCTCCAAAACCCAACAAAAAACCCAACCTTAATCAGTAACGTTGCATAGACCACGGACTGCAAGTCCGCTTCCCTGCATGTCCATCATTCTCGAACGGTTCGGATTTACGACCTTTTTAATATACTTAAGTATCAAATCATTATAAATTCATGAACAAAATTCAAAAGAAATGAATATTTAATCAATATCTGTAAATCGCATACAGATTCGTCCTGATTTACATAAAACTTTTTCCTCAATTTACTTAGCTAAAATCACTTGAAAATAGTTTGAAAACATGGCTATTTAGATGCGGCCATTTGGTAAGTAGGATTGCAGCTTGCAGCTCGCCTTGTAAATCAAATACAGATCGCTGCTCATGCTTTATCTATTACATAAAGTATACGCGTTTTGCTATGTATGCACATGCATAGTCGTACATGCACAGATGAAAATGGCTTATGCTTAAGTTAAACACGGATTTTTCGGAGTTTAGTCAACTTGACGGAGGCCTTTAGAAAGAAATATTGTTGAAAAAAAGACTGCCGCATTGATGTTTGGCAGTGCCATCATATAAGTGTCTGGAAACGCGGTTAACGTCAAAGCGGCTAACAAAGAGCTGCAATCTTTTGTTTTACGTGTATGTACCTATATTAATATCTATATACAGTACTGCTGAGTGATTAAACCCAAACGCTGCTATTAGCTGACGCTTTATTATACAGAAAATACAATGTCGGTGTATTCAGCAAGTGTGAAAGCTCACAATTTGCAGAAACCGTGAATAGAAACATAAAACAAAGACTTTGGCCGATTCCCAAAACTTTAATTTCAGTCAAACCGGGTGTTCTCTACTTCTCTTGCGAGCTACATTGCAATATTCCCACGCAACATTGCAATGTTGATTGACAAGTTGCCCTGAGCAATTTGCAAACGTTTCGGGAATATTTATTTCCGAAATTCAACAATTCTTTAGTTAAACTACCACTTACACGACTGAAAATACTATCTACCCACCAACAGTAATATTTTAAACATAAATTTGTTTTTATACTCAAAATCTACGGATGAATCTTCACTAGACGTTTGCAAGTTGCTCAAGCCAAATTGACAATCAACATTGCAATGTTGCGGCACGATATTGCAAAGTAGCATGCAAGAGAACACCCAGTTTGACTGTAACTCATGAAAATATCCTAATATTACTGCCCAGTCCCGATCAGTGGCGCAGGACCTATAGTTATGTGAACAAGGTGATATTAACTTTTTTGTCAAAAATAAATATATTCTTCGCTTGAAATGGTAAAATACTCAACTTAACATAAAGTATATATTTATTGCAAATGCGGCCTATTCGTTACTGTTAAAATATACAAGCTTGTTTAAGCTTTCGTCGTCAACGACGTCAACGTCGTCAGAATAAACTCAACGAAACGCATGCAGCGTTTCACCCAAGAGTAGTACACAGTCCAAAGAAAATGCACTTCAGAAACCTTCAGAAACCTCTTGGGTGGTTTGAAAACCCGGTTAAAATTTGGCACTGACCTTAACTGCTGACATGTGCTGCGTAAACGAATGTACAAGATTTTGACCAGACGTTAATGGTGACCAGATGTTTACCAAGTTGTCATTGCCGCCACTAGCCAAGAGTTTTCCATCCAGGGACCAAGATAAACCACAAACATCTTGGCTGTGGTCACTAAGAGCAGACACGACGTGATTTGCAACTCTCACATCATGATTGTGAATCATTCCACTACGACAGCCACTGCAAACAGAGAATACTAGTACTATAGATGTACATGTACTTATTAGATACACCCGAGAAGGCGGATGGATGGGGGGATAAAACGTGGGGATGAGAAAAGACGGATGAGGGCCAGGGGGATAAACAGTTGTAAACGTGCAAAGTTCTCAATATGGTCTGATTAAAAACTCGTCATTTTCGTGTTACCAATTATTTTGATCAACTTCTTGTCTTTTACATTAGTTTTATTTAACACAACTATTTATCCGCAGAAAAAGCAGAAAATTTACAATATAATTAATTGCTGAAAATGCACCTCTCAACAACAATTCCCGGTACGGATTTCAAGCGTGGTGTCCAGGCGTATACCAATCGCGCCTGCATGGGTACGATACGAGTTTGCAGAAAGTAAGAGTTTGTATTTCATTTCTCCACTGTGACCATAACCACCAACATGCATACATATATACAGTACAATGTCCGGTAGACGTTCCACCACTAACAATTGCCTAACATTTTCACACCATTTTCAGTCACCGTACACCAATTGGCTACTCATACAGAAACCTTAGAACATTATTGTTCAAGTGGTCGGTGTTCAATAAAACATTCAGGTACTTCTCTGCATTACAGTCATTTGCAACTAATTTCACCCAAAACTTCGGATTTATTATGCATTAGTCTATCCATATCTAATCTATGGAAATTTAATATGGGGTAATACATACAAAAAGCGAATTCAAAAATTGATGAATATCCAAAAAAAGATTGTGCGCTTAATGACATTTAAGTCCTATTTGGAACATACTGAACCAATTTTTAGTGATCTTAAAATATTGAACATCTATAAAATCAATGATTATCTAACTAGTTCATGTTTCGTTATCATTACATCAAGACTTTACCAGAGGTATTCACAAATTATTTTGTAGCAAATAATGAAATTCATCATCACAACACAAGAAATGCTTCAAAACTCCATAAACCTTATAAACGAACAAATTATGTAAAACATACTCTTTCTTGGTCTTCGCTTCCTTTAACTTCGTCAAAACACCGAACTAGCATTATTTTCTGCTGTTCTTTCTCGTCTGGATCGTTTATTTCATTTATTTCGTCGTTTTTCGGCAATAAACGTTTTTTGTTAGGACTTTCTGTTTGTTTTCAATCGTAGGGAATTAACAATTTTCATAATGCCCGCGGGCATTACGGAGAAATCTCGCCACGTCAGCAACCAATCACAGCGTGTGAATTCACCGGAAGTAATTCGTGCCATATAATAAATTATTTTAATGACCTGACTCGCCCAACTTTAATTTTTGCTAGTCTAAAATTAACCTACTTTAAAAAGCACGAATAGAGTATTAATCTATTAATTACAAATATCTCACCTTGAAAGAATATGGGAATTCCAAGACAATGATCCCACTCTTCCTGAATGTCCAGTCATAGTTCGTAAACATTTACCTGGCTCAACATCCCACAACTAATAAAAGATATCAAGTCAAAATTTTAACTCCGATGGGTAAAGCTATTTATAGTTTAAGCTGATCTAGTGTATTCAGATTTCTCAATAGGAAGAATGCGATTGTGCATATCCCATGCGCATTCATATATACACAGACCAACGTATAGGTGCGCTAGATAACACGCACCCACTTGTGTAGACCTTTCCGCGTGAAGTGCGTGGATAACGCGTTGAGAGATTTGATTGGCTCTCGCAAAACTTCGGACAACCTTGGACATAGCTAATCGGATTTGTCAAAAAGAAAGATCACGTGATCCATTCACTTCATGCGGAAAGGTCTATTCCGTCATCACACTTATGCACGTAAAGTCATTAAAGATATTTAGAACTATAGTATTATTGAGTATTACTGAATTGGTTTTTAAAATAGGTGTCACAACGCCTCCCAATGTAGAACGTCTTGCAACATAACGTAGTGCCTTAAAACGTAACGCGACTCCTTACGATTTTTTATAAGTTAAAGTGTAGTTAATGTGAACCACATAGGAGTTTTAGTTGTGTAATGTTGATAACCGAGGGAGAGATTAGAAGGGAATTTGAATAAAAAGCGCAATTAGCCTCTGGCTATTTTGCGTATGAGACGCGGAACCGCTAATTGCGCTTTTTATTCAAATTCCCTTCTAATCTCTCCCTCCGTTATCAACATTACACAACTAAAACTCCCATGTGGTTCCCATTAACTACACTTTAACTTATAAAAAATAGCGTAACAGATTACAATAAGGCATAACGTCTTGTGCAACGTTTAAATGAAAAAGTAGTAATGTAATCCCTTAAAACGTAGCGTAACGATTTGAAGAACAACGTCTTATAAACAACGTAAAATAATGACAGTGTGAAGTCACTGAACACCGTTATCAAATAATGTCGTTTACATCACTCGCGTCGTGTCTACGGTCAAACTGGTTATTAATTTAAAATCAGCTTCGCAATTAATTTGCATGCGTGCGAAATCCGATTGGCTACGCGCGCACTTTAATTTCCATATTGAGAAGTCTGATATACTTGCTGTTCACAAATGAATCACAAGATTACAATATACCTGAACACATCCATCACTTCTACCAACTGCCAAAATAGTGTCTCCATTAACCCAAGATACGCTGGAAACATAATTCCCACTCTCCATTTGAAAAAGCTGTTTTGTTACAGATGTAGCTGAATCCCAAATATAAACAGCTTGACTCAAACTAATTGCAAGGCAATTGGTGGAGCCCCAATCCAGCAAGTTCAAATCTGAAAAAAATATAGCAAAATCTATAAGTCATTTAATACCAGGTCTGATGAAGTTAAATCCAAACGATTGAGACTGTTTAATATTAGTATAGAGAGGATCTTTAGTCGAAGAACTCTACAAAACTTTATTTTTTTGAAAGCCCATCTTAACGTCGTTCTGAATTGAGTTCAACTCATTTACAGTAAGAAATTCGTTTTACCAGTCATTCAAAATATGGTCTGGAAACTCAGCTGAAGTCTTTGTTCTGTCTTTTTATTCGCCTCAGTTATGCATTTTTGTGCACGATGTACGGTCACTGAACACATTGTATTTTAGTATAATGAACGAATTATCCAATAGCAACGTTTCAGTGCAATTACTCAACCGTGCTATTTAAATATTAATAAACCTAAAACAAAGGATGTGCACGGTGTAAGGTACGGTTCAACATAAAATCACAGCTCATTATATGCGCTTTGAAGTTTGCCGAGTTTCCAGACCATATCTCGATTGACTATGGTTTTACATTCCGATTCAGTCTACCATACGTATACTAACCGCGGTTCTACGTTCTGTAGTAATCGATAATTATAATTTATCAAGCAAAAGTGATTTAAAATAGCAAATGAACAATTACACTTCCCGTAATTACGCTCCTACTACGATTACGATTTTATGAGCGTGTCCTCAGTAGACTAGTTTTATGGTATAGTTAGAAGTTGCAAGATATGCTGTACCCTAAGAAATAATTTTATGCAAGAGACTTGTAACTGTTTATTATTTATTCATTCTTTTATTTTAATGTTTATACAGGAAGTTATGCTCACTAATACACCACTTTCATAATAGCAATTAATTTGAATATTCTTTTGTGTGATTTGAATATTTTTTAATACTTTTGTGTGAATTTGAATATTGCTCGTTTGTGTGTCTGCAATTCAAAAGAATCTTTGCTTCATAACGAGGCCAGAAAGGCTCATTTAGATGCAGTACATAATATGATATTTAAAGTGAAGGCCTTTTAATGAAAGTGCACTCAGTATACTGATTTTCATGGACTGGTCCTGTCATCAATATGAATTTTAAAATACGTAATTTTTAAACGAAATCTATAAATATATCATGAGTAGTAAAGTAAAAGTGTATCTGGAGTAATTGTAAAAATTCAAATTCATTAAAAATTTTAAATAGTTTCTTTAGGGTTCACTTGAAATATGTCAAGTCAGTCAATTAATATCTTAAGTCAGGTTGCAATGAATTCCAGTCCGCTGAAACTGCCTGGTAAACTATTTGTTGTTTGCACCAGTTGGGGCGTCACCGTGGTTGCGGTAAACGGAAGTGATGTCATGTGTGGTGGTCTTTTTCAGTTCAAGATCCAAGTCTGAAAGTTGGTTAAAAATAAAATGTTGCCATGCATACAGACGAACAACACTCTAAAATTACAGCTCCCTCGTGCTGCAATGGTAGTTGAACTTTGGTTTTACTAAAAATAGGTTCGCAGTCAGTACATACATGGTGTTTACATGGAAGGCGGGACGGGACGTTAAGTGGGATCGCATCGCTAGCTACTTTATTTTCCCTTTATTTATCTCATTTCGTTTATATGAACAATGTTAAAACATACAATTTGCTAAACTGGTACTTAACAGGCTTATTTTAACTGGATTGTCAAACTATGCAACAATATTTGTAAAATAGCTCAACCTATCAACTTCTCAAGTGTCTCTATATTTAAAAATTTTCTTTTTTGTTACTACTCAGGACTTCTATTAACAGTTTTTGATGTAAACCTAATAAAACGTGTACTTGGTCTCTCGTAAGAGATCGTCCTTGTCACAGGAATTAATTTTATTTTACTATTTAATTTGTTAGTTTGTAATAATTTTTCTTTCTTAATTTTACTATATCTTTTTGCGGGGAGGTGCCTCGCATGGGTACTTGCATCCCGTTCGCATCTCACCCGTTTGGGTAACTACTATAGTTGATAAGTTATTTTTTACTGTCTCTATTTAGTCGTTGTTTGTTAATGTAAATATGTATTTTTGTAAATATGTATTTTTGTAAATCTATATGTTTTTGTTACCCAATAAAGTCTAATAAATAAAAAAATAAAATAAATGTTTGCCGGGACGTTTTTGTCCTGTCCTGCCTAACCTGGATCCGGTTTCCCAAACCGGGATCCCGGCTTGAGAGAGACAATTTCATCATATATGACGGATACCGTTTACAACTAGAAAGCTGCGTTGTAAAATGGCCCAGTCGCAAATTGTCCCGCTTGAAAACATTCTCATATAAACCCAGGATGAAAAAACGTTGCGTCCCGCTTACTTGTCCCATCCCGGCTCCCATGTAAACAGCCCTTTAGAATTTGGACTGGACAACCACCAAAGGATTTAAAGGCAGGGCTGGTTCTATCTTCATGCACTATTTTTATGTGTGTAAAAATAATTCATAACACCTTATATCTAATTACATTCTTTAGTCACCTATTGAAAATGAAAAACACATTGAAAATAGATTTCAAACTTACATAGTACATGCAAGCATATAAACTAAAGCACACATCAAAAATGTTTTGGGCATTCCAACAGTGGTGGCAGAACATGTTTAAAAGTAGGTAGGCTAGGCAGTGTAGCCACTGATTAAAGGGTGTGGCTGTAAAGTCTCTGACACGATGCATATAGCATTGGTTTCCTACACACCATTAGTTTCCTACACACCAAGGTTGACAACTAGTAAAAATGCGGTTAATTTGCTTCATTAGAATACTTTAAGGTGGCTCCATACAGTTTCTTGAAAAATGGAAAATACAAGTTTGAGAGTCCAAAACATGTGATTAAGCAATTTGGAAAAAGAATAAAACCAAATGTTATGCATAGTTAAACATTCTGACAATCAAAAACTGCGACCAAATAAATAGCAACAATGACGTTTCAATATGGCTGCCAATTAGCCTTCAAACTAATTTAATTTGGAAAAAACTTTGGTGACCCCAATTTTTTTTTCATTAAAACTTTCCTTGAAGTATGAGTAATCAATAGGCCGATTTAAAAAAAATTCTGTAGAATGAAATTTTTTAAAAATTAACAAACATGATTTTTCCGAAGAAAAAAATTATTCATTCTACAGTATTTTTTTTAAAATCGGCCTATTACTCATACTTCAAGAAAAGTTTTAATGAAAAAAAAAAATTGGGGGTCACCAAAGTTTTTTTTTAATTAAATTAGTTTGAAGGGTAATTGGCAGCCATTTTGAAACGTCATTGTTGCCATAGCAACAACTGTTGGTATTTATTTAGCAACAATTTTTGATTGTCAGACTGTTTAATTATGCATAACATTTAGTTTTATTCTTTTTCCAAATTGTTTATGTACGTGTTTTGGACTCTCAAACTTGTATTTTCCATTTTTCAAGAACTGTATGGAGCCACCTTAAACACTTTTGTTTTCATTGCCTATACAAAGTAGGCACCAAAGAGTAAAAGGTTGTGACTTGATTTGTAAGGGGACAAAGCCAAAGGCTTATAAAACTCTACGGGTTTCTGGGGTATTATTCCTCAAAGAATTTATTGAAAATTTGGGGGTTTATGATCAATGCTTTTCCAGCATCCCCCCAAAAAAAGTTGGGAACCTTTTTGGTACTTTTCAGCAAGTTGTTCTGGTTAAATATTATTAGAGCCTAGTTTATACAATAACCTAGTTAAACCACTAACAGATTGACATGTACAACTCACAAAAACATGTAGAACTCACAAAAGTCATTTAATAAGCCAGGTGCATCGAGAATCTTCTCAGCTTGTCTTGGAATATAGCGATTGTATTTGGCTTTCGTCGCACTTCCTTTGTTTTGAGAATAAATTACACGAAGGTTGTTCTGATAACCTACATTTAGAAAGTAAAAATTTGTATCTATTATTTTGCTTAAGTGTCAAAAGTGAAACAGCCAAACGGTAAGCCAAACAATATTCTTCAATGTAATTTAATTGCAGAGTCTTTTCAAAGTTTAAAATATACCTTCTCTAGCCACTGGTGCTCGTTGTTTGAAGTGAAGAATTCTAGACTCCGATGCATTCTCGAGATTGTCCTTCATTATCTTTTGGTATTGGACCCTTTCACGTGCTTCAGGACTAATGCTTTCTTCTTTGATCTCGAGTTCAGGCTCATTAACTAGCTTGTAGTAGTTTTTATGGTTGTCCATAGTAGCCCTGTTCGGAATAAAACGGTCCATAAGAGGAGTTGCCTTTGCTGGAGTCTTTTGAGGTGTTTTCTTCGGCGTTTTTAATGGCGTCTTGCCTCTTCCAATTGGTGTTCGTACAGGAGTTTTTGATAACGATATATTGATGTTATATGGCGACAATGGAACGCTGGTAGTACCTTTTTTTTCGATAGCCTTTCTATGCCAACGTGGTGCTGGTCCATTTGTTATTGGGCCATGAAATGACTCAAGACAGTCATCAATCGCACACTCGAACTGAAAGTGACTCATGTTTAACAATCTAGGAAGAAGATTAGCGACGTGTTAGCACAAGTATTATTTAGTTATTCCACTTCATTTTAAAGCAGTGCATTCCTTACCTAATAAAAATAAAGTCAGATGTATTTAAAGCTTCTGATTTTCTTACCAAACAACTCGATTTGCCAACCATGTGAACAGTTTTAAACTAAACGAACGTCGTCAGCAAGCTTCGCCATATTTAAAGTCCTATCTTCTGTCGTCTGATTGGCTAATTTTTGACAAAATAATGGGCGTAACCGATAATCGTTCCAAGCACTGGATTTTACTGCGCGGTTTTGCGCGGGAATATTGGCCACAGAAGTGAGAGTGGCATTATTCTTGTGGTATTAATTAAATATCAAATATACAAAGTAGACAGATGGAGTCCGAGACAGAGTCCGAGCAGGATTTCGAGACAGAGTTCGAGCTGGAGCCCGAGCGGCCGTTCAAGATAACCCCTGAGATGGAATCCGAATTGATGGATTCAATATTATTCACGGATCACAAAACTTGCCAAATAGTGCACATACGTGAGATCGTCGAGAATGAGTCGATGTTCGAGAATTCTTTCGTCAGGACTTGGGGAAAGTAGGTATACTACTAATTGTCTGTAATTATGCTTGTGACATAGACATAGTGTTAAAATAGAAACCTCGCTCGCAGGCTAGAGAAGCTGAATCAATGAACTACAATATTTTTGGCAGGGCCCAGGGGGGAGGGGGGGGGGGGGGATAGGCAGCGTTTTCTTCTTTGTTTGTAGACTTGTTGCAACCAGTGAACTCTGATATATTATATCAGACAGTTAAACTGGAATGATATCTGCTAGTCACCAACCAGGCAATGCTTTATTTAATGAAATACTCCTAAAGCAGTATTACACTATTAGTCTATGTAGTAACCTGAACTCTAACAATCTATACACACAATAGTGAAGTAAAAGTAGTGTGCTGCGTAGGCAGTGTTGAAACAACAATGGAAATATAGTAAGGTTAGATATACTGCCGACACAGAGAACGTAGGAGTCTAACGTTTCGAGCGAAGGCCCTTTGTCAGAGTTTCATTTCTCTCTGATGAAGGGCCTTCACTCGAAACATTAGACTCCTACGTTCTCAGTTCCAGCAGTATATCTATATCTAACCTTACTATACACAAAATAGCTGTTGTAAGTACACACCTTAATCATATCATATATCAGTTGTAATAGCTAGACCCTGGAGCAAACCACATGTAATAAATAATACTCAATAATAAGACTGTCTCTTCACTGTCTCTTCACTGATGTCACAGTCTACTAAGTATGCACCCCCCCCCCCACCCCCCACACACACACACACTCACTTACAAGTAGCATTTCATAGAATTTCTTCATTCTTTAAAAACCATGCTACTGTGAATTGAACAAGGAATAGTTCAGATGATATTACTTGAGAATTCCTTGCTCAATGTTGCTGGTTGCAAGTTACAGCCTAAGTGTTAAACCATATGTTAATACATTAATACATGGAGAAAGCTGGTAATCCTGCTGCGAAGGTCCTCCTAGAATGGTCAATAGATGTCTTTCCAGCCTTAGCCAGCAGGGCCTTTTTTAAGGATTGTCTCATGGGAGGGGGGCATTCCCTAAAAGGGACTCTTCTAGGGGGCCAAGGGCATGCTCCCCCCTGGGGAAACAATTGAAATTTAGAGATTGAGAAATGCCATTTCCTGCATTCTGAAGGGTGATTTTTAGGAACACTGAAGGTTATAAAATGTCATAAAAACCAGTTAAAATACAACACATTTCTGACTGCTTTGCTGTGTCAACTCATCAGCATGCCAAACATATTAATGCTGATGTTACAGTACCTGGAGGGTTTGGACTGTCCCATGAAAACATTTATTAATAAGTAAATTAATTTTAGTGAAAGAACAGTTAATATCATCAATACAAATGCTGGACAAGATTGTTACGTATTTAGACTATTTACTGTGCATTTTAATTTCAAATGTTTGAAACAAAAAGTGGGAGTGGGTTAATTACATAGGTATTGCTTCTTCAAAGCTAAGTCCGCAGTTTTCCTTTTATATTCTTATTGTTTGTCTTTATTCTTTGTTTATTTGTTTGTACTTCAGCAAAAAGGGAAGCAAACGGTCCCAAAATCAATTTGTGTGTGTGTGTGGGGGGGGGGGGGGGGGGGGGGGGGGGGGGGGCTTGTATGTTAAAAAAAGGGCCTGTTAACCAGCTTGTACAAGTTATTCAAGCTTACAAGGGTGTATTCATTACTCCTTCTATCCTTCTAGGTAAGAAACACAGACTTTTGTTTCACATGAGGTCAAAGACAGCAATTGATGTGTATAATATTGTAGGTGTACAAGTGCAGATTTAGAAATTGTAGATTTAGAAAGTGGAAAACGAAGCACCCAAAACCGTCGAAAACGAAGCACCCAAAACTCGAAACCAAACACTCAAAACTTAAAAGCAAAGTACCCAAAACTCAAAAACGAAGCACTCAAAACTCAAAAACGAAGTACCCAAAACTCAAAAATGACGCACCCAAAACTCGAAAACGAAGCACCAAAAACTCAATAACGAAGCACCAAAAACTCAAAAATGACGCACCAAAAACTCAAAAATGACGCACCCAAAACTCAAAAATGACGCACCCAAACCTCGAAACCGAAGCACCCAAATTAAAACTCAAAAACGAAGCACCCAAAACTTGAAAATGAAGCGCCCAAAACACTGAAACGAAACACCAAAAACTCAGCGATGGATCCAGCTTGATCTGGTAGGGGGGGTGCTGCAAGGACGGATCTAGAATTTTTGTAACCTTGGTCAAACCGGGGGTTCGGGGCCATGCCCCCCCGAAAATTTTTTGAAATTTGGACCTCTGTCTGACGGTACTTTGAAGAAATATTTAAAAGTTTTAAATCGTGTTTTCAATAGTGCATTTTATCAAACCTGAAAGGTGCCAAATAAATTTAGGGATAAAGTGGACGTTTTATTATGGATTTTATTAGGGATATCACAAGGAAGCTAGACATTAGAAATGTGATTGACATTTTCAATGAAATCCACATCGCATCCCACTGCAGCAAGGCCCTTGGCCAAGGGCCAGGGCACCCCGCACCCCCCTGTAAATCCATCACTGGTTTTCACTCACGTGATCGGTGGCCCCGTTGGGGTGGTGAAGCAATACGAAATAGAGTTAATTCCCATAAGATAAGGATTGTGCACCAATATGGCCGCCATTTCATTGTTTCTGTGCACCAATATGGCCGCTGCGACGTCAGATGAAAACCAAGAATACCATGACATGTTGGGAAATTAGTGATTAAATTCTCCTCAAGCCTCGGGAGGGAGGATTTGTGAAAAATCCACAAATCCTCCCTCACCTTTCGGGGACATTTAATCACTAATTTCCCTCGTGTCATGGTATTACTTATAGATAATTTTATATTATGCAGTCTTTAGACTGGCTAGGTTATTGACCCTAACCCGACTCAAATTTTGAGTACTTTGAGTTTTGGGTGCTTCGTGTTCGTTTCGATGCTATAATTTTCGCGTTTCCACTGCTTTGTTTTTCCGGCGATGTTTGGGTGCTTTGATCTCGTTTAGTAATACTTCGGTTTCTATACTACCAGTGCTTAGCACCTGCAAAATGCCCCCAGTAGGGGGTAGTTACTTGAATGCATATACATGCATTTTTTTTAATTTACAGAATGATATCACATGATAAATCCAGTAAAAAGGCCATACTTATGAGTGAAGATGGATACGAACTAGGTGTGGACACTGAAATTATAGAATCTTATAAATTTTCTTTGGAATTTTACTACAGTCTCATTGGAACTCTTCAAATGATGAATGAACATCTTGTGTTATATGTACGAGTTGTTTCTTGCATAAATGGATTGGACTTTAGTCTTTTTGAGAAAACTTTGGAATTAAGACAAGAGTATCTCCAAAACAAAAATGTTGAATTATGATACACATTCAAGTTTTTGCTCACTCGAGTCTACATTTTTTATTTGTTATAGTATAATAGAATTTAACTGTTATTATAGTATTTGTAGAAGACTTTTCTTGCATTTTGGGATTAAGTATTATGTATGTTGTATAGGAAGGTAATATTTGATTTAAAGTTTTAAATCGGTGGTTCCCAACCCTTGTTTTATCCGAGGACCATTTGGAACAAGTTAAAAATATTGACGAACCCCACTTTTTGGAAGACACATTTCTAGAAGGTCTTGTGGCATGCCTTCTGGAAAATTTTGGGTCTCTAAAATGCATTTCCTGCATTTTGAGGGCAAAATATTAATAGATCTTTATAAAACCCTAAATTTTAAAGTGCCTATATCATGATTGGGGATTGTACATATCTAGGATATTTGGAACCTTCTGAGAAGATTAGTAATATATCTTCCTTTTCTAAAATTTCATCTTCATGGACTTTTTCGCTGCAAAATTTGACGGAAGTGACGTCTATACAGGAATCTGTAAAGTGTTCTTTATTTTGACAAATTCTTGCGTAGACGTCACTTCCGTCAACTTTCACGGCAAAAAAGTCTATGAAGATGAAATTTTAGAAAAGGAAGATATATTACAAATCTTCTCAGAAGGTTAGGCCTAAATATGGAAAATGCTAAAATTTAAGATTTTAAGACCCTTATATTTTTCTTAAATTACATTTTTAAACAGTGTATCTCGTCATTTTTAAGAAATCTCTTGCGAACTCTTAGGGCTCCGTGGAAACCACTGATTTAAATAGCTTCAGCCCTCTCTCCTCCGCAGAGGTTCATTCGGAGATCGGGGATCGTCGGAGATGCGTCGAAATCGTCAGCTGGACATAAGCACTACTTCTTATGTCCAGCTGACGCCTCCGAGCATCTCCGACGACCCCCGAAACCTCCAATCTCCGAAATTTAACCTCTGCGGAGGAGAGAGGCTTCAGCCACTACATTAGACAAAATAAGTATAGGCAATAAAAAGCTCCAAAATAATTAGGCTCCCCCCCCCCTCTATTAAGTCCCCCTTCCCCAAATCAGTTGATAAATAAAAAAGGATGAGATATTTTGTACTTAAATCAGTTTCTAAATAAAAGAGAATCAGACTTTTTATTTGAAATAAGCCCCCCCCCCGTCTCTAATAAGCCCAGGCCTTCTTTATTAATCCCCCCTCAAAGAAGCTTGAAAAAGAATAAGCCCTTCTGGGGCTTAATAGAGAAATTACGGTAAGCTATAATGCTGGGGGCATAGTCCTTAAAATTAAATTGTCTGGAAACGCAGTGAACATTAAACCACAGTCCCTAGAAATAGCTAGATTGTCTGGAAAAGCTGCCAAAGTCTTTCACGTTAGTAACCTCGTTCCCAGGGCCTTTTTGAATTGTCACGCTAGCTGAACACGTTGTATTTTTGGTATAATGAAGCAATCAGCCAATAGCAACGTTGCTGTATAAATATTAATGAACGTAAAACAAACGATTTGTGCACTTTCAGGCCATGCATCCTCAACATAACTTTCAGCTCATTGTTAGCCGCTTTGATATTGACCGCGTTTCCAAACAATCTAATTCTATAGGGACTATGATTAAAGTGAGCGGCTGACAATCCACTGCAATTTATGTTGAGGATGACCTGAAAGTGCACAAATCTTTTGTTTTACGTTCATTAATATTTATACGGCAACGTTGCTTTTGCCTGTGTTATGATTGGGTTTAGCTCGGTAGAATCAACGACAACGTGAGCTAGGTAGTTCTTTGGATCTTTAATACAACACACGATACAAGTTATGTTTATATATATATACTTAAAAGTCGGTTCTTTGCCCTCTCTGTTCGTGCGCGAGTGCCAACTAATCTGCATGTTCTTTGTGATTCTGCGCTGCCTGTGTCCAAATGCCAACTGCCAACTGAACTGCTCTGAGTGAAGCAGCTCGTTTTATGCTTTTTGGCGGGTAAACGACGTGATTGTCACTTGTTGAATAGGCGAATTTCAGGGTATTGCGCGCGCATCATTTTGCAAAGGAATTGGCGGGCTCTTGGAGGGCTCCCCGCAAAGTAAGCAATAGCAAACTTAACAGACTTGCTAGCGAGCCAACAACAGCCGAATAGCAGTGTTAAACATCCCGAAACTGTATCTATACTACTTATTTTAAACAGTATGTTTACTTTGAATGGAGTTTGCCAGTTTTTTTGAAAAATAATGCGCGCGAAACATCCTGAAACTCGCCTATTCGGTACCAATCAGAGGCACGACAAGTAGCTTGCTGAAGAAGGTGTTAGCTTCTCGTTTACATGACGAAAAGACTAAATAGAACATAATTAAAGTAAACAATTATACATGAACAGAAAGGAAAAACTACAGACTATATAACTATACAATTATTTTACATTAATAAGGCACAACTAAAGAGTAATTCGAAAGGTAGTATTTAGTCACATGACTTGCTCAGAGCATGCAGGTGAACAAACAAAACAGGAAACCGAGATCTTGGCAAAGGCAAAAATAAATAATAATGAATCTCGCTGTACTGTTTATTCTGCCCAAACGCACCAAAATACAATCATGATTTCAATCGAGTTGATTGACGTTAAAAGCAGCTTAACAAACTAAAATACATCACAGGAATAAATATATTATAACTCTAATTAAAATGGCAGTGATACGCACATACACTATTTGTGCAGGTGCAGAGATATTTACTGTATGTCACTTTTAATTAAATTACAACCACAATGCATTTTTTTGGACCTATTTCCAATTCAAAATTAATCGTAATACATACAACGTATACACAAACTAAAATTATGTTACCTAACACCTTATTGCTTTATTATACCAAAAATACAATGTGTTCAGCAGGCGTGAAAGTGCACGAACGTGAACAAAAACACATAGAACACGAAGACTTGACTCTGCCAGCTTGACGTAATATTTCTTATCTTATAGGGGCTGTTCAATGTTCATATGAGGCGGACTGGTGGTTACTGGGCTGATTTTATGTCACAAAAATCTTTCTTTGACTACAAAAAGAATAGAATAGCTAAACCATAGCATCTTTCATATATTATAACATGTACAAAATATCTTTCACCTCTTTTGATGTTTTAACACTGTTACATTTTTTTCATTCTGTTTGTAAATGACTTTGAACTGACAAAAACAAAAAACTTAATATCTATTGTAAACTCAAGGGGTCTTAAATAAAAGGCCTATCAAGGTTTCTAGTAGGCCCCTAGCCCTATCAAATTATAGGATATTGATTGTGTAGGTCGTTTTCACTCACGTGATCGGTGGCCCCATTGGGGTGGTGAAACAATACGAAATATTTGAATAAGAAAGAGCTAATTCCCATACCATACACCAATATACCCAATATGGCCGCCATTTCATTGTTTTGGTACACCAATATGGCCGCCGTGACGTCAGATGAAAACGATCTATTGTATATAGACTTAATATGGGCGAATTAATTAAAAACAAAAAGGAATTATAATACATACCTACAGAAAAATAAATCCAATTTTGCTTCGTTATGTGATTTTGCATTTCTCAAATAGTCGTAATAAGATTTTCGTGACAGGCTAGCCCGCCTCATGAACGCCCCCTTATATCTATATGTATTTAATTATTTTTCGTAGTTTAAATAATAAATTGCTTGAATTCTTTAAATCAAATACTATAATATGCATGCTTGCATGTAAATAATTGTAATACTAATTTTTGTAAATAATTATGTGTTGTACGCCCAACTTGGAAATTAGCGTTTTTAGTTGAAGTGCAAGCTATAGAGTTTATCAGTGTATTCAGTGTATCAAAACAATGAAATGGCGGCCATATTGGTCATGTACGGTATGGGAATTAGCTCTTTCTTTTTCAAATATTTTGTATTGTTTCACCACCCCAATGGGGCCACCGATCACGTGAGTGAAAACGGTCTATAGCGTAAGTTATAACATATATTCAAATAAAATGTTATTCTAATATCCTATCCTTATCCTCTTGGTCAAATGTTTGCAATACTTAAGCTACTTTTTTATTATTCTGGTATAGAGGTAGGGTACTTTTATGTATCAATAATCAGCATTTAATATAGGAACGAGGAGAGGTGGTTAAGTGGGCGTTGAGGAAGCTTGGGGTTGAAGCCCCGTTAACGCTATACCGGATAGGTTTTCGTGTCGGCACGAAAACCTGTCCGGTATACGGTGTGAACAGACTCGGCACGGAACGGCAAATAATTATGCCGTACGATACAACCAATCACGCTCTATTCTATTAATTTATTCCGAAACGATTTCGAACTCCGTTCACACTGGAGCTGAAATGACACAAAAAGCTATCCGATAAAAGATGTACCTCTTTCGAGATCGCAGCGGCGCTGCGACACAGAAATATATTGTGCCGGAACAGGCGTTTTGTGTGTGAACCGAAGGCCTATCCAGTATAGTGTGAACGGGGCCTAAGAAATGGCTGATGAAAACGGTGATGACAATGTATGACTGAGAAAGCTTAGCGAAGACAATGCCTAAAAACGAAGTATACATGCATGGAAGCAGTTTTAACTGTATGTATATATTGCAGGGTCAGTTCTGAGTTTCTTATAGTTCGTCATTATAATGACCCAGGTGCCAACACAAGAGGTCAGAGAGGGGTGCCGTCTGAGTTGACGTCATTTTGACATTCTATATAGAAAGTCAAGTAAAAAAAGTAAATATGACGCGTGTGAGGACTGCGATGGAATGTGAAGCAGAGAACACCGCAATCTCGTACCCAGCGCCTGCGATCCTTTTGGTTGGTAATGACCAAAAGGATCGGAGCCAAACCTTTTGCGCTTACTTGCGAATTTTAAAGCGCCTATGCAACGAAATTTCACCCCAGTTTTTTTATGATTGCATTCGATAGAACACCTAAAATGACAAAGTAACATCTTTCGTAGAATTTCGTTTCCTTGTTTCATCTTGAGATATTCAGGTTTGTTTGATATGCAAATGTCATACTTATGACATCACACTGCATAATGACTTTTTGAAAGAGCATCAATTTTAGGATGGTCCAAATATTTTACACACAGCTAGACACGTTTAGTGACCAGTCATGGTTACATGTACATACATGCAAGTGCAAATTTTTATTAAGTACTTTCGTTAAGTACTCTCATAGAAAACCATACTTTTCTAAAAAGTCATTATACAGTGTGATGTCATAAGTATGACATTTGCATATCAAACAAACCTGAATATCTCAAGAATGAAGCAAGGAAATGAAATTCTACGAAAGATGTTACTTTGTCAGTTTGTCATTTTAAGTGTTCTTTCAAATGCAATCATAAAAAAACTGGGGGGGAAATTTCATTGCTCCCTTTTAACTTCAACCATTAGGGACTTTAAGATCTGAGTAACTCGCCTCCATGACGCATGCGTTTAGTAAACGCATGCGTCATGTAGGCGGGTGAAAAACTTTCAGGGGCCCGCAGTAGTATGATCGGCTGGTAGCCGCAGTGTACTGTAGTATGTATACTACTTATTGCTACTGAGACGAGGGGGAGTGAAGAAAAGAAACTACTTTCTTTCGTTTTGTACTGTTCGTTTTGGAAATGTGGAGAAGGTATGACGACCAAGATATCTTCAAGATTTACTAACAATCTGTCGGTCAACTAGAGTTTTAAACTATGTTGTCCAATTAGTGGAGACACCGACGTTCGTCTCATAGGTGAAAGAAGACTTTTTAGCCAGGAAGGTGTATAAATATCGAAGCCGAAGTGATGGTACGAAGAAGCCGCATTGGAGTCAAGTCAGTGATAGCGAATGTTTGATCGACTATAAACTCAAAATTTGCCTTTGGCCTTAAATTTAAATGCTGGTTTCATTTCATTCCATTACTGCTTTTGATATCTGAGAGGTATTTCGTAATGGAAAAATTGTAGAAAGTGGGTAAATTATGTATTTAAATATTCCTTTCATCCGATGACTTGTTTACTAGTTAGTGCTGTTTTTAAAACCTACTCAGATTCTGTCTTATGTTGAGCAAGACCTCTTAACTGCCACAATGTTGTGCTAAATTTATGTATAATTCCGTTCGTACATAGAAATATATAATCAGTTTTTTTGTCTCACTCAGATCTTACAATAAAGTTTGACATGCCTACGCTACTAATTTCATTGCGGCGACGACATGCAAATATTGTCAATTTCTGCAAAATCTGCCCTATTGCCTCAAAATATTTTTACCGATTGTCAGTCTTTAGTTGATTTTCTTAAATTTTAGCGACACTTTTTTGTTCTAAAAATTGTAGAAATGGGGCTTTGAGCTCAATTAAACTGCGTGCATTTGAAACCACACCACAACGTACTCAAGTCGTCACCCAATTTAATATCGTACGATTCACTAAAATATCTTTCTATTTCTTAACATTGTGGCCGAGGCTGCTTCTGACTGTTTCCAGTGTCCTTTCACAAGCCGTTTTACAAACTATACACCTTTTTCTGGGGGAAATATAAAGGGTTGTAGGGGAAAAATTTACCGCCATCTTTGTTTATGTTTTTGAAGTCCCCAGACTCCCCACGACAACTCGCGCGACGCATGCGCAGACAAAATTCCCTGCTGTTACCAATCGGCGAGACGGCGACATTTTTCTCGGCTGTTCGAAAACGTTGATTGTATTTTTCTCGAGTATTTTATTTACCTTTTGGCTCTCATCATGCCTGCTAAAAAGAATCAGAGTCCGAACTCTTTCTTCTTCTTCATGCAATCCTTGAAACCTCAACTTCAACGACAAGGAGTTGTTTTAGAAAATGGCAACCGTACTTTGGCGGAACTAGCTGGACCAAGATGGGCAGTAAGTGCTTTCATTTTTAACTCAGTAAAAAGTATTAACGAACAACAGTTTGTATTGGAAGAAAATTATACGTTTGAATTTAAATGGAAACGTTTTTAGCGTCAATGTAATTTGTTGTAGTAGAAACATTCATTTCAGAGCTTTACTTTCGGTATTGTTGTTTTGACGAGAGGGAGGCAAGGGGGGCTCCTGTCACGAGTTCACGATCCTTTTTTTTCGCATTTCATGAATCACGAAGAACTAAATTTCATTTTCACAATTCCCATTAATAAAGTGGGTTCGATAGCAAACCGCACAGTTAATATAAACCTAAAATGCGGACAAACAAACCAAATTCAGGATCTTGAGCCACAGTAAGTATGACAGTGGTCATAGGCGTACGGGCAAAATTTTGTAAGGGGGGCTGAGCAGAATTTGCCCGAATAAACTGTGATGTCATATGCCATCACATGACAATAAATTACGTCATCGCGTCATTCTCTCGCATGTGTCCGTTGGTATGAAGTTTCTCGAAAATTGCTTTCTCGCTATTGAGAAATTGATTGTCAACGCCATAAAACCACGATCGATGTAAATTTGATATTTGCATCGGTTGGAGAACTGCAGAAAACACTGTCTGCAAATGTACAGTCAGCACACCTTGATGCCGCCTTCAAATTAAGCCCGATCCCATGCATTCGTCAATGTGCGTAGTAGCTGGTGATAGAAAAATAGTTTTCCGCTGGCCGGTTTTTCACTAGCTCAGAGGCAGCACGATAGCTTGCGTTCTAACAGTGGACTGAATCGACTGTTCTTCTTAGCAATGAAAGGTGTTTAGACTTCTGAACCTCATGTCAAGGCAAGTGTAGGGCAGAAAATTTTGAATTTTGAAACCTCCAAAACGTATTTTCTGCCCCTTCTGGAAAGTATTTTCAGTATTTTAGCTTCGACAAGCCATAAACTTTTCAGACATTTTGAGGTGATAGTATTTGTGTCCACACGAACATGTATCAAAAGAGTAAATTCATGTGCACACCTGTTGGTTTTAAGCTTTGAATCAAAGTAGGCTGTTGCGGTATTGAAAAAATACCGATATCGGTTATCGAAAAAAAAATACCGATAATATCGATATATCGATATTTTTCCGCGATGGAAATTAACTATATTTTAAGCCTAATTTTCACCAGACGTCAGGATATCATAAGAATAACGTTTTACAAAAGAAAAAGCACCTTTTTCGAAGTGTGAATCGAGCTTTAATGTAACAAATGATATATTTACAATGATATATATATAATATATTTACAAGTTTTCTGCCAGAAACACGAGCATGTTTGCTTGGTCTGGCTTTAGCTGGGCTCTCTGCGAAGTTATAATTTTACCGGCTTTACTGAATAGTCTCTCAGATGGCGAACTGCTGGCAGGAATTGCCAGATATTTCCGTGCTAGTGGACTAAGCAAAGGAAAGTCGCGAACATGACATTTCCACCACACCAAAGGGTCGTCATCACCATCAATTGTTTCAATTTTTATGTATTTATCCATCTCCTTTGCAATCTATCGCGCGGCGACTGTGATGGTGATGATATCTGCGACGACTTCCGCATGGTGGTTAGGGAGCCAAGCAGTGATAATCGGTTTTCACGCGTCTAATACCGATAATATCGTAGATTTCGATATTTTCGGTAAGATTTCGATATTTTCGGTATATCGATATTTTCAAATTTAAAATACCGAATAACCGATATTTGAAAAAACCCGATAATTATCGATATATCGATATACCGCAACAGCCTAAATCAAAGTGGAACAGAATTAAGTTTGCGCATGAGTGATGACCACGTCAAATCGAAGCTTTCTTGATGGAGACATCTAGGTTTGGTATTTGAATAGGCAGCCAAAAAAGACTGAAGCGATGATGTCGTAGAAGACGTCAACTAAGGACTATTATATACTTAAAAGTTTATACCAAACGCATGCAGGTGAACACTGCACAGAGGCTCGGGTTGAACCTCAATGTCAATGTGTTAAAATATTAATGACAAGACCCTTTTTGCCTGAATTATGAGACGATTTCTGCCCGAATAGATCAATTTCTCCAGTTAACTGGGGGGGGGTGCAGCCCCCCCAGCTCCCCCGGCCCGTACGCCTATGACAGTGGTAATCAACTGCAAAATCAAGCAGGCATTTAAATGCACCTATCATTTGTTTCCACCACCCCTGGGAGGGTGGGAACTATGGGGGACTTGACATAGGTTTTCTTCCCGAGTGACGAGCATTTGACGAAGGGCAATCCAACAGAAATCTCTTGACAAATCAAGTCCTTAAGGATGCAGAGCCAGAGAAAAAGCGTGCCTACAATGATCGTTTTTGACAACTGACTTAAACTTGTGAGTGGGAAATTTGACATAAAATTTTCAAAAGTTCAAATCCCCGATGGTCTGCCCGCCCTCCCAAGGGTGGTGGAAAGAAATTATAGGTGCGTGCATTACGAAGGTCTTCCCCCATGCTCACCCACTGATGAAAAATGGGGAGACTGTGGGCTTCAGATTGGAAATACGAAGAAAGACAAGAAAGATAAAGGAAGTTTATTGATCTTTATTCTTCACTGTCTTTACTGGGGTTGAAGAATGTACAAATTCACAATTTGAGGTAAAATATCAGTCAAATCTTGATTTTCTCGCCAGCTTTTCAGCTCTTCATGATACACAGAACACATATTAATCACGACTCACAGGTATTTTTTTAAATCACAATTCACAAAGCACAAATAATAGCTAATCAGGTATAGTAGCCACTGAGTGGCTGACTTGTTAGGTAGATTTATATTCAGGATGTCACTTTTTTGTGGCAACCATTATAAGCCACGGACACAGAAACATGCAGGGCTTTCAACAGGGGGCCCACACATGCCCAGATGAATCTGGGTGCATGATTTACCATGTGCCCAAAGTTTGAATTTCAAGGAGAATGGAGTGAAATACCCTGGGGGCCAGAGGTTTTTCGATGCTCGTGGGGGATAACAGGGACACACGAGGAAGCCAGGTGGTAAAGTGGGAGGGGCCAACCCGGAAGGCGAGCACAAAAAACCTCTGGAACACCGAGCTGTGTTTTACTGTTCTGATTTGAAATTTGAAACCGCTGAACCCTAGGGCCGTACAATCCAGAGTCAACTCTATTTTGTATTTCTCAAGCAAGAAATAATGCTGTCGCCTCAACAGTCTTCTATACATTAGACCACTAAAATCCACCGTATGTTACTTGTCATGCAGACACTCAGACAGTTATAACTTCCAAACTATGCATTGTTGAACGCTATCTTGTACGTATGTTGTTATAAATTTCATAAGCTTCCCTTTGATGTATGGCTTATGTTTCTGGGTTATATGGAACTTTTTCAAATGTCCAAAATGTTCACTCAATAATAAATAAATATTTATTTACTTCTCACATGAAGTCGGTTATAGAATTTCAGATACGCAGGAACTTGAACGACTTGAACTACACTTCAAATGAAAGCTTATAGATTTCTAACGACATACTTACAGGATATATTTCAACGATGCTATCTTGTTTGTTATATATATTTTCAATGACGAAGACGTCTCGTCGCTGAATGAAGCTAAAATATTAAGGAGGTAGTCACTTTGATGCTCGTTGAACTCGTAACGAGTCAAGACTTTCCCACGCAATCAAAAAATCCTCGCGAGAGAGCAAAATCATTCCAAAAAAGTGTAAGTTGTATATCAACGTGAAGTGAAAGTATAGGCTCCAAAACAGAGAGAGAATACTAGTATATATATACAGTACAAGGAAATCACTGCTGATGACTGCATCTTCTAGACGATGTTTAATATTACACTCATGTTATTAATAAAGATGTGCGATAGCCAATGAAACTTATTGTTAAAAAATTATCCTTCGCTTGACCAATCAACGTCTTACGTCCAGATTTTGGAACGTAACCTTTTCATTGGCTCGGCGCGATCAGAGAAACGGCTCGGCGTTCCAGGTTCTTCCCGCTCGCCTTGCGAATTTACCGCCTGGCGTCCTCCCGTATCCCCATTGTCCCTACGAGTGTGGAAGAACCTCTGGCACCCGGAGTGACACCAATTCTTAAATTTTTGGGAGCCACTATGTCGTGTGATCTTGCTTGAGTTCTTGTATTGACTGCACCTACGTCATACTTGACAGCTATCACCAGGTATTCGGCACGATAGGCTGTTGCGGTATTGAAAAAATACCGATTACCGATATCGAAAAATAAATACCGATATATCGATATATAGTATATACCGAAAATATCGATATCGATATCGATATTTTCCCGCGATGGAAATTAAGGAAATTTTAAGCCTAATTTTCACCAGACGCCAGGATATCATAGGAAAAACGTTTTCCAAAAGAAAAAGCATCTTTTTCGAAGTGTGAATCGAGCTTTAATTTAACACATGCAGCAGCAATGGAAAAAAGTGGGGCTTCTGCCACAAAAGACGGCAAGGTGAGAAACTTTTAAAGAGAAATTTTGCAAGTTTTAATTTATGAAAAAAGTCTGTATACAATCTTTTAAAGCTTTAACAAATGCAATATTAGGAATATATAGTTCGTTATTTACAAGTTTTCTGCTAGAAACACGAGCATGTTTGCTTGGTCTGGCTTTAACTGGGCTCTCTGTGAAGTTATAACCTGACCGGCTCTACTAAATAGTCTCTCAGACAGCGAACTGCTGGCAGGAATTGCCAGAATTTCCGTGCTAGCTGATTAAGCAAACTGAGGAAAGTCGCGAGCATGACATTTCCACCACATAAATTGTTTGGCTTCTGGTGTACTTCTCCATCTCCTTCTGCAATCGATCGCGCGGCGACTGTGATGGCGATGATATCTGCGACGACTTCCCTATGCTGATATTCTTTTTTCCACGATATTCTTTTCTTTCTCTCAGGCCTCAGCGGCATTGTTTGGTAGACCGAAACAGTGATAATCGGTTTTAGCATACGCGCGCAATACCGATAATACCATAGATTTCGATATTGGTATATCGATGATTTTAAATTAAAATACCGAATAACTGATATTTAAAAAAAAAACCACGATAATTATCGATATACCGCAACAGCACGATCCCCGTATAGTCAAGAAGATCGCCATTGATCACCAGGTATTTGAGAACTATTGTACTCGAGTTGTTTTTGTGGGGGATAAACTAAAGTGAATCTCATCTTTCCATTTTGGTTGCTCACTTGCTCTCTGTGTGACAGTTTTGATTTTTGAAAAGTGTTAATTATTACTTCGCAAATCTTTTCTTCTTGGAATGGTTTCTGTCATTGATCAGTTTATACAAGATAAGAAGTAAATTGTAGTGATTGGGGAGCCTTTTAACAAGGTAAGAAGTGGTTTCAAAACTGTGACATTGTTTATCTATAACAAATTATCTCAAAGCCAAGTTCACTAGAAGTTGGACTTTCAACTGTGTCCTGTTTCAAAGCTCTAGTCTTCTTTTATTGAAGAAACTGTCAGTATGCACCAAAGTCTTGGATAGAAATTATTTATAATGATAAAATCGCTTTATTTAAGTTTGATTTTGGTTGAATTGTGTGTTGTGCTCACTGGTCAGTGACTCATGTTAGTGTATATATCATACACTAGCCTTAGGAGTGAGAAGTGTGTTTTATTATATCAAACACAACTTTCGAGTATTTCAAGATGAAATAAGTCAGGAAATGAATCAGTTCTCAGATGAATCAGTATTTTAAGATAGTGTTTGAGGTAAAAATTGGCTTAATGCAAGTGTTTGATCACATATCAAACCTTTGTCTCGCTTATGATTTTCCTATATGTTTCATTTATGAATTATTAATGAGGTTGAGAAGTATATATCACAGTGTCTTGTATTTACCCTATAGACATGTATATAAGAAATTTATGCTGGCAAAGTATTGGCTGTTAAGCCCTAATCAAACGAGAACGCAAGTTGGCAGTCACAAATTTCTGTGGCGGTCGTTCGAACACCCAACTAACAAAATAAAGGTTTCATGAGTGTTTTAAACAAGTTTTAACTTTGTCACGGTACATAATATGTTCGGGAAATTATTCAGAGCGGCTGGCTGAGATAGCGTGACTGCCAACTTGCGATGACTTGCGTTCTCGTTTGATTAGGGCTTTACATAGTCATTACAAAACCTTGACTTGGTGCTTTGTTTACTTGTTTTAGGTGTTGTTCAATATCTTGTATAATGAAATTAATAAACCAAAGTTTGTGCACACCAGAGCTGCTATATATAGTGGTCTGACCACAGAATAGTAGATACACAAGTCTGACTCTTGTGAAAACATGTCCTTTTTTTCAATAAGAATTATTCCATCTTACACCATCCTGGTAAGTTCCACTGGCTCTTTTGAGTTTTGACAGTCAAAGCTGCTGGTGGAACTTACCAGGATAGTGATGCGATAATGCTGATTGAGATGGCATCAAGGTGAAAAATACCAGTGGATCATGAATGGCAATGCTTGAGATGTGCAAGGCAACATGTGTGCAGACATAAACTTCAAAGATGTGGGTGAAAATTGCACTTCTGGTGAAGTACTAATAAAATATTCTATAGATGATCTGGTGTGTAAGTGTCACTCAATTGTACATTTTGATAAATTGTTGAGAAGCTATTGTGAACTGTTGGGAAACTTAAAGCCTTGAATATGTTGAAAGCCTTGAAATGTAGTGTCTTATTTAATATACTAGCAGAATCACAAAATATTAGTGATGTGCATTACACTTGAATGCCACAGCATATTTATGGCAGGTAAAATGTTTTGGAACACAATGTTGATGATCTGGGGCCAAAATCTGAATTTTACAAGTTCACTTCACGTGAAACTTCACTTGGGGGCATGTTTATAACGCTATGTTTTGGAAACAATAAATAACTATCAATTTCTTTGTGTGTCTATGCTTTTCACACTTTCATGTGTTGCTTCTTAAGTCTATATATCTTTCTGTGCTTAACAGCGGTAGTCACATGTACGCATTGCGTACCCACATGTACGCATTGCGTACCTATTTCTTAAATTAGGGAACATTATCACTATTTCAGCCTCAAACTCTTCTGTCAAATGAAAATTCACCATTGTTACAAAACATATTGTTGGAAAAACGTTGAAAATGCAGAGAAAACCAGTAATAGCCGCCATTTTGCACGTATCCACCCTGGGTGCGCAACCACGCAATTTTAACATGCAAAATGAAAGGCAAAATTTGCATCACACATTTTACCAACTTCTCCAGGGCAACTAGAAGACATCACGGCATGGACAGTGATTCTGAAAAGTCTTGCTCCGTAAATAATAACGTAGAATTTCTAGCTTATTACCGTTTTTACATAAAAGCTATATAAATGTTTTTCATTATTAACCACTTCTAAAGTTTTTATGGCGTTTATCCTTATACCAAAGCACTTTAATTTCTACCACTCTGTACGTCATAAACATGTCTTAAAATATCCTCTTAATTAAAAGCAAGATAATAATTGCGCGCCCAACAAGTTTTGCCCACGTGATTGACCGTGCGTGCAATGTTCTGAATTTGAAAGCCCTGACACGAGTGATGTTTTTTGACAATATGGCGGCTTTTTGACAATATCTTTGTGAAGAAAAGCATTGAGCATTCCGCATGTAGATACAATTAATTGCTGTGACCTAATGTGCTAGCGGCTAGCTCGTCAGTCAGCTAGTTTATAATTTTGCTTGAAAGTTTGTGCAGAATTGACAGCCACAGCCATACAAACGTCATGGGCTCTGGCATTGTCGCATTGAGAATGGAAGCAATGTTTTTGATGTGAGGGATTTTGGTGACTTTCTGACGATCTCCGTGAAGCGAAGCGTTCTGCAGGTAAACACAATTGCAGTGTCCCAACAAGTTAGCGGCTAGATCGCCAGACAGCTTTATTTTGTGCAGTACAGTGCCTTGACAAGCTAGTCAATGCCCTGACGAGCGAGCCACTGACTGGCAGACTCGTTAGGTAGCTTTATTTGACGGAATCGTACACTACAGTCTAGGTCATGGAGACCATAAGCCATGGGCACAGAAACATGGGAATGAGAATGCAAGCGACCTTTTGATGCCAAACAGGGCACTGCTCTTTAAGGTGAGGTAATATGGGCAACATTTTTCTTCCACTTGCGATGCAACTTTGTTGCGTTGCAAGTTGAAAAGCGTTGTTGCACGTATTACCACCCATTAAACATTGTCATGCAACAATGATTTTGTTGCAAGTTGAAAAAAGTAGACTTCAACGGTAGTACCTTATGTGCCTCTTCAACAAAAAAATATGCCAATCCTATATCTTTCATTTTTAAACTGTTAAGGCTGGTTTCCACTCGGGAATTTTTTTTACTGCTGTAGAACAAAGTTATCTGACTGCCCCAAATCGAACCCAGGTTGCCCCAAACCAGTCACTTTGTTATTTTACTCTGTCTAATGCCAGATGATTTTACTCATCAAGTGAGAACCCCTAGGAGAGAGAGGGTTAATGTACCAGCACTCTAACCACTGAGCTATTGGGACTCTCGGCTAGAACAGTCAGTTTGCTACATTAGATATAAGGATATTTCTGACTGTTCTATGTAGCTGGGAGTCCCAATAGCTCGCTCTCAATGGTTATAGCGCTGGTATGTTAAGCCAGAGACCTTGGGTTCGATTCCCGGTTGGGGTAGTGAGATAACTTTTCTCTACAGCAGTAATTTAATTGACCTTATTTGAACTTAATCTTCTTCGTTAGTAATTGTGCTTACTTATACTAATAATTTAGGAATTGTCAGAAGAAGAAAGAGAACCATTTGTTGAATTAGCCAAACAACATAAAAGCAATAAAAGATATGGTGCTTATACTGGGAATGATAACAAGATGGATTGCACTCGTCAGCTTATTTCGGTAAATATATACTAACAGTACAATATGTGATAGTACAGTAAATACATTATACATTTAATGAAATCTGCCTTTTCCACAGGGGTCTTTTCCTCAACAATTATCCTCCTACACTTTCTAACAATTGGGTCAAGAAGTCTAGGGAATTTTTGAAATGCACTGTATTTGTTTTGAATAATTGTTGAGGGGCCCCATGGAAGAAGGTAGACCACCAACATTGTGGGATGGTTGTACCTAAGGATCTTGCTGCTAAGCATTTACAACATACTGTACATATACCTGTACAAATACAAGTACATTAGCAAATAATAGCTAGAGTAAGAATGGAAATACACCATTGCCCATTCAGTAAACCCACAACCAGCATGGAAAATAGACTTGCAGTAAAATTGTAGATGGTTGATGACAATAGCTGTCAGGTAAAGTTATAACAAAATATTAAGTAACTTGGTAATCTGTAGACAAGCAACATCTTCCCCAGAGCGTTTGTGAGAAGATACAGCAAAGCAAGAGAATGCCTTGCCAAAGGCTGAACATCACATGACAAAATATTCAAAATAATATATTTGAAATTTTTTTCTTGCAAGTTAAAAACATTGAGGCTGTGCAAGGGAACTGTGAAAACAGATGAAGTATTTTACTCTTACTGAGACTTTGGTCCTTCAGGCATGCTGAACTCATCGCAAAATCTTCTAAATGTATCGAAAAATTTCTGAATATACATTGCTTCGGCAAAATGCAGTTTTTGCCACGGCATTTTATCTCACCAACACCTTGGGAATGAGGTTTGTAAACAAGTAAACTAAAAAGAGAAAATATACAGTATCAGCTATGTAATTGTATGTACAGGACAAAAAATGGTGGCTGGCATACATGGTGTTCTGCTTGTGGCATGTGGGCGAAGGTGAAACCTCCTTGTGCTTTGTGACAATGGTGAAAGAAAGGAATGCCTGCCGTAATTCTATTCATATTTATTTCTACTAAAGTCTAAATTCCCATTGGTTCAAACACTGACTAATGTCATAAGGGCATTCTGTTTTGTTTGAGTATATATGTATAATATAAGGTATTGAAAATGGGGCTCCGGCTGAAGCCTGAAAGTGCTTTGAATATTTTCTTCTGGGATGGAGCGTCTGTACGCAGGCTAGTAACCACTTGGAGGTTTTCAAATCTAGATTAGTTAATCAACACTTTAATGCAATGTTCTTGGTATTTTTACAACACAAATTACAGTACACAAGATTTGCTATATTATTATATTGCTATGCGTGCTATTCTCTCTAAGCTATACTTTTTGGTCGGTTCACAGATCCGCTGACTGAAAAAGTCTTGAAAGTAGAAAAAACAAACAAAAATGTACTGTAACAAGTTAAAAACACAACGGTAGTTTTGTGGCTCTGACATAAAGTACTGAATAAAACGACTGTTGTGTCTGAGTAGTGCTAAAGTCCTTTTAAGATGACGCTCACTGGCACGTACCTAAACACAAAAACCTTTTTGCAGGCGTGAAAGATCATGTTTACTCACACTATAGTGTCACCGGTCAGTCTAATGTGATGTCTCACAATGTTTGTCAACGTATTACTGTATACCTAAGGGATAAGGTCTCACAATGTAACGTGTGCATGGACTCGCGACATAACGTATGGTCCCAAGTCTCACAACGTAACGTACTGTATGGTCTCAAAACGTAAATTAACCTTTTCTCGTAGTGGTGGGTTTTCTCTGTGCGTTAGTCAGAGTAAAATACATAAGACTTGTGAGTTGTATGCCACCCAGAAAGAGTTAACTGGTATCAATTTAACGAAGGGTCTCGCAACCTAAAGTATGGTCTCAAAACGCAAACTAAGGTCTCACAATGTAACATACAGGTAAGGTCTCCCAATGTAACACAAGGACGCACAATGTATCAAAGTCTCACATTGTACTATTGTAGCATAAGGTCTCACAATGTAACGCAAGGTCTCACAATGTAACGCACTGTAACGCAAGGTCTCACAATGCCCAATGTAAGGTCTCCCAATGTAACGTGAGGTATTCCAATGTAACGTAAGGTCTCACAATGTAACGTAAGGTCTCGCAATGTAACGTAAGGTCTCGCAATGTAACGCAAGGTCTCACAATGCCCAATGTAAGGTCTCACAATGTAACGCGAGGTATTCCAATGTAACGCAAGGTCTCAAAATGTAACGTAAGGTCTCACAATGTAACGTAAGGTCTCGCAATGTAACGTAGGTAAGGGTTCACAAGGTAACGTATGTTCTCACAATGTAACGTTAGGTCTCATAATGTAACGCAAGGTCTCACAGTGGAACGTAATGTCTCATATTATAACGTAAGGTCTCACAGTGGAAAGTAAGGTCTCACAGTGGAACGTAAGGTCTCACAGTGGAACGTAAGGTCTCACAGTGGAACGTAAGATCTCGCAATGTAACGTAAGGCCTCACAATGTAACGTAAGGTCTCACAATGTAACGTAAGGTCTCACAATGTAACGTAAGGTCTCGCAATGTAACGTAGGTAAGGGTTCACAAGGTAACGTATGTTCTCACAATGTAACGTTAGGTCTCATAATGTAACGTAAGGTCTCACAGTGGAACGTAAGGTCTCGCAGTGGAACGTAAGGTCTCACATTATAACGTAAGGTTTCATGCAATGTAACATAAGGGTAACACTTTTTGAATAGGATTACAGCAGGCATTTATTTCTCTTGTTTGCAAGCAGAACTCTTGTCAGACAGTCTAGACATGCAAGATTGGCAGAAGTGTGGTTGGGCGAACTACAGCTTCTTATCTGTGATACTTATATTCTTGGCATACGGGAGATAGCTATGATCTCCTTGTTGAATACGCTTTATAGCCCCCTTTAAAATGACCATGACATTTTTTATTCCGATTATCAAGAATCTAGGGCTTTTGATTGAGGAAATATGATACATTGATAGAAACTGTTCGTGACAGTAATCTTTATAATGGCTTGGTGAACTTACAGTACCATTTAGATGATAATATGCTTGTTCCGGTTTCTGTTTAGATGATTATGAAATATGTATTAAATATACTTTAGACAGCTTCACAAAGTGATAATCAGATTGGGTGTTTTTATTAATAGAAACGTGTTGACACCGTTGCATTAAATGAACAGAGACGTAGAAAAGAGAGGAAGCAGATGGTGGAAAGCTGGACTGGAAAAGGTATTGTAATTATTACTTATTGACCGAGCGTGAGGTCTGTACTGGTGAAATATCGGACCGACGTTTTGGAAACGGAGGTAGGATATTTCACTAATACAGACCGAACAAGCGAGGTCAATAAGTAGTTTATTATATGCTACAAGTGTTAGGCTCGTATTCGCCACCATCTTTCTTGCGAACTAAACCAAAATGGCATATGTTTTTCCATTTTTAAAGTACTTTCCGTTTAGCTGTGATCCTGAACTTTCTACCCAAATAGCATTTTTCAATTGCTGTTGTTTGACATATCGCTCACGGTTGTACGTTACGTAGTTGAATAAAAAAATGTTTTTATATTTGTGAGAAGTAAATGTTATATTATTACGAACATTGCTACGAACATTTTAAAAAGTTTCACATAACATGGAAACTTAAACTATACATCAAATGAAAGCTTAACACAATTTCTAACAACATACCTGCACGATATATTCCAACAATGAGTAGTTCTGAAATTATTATCCTTCTTGTTGCGTGATACTGACTGACTTGACTTTCATTTTGTTTATAAATTCTCTCAGAGACCGCTCAGGAACCAACCAAATTGCTGGATTTCACGTTCCAGATCGCTCCCGGAAATAGTCATATAATAATCCTTTTTTTATCGGATTAAAGCAGTTCATAATTACTACGTGTAAACTGTTTTCCTGTTTTGTAGCATGAATCATAACTTATTAATGATACACTGTAGAGCCAGCACTTATGGGAATGTATTTTCCTGAGGTTTTGCGGGTACAGACCGAGTAACAAGGGAGTAAGGTCTGTGTAAGAAAACCGAAGACAAAACCTTTTCCTTACAGACCGAGAAAATAAGGATAATAGGAAATTTATTAATATACAGTTTCTTGTCCACTTTCTTTTTCATTTGGATGCCATATTTTCGTCATCCATGCTTTCTATTTAAAGTGCATATAACCCCAAATTTTTTATCATCTAAATACGTTCTACCTTTGGCAAATAGTTGAACAACGAAATATTTTTTAGATTGGAGCAACCTTTATTGCTTTAATAGAGATTTTTGTTTTCAAAATGGTAATGAATGACGCCAAAGTAGTCATCATTATCTATACAATATTTATTTGCAGGAGTGACATGACCCAATTCGTCCATTAATGGTGTGTTTGAACAACATGTTCCATATTGTATGAGTTTTTCCACAAAAATTCTCAGGTAGTTTATCTTGCCAGAAGAGAAAGAAAGCCAAATGCTACATAGACGTCATCTCAATGCCATACTAGGAATGCGAATCGCCAAAAAACATTGAAGAATAGCTCCAATAAAAAAAAATATGTCACTGAACAACTGTTTGCTCTTTGTAGAACGTATTCAGATGATAAAAAAGTTGGGTTTATATGCACTTTAAACACGAAGTTTCGCTATAAAAAGGTTAGCTCCTCCCACTTCACGTGTGACAAAATTTAAATCTGCTCAATAACAAAACAATCTTGGCATCGCATGACCGCACAATTTGAACTTGAAAGATCTTGTCACAGTTTTGTTCGATGCATGAAGAAACGACATGAAACACCGCTAGTTCTTACCTGTCTTCCTTAAATATTTAATTTAAAGTTTTGATCAACAGATAAACCATGTAAAGATGATATTAGGGTGAACATATAGTCTCTAGTGTTTTTACCGTTACAGTTGATGAACCCCAGGGCTCGCCCATTTTATACTGGGACATTTAAATACCTTATCTTAAAGCATTGTTATGTCGCTTCATGTTTAAGCAACAACAGATTTTTCTAAATTTTTTTTTATTTTGTATTGAAATCACCCAAGGAATTCTCTCTGCAAAAACTTACCAGAATACCCAAAATATTTAACAATTATTCACCGAAGTGGAGGTGAATATCCACACTATTCACCGACACTGAAGTGAATATTGTTTATATATTTATATACAAGACACGGCCGCTAGCAACTTGGCGTACTCGATATTTGTCGACAAAACAGTTTTTACAACTTTTGAATATATTAATGGCTAGAAAATTGTATAGCAACATACCTGCGGATGCTCTTTTACTTCATTTTGTTGACTTTTCTCGTTATTCTACTACATCAGACTTGTTTATCAACAAAATCTCCTGCTTCAGCAAAGCAAAACTGACCGCCATTTTGTTTTGCCCGCAGGTGAATAGTGCAGGATATCCCGAGTTAGAGGAACCAATCAGATTGCGTGAAAAGCACTATTCACCTGCGAGGTATGCCAATATAGAATATTCACTATTCAGCAACCAATCTGCTTGGAAGGGTCATTTTTGTGCAGACTGGTAAACATTTAAGCTTCAGTCATAATAATTTTGGTATATCGTACATGTAAGTTTAGATGAGTACAGTACAGTACAGTACAGGTGGTAGTAATTTTGTTTGCTTTTCTGCTTTTGTAGATGTCTGTGATGAACATTTCTTCATGATTGGTTTCATGTCTCTGTGTAACTTGCCAGATGATCAATACATGCCTTGTGAAGTTGCTGTGGTGGAGTTTTCTTTAAGACATGGCATTCATAGACACTTTCATAAGTTTATTGATCCGGGTAATTATGTCGTTCTCGTAAAGGGACAGTATCGGTGGTTGTTTGAGCAGTTGCCAGACTTTTCAAACTATGTTTAAACTGAAATTTTATTATGAGACTTATTTAGAGACTTATTTAGAGACTTATTTACAATATTGTGTATTTATATGAAGTATCGAATTGTTATCAGTTTAAATTGTTATTATATGCATGACAAAATTACTACATTCTGATTGGTTGAGAGGAGTACAATTATTTTATTAATTGTACTGCAGTACAATTAATAAATGTAGAGAAGGCCCTGGGAACGATGTTGACAATAAGATTCAAAATGGCGGCCAATTCTGCAATGGAAAGTTTTCACATTTCCAACGACTTGTGGTACACCATGAACTAAAAATTCCATGTAAACATTTTGAAATGAGTACAGAGAACACCCAGAATGAAAATGTTTCTTGTCAAGTAATGAAACAAGATGTTTTTAAAGGCGTGAGTAAGTACGAGGCGTACGTTTTGTCATGCATATAATAAATGAGTAATCGTATGATTTTGCTCGTACATTTAAAGATTTACACTACTCGTGATATTTGAAAATTATGCCAGATTGCAAAATTGGCAAAATTTTCAAATATCACTTGTAGTGTCGTAAATCCTTAATTGTACTCGCTATCATATGATTACCTATACAAATCACAAATTTCATTTGGGTCTCGGGAAGGCGCTACAATTTTTTGATGTACATGTGAGGGTTTTCCGGAGATTAAGTCTCATGCATGTACATGATGAAATACGTTGCTTACATTCGCTAATAAGATCATGATTTATTAATGAGAACGTTTGATAAGGATAAGTATTGTTATAGTGGAAAATTAAAGGCGGTTTCTGTTAGTAAACATGTAAGACAAACTGTGATATTCGATTATTATCTGTAACTAAAATTTGTTTCTTAAAAGAATTGCATTTGATGTAACATGGGTGCTTGGTATTGCAAGGGTATTAAGGTTGGATTGATTTGTCAGGACTAGTTGTTGCTTGATAACATTTGACATATTCACTAGTTTGTCAGCAGAATTTGCTAACTTATTACTAATCGAATTTTGTTCCATTTGAAAAATGATGTTTTAACCTTTTTTTATTAGGAACTATACGTCTGGGATTTCGTTATGAAGCTATGAAACAAAGTAAGCATTATAGACCATTTCATAATCATTACTCTACTCTACTCTACTCTACTCTACTCTACTCTACTCTACTCTACTCTACTCTACTCTACTCTACTCTACTCTACTCTACTCTACTCTACTCTACTCTACTCTACTCTACTCTACTCTACTCTACTCTACTCTACTCTACTCTACTCTACTCTACTCTACTCTACTCTACTCTACTCTACTCTACTCTACTCTACTCTACTCTACTCTACTCTACTCTACTCTACTACTCTACTCTACTCTACTCTACTCTACTCTACTCTACTCTACTCTACTCTACTCTACTCTACTCTACTCTACTCTACTTTGCTCTGCTCTGCACTGCTCTGCTCTGCTCTGCTCTGCTCTGCTCTGCTCTGCTCTTCGGTTCGGCTCGGCCCGGTGGTTTCGGTTCGGCTCCACTCCACTCTACTCCACCCTACCCTACTCCACCCCACCCCACTCTATGCTATTTTATTCTACTCTGATCTCTTTCCCCCCCGTTTCTTCCTTTCCTTCCTTTTTCTTTTTTCCTCTTTTCTTTCTTTTCCTTTTCCCCTCTTATTTTCTTTAGTTTCGTTTCCTTTTCTTTTCTCTCCCTTTTTTCTTTTCCTTTTTTCCTTTTGTTTTCTTTCCTTTCTTTCTTTTGCTTTCATTTCTTCTTTTTTTCCCTTCCTTTTTCTTCTTTGATGGAATAAGATTTTGTTGTTAGTATGTTATCTCTTTAATTAAGGTGAAGCAACGCATCAGATCCCGCCTGAAGGTCTGTCAACAGATACCTACCAGGATATCTATGAAGAACTTGAAAAATTTATAAACCCACGAAGGCTGGCCGTATTTCCTCCACTCTACTGCAAGGTACTCTAGGAATGGTTTTTAATAATGTCTGATCTGTGAATATTTATTCATGACATGCATTTTCAGTGTGGTTACTGATCGACTGTAAATGAATAGCAAATGATTTCTTTGCTGGATACATTTGAGCATTTGATTGGGTACTTTCAATGTACGTCACCCTTTTGGCATATATATAATATATATAAGCTATATTTTATTTTATCACATTACACTCTTAGGGGGCTTTCCATTTACACGGTTAGATCGGTCAGTCCGGTTAAATGGAACACGATTCGTTTGAGACCTGGGATGGTCTGACTGGAAAATTTGGTCCTAATCAAAAGCAAGTCCATTCTGGCCGGACTGACCGGTCTAACCTTGTCAATTGGAAAGCGACCTTAGTTATATTGTTCGTGGTTCTATGGTCACCAGTTCGTGTTTCGTATGTCATGCATGCATGTACAGCTAATTTACAGTCTTTTAATTCTTTTTCTTAGTCTTCAGAGACAAAGCTTGTTGAATTTTCACTGCAGTGGATGTCATTACGGGCAGGTAAGACATGGCTTTATTTATTGCCTCATTTTATTTTTTACAATTACCTTCTTTCCCTTTCATATTTTTTGGTTTTCTTTTTCTTCATCACCGTCTCTTTACTTTTTCTTTTTTCTCCTCGTTTATCTATCCTTTTTTCCTTACGATCTTTTTGATTTTATAAATTATGTGATGGACTTTGTTAGGGATTACAAACAAGATGAAAAGAGTCTATGAATTGGAAGGATTAGTTTGTGATCTTCACGCGGAGTCGATGGATGCCGAAGTGAAAATGCCTCCTTCAAAACATCACGCTACAGAGTTACTGTCAACAACTGTGTTTGACTACGAAGCTGGTTCAAGGTTTGTATGTTTGCCTGCTTATTTGCCTGTCTGTCTGTCTGTCTGTCTGTCTGTCTGTCTGTCTGTCTGTCTGTCTGTCTGTCTGTCTGTCTGTCTGTCTGTCTGTCTGTCTGCCTGCCTGCCTGCCTGTATCTGTTTATTTATTTGTGTTTGTTTGTCTCTTTGTCGATCGGTTTGTCTTTTGTTTGTCTGTTGTTCGGTTTTAACTCGTTTGATTCTCTGTAGATGTAAATGGCATGAAGACAAGGAAATACGGTACTGTGCTATGGGAACTGTGACACGATACTGGTTAGTACATTGTATTTTTAAACAATACATTTGGAGTTTTTTGCAGCAATTTATCAATCGCGCCAACAATCTCTATCGAGTTTGTAGTGAAATGCTTTAACTGCTCTTTTTTGACAACTAAAATTTTTCGTTTGTTTTCACGGAATCGAGCAGGGGTAGGGTTATGTTTTGGAATGTAGATTTATATATGAACCGATGGCCCCTTCACGCTGCTGATTTCGTTCGTTCGTTCGTTCGTTCGTTCGTTCGTTCGTTCGTTCGTTCGTTCGTTCGTTCGTTCGTTCGTTCGTTCGTTCGTTCGTTCGTTCGTTCGTTCGTTCGTTCGTTCGTTCATTCATAATAGTTACTATTATTTCAATAATTATTGACTATACAAAGTCAATAGTTAGTGGCATTTGATGGTCTCACATTTAAATAGTTTTGTCTATACTGTTTTTTAGCTACTGTTTGTCTGATTTTCTCTGTGGGGCATTTGGTATTGAAATGACGTCAAGTCATCTTCCTGAAAGACCCGATGGTGATTCATGTACCGTTGTAACGCCTAGAATTTCTGACGGTAACGATCGAGTGGCGTCAGCATCCCGAACAAAAACAGACAGCCGAGTAAAACAAAGCACGGATGGCAGTGGTTACCGAAACAATAGTTCTGAATCAGGTATAAGAAAATCATAGGTTAAAATCATAGTATGATTTTTACACTCGCATAAATTAAATTTGCTAATAAGAATTGGTTTAGTTTAGTTTAGTTTAGATGGAAACTAATTTCGACGTTGATTCAAATCTTTTCTTGCGGGCGAGGAAATAATTTTACGATCGGAAATTGCGGCTGTCGTGGCTCGCGAAATACGGGCTGACCTGTATCAGCTACGCATGCGTAGAACGAATATCTTGCGTGTAAACGTCATCAATACACGCGAGACCAAGCGAGGCTGGCGCGAGATGAATAAGGAGCGAAGGAGCGTTGTGGTACATGTGGGTTCATACGATAAAATTAAGAAGATAAAGGAAAACAATGGATCCGTTGAAGAGGATACTAGGGATACTGTAGGATATCAAGCATTTGTTGACTTGAAATCAAATATGGCGGGAAAATTAGACGAAGAACAAGGTGCGATCTGCCAGGTGCGATCTATATAGTATCGTAAACTTCCATGTTAAATTACTAAAATCTGTTGTTTGTTGGCCGTCAACTACCCCCAAAGGAAGTCGGGTTGTTTTGTTGGCAGATTTGTGTACCCAGTTGGCCATTAAAACGGATTTTAAAGTTCGAATCAGTCGTGGAAAGTGTACTTGACGACTGACGAAGTGACGAGTTGACATAAAACAAACCCAATCAACTATGGAGGGTGAATAAAGATCTCAACTGTCAGATAACTTTGATTGATTTTTTCTTTGTCTTGAATTCGTTTTTGGCTATATATGGACAGTTCAGTTCACTTGTTATTGTTTTGCGTGTGTGTGTGTTTAGAATTTAGTAAATTTCATCAAGCTTCGGCCGACAACTCACTTGAGCCAGCACGCACGTGGCCTGCGAACTGCCCCATGAGGGTGGCCGATTTTCTATGCGATTTCCGATCGTGAGTGACACGAACTAGCCTGGTTTATGTCAACACCCCTTTAGGGGACGTTCATATGAGGCGGGCTAGTCCGGTTACCGATTACGATTCATCGATTTGGCTTTTTCTGGCAGTCGCTTACCACAACTAACTATGGGATCATCAAGAACAACTAAGCATACTGTTTCATTGCTATTTTTTTATCTTATAAGGGGTAAGGAAGAAGCAGTATGCCAGACGTGGCCCAACCTATGACGAAGAAAGTCTTAAGTCATCTGTAGTAACTACTGAGTCATCCAGAGCTGAAGTTCCTGTTCCAACTCAATTATCATCATTCGCCAGAGGTCGTGGTCGAGGCCGTGCCATACCAATATTGCCCCTTAGAAGACCAAATGTTCTTGGGGTTGCTGCCCATGCAGAAGATGAGCCAGTTCCAACTACCAACGTTTCGTCTAGTGAAACTGTTATAAAATCACCATGGGCAGGACAACTTGGTGCAGGGCGTGGCAGAGGAGTACGTCCTCCAAACACTACACCCAAAGTATGGGCAGGTGGAGCCTCAGCACCTCATCCTTCTACAGCACCTTTGCCACCTACATCATGGCAGCAAGAGTCCAGTTTTTTGCCATCCTCCACTTCTGCTTCTTATCCATGGACAATGCAACCACCGAATGGTAATTTAAACTCAAATGTGGCTACTTGGGCTTCGTTGGATACTCCAAATTTGCAATCATTTAAGTTGGAGAACTACACAAGTCGTAGTGCTTCTAACACCCAACATCCTGGCGGCAAAGAAAATATTAACATTCAGGAAGGACTTCAGAATTTTTCTCTGTTTGACAAAGATTCCTACGACTATTAATTCCAGTCCCTAACTTTAATGGCTTTCTTCTTATGCAGTCAGATGCCTGATCACTGACATTGTGTTGGACAATTGCATTTTTGCATGGTAGTAAAATCGAGACAGATTAAACTTTGTTTGTTCTCAGGCATTTAGTGTATAGTATACGATATGTATATATTATTATATATATATATATAGTGTAGTATGTGGTATGGCTAAAACTTGGATTCCTGGATATGGTGTGGAGTCAGACTGTACAAAGCACTCATGAGATTGAGGTGTTGATGGCCAAGTTTTATACCTGGCAAATGTTGTGGTGGAATACTTTGTTTATCTTGTTTGGCAAACAAATATCAGAGGTTTTCCCTTGACGAGTACAATCGTCTGGCGTTAGTTCAGAGTAAAATACTAAACTAGGCTTATAATGCATGGTGTGAAATAAAATGCTTTATATAGAGTTTTAGTGTTGCACTGAAATTGGTATCAACATGCAAGTCAGATACCGGTGCTAAACTGATGACTCATTGGTATTTATACCAACGTTTGTAGATGTTGACTTTCTTACACAGATTTTACAGAAGAAAATGATTTGAAAGCATGTCACTGTGAAGCACGGTAATGACGTCAGTATATTGTTGGTTACACAACGTACATGTGTCTGAGTTTTTCATTGTGAGTGCTCAGCTATAGAAAAAGGGTCACATAGAGACCCTTGAATGTCAATTACAGTTTGTTAGGCCGAGTTTTAAATTTATTTGTAGGATTAGTTGCTATGGACTATTGCAGTTATTGCAATTATATTTTTTAGATTGTTTTGCTAGTTGTTTCCTTACAGTTTGCTTATTTAAAGTTTCTGAAGACGGTATATCATTTCTCGACATACAAGCAAATGAAATACCGACGGTCGATTGATTCCTTGATTGGTGCAACACTATAATATACTCACTATAGATTACGCTCAGGTTGAAGTCCGTGGTGTTTTCGTTGTAATTTAGTTAAGATGCCTATGAGGCAGAAATTAAAGTTTCTCTTATTTGAACTCATAAATTGAAGAAGAATATCAATTTTTATTATATAAAATAGAGAGTTTTATTGTTTTTTCCGCCACTAATAAAAGTGATAATCTCACATGTGCGATTATTTATGATAATCGCACATGTGACGATTACTACCATTTGCGATCAACCGTTAGGCGTGAGAGTTAAAACGCGTTTGTTTGCGTTTCAAACGTGCAAGTTTAACTGGAAATTTTGACGTTTTAACAATAGCCTGATGAATCACCCGCCATTTTTTGACAGGGTGATTGATTGGGGTATTGTTGAAACGTCAAATTTTCCAGTTAAACTTGCACGTTTGAAACGTAAACAAACGCGTTTTAACTCTCACGCCTAACGGTTGATCGCAAATGGTGGTATCGCTGAATCAGCATTATAGTTTAATGCAATTTTTGCAAGGCAATAGGACAATTTTTTTATATAATAAACGGAACAATACATGGACGCTTGAATAATCAACAACTGAAGTTTTAGTATTGATCATTACATAGGCGGCGGAACCGGGTGGGTGGGTGGGGGGCTTTAGCCCAACTTTGTAAAAGGGGGGCTGAGCCCCCCTATCTTTGCGCCGAAGGTAAGGGTGATTATACGTTGAATATTTATACATCTTCGATATACAGCATTTTGAAAATTCCATATCACTGCAGGGTGACAATCCTGGTGAAATCGTAAGAAAAATCGTGCCGTGTGATAGCTCAAAACTCATTTCATGAAATACTCCACGTATTAGCTTTGATGACTGCTGGACCAGAAGTATTATGAATGAGCCATATCGAAATGCCAAGAATTAAGAAAGGCCGAAAAAAATGAAGAATAATGAAAAAAATTGTTGTGGGCGGTAAAGGTTTTATAACGTCTAGGATTCTGTAAAATCTTCCCCAAAAACGCAGGAAATGCCATTTCAGAGACTCTAGATTTCAAAATTTTCCGGGGGGGCATGCCCTCGGACCCCTAGAGGTTTCTCGCGCCTTCGGCGCTCGAAGTTCAGTCCCCCTACTAAACCTATCTTCCGCCGCCTATGGATCATTACGTATACATTGCATTGGGTTCCTAATGATTTGTCACTCATGGTGGCTGTTGTACGGCTTCATTAGTGTCATTTGGGCCTTTGATGACTTTGTTATTACCGTCATGGGACCCCCTTGTAGCCTTTTCAATTCACTTCTCTTTATGGTCTGATTATTACGTTTCGAGCCAAGCTGTTTCGAGCTTGTTCAGAATGGATACTGGAACCGTTTTGAATGTCTGTTTTGGCCTGTGGTTTTGCATACTGATTAGCATCTGGACCATGTGGACGGCCTTGGAGCAAGCCACGTGTAGTATGAACGCTGACTGCGCAAGTATTGTCATCAAAAACGACCAATCAGAGCTCGACGCGTCCAAGAGCAAAACTGGTAACAAGAAGAGTTCCGATCCAGTCAATGACCATTTCGAACATTTGGATGTGTCAAAGGTACAGATAATAAACTTACTGAATACATCTTTTGTACTTTGTTGAAGCTCGAAAGGAGGACGGTTGTTTTTTTAAGGTAAGGAAGTTCTTGAAGAGAATTACCATTTCTAATGTAGCGCCTAACGTTTATAATTCTTGAGTATGGCTAAAATATTATATTAAATACGAGGAGAAAATGACCAATTTGACAGACAGTGACGAGCATCATTCAATATAAAGAGTTTGTTAGTGTTTAATTATAAAAGCACAACTAAAACTGCTATGATGTTTTTCACTCGAGCTTGTATTGGTTAAACTGCTTTAAATATTAAAATTGCTTCTACCAATGCCATGTGTACACAAATATGCCGGTGTTTTACCGGACTTGCTTAGTGTTTTACCTACATAAGCTTAAGTTATTCAAAGTTATTAAAGATTTCCTTCTGTGAAATCTAGTTATATTATATGTGGTGGGTTTTATAACATTGCTAACAGATCTCTTGTCAGAAAGCTTTTTACTGAGCACAATCATCAATAAATTTTCATAAAGTTGTAAGTATAATTATAAACCTTGGGAGAATTAGGTATAATAATTACAAGTAAATATTATTTTGGCATTTCACTAAGTTAAACTTGAATGAAAATTTTAAGTCTGAGAATATTATATAGGTGCAAGTGTTTTAAAATATCCAGTGATTAATATTTTCTATATCGATACTCACTAGTGAAGATATCGATGATGTCATTTACTGCTTTTTGCATTGAATCTATATGCAATAAAAAGAAAATTACACGATGGCTTGAAGATATGAATTTTATCCTCTTGTGGTGAAAACATTTGCTTTGCATTTGTAAAACATTGTTTTCACCACTTGAAGATCACCATCATGTAATATCCTCTCTCTCTCTATATATATTTTTATAACCAAACCAGGACCAGTTGTCGATCAAAATGCAACATAGGCCTTCAGGCTGGAGTTGAAACCATAGAGATCATATAAATACTATAGGCCATATAAATTATAGCCACATTATCTCAGTGGTTAGACCACTACACTAGCATTGCAGGATGATCAAACAATTCCAGTTGAAAGGCCTTGATGCAGCATTTATGCAGCTGTTTCTGGTTTGGTCTTACTGTAAAGTGTTATAAAATTACAATTTATATAATTTA